>JAEIGQ010000013.1:3679627-4292899 GCA_018904275.1 Lordiphosa clarofinis
TTTGATAATAAAATTCAATAATTTGCAAGCGTTGTTCGTTTGTAAGATAATTCATGGTTAAATTATAGACCAAACTGAAGATGTTTGACAGTGAAACCAGTGTTGCCAAAAAGATAATAGCTAAAAAATCACCCTTTATAAATATAATCCTATAATTGTGTTTTACCTCAGCGATTGACACGCTTGGTTCTCAGGGGCCGAACACATTTTGCTAGCCGAACTCATGTCGAGGTTTGTACCAAAAGAGCAATCATCTTTAAGGTCTCAGCTGATTTGAGTCGCTTTATTTTCGCACACCAATGCACTGTCTTTTTTGATCTCGCTTTTATGATACACAACCAGTCTAGAACTATTCATTTTTTAAGGTCTACAAACAAATTTACTGTCGCTGATTTTGTAATTTTTTTATTCTTTTAAAATTCCAATAATAATTTCTGATAGGAACAGGCATTACCTTGGGATTTACTGTGGTGTTGGATGCTCAGCTGAATGAATATTATTGCTCATCCACCAATGGACCTGGCTTTAAGGTAATATTTTTAAACTTTTATTCTTGTACTTATATTTTCCCATTACTCAGGTATTTTTTCACAATCCCATTGAGTCGCCCAATGTCAAAGAGTCTGGCCTTATTACCGCTGTTGGCCATGAAACAAACTATCGCATGGAAGTTATCAGTGCTGAGGCAGTTCCAGCCATACGTTCCATACCACGTGACGATCGTCAGTGCTTGTTTAGAAATGAAAAGGATTTACTCTTTTACAAAATCTACACGCGTCGCAACTGTGAGAGTGAATGTTTGGCCCAATATTTATATGAATCTTGCAATTGCACACCCTTTGACTATCCCAACATCTATGCTAGTGCACGTACCTGCAGCATGAGCGATACTGTATGTATTACACGTGCCCAGCGGGCAGAGATGAGACCATACTGGTCCAAATGTCGTCTTCAATGTTTGCCCTCTTGCTTTGATTTGAGCTATTTGGCTAGTGGATTTTCCTTTCCCCTGGCCAGTCGAGACTTTAAATTGGCCAATGCTTTGGTGTCCAGCATGAATAAGACCTATTTGAGCGAGAATATAGCCGTAATGAATGTATACTACCGGGAAAGTGTTTACTATGGCAATATGAAGAATGTTTACATAGGATTGACCGAGTTTTTATGTAAGTTTGGTTCAAGAAAAGAAAGTTTTTATTATATTTTTTACTTTTACAGCCAATATAGGAGGTGTTATGGGACTTTTTATGGGCTTCAGTGTTATTTCTTTGGCAGAGATTTTCTATTTCTTGATATTGAAGCCCATATGTGAGTTTATAACTTGGAAAAGAAGTTCTTCAACTACAAAAGTCATGAACATGCCTAAAACTTACAATGACCAAATTTGGCATACAAAAGAATTGTATCCTAAAGGTTGGCGACCAAAGTGAGATGAAAACTGCCTTATCATGGGCTAACCACCCTTAAATGTCGAATAATAAAATGGAATCTTGAATTCTGACCTTTTTTTGGGTGGGGAAAGTAAATTAAATAGAAACAAAGCAAAAGGGTTCAAGTGTCCCAAGAAAAAATGAGAGAAAAAAAATAAGAAAATCATGGAAAAGTATTAAGTATTAATAATTCATACTTCAATTAAGAGGACTGAATTAGTTCAGTTAAAATATGAGGGTATGTTAATAAGTTTGAGCTTAAAGCTGCGTAGAAACCAATACAAATGAAGACAAAATTTAAGAAGCAACCAACACCACAAGAAATAGCAAAATGTACAATGAAGTACATTTCATTTTTTGCATTAGATTTTGCAAGAAAAGCACGAAGTGGTTACTAAAATATACTTTAAATTGTGCTATGTGTGAGGGCCTATATTCGCGGCTATGCCTTTGTGCAAAACAACAACGAATGTGCGTTGTGCGCATAGGCTGTGAGCACGTTCTCTTTATTTTATGAGAATCGATGTCAAATTGATGTCAATATGGATGGGAGATCATAGGAATAGCAGTACTACAGACGGCGGATGTGGACGGATCCGTTTAGTTGGAGTGAAAGCTATTTTTTGCATATCGCTGGCAGAAGCCAAAAGAGCGCTGTGGCTAGGCAAAGAAAAGTGCCGTTTGGAAGCTTTTGGGGTTTCGAACATTCTAAAGGGAGACAAGGAGACACCGGTTGACAGCCCAGGAGGGTTATACAAGGCGTCGCTGACGGCAGAGAAGATAGTCAATCTGAATCATAATTAAAGCGAGTACGGAACGAATTGTGAACCTAAGAGTACTACGAACGAGGAATCGAGTGCGGTATCCTTGAAAAGGATATGGAAAAAGCCTTGTGTAAGGACTTGGACAGGATACGGTATGTTCTGGAAGGTGAATCAAAAAAGGAAGCTAAGCGCAAATAGAGCCAGTGTTTCAAACGCAGATTCGACGAAAGAGGTGATCTTAAGTACTAGCCAGCGTATCCTTTGGAGTCCTTAGAGGACTACAATAAGACGAGCCTGGGCGTGCACGGCGTATCCGGCGAGATCAGCGATAGGCCGTACCTTGCGCTTTGCCAATGATACCTCAGATTGGTATTAACTTATCTGAATTAATTTAAGAGAAATATCAAAGAATTTGAACCATAAAGTGAATCGCGGCGCTGGTGCATCTCTATAAATATAAAAGAGAGTGTCCTGATTCACTGACTAACTGATTGGCAATCATCGTACAGCCTAAACGGTAAGAGATAGAGGGCTGTAATTTAGACAGGAGTTTCTGTGAGTGGTGAAAGTGCGTACTAAGACGGGGTTTTGGAAAATTCATCCGGAAAAATCGTAAAAGCGTGGGAAAAGTTTGTATGGGAAAGATGTTATTTTTCATCCGATTGGCTTGAAACTGGGTTTGTAAGGATGAAATGCGAAATAGTTTGAAATGCTATTTTCCGATGTTGGAAAGCTTGACCCAACGGTCGGAAAATTCTGCAAGAAAATAACTACTTTTCATCCGATTGGCTTGAAATTCGGTTTGTTAATTTTGAAGGCGCAGCGAAGCCCGACGGGATATTTGCTAGTAATATTATAAGAAATCCCAACCGTATTATTATAGCAAGTCTAATATAAATTTAATGGAACGATCCTCAACTACCCTGAGCATAGCCTGCAAATCGCAAACTAAAGTTCATATAGATCTGTTTAAAACAAGTGAGAAAGTCAGTCAAACCCGACTTTAATATACTCTGCACCCGAAGTTGAAGCTGAATGCAGCGCAGCTGCTTCGCTCATCTCTAAGTTTCGCTCTCTCTATCTCTCTCTTTGCTGTATCAAATGCGGTGTTGGTTGTTGTGGAGGGGGGGGATTTTGGACTATTTTTGCCCATAACTTGAGAACCGCTCAACCGATCTTTATCATTTCTGATGCAAATCTGTGTATATTACTAATGGCTAACTATATTTAAAAGGTAGTAATTTTCTGTCCACAAAACTGTGAGAGATATGACGATTTTTTTTAAATGCGTGGCCAGGAGGGGAGTGGAAAAAATTTAAAATAATTTTGATCTGCCTGGAGGTATAAGAAACATTTGTCCCATACATGTCAAACTTCTATCTCTTACTATCTCTAAGATCTGTTTGTTTATACGAACGGACGGACAGACGGACATGGCTATATCGACTCGGCTGTTGATGCTGATCAAGAATATATATACTTACTTGAGACGGAAATGATTCCTTCTCCCTGTTACATTCTTTTGCACAAACTTAATATACTCTGTGTTCGTTAGGTACAGAGCCCCCCAGCATAATAAGCAGAAGCGCTGCATTCAGCTTCTACTTCAGGTACAGAGTATAAAATAGTCAGGCTTGACCGACTTTCTCTCTTCTTTTTTATTTAATAGATATAAACATTTTTAAGAACTTGTTTGTATGTGTACTTTGGATTGGTTATCTTCTTTGTCGTTTGGATAGAGCTTTTTGTGGCTTTAAAGCTTTGACCCAATGCTTAAAAAAGCTTTCCACACGTGATGATGACCAACAGCAAGCCAATTTGTGATATCGCCGGCTCTCTTATGTAGTTAGATTTCACTGGCCGTCACGATCGGTTCCAATTAAACAATAAAATGAAAATTCGCCGAAATCCCTTGCCCAAACGTCTGGCGGATATTTTATGCTTCCTGCTCATAGGAATTTTCCTGCCCATAGTATTCATATTTGAGATCATTGTGGTGCTGCCCGCCTTCCTTGAACCCGGTGGCTTTTGGCATACCTTTACATTTCTAATGGCCATGTTTTTGGTGTTCAACATCAAGGGTAACATGTTGGCCTGCATGATGATTGATACCAGCGTGAATGGTGAGTACCGTCTCGTGGCTGGAGTCCCACTTGATTCTCTAAATGTATTTTTTAGTGAAAAAAGTTGAGCCGCCTGAAGAGCCACACGAATGGCGGCATTGCTCCATCTGTCAGAGATGGGCCCCACCCCGGTCTTGGCATTGTAAAATCTGCAAATGTTGCATACTCAAACGAGATCATCATTGTCTCTATACCGGCTGCTGCATTGGACAACATAATCATCGTTATTTCATGTGCTTCATCTTCTACTTGTTTGTGGGTTCGGTGTACGCTTTGGTCTACAATTCCATTTATATGTGGATTATACAAGGACAGGTCTATGGCAATTGGTTGACCCCGTTAAAGCTCATCTGTCCCATGCTGATGCTGGTCACTGGAGGCCTCTGGACCAATATGTTTCTGTTATTCTATAGCCTCAATGTGTTAGCCTTGCTATATGGCATACTGCTTTTGTGCTACCATGGTCCCTTGGTCTGTCGTGGTCAAGTTTCGGCAGATCGTTCAAAGGAGCAGAAAATGAAATATCACCGAGGAGTATACGAGAATTTGAGAAATGTTTTCGGCCTGCGACTGCACATAGCCTGGTTGTCGCCTTTAATAAGAAGTGATTTACCACAAGACGGTTTCAGTTGGGTCAGCAAAACCGAATAGAGTAACACAGACTGAGCTTAGATTAAGTTTAGTTGATAATCCATTAGGCCATAAATGAGTACAGTTAGTTTAGCTTCTCCCGCAGACTTGAAACTTAAGCGTAAGGTGGTAAAGTTAAAACCAATTCCTCCCTTCAAAACGGAAGTTAATAAGGGCAATTCCACTTGACTGTCATCGAAAAGCAAAATCAATTGAATTTTAAAATTATCCGAATCATACTACAAAGAAAAGGGAAATCAATCACAAAAATGGGGTAGGTGTATATATTCAAATTACCTTTGGCTTAAATTCCAAATCCAAACTACGTTTCTTGGTGGTATTAACATAGATTTCCACTTCATAAATGGGCACCGCCTTGGAATGCATATAACCAATTTGTATAGAAAAGCCTGGAAATATTTGCGGTAAATGACAGAAACTACAAATTGCCAGCATCCAAGTTGTGGCTCTCATAATGGCAAACTAATAGACTTAAAACAGTTCTTTATCAAAAAACATGTAGAAAAAATAAAAAAAAAAAATTATACCAAATGACATTAAATGACACGACTAGCTGATGGGCAAACAATATTGATAAAAAAAATGAAAGCACTCACTTTTTGTGGGACCAAGTGCTAAAGCTAAGGTCCCACTGGTAAATAATTTGTACAAATTTTGAGGAAAATTTGACTAAACAACCATATTCGTCAGTTTTTTAGGACTTGAGTCTAAAAACTGTGGTTTCTGTTAACTACATTTTCCTCGTGTCGGTGTGAATAGTGAAATGTATTTAGCCCCTGCAGGCCGGGCGTAGGAAACACGTTATATTATACTGGACTTTTTTGGGACTAAGCATCATTCCCAACGTTACCAAACTATACCGACGTTTCCGAAGAATTAAACTCTATATTATTTTTAGCCCTACTAGCTGAGTGCCTTATCAGCCCACAACGCTCAACCTAGATGTCTAATATTAAAAAATAATAAATATTATGTAAAAGTTTCGAAACGGAAAACAGTTTGTTGTGGGGACCATTTTGTTTGTTCGTCCGATCGTCTTCAATCCGAGTAGGTACCTGAGCGGCCTGGGAATATTGGGTTTGTTTTAGTCCTGTGGTTTCATCAATTCTCCCGCAGGCGAAAAGGCTATTCCGGTTGCTCTACGTTTTAGTTATTGTATCATAATTGGAACCCTGGACTGTTCGTAGTAAGGCCTTCCTTTCATGGAATCTATTAACCAAATATTTTTGTCACTTTCATAGGAAGGCAAACTGTTTTAGTTTAAAATGTTCAACCATTTTAAGGAAACAGTAAAAAGCACAGGCTCGACCAGGTTTTACAAAGTCAAACTGTTTTTCCCAAGTACGTTAAGAAGTGAATGGCACTCGCAAAGAAGAATAAAGAAGAATTCTTTCTGTCTCCCCCACACACCCACAGCTACAGTGGATATGGTGGAGTACCCAGTTAACACTATAGTTGTCGTCCTTCTTTTAGATGAGGAACTCAGATATTAAATTTTTCTGAAATTAAAAATTCTTCTTAATTCGCGGCCCATTGATATCAATGAAATTTTTTCAAAATTTTTGGGGGATACGTTGTCCATATTTGTCCAGAAGATCCATCCAGAAGGAACGATCCAATTATCTTGTGTCATGTGCAGGGAATCAAACTGAAACTGATATTTTGGTTCTTACATTATTTCGATATTCGGTTCCGTATTGGTACCTGGATTTTTATTTCGATATACCGGTAGGTACCGTCGGGTGGACAACCCAGACACACACCATTACTGATGTATTCGACTTACATAAATTTTTAATTGCATTCGTAGGTTGTTTTCATAAAATTCGTTATATCATTTTACAAGTTCATTTTCATTATCTTACCAGAGCGACATATGTTAGTTTTCTTATCGATATCGCTTAAGGCTTCTTCAGCTTTCTGTTAAGATGATATATTTTCGAATTGCATTGATTGTAAACAATTAGATGCAAATCTGTAACGGTACAATGATTAGGGTCTTTTCGGTATTTGCGGTTTAAAGAATAACTGTTACGGGATACCGGTATACAATAAATAAAGAATATGGATTCCGGTTCCGGTTCTGGTTCGAATTTCATTCGGTTCTTTTCGGTATACGGCTCCGGTTCTGTTTTCGGGTTGCTTCCCTGGTCATGTGCCTTTCCCTTATGCTTTCGTCCAAGGTTTATATTCGTTTAGTCGCTTGCCAGACTGCAAAAATCTCTGCCTGAATAACGCTACACCAGTTCGCTAGACGAAATGAGAGCAATGTCGCTAGCTCTTCGAAAATATAACCGCTTCCGTGCCCTTTTCCCTCTTCTAACTATTATAGAAGTTGGTGTGCTCGTTGTTCTTGATGAAAGTTTCGAGCTTCCGGTGCTCTCTCTATGGCATCCAGGTTTTAAAATTGTCATCCCATTTCGGAACTGATATCCTTCGCTTTGCCTCAACATTTATTCCTACTTTCAAAAGGATGCTACTGTGGCCCGAGGTAGATGCTTAAAAAAGTTTTAGTTCTCTCACAAAATGCCAACTGGTTCTTAAAAACATTCTTGCTATTTTTTCTTAAGCTTAGTATCCAAAAGAAAAATTTCATATAAGAATAACTTAGAAAACTTTTGACACCAAAGTCATTTCTTTTGTGAGGTGTATACTAAGCTTTAGTATTTATCAGGGATGCAAACCGGTTCTGAACCGAACCGGTTTTGAACCGAACCGAACCGCTTTTTTCGCTTGTGAACCGAACCGTAAACCGAACCGGTGTATTTTCAAAAATGCTGAACCGAACCAAAAACCGAAAAATAAAATGGTTCGGTTCGGTTCACTTCAGCTAGGTATTGTGATACTGGCGGATATTGAGCAAAATCAGCAATTAGTTTAAAAATATTGCGAAAATACTTGGAAAAGCAGAGTTGTTAAAAAAAAACTAAGAACATATTGAACAGTAAATTGTATGTATTATCCGTAGAGGGTCAACTTACTTAAAACTCAAACGTTAACTTTTTATCTTCAGTTGAGATTGGCTTGAAATAGAAAACGAGAGCGTAAGTTAAAGTCGGCTCTAACCGACTTCGATATACCCGTTACTCATGAGAAAACATGCTTAACAGTGTTCCTGCGTTCCCTAGGGTGACCATCCAAAAAGTATGCAACATTTTTTAGGGTGGGAGGGGGTTGGGTGCTTGGTTCACTTTTTTGCTCATAACTTGAGAACCGTTCATCCGATCTTTGTCGTTTCTTCGGCAAATTGATTCATTTTGCTAATTACTAACTATCTCTAGAAGGTACAAACCGTCTATCTTCAAAACTGTAGGAGATATAACGTTTTTTCCAAAATTGCGGGGGCGGGAGGGGGCGTGGCCAAAATTTGAAATAAACTTGATCTGCGTGCAGATAAAAGAAACATTTGTCTCATACATGTCAAACCTCTATCTCTTATCATCTCTGAGATCTAGGTGTTCATACAGACGGACGGACAGACGGACATGGCTATATCGACTCGGCTGTTGATGCTGATCAAGAATATATATACTTTATATGGTCGGAAATGATTCCTTCTGCCTGTTACATACATTTGCACGACTTAAGTAGACCCTTTTTACTCTACGAGTAACGGGTATAAAAAGGGAGGACGACATAGCTCAGTAATTGTCAACTCTTTGCAAAAAAGAGCTCCGCCTGTTTTTGAATTGGATTTCTTAGATTCCAGGAATCAAACTTGCTATCAGAAGAAGGAAAAAAGGTAGCTAAATCTCATTTAATGTTAATATACAACATAATTACAAACGTTGATAAAAACATAACGGATAATTTCTTTGAACTCGGTAATGCTTGCCAAACAACTCAATAACAGGGATTCAATTCCATGAAAAAGTAAAATTTCGATTGTTAGCGTTTACCTAAACATTATTATATGTTGGAACTTTTATCAGAAAAATCAACTTAAGCATATCTTGAATAGTGTTAGCAGTTTCACCCACACAAGTGTTAGTAGAATGAATATTTTCCACATTGGAGTTTGACCAAAGATGTTTTCGTCACTTGATATGTAAAGTTGTAGGATTTCAAAGCGAAATGAGAACGTTGGTACGGAAATTGCCGTCGAAATTTTGTACAAACCCGATTAACTGAAAACCGAAGTCTTAGTTAATAAATAATCCGAGTACTTGTTCCTTAGTTATTTAAATGAAAAAAGAGCAAACCGAACCGAACCGAACCGTAACCGCGGTTCAGTAAGCCCAAAAAACCATGCAATGAACCGAACCGGCGGTTCAAAAACTGTGTGAACCACTGAACCGAACCAGTCCTTATTTCCAAGTGCTTTGCATCCCTGGTATTTATAATCGATTTTATTACTTTTTCTTGAAGCAACACATATGAATCGAAAAATTTCAATGTGACCTATGGTAACTGACCATAATATTTTTTTCTGATATATCGCTTTAAAAATATCGATATTCGCCTGTATCGGACTAAAAAAAATGCATATCGGTGTAAACCTTATGTTCAAACAAAAATATATAATACTGACAACCCTAGACTGATGCGACTACATTGAGCACTGGGAACACAAAAATTCTAGTGGTATTCCTGAAAGTAATTTTGGTTTTGCCACTGTTAATACACAGTTCAGTCACAGTTAAGTCACTTTCAATCAATCATTATGCCATGTATTCTACAAAGCCAAAAAAGGACACAAATCAAATGAAAGCGATTTGTAGAACACATGGGTATAATTTATCGCACTGAATTCACAACTTGACCGCATGGCAACCACTATTCCTACCCCTACGTACCCCTCTCAATCCATCCCAATGTACACACAACCCCCATGCTGCTACGGCAATGGTAAAAGCGGCTGATTTAGCAATTCCAAACTGCAAGTACAAAGGCATAACCGAAAGAATCTGTCGCAAAGACAATATTTTTCTAGTTTTAGTCAAAGAGATCCTATTTAAAAAATGTTTTCGGTTTATTTAACTTTTTCTTCATAAAACATTTCCATGTATTACATGTTGTTTAGGCTAAGCCCACTTGAACTTTGCGTATTACCGATTTGCTCTCATCATTACGGAACACACGATGATAGCTATTTATTTTCCCCAAAGATGATATAAAGTTCTCATCGTGGGTAATTATGACCAACATAAAATTTGATTGCATTTGTCGCTCTTCCACAATGCGATTCAAGGCATCACACAGTGAGGTGATATTAATGCGATCCAAATTTGTGGTGGGCTCATCCAAGGCCAAAACACCGCAATTGCTGCTAAAGGTCTCGGCCAGAGCCATGCGTATGATGAGGGAAGCCAAAACTCGCTGTCCCGCGCTGCAACGTCCACGCATGTCAATGAGAGAATTATTCTTCGACTGGGCCACAGTATAATTATAACTTTTGCGACGATCAGCTGAGGCCTTGTCATCCAGAGAGGTTGTAATTTGTACATAATCAATATCATTGCCACGATAGATCATGCGCCAATATTCACGTATCAGGCGATTGATTTTCTCCATTTTTTCCTTATGGAATTGTATGAGAGCCCATTCCAAGGCAATGCGATATTGGCCCAAATCATCAATGGCCCGCCGTGTGACCATTAACTCGAAATTGGCTTTGCGGAAATTCTTGAGAGATTCTTTAAATTTGGGTTCATTGATTTCGCGCTGCAGCTTCTGCACTTGGCTGTTAATTTCGCCCAGCTGACCCAAAAGTTCACCTTTACGCACAGTGGCTGCATCTCGTTTTTTGGTCAAATCCAGCTTCTCTTTGCTTACACTGCGCAAATCCAGATTACCCAGCTGATTGGCCAAGGCCTGACAACTTTCATTTAGTTGAATTTCCTTTTCTTGTAGCTGCTTCAGCTCGCGATTGTCCTTGAGGTCACGTTCAAGGGTTAAGTGATTCAGGCATTCGGTTTTAATGGTATCCAATTGGGCGGATTGATCTGTGATTTTTGAGTCCTGGAGAAAGGGTTATAGTTAAAGACTAGATTTGATTTGGTGTACAATTTAATTACCATTTTTCCCAGCTCCAATTTGGTGGCATTTATGGACACATCCTGCTTTTTAAGTTCAGTGGACAGATTCAATTTGGCAAAGTCCAAGGCTTGCTGGTTTAATCTGTGGCAGGGGGGATGGTAAGTAGATAACTCTCTTGTTTCTTATTAATTACCTTTGTATTTCCTGATCCGCACTTTTAAAGGAATTAATTTTGGCAGTCAATTGGTTAAGCTTTGCTCTTTCTTGCTCCTTGAGACGCGCCTTTTCACTTAGGGCTGAGCCTAGCTTTTGCTTCAGAGGTTGAATTTTAGCCTTCAACTCGCTTATTTCTGTGGAAATGGTTATAATCAAACGTGTGAGCTCATCCAGACGTTCCTTTAATTGTGGTAAACTCTGCACTCCCTCTTGTAATTTGATTTGTTTATCCTTTAAGCTTTAGACAAGAATTAAATTAATTTTGTATTCTCTTTAATAATTTTAATATAATTCTTACCCATTTTTCACCTCTCTTAAACGATTCAAGGCCTCCATTTGTTGCTCAAAACTGTGTTGATTCTTTTCCAACTCTTTGCGTTCATTTTCCAACTCCTTGGACACCTTAGTTTTCTCCTCTTGCAAGACTTCAGTCGACACACTTGCATCATAGTTGCTAGGCATTTTCAGCTTGAGCTGTTCCACATCTTTCTTTACGCGCACCGACTCTTTGAGGGCTTGATCTAGTAGAGTCATATCACCCAGCATAGAATTAGCCAAATCTTTATGATGACTGGGTTCTCCAATGAGAGCGATAAGGGTTTCATATTCACTAACCGACTCTCCTAGCATTTGCTCAATTTGATGCAATTCTTCTTTTTGCTTGGGAATAAGTTCTTTGAGTTCTTTCACCTTGATAATGGTGGGTTTGATGTGGAGTAAGTTTTCGTATTTAAGTTGTTCGGTTTTTAAGGATTTCTCAGCTCTTTTGATGTTGTCAGGAAGTTTGTCAATTTCATCTGTCAACTCGGAGGTTAAATCGCAGGCCTGAAAGAGATTTGAGTTTAAAAATAAGAAATAAACTGAAGGAATTATAAAGAACTTACCTCATCGCCCGACATGTTGTGATGGCACAATGGACAGTTGGGTTCCTCCTGGATTTTTTGTATGTATCTGTTGAAATAAATTCAGTAAATTAAATGAAACCTTTAAAACTTAAGAAAAACTATAAACCAAGCCAACTGTTTCTAATCACTTACTGACCAGAAACTGAGTCTTCAAAATTTTCAAACTTAAACATGATATTCAACTCGGCCTAAATCTCATATTTACATTAGTTAACTCAGCCAATGTCATAAAAAGGTCAGTTTTGGGAATTCCATTAATATTAATAGCGACCCTGACGAGGAATCGGGAGGTGTTCACTCCGGGGTTCGAACCTGCGAAACTTTTTGGGTTCACAGAGCGGGCTCAGAAGTTCGCTGAACCTAGGTTCGGGTTCGAACCGGGGCTCAGGAATAATGTTGTTCTTCGCTTATTCAGCAAACATGTACGTAAGTTAAAACCAATTTATTTCCAATTTCCCTTATTCCAGATCTAATTTAGTTTATATCAGGGCTGCAAAGCTCATAAAAATCTACAGAGGTTCGCTCCGGGGCTCGAATCCTCGAAACTTTTTGGGTTCGTGTTCACGGAGCTGGTTAACAAGGTCGTTGAACCTTGGTTCGGGTTCAAACCGGGGTTCAAGAATGATTTTTTTTTAAGAAAATATGTATGTAAATTCCAGGTTTCAGGTCAACAAATTTACTCTGCTTAACTTTAAACGGTGTTAGGAAGTTTCCGCATAGAAAAATACAGTGGTTAGAGCGAGCCGAACATATTCCCAAATGCACTCTGAGAGCGTAAGTGAAATGAAAGAGCTGAATTATTTCTAACAGAAACGGAGTCGACTGCGGAACCGTTCACTCTATATATTCTAAATGTATGTTTCTTCATAACTTTTAAACCAAGACGCCATAAAAGGGGATGATCCACTGTACAGCTGTTTCAATAACTTTGCAGATTTATCATCAGCAGGCCTTGCCCATCTCTTGCAAGTTGTCAGGGGCCATCTCATGCCAGCATTGCATTGACTGTTTGGGAATTCTAAAGGCAATACAAGTGCAACACAAACAGCTCCAAATTGACAGAAGGCGTTGGGTATGCCCCCTTTCGGCCTTTCTGAATTATTGGGCTCCCCTCAGTTAACGCACTGTATTAATTTTCCATTAGTGTGTCTTCCAGCAATCTTTCATTATTACTGATCGCTCGATAAAACAAAAATATATGATTAGAAAAAGTGCACTAGACTGATTCTTGTGTGGCAGGAATTGCTAGTACTACAAATGCGACATTGTAAAATTCTTTAAGCCTCGTACGCAGAACGACAAAAAATTCCTTTCGTCACAGTAATTCATACAATAAGAAATACCTTGGCTTTGCTTTGATGGTCATGAGCTGTTAGAAAGTGTTTCTATTCATGTGAAATACTGTAACAATGATTACATTACCATTAATGATTAATTATTTACCATTTTTTAAGCTTTTACTTATTAGTTCATTTTTAATATTATAAAATTTTTCTTTGCCATCTTTTTATCCAATGCTTTAAAATTGTTGAAATGACAAAAAGCAGCTTGAAAAAATGTAATAGAACATCTTTTTTGAACCGAACCCTTTTCAACTATTTTTGGCTTCGGTTCAGGTTCGGGTTCGGGAAAAAAAATTTTTCTGCTCCGGTTCAGGTTCGGTTCGGTTTTTCCAAAAAATTCCGGAGTCTCCGGCTCCGGAGCGGTTTAACTCCGAACCGGTTTGCAGCCCTGGTTTATATTACATATCGACCCCTGTGCGCGAAAACATCGTATGTGCCATTTTTTACGAAATTGACATTTTAATGCAAATTAATTCTAAATCCGCTAACTCATCATCTGGTAAAATTATATAGCGATAACCATAACGGTTACGGAGCTACAACAAAATCAATTTAACCTTATGTGACAATAATGAGTTTATTTCTTGTGGGCGAAATGATCGTATGTGCCCCACAATACTGATATTCAACAGTCTGGTTGAAAAATAGCTAAATTGGTAAATTTTCATAAAAATAGTTACGAGTTTAGTTAAATAAATTGATAAATGTTGCACATCTAAAGATTGGTAGCGACGTTGCCAGCCACCTCATCGAAAAGTAGAAAAAACGCTCTCCTGTAAAATTTGGTTTTTGGCACATACGATTTTTTCGCGCACAGGGATCGATATGGATCTATGCAGAAGATGAGAAATCGGCCCTCTAACATTTTATTTATATAAAGAAGTTCAGAGCCTTGATAACATCATATTCGAACTTGGATGATCGGACTTTTTAGCAGTCTCCAGCTCAATAAATCATTGACCAATGAGTATTAGAGAAAATATACACTGCCTCTCAATCTTGAGTGATGATAAACAACAGTCCGCATTGTGATTTCGTATTGTCCGTAAAGCATATCACAGTTAGAGCAAAACGGGTGTATTCCCAAATGCGCTTAGAGAGCGCAAGTGACAGCGAACAGCTGACTAATTTCTGACAGAAACGGTCTTTAAATCAAGACACACACACACGACTCAAAGGAGGAGGATCGACTGTACAGATGTATTAAGAACCTCCCGGTACTATTATAAACAGGCTTTGCATATCTTCTGCAAGTTGACAGAGGGCATTGCTATGACTGTTCGGGAATTCCAAAGGCAGCACAAGTGAAAAAGATGACAACTCCAAATTGACAGAAGACTTTGTGTGTGCGTGTGCACCTTCTTCTTTGTGTCCTTATTTGTTTATTTATGTGATATTTATCCTTAGTGCTAGAAGTACAGGACTTAGTTAGAAGCACTAATCACTATGACGATCACGGAGACAACAGTCGATGGGAGTAATAAAGTATTTTCAAAGATGTTATTAGTTCCATTTAAATATTATACAATGAAGCAAAATGTTTCTTTTGGTGATCTTATTAGAGACAATCAAAAGCGAAACAACCTAAATTAATTACATTTTTTGGTCCTTCACATTTGTTGGTTTATCGAAATCCATAAAGTGGGTGCGAGTATTCGACATAACCAGTGCGTATATCAAGCCTTATGACGATGCAAAAGGTCAATACGAGAGACCACGCCATGTAGGACGCCGTGCCATCAGAAGGAAATGATATGCCGCGGTATATAACACCCACAAGTGCTACCCAAGCGAATAGCCTTGGCTCTGCAAGGCCAATAGACGAATTGGATTCACACACAGGCAAACTAAGTCAAGCTATTGAAGAAGCTAGTGAATGCTTCTTGTGGACTTGTACACTAACGAAATATTTAAGCACAAATCCAGGAATGATGGTATGTTGACGGCGTTGAAATAACTAAGGACTATGCCATTTGGCCATTTTGTCAAAATTCTCGATCAAAGACGGAAATGTTGGATGTTAGAAAGCAGCGCTTACAAAAATCAATGGAAGCAAAAGGTAGCTTCAATTTCAGCAGCATTACCACCTCTACAAATGCCCACATTTAGTGGAAACCTTAAAAATTGGCCAAGTTTTTGAGAGAGCACACTTTGCATGCATTACCTCAACGAGTGCCTAAAGAGGAAAGAAAGAATTTCACTTACTTCCTAACTGATTAAAGAACCTTCTTACTATACAACAGCTTGGGACCGTATATGCGAGAAACCCCCACATCTTCCAATTAGCCGCCTTTTTCTTTGTTCAAAGTCACCCCCAATCGCGCCACATGTAGTAGATATTGCCCAGGGGAAACCTTTGACAATTCTGGCTGAATCGGAGGTTGCCAACAAATACGAGTGGCCAGCAACCGAAGTACAAAATCTGGATCAGCACCTTCATGTCGAAGATGAGGACAGCAACCCACACGGTCAATATGCAGAGCAGCTCAAACGGCAAGAAATAAAGGTGAATTGTTCTCAGCAGGAGACCCAGTCCACCATGGAGAAGAACTCTGACAAAAAGGTGCAACACGTTGTCATAGAAGTTGACAAGTACGCAAGGGCTACGTCTGCACGCAGTTTATTTAATCTGGAGTTGCTGTCTAATAAGGAGTCGTGCGGTTTGGCGGGAGATTCTCAATTGGACACATGCTCATGACTGCAAAATGCTGTCTGTGGAAGGCTTCAAGAAAGAACCTATCAACTGTTATCCAGCTGAAAAATCTCTGCAGGCTTCTTAATAACTACCTCTCACGCATTAACGCCGAAGTAGATGACGAATGTGCTAGGTGTGCACTCAGCCCTCACGACACTAACCACCTTTTCGCTTGCCCCCTCAACCACACTTCGCTCGCGTCGAGGCGGCTCTCTTCCTCGAACTGGTTCCCACCTAGCTCTACACCTCTATTAATTTTACCCTCCTCTTTCTCTTTCTTTTTCCGCTTATACGTACGAATCTTCCCAGCCGCTACAACAACAACAACACCATTGGGTTTTTAGATCCAATTCTTTTCGAAACTTGTTTCCCATTGTCAGGCAAGGAAATATATTCTCACGAGCAAAGATGCAGACTATGTCAACTACCTTGAGCAAAATCAAATGGGTTCGCATTGAACAAGACAAAGGAACTGGAGCTACAACTTAGACATTTAATTTTAGTGATTGGTTCTTACTTACATACATTGTTCTATACAAAATACAAACATTTTCTCACTTACTTCTTGTACATGGCCTCTGCCGAAGTCAAAGCTCCATGATCAAATTGCAGTTTGGCTATGGTGGCCTTACTACGTTCCATTAGCTCCTCATAGGGTGTGGAATGACACTTTTGATATATCAATTCTTCGCCGTCTTTCAATTCCTTTTCCATTTTGGCTATGTCCTGCTTTAGATTTTTACGTTTTATCTCATAGGATTGCTCTTTCAACTTTTGGGCATTGGCCTGCTCGTTGAGATCCTGTATTTCGCGACTTAATTTATCGTAGACTCCTTGCACCGAACGTAGATAATTAGTCGAAATGGGTTCCTTAAACAATTTGGCCAAGTTATCGCCATGACGACTACGCACACGATGTATCTCTTGATTCTTCTTCTCCAGCTCTTTTTCCTTGATACTTATTTCGGTCATTAGTTTGGATATGGAACTAAGGAATGTTAATTGTTCATCCAGCTTTTTGAAGCGTTTTTGTTTCTCTTCTATGCCGGACTTTTTGTCGGCTATGACTTTGCGTACGGCTTCCTGGTTGAAGCTTCTGGCGGTGCGTTCGTAGACCTCATCCGCTTCGGTTATTTTCTTTTCCAACAGTTTCAACTGATGCACTGAGGTTTCAATTTGTTTGATTTTCACCTCCAGGGAACCACTTTCCTTTTCGCTGGCCTCTTTTTGCTTTTCTTGAGCGGTAACCCCTTGCTCCGATTTGGTTAAGTCAATGCGTAAATCATCAATCTTTAATTGGCGGGCCTGATCAGCTTTATCCAGCTGTTCACTCACTTCGGTGATTTCACATTGTTTGCTCATAAGATTTATGTCAATTTCATGTAATAAATCGGCAAGTTTTTCGGGTTCTGTAAGCAAATCTCCTTCCAAGGGTATTTCCAACTTTTGAGCCAGATCTTTGACCCTCTTGGCCAACTCTGCCTTGCAAGTCTGCTCGCTTTGAAGCTGCTGCTGGGAGAGCAAACGTTTCTTTTCCTGTGCGGAGAGAATTTTTTGAAGATCTCCTGAGGATTTCTTTAGCTTTGCTAATTGTTCTTCCAAGTCGGAGCGTTGATACTTCATTTCCGACATCTTTTGATCAAAGTTGCGGATTTCCACCTCCAATTCCACCAGGGAACCCGGGAAAGGGGTTTTAATCTTTTTGGTGACATTGGCAATTTGCTCTTTACAGTTGTTGTGCCTGGGGAAATTAGAGAATTTAATCTACATCTTTATAGGGAATCTTAAGTTCACCCACTTGGTGTCCATTTGAACTTTCTGAGCCTGATATTTGCCTATTTCAAATTCAATGTTGCGTATTTCCAAGAGTCTGTTCTCAATGGGTTTAACCTCCTCCTCACATTTCTCACATAAAGCCTTGATTTCGTCACATTTGCCTTGGGCCTGTTGTAGACTTAAAGTTTTGCTTTCCATTTCCTGCTTCAGATAGGCCACATGCTTAATGTTGGCCTCTGGAAAGGTAAGTACTTAATTAGTAGATAATAATCCCAAAAGTTTAGCTTATGCTTACCCATCACTTTCAACTCTTGAGTGGTATCCTTTCTGTACTTAATTATCTTATCCAGGGCCGTGTTGTATTCGGTTAAACCAAAAATTTGATCAAATTTGGTCTTCAACTTACTGGGCTCATCCAGGGGCCAACTAGAGTCCTCTTGATGGCAAAATAACACATTATTTATTATATGCTTAGATACACCCATAAAATCCTCAATGGCCTTATTTATGTCCACTGTACGTCCACTCAAAGAGTCCTGATTTTTGCCCACATCCGAGAGAAAATTAATGGTTGAGTCCATGGTTTCAAAGGCCACCTTGTCATTCTTGGCAGAGCCCTTGGAACGCTTTTCGGACACTTTCATGGTGCGACATATAGAGACGCGAGCTCCTCGCTTGTCTCGCACCTGCATTTTGATTTGGGCCAAGGCTTCATTGAGACCAAATATTTTGGGATCATGAACAAAACTCTTGCCACTGGCACTGCCAGGGGGACATTCACCCGTGAGAGCATATTTGAGACACTCTATAATGGTGGTCTTGCCACAACCATTCTCGCCCAGGATCAAACTCACCGGCGAGGAGAAGGTGATGCTCTGTGGATGAAAAATCCATTAAGAAAGGTAAGTGAAATGATTTGGTCAAGTCACCTGTAGGTCTTCCGAATTGGGACCAAAACTGCGCACACCTTGAATAGATAGTTTCTCAATTGACGACATTTTAAAGACAAAAATCCTTATGAGACAAAGGAATTTCACAAGCAATTTTTGCCGGGCTGAACCAGGGCCACAAAACCGCTAAAGCGTTTTGCTATCGATACTTATCGATATCTCTAACAGCTGCCTGGGCACCAGTGCTGACAACTCTTCGGGTCAAAAAAAAAGCTAAACAGGCAAAGCTAAACGGGCGAGCAAGCGCACAATTAAATTTAAATTTTTGGCGCGCTCCTCCTATGCCGGCAGATTGTAGTGTCCACCAGAGCCTCGCCTGTCCGCACCCCAAATTGAAAGCGATGGGGAAGGTTACATATACCTGAGGACGCCTAGGATCCCATCAAGAATAGTGCGCCCGTAGCCACCAGTGTATTCTCCTGTCCCGACTGTGAGCTCTGTTTTTCTTTGGAGCAGCAGCTCGACTAAACGCAGTTTTCAGTGCCTGGAATGCGGCAAACGATTCCCTTTCAAATTATCTCGCGCAAGGACATGGAGGAGCTCACGGAATTGCATAAGAAAGGACGCCCGTTTAAGTGCCCGTCGTGCGACAAGTCCTTTGACCACAAGCAGAGTCTGCAATGGCATATGGTAAGTAGCAATGATTTGCACATTTCCAGTTCGAGTTAGAGTAATCTAACAAAGTCAACTGAAAAAGCATATGGTTCCCTACCAGAACAGGGGCGAGATTAAACTGGATGACGAAGTGGTGGAAACGGAAATGCTGACAACAGAAGCAGCTACCCAACAGGGACACGAATTTAAAGAACCTGGTGAAAACCCACAAGAAAATGAAATCCAGTTCAGATCCAGATTCAGTCGTTCCTGAGAGTGTTGAGCCCGCAGGAACACTGGCCCGACTTGGAAGTCCATGTGTCCAAAGCATTTGCACAGTTCTCCCACCGGGACCGATCCACTACTGAGAAGTTGGCAACGCGGTCCGCATAGCCAACTGGTCATCTCCAGCATTGGTCATGGCGTGAAATATGGCCACCAGCACCTGAAGCCGGATGTTGCGTGAGGCCAGCAAACTGGACAATCGACGGGAGCGGGACTGGGATGTGGTTAGGTTTAATTGGTGGCCCAGGGGGCAATTAGTCGCCTCCAGTCCCTGCAACACCTTCTCCGCCTGCATGTCATCAGAAGATTTGTCATAACGCTCGCCGAAGGGAGCCTCCAAGCGTGCCTCTGCAGACACCAGCGCAGGCTCTTCCTCCTTCTGAAATGTGGATTGGCCGCAATTTGGCCATTCTTCCAGCCAGAAAAAGCTAGAAAAGCTAAAAAAAAACCACAAAAAAAGGCTAGTTTAGAAATCCTCCGCAAAGTTGGCAACTCTGCTTACGCCCATCTCTAATAGCTGATATTTACCTCTTATTTAACAACGTGAATTTGTTAATAAAAAATGTTTCGTAAACATTTGGGACAACTCTCCCGTGTGTCCTCCACACACCTGTCCACCAAGGCGGCCACTGCTCCAGTAGAAATCAATGAATTCCGCACGGCCCAGGCCCATCCCGGCGAGCATTCTTCACTGCATGTGGGCAAATTTTATACCCTTCCCCAGGAACAAAAAAAGCAAATCTTTGGCGGAGGCGGCCTGCCCAAGCAATATGAACAACAAATAAAAACCTTTAACGAATCCTGCTTAATGGTGAGATCTCCGGCTTTGGAGCTGCTGAATTATATTAAAAATGCGGATCTGAGTAAGCCGGCAGTGCGTTATGTACTCTATGGCGATAATGGAGTGGGCAAAACGTTGACCATGGCACATGTTTTGCATTATGGAGCCCTTAACGACTTTCTGCTGGTGCATGTACCCTGGGCTCCCAATTGGATGAAAAAACCCAAGGAGTCGGCTAATTCAGCCACTCAGGAAGGTTTTATAGATCTACCCTTTGATGCGGCTGCTTGGTTGGTGCACTTTAAGAACCAGAATACCAAGCTACTCCAGCAATTGCAACTGAAGACAAGCCGGGAGTATGTATGGAGCAAGCGTGAGAGCACACCAGCTGGAGCTACTCTACTCGAACTGGTGGAGCATGGCATTGCGCGCATTAAATACGCCTCGGAGACCACAGCGGCTTTAATCTCAGAGCTGAAACAACTTTCCACTGCGGGCCAATGTAAAATAATGGTGGCCATTGATGGCTTCAATGCCTTCTTCCATCCCGAAACACGTATTTATGCGGACAACAAGCAAAGGGTGACACCAGATAGGATTACTTTGACACAGCCCTTCCTGGATATTACCTCCTACGATTGGACAAACGGCGTTTGCATTTTGTCGGTGGATAAAATTGCCATGACCGAGGGTTATATGGATTCCTATATGCCTCGATATCTGTTGGGCAAGGAGGGTTTTGAGCATTTGGATCCATTTGTGCCCGTGCGTGTGGACAACTATACGGATAAGGAGTTTTATAGTTATATTAATTACTATTTGGATCGTCATTGGATCAACAAAACGTCGCCGGGTTTCGAGGAGCAATTGAAATTTATGAGCAATAAGAATCCTTATACGCTGATGCAGCTGGTCAGAGGACTGTGAGGGGTTGTAAATGTTGTATGAATAAAAGAAAGTTTATTAAAAAGTCATGGCTCCATCTAGAAACATAAGACTATCCACAGCTGAAATGGCCATATCCACATCTCTTTTTTGTATGGTTTTCTTTTTGGCCTGAGCTGTGTAGCTATAGGATTCTCTGGCCAGAGAGGCCACAAACAGTTCCACCGCCTTGGTTACAGCAAAAATGGCCTCATTGGAGGCCATTTGTAGATCAGGATCCAGTTTCATTATATTACGTATACGCGCTAAAGGCAACTGTGTCAGCTTGGCCTCCGTCTCCGTTTCGGCAGGTGCTGAAATAGTAGTTTGTGTTATGCTAAACACCTGGAGGCATCAGATGATATTACCTGGCTTGGGTTTCTCTGTGTTGGTGGCGGTTGACTTCTCTTCTTCATTGCCGGTGTCCTCGGTTACATCTGTGTCCCTTATTTGTTCCGGCTCCAAGTCAGCTTCTTCTGAGTATTCTGGTTCAAATAAATCCTCGCTGGCCATTGTTTATTTAGTTAATATTACTTCGTGGGCTTTGTGCACCGCCAAAAAGTATCGATACCTTAGCGAACTTATCGGTTTGCTTTTTTACTAATCCTTAAATTAATCGACTGCGGTCACACTTATCGAGGGGACAAAATACACACACTCGGAAAAAGGTTGGAATTGGAATCCAAAAATCATCAATTCGACCAAAAACCGCTGCCACTTGGATTCACATTTGCTTAGCCACAAGCCAACCACTTATATCTATAGACAACGTGCCCATTTCCGGGTTACAGCAGGCGGAGAACCAAATGGCGGAAAATGGAGTGCGTGTGGGCCCAGGGTCAGCCGTCGCAGCAGCAGTAGCAGCAGGTTCTGGTACTAGCACCAGCAATGGAGAGCACGAGAACGAACACAATGCCAACAATGCGGCGGACAATGATAAGGTTCAGCCGGCGCCGGCCATACAGAAATATATGCAGGAGCTGATGTCGGAACGGTCGCGCATGGAGAATCATTTTCCATTGGCAGTGAAACTAATTGATGAAGGTAGGCCTTATCGATTCGCTGTGCAGCTTTGACACTTACAATATGTTTCCGTGTTCTTAGCTCTAGAGCGAGTGCAGCTAAATGGACGCATTCCTACCAGAGATCAATATGCCGATGTGTATCAGCAGCGTACCATCAAATTGTCCCAGAAGGTTCATGTCCCCATCAAGGATAAGAAGTTCAATTATGTGGGCAAACTTTTAGGTCCCAAGGGCAACTCCCTAAGACGCCTACAGGAGGAGACGCAGTGTAAGATCGTTATCCTGGGCCGCTTCTCGATGAAGGATAGGGCCCGAGAAGAGGAACTACGCAATTCGGCCGATGCTAAATATGCCCACCTGAATCTTCCGCTCCATGTTGAAGTGTCGACAATTGCCCCACCCGCTGAGGCTTACGCCCGTGTGGCGTATGCCTTGGCCGAGATTAGAAGGTATTTAATACCGGATAAGCATGATGATATACGTCAGGAGCAGTACCGAGAGCTAATGGAGGATCCCGAAGCGGCCAAAAAGTTAACGTTGCGGCAACTTCAACAGCAATCGGGAGGAGGAGCAGCAGGAGGAGGACCTGGAGTTGGCGGTAATGGAGCGGGCGTGGCCAATGCTGTGTCCGCCGGCGGAAGCGGCAATGGCAACAATCGCTCTGGCGGCAACTACAGGTGGGTTATTGAATCCTAAAAAGTTTCCTTAAAGATTCATTTCGTTTTTTTTTCTGTGGACAGACAAAAGTTTCAACAACAATCGCACTATCACCACAACGACGAGACTGTCTACTATCGTTCACACAACAACGCCTACCACCAGCCAAAACCCTATGTGCCAGGTGAGAGATTAACCATTTTGTGTGCCCAACAGCCTTTCCTGTGTAAATAATGCCAGCACTTTGAGGGAGTTTATATTATAATTGTGGTTCATACTTCGCAGAACTCTTTATCTTCTTTCGGTGTCCTATGTAGTTGGTTCTCAGTCTAAAGAGCCCTTTCTCTGGAAACGCTGAAACCTTTTGTCCCTGTTGGAGGGTTAAGTTTGGTTTATAACTTTGTGGGCGAAGATTTTGGAGCCCAACCACAGGTTTTAACTAGCTTATCAAGCTCTCTTGCCTTTTGAGTATTTGACAGCAGAATCTATGGATTCTAGGACTTACAAAGAAGCAATTTTTCGACTAAAGGCTATCCAAGACCTTAGCAGATGCCCTACTAGGGCCAATACAAGTACACTTCCCTGGAATACACCCCGATTTCTCGTAGTAGGTAAGGGAAAAGCAGCTCTAGGCAGAGGGAACGTTAGCTAAACAAGCAGGTCATTGAACCAAGCGTTATCGAGGATGTTAACTGAAGAGTGTTCAGAACAGGGATCTTTTGAGACCTCTGCTATAGCTTGGTAATAGCATAATTTTTGCCTTGAGCTTGTCAATGCTTGTCTGCTCTGCATTTCATTGAAATCCACAAGAACAAGTCCCAAGGGTTCCTATCTGGAGATTTAGTCAGTGTCGCCACTGCAAAAACTGTACTGTTCGATTTGCAGATCGACATGCTGCACAGTCTTGGTGAAACCAGTAGTGGACCAGACCTCTTTTACACATTTGTGGAGTTGTAAAGAGTCATTTATTTTTTTCACTTTCCTATTGTGCGAGTGCATAATTATAGCCGCACTTCAATAAATTAAATTAACTATAGAAAAATTTTAACTAATTAATACATTTTTAATCACTTTAATAATGAGTGTAACCTGCTTTAGCTCTACAAGGCCTACTATCTTACTATCAATAAGGGATAGTTGTTCCCATGCCTTAATTATTTGCCAATTCGAGCTCGTTAGTATTTTTATAATTAGTGTTCGGACCATCAACGCCCACAGGTTTTCTCTTGGATTCCTATCCAGGGAGCACACGGACCACTCCAATAAACGAACATTACTGCCTTGTGTTGCGTGCATTGATCCGTTTTCCGGTTGGAAAATTAACTTTTAACGCCTTCGTGCGCAAAGAAAAGGCAATAAATTCATTGCAAATTGTTCACGTACTCCCTTGAGTTCATATGAGTGCTTGGAAATGTGCCAGCTCCAAGCATCTAGACTCGCAGAAAGCTAAAACTATCTATGGATCCTCCTCCTAGTATATAGTATAATAGTGTAAAAATCAGAGATTAAAACCGTAACCGAAACCGTAACCCGTAACCGCTAAAAACACTTTAAAATTTGAAACCGAAACCGTAACCGTAACCGAAATAAAAAATATTTTTATAACCGTAACCGTAAAACCTTTATTTACATAACCGGTTATCAGTACCGTAACCGAAAAAAATATATGGGTTAATTTCGCTTTCTCCTCTTCTAGTAAAATTTTCGATTAAAAGTATCTGGCAAAAGTTCGAAGTGCCTGGAAAGTATCTTAAATACATTAGTGCTAAAAAGTGTCATATAGCATTGAGGAGGAAAAAAATGTTGTTGAGCTTGACCATTAAATAATGTCGTTGATTGATTAAGCAAGTTACTCAGACGCAGACAGTTTTGTCGGAGCGAAAAATGACCAGAGAACAGCCAATAAAGTCAGCTTTTGTTTGTTTACAAAGATTGGAGGGCTAATTTAAACAAAATAGTTGCGTTTATAAAATTAGTACTGGAAGTCACTAGGGAAAATATAAAGGTGGTGCCATCGACACTTTAATGGATGCATTTATGTAATTATTTAAAAAAAAGATTCAAACCATTATATCTTTTTATTAGAAAATCCTAAGACTCTGAAATCGAATACTGGTATAAAAGTAAGCTTTCAATAAAACATATGTAGTGGACGATCAGCTGCTTAGGTAAAAAGATATAAATCAAAATGTGCTAATTGAGTTGTCATAAGTATTTTGACAACATATCAAAATTAATTTATTCTCAGCGCAGGACTTCAAATGCTTCAAATGCAAAAAACGATTGTTTCTAGTCAAGTTTTTCACGCTGAACCCAAATCTGGCTTTAGAAATTCCATATTTCTAATGGAATAACTGTAAAATGGACATAAAAATGCAGAAAAAGGCTTATTTACCCATTCTCCAAGGACCATTTGTCCTATAAACGGGTTACTTTCTAAAAAAATTTCAAATGTCAAGGTTTAGTATTGTAAAGGTAATTGTCTTCTGTTAATTACAAAATAATTGTAACTGTAGTGGTTATTAATTTTTTAATTACCCAAAAATGGCTGATGATGGTACCGCGAGGTTCCTGAAACAGCTGTAAACTCGACCAGACTACATTGTGGTGTGTTCCTGTTTATAGTTTTGTACAAACATAACATGACCTTGAGCAGGCTTAAACTTGCGAACAAATTGTAATGGTAATTTCGATTTACAGCCCTGCTCAAGAATTTAATGGAATATTTTGTTGACTCAACCTGTCAATTATGCTACTTTGGAGGGTTCACTTTGTTATTTTTACAATCGTTGAAGTCTTTTTTCAAGCTTAAGCTTTATGCGGCCGATTTCACATCGCTCTGTAACATAAAAGAGTACATTTTAAGTTTAGCTGACATATAGCAGCTATTTAGCATATGAGAAAAGTACCCTTTAGAGTGATTTTAATTGAGTGTGAGCAATAGTATATACGATGTTTAAGTTGCGATAGATTTACTCAATAAATGAGATGATAAATGGGGCCGCATTTGTCTGCATGATTTGTCAAAGAGATATTTTATACTTAAAACCGTAACCGAAACCTGAAACCAAATTAGGTTAATAACCCTAACCAGTACCGTAACCGATATTCCATAACCGTAATATAACCGTAACCGGGAAAAAGCGAGCGGCAAAAACAGTAACCGTAACCGAAACCGTTATTCGTTGGGGTTTTAATCTCTGGTAAAAATCCATGAGGACCGTCCAAATTGAACTTGTTCTCATTGAAGCAAATGATCTAGAAAGATAAATAATTATTTGCCTTGCTCCATGAAACTTTGTCAAGTCACGTGCAATGTTATTTCTGGCAAATTTCCGCCGGGTTCTTAATGGCGGTCTAGTAGCCTTTATGCCACCTTCAATTTTGGTTGCTTATGTTTTCAGTTTTCTTTTAGGCCACATTCAGACACTAACTCATTAGCAGTGTTTAATGAATTACTTGCAGCACTCACCAATCGGCGCTGGTCCCGCTGACTGATCCTCTTTTTTCCCCATATTCATTTTGGGTTTTCCATAAATTGCTGACAACTTTGTAAAGCGATCAATATTTCTGGCATTTTCTCAAAATGAGCAAATGTCATTTTTGAGCGCCAGATATGGCCTTTCTCGACGTCTGACAGCACTGGCCCACTTGTCATATTTACTTAATTACAAACAGTTTCTCAACCGAGCACAGATTAAGGGGTTATATACAGTTAGGAGGTCGAAAAAAAGGCATTTTTCAAGAATTTCTTCTAAGCAAACTATTTGGTTTATTGATTTGAAACTTGGCAGGTATATTATGACAACCTTAAACTATATTCACATTTTTTTTTATTGCCAAAAATAATCATCGGGAACGTTGATATTGCCAATTTTGCAGAGGTCCACAAAAAAAAGGCCCCTTGCGGTGAGCACGATATCTCTGGACTGGCTCAACTAAAATGCGAAAGCCAAATAAATTTCATTAATATAATGAATAATCTAGTGATTAATCGAAGGAATTAGCAAAAAAATTTTTTGACAAAATGGGGGCTACTCAAAGCAAAAGGTTCGATTTTCGACCAAAATTCGGCTCTTTAATTGTTTAGAAAAATTAGAAATTTTCATCGGATCGGGAAATCCTTCGATTAATTACTAAAAATATAGTTAGAAGCTTGTGTAAAAATCGCAGACCGATCGGTTCAGCCGTTTCTGAGAAATCTTGCTCACCGACTTTGAAAACACTGTTTCGAGAAAAACGCGATTAAAGTTTTGAAATCACTTTACATGTAGTTAATTTTGTTTCACTAATGTGTCTATAACTTCGAAAATATTCGTCGGATCGACTTAAAATTTTGTGTGTGTATACTCAGATATATATATATTAAGAAAATGCAAAAAAAAAATCGATTTTTTGAAAATCCTAACTGTATATAACCCCTTAAGGAATTAAATTATGCACTTCGCCCAAAATTAAAATAATACCAGGGAATTAAAGCAAAATGAATTTCGGTTCCGGTACGTACCGAAAATAACGTTCCGGTAAAAGGCCCTGTTTTGGTTCTGCTACTGTTTCGGTATTCGGTACCGGTTCCGGTACCTGTACCTGGAATTTTCGTTATCGTACCGGTATGGACCGATAAAACTAACAGAAGTCTTAAAGCTTAAGTCCAAACAAATTGGGTAAGCAGCAAAAAAGGTAAATTAATGATTATTTCCCGGAAGCATGATAGCGGTAAATGTATTTCCGTCCATCTGATTTCTAAGCGGAGTCATAACAAACTTTACGCCGGAAAATAAACGTTCTACGCAGCAAGAATAGCTTTTGATAGTTCATACAATTCCGGAAACTTTGTCGAATTTTCGGACCACCATTTAAGTACATTATCTTTATTTTGAAAATGATTTAAGCTCAGGAAAACCTTGATCAGGCATCGTACATTAAACTGTCTCGTGAAAATACTAAACTATTTGTATTGTCCTTAGAAGTTCTTATATAAATCGACATCATCTCCACTTTCAGACAAAGTAGTTGGGTCAGAGCAGCTCTCCTCATTTAGTTTCAATTGAACAGAAGTGGATAAAATATTGAATATTTATGAGTCAAAACAGATACACATGTACTTTTCTGTTCAGAGGTTAGGCTGACATTCGTGGTTGTACTCAGAACCGAAACCGTACCAGTACAACGTTTAGGATCTTTTTCGGTCTTTTCGGTTCTAAAAATATCGGTTCTCGGATACCGGTGTTAGAAAAATTAAGAATATCGGTTCCGGTTCTGAGTTTCAATCGGTTTTTTTTGGTATACGGTTCCGGTTTGATTCCCTGAATAAAACATAATACCTAATTTTTGCACTGAGAGCTTTAATGTTTGTAATTCATAAATGTGATAAGTTGGCGCAATTTAGTGTTGTATTTGTAATTTAAAGATTCGTTTAACAACCATCCTTCGAAGTCGCTCAACTTCTTCATACTGGTTACATCTCCATAGTGGCGACGCATAGCACATCAGAGACCAGTGCATAGTGGCGACGCATAGCACATCAGAGACCAGTGAAGGCAAGCTTCAAACAGGAGAAATTTTGTGCTTGACAGAATAAGCGGTTTCCCAAAAAAGTTTTTCCATGAGCAGTTTATTGCTTTCTTCGAGTTCAGTAATTTCTCTTGGAGGTGAGAAAATTCATGTTTTCTGATAGAGGGAGTTATTTAAACCTGGTTACAGCCTCCAGTTCGGCATGTAAGTGATGGACCACGGCCAGTACCTTCGTCTTTTGCACGTTGATCTGTAGACTCCACATTTAATTAATTTATCATGCTCTGGAGCATTTCAAGGGAGTCCGCCAATAAAGCCATGTCATCAGCGTACATTAAAGTCTTTATGTTGCAACCATTTACATTAACTCCTCCAGGCAGGTAAGATGATTTGTCGTGTATGAATAAGGAAAACAAGAGGGGGCTTAGAAGTCATCCTTGCTTTTCGCTGGTGTTGTTTGGAAGCCAGTGCCGCCTAGTAGAGCTTCTCAAGGATGGCAAGAAATTATAAGCCTCTGCAATGTCTGCTCTCAGGTGAGCGATAGCATCCCTGCTCTGATAACTCTCCGGCATATGTGCCACGACTGTTCGGGGTGTTTTCGCTTCGTCAAGAGATATGGCAAAAGTTTTCCTATCGAAAAGGGTTTAACCAAGCTTCTCTCAATTTCTTGACAATCTGCTGTTTCGAAAATAGATCTGGTGGCAATTCGGAACCAGTCATACTATAAGTAGGTAAGGCTAGAACTATAAAAGGTGGGCCCTTCATTTCCATTCGCTATTAAGGATTGAGAAAGATTCTTAACAGCTAATTTGGCTTATAATGATTTCTGTACTAACCTGATGGTTTCTTTTCCGTAAAAAAAATGCTGATTATTATTTTTCTTTCTTTTTTTACAGCTGCCCAACGGGGCAACGCAATGCATACCACATTGCCACCGCAGGCGATTGTTCGCGCCTCACCACCCGGCATGGTTGTCAGTGCGGCCAATTTCAATGGACGCAATGCTGGCCTGGGCAATGCCGGCGGCGGTATAATGGCCAACAGCATTGTGACTGCCACGGGCGGTGGAATGGGGGGCACAGTACCGCCAAATATGCGTTACCGTCCCGCAGCGCCCTATCAGTTTGTCAAGAAATAATACACAAGCGATGCGCCGTCTGCCATTAGCTGTTTGTTCACCCTACCATCATCAATGTCTCATCCACATCATTCACACCATTGAAGCGCATCGGTTGAGTCACCGTACACACACACACACACACACACACACACTGCTCCAAAGGTAGATGTAATAATTATAAATATGAAAAACGCATTAATTTTACCAGGATTTCGAAACCAAAACGAAAAAAACATTGTAAGGTTTAAAAGCGAGAAAGAGAAAATCGTAGTCTAAGTAGACGAATGCTCCAACTGAACACACACACACACACACAGACAGACACATATAGATGCCACGCCCCCATCATCCGTATAACCTAAGCCCATTGGAATCTTTTTGCTATCTATTTGTTGTTGTTTTAGTGTGTTGAAATCTGTGTGAGCATTTGCAAAACGAGAACAACAAACCAAACTTCTCAAAGTGATTTGGGCCAAAGCGAATAGTCCTACTCCTCATGTATCCATCAACCCACCCAGCGCAGTCCAGATGCCAGTGTTAACACAGTTTGTTTTCTACTTGTTCGTTTGTTTGTTTGTTTGTTTTTTTTTTATTATTTTTTCCCCCATTTATATACTTTTATATATAAATACCTACATTTTTTATTATTACAAAATATTATTTAGGTAAAAACCAAAAGATGGTAGCAGCAAAGATTTTCAGGCAAATAATTTATCGAAGAATTTTTGAGTCTCTATTTTAGTTAAAAATTCAAGCGTTTTATACAAAAGTTTCTAGAGATTCGAAAACAGCTCGAAAAGTGGTTTAGTGGAGAATTGTTTTTAAGACACTTACTTTTTATACAAAGCCCTTGCATGCTCATTAGAGCGTTGCGTGTGTGAGCTTTGCCTCGAGAGAGCGCACTCCCTTAGCACTTCAGCAAAGGTGTGGTATACACAGAAGATAGTAATCGGTAATCGAAATAGTGAGAAGTGTGAGAAAATGCTTGTAATTTGCGATGCTATCGTCACAAAATACACTTTTATAGACTCGGAACTTGTCCAATCGGTCGGCACGTAATGCTTTAAGTCAAATAAATACATTTTCTGTTCTCTCGTTACCAAAATGAATCAGAGACAGCAGTTGAGTGTCCCGTAAAAGCGAAACTGTTGAGCAAATGTTGCAAACTCTGGGATTTAAGTTTCCCGAGAATCATAGACTTATTAAAATGTATTTTAGGAGAGTTTTTCTGAAAAAAAGCATTCAAAAAGAATAAAGAAAGGTTATCGTAAATTATACGGTTGTATTCCAGAAATCTCTAGAGGTTTTGGAATAATCACTGGCGATTTGAATTCAAACTCCTTGGCTTTATATAGAGAAGTGCCATAAATATGCCAGTCTACTATATTAGATGACAAAAGCGATTTGAAATCGACTATTTAAGACCAAAAATATTTAATGCCTAATTTAGTAGCCTTCCTTATTCCTTATCAATTCAAATCGTTTGTACTAAAATCTGTAGAGATTTTTGAAATACCAAACAAAATCTAACATAGAAACACACTTTGATGCGTCGCAAGCATTCAGCTGTCCGCTGTCATTTTTGTTTTCTGAGTCATTTGTAGACTCTTTGACCTCTAACCATGATGTAATTAGACAAGGTGAAGTTATTAGTTATTAGTATAAGTAGGCTGACTCTTTTTTGTGGTACAAATTGAATGGTGAAAATCACTCAGAAGCAAAGGGATGTTAACGTGCTCTCACATGTTCAAAACTCTTTGTGTTATGACAATGAACGTTCTCTTTGTCAGGATAGAGTTAACATCTCTCATAAAAGAGAGGCGTTTCAAAGTGTGCTTCTATGTTAGATTTTCCTTAATTGTTTAAAGTTGTAAACCACCTACATACATACCAAATTGCCAAAGAACTTCATATCTTTATCTCTGCATATCTAAGGTACGTCTTTTCCAAGCAGGTTTTCTCAGTCTGAGACTCAAAAAGCAATTTATCATTATTGTAATGACTTAAAAAACACGATTTTTGAGTTAATGATGTAGAAATATTCGCTATATTTTGTAAAATTTTAAGAGCGATATGCTTAAGTATTTTCGAGAATATTTTGAATCTTCTCAGAGAACTGCAAACTTAATTTTTATCATCAATCAGCAAAAATCAGCGTTGAATATATTCAGCTCATACAGTCAAACGTATCAAGCGGTTAAGCTAGAATTTTTTGATCGAACGTTTATGTGTTCGATCAAACTAAACCATAGCCGGCCAGCCAAAGATATCAGTAGCCGAATTCAGTTGTGTTTTTATGCAAAAGGGAGCCGAACTTATGTTTTTGTGAATCAGTGAACACTGAAATGCAAATAGAACGGCTGTAGTCTGAAGAAAGCTCTCTTGTTCACCAACTCTAGCATACTTTTCTGTCCTATCCATTTGGCTGGCACTCATTTAAAAATGTCGTTGCTTTGCTATACGCGTAGTCTATTCGGAGCCAACAACAAAACCTTCGCTCGAAGAAAAAGTGTGGGGAGAACACATATGGAATTGTCCTTGCTCTACGTATATCCATATGCGCTGGTATTCCTTTGTGAAAATAACAACGAATGTGCTGCGCGAGAGTTTTTTTTACATTTTTTCATTTATGTGTTTGATCGAACAAAACTCAGCGTTGAGCAGCCTGCTCAGACCGATCAGTGCTGTGTGTTCAATAACAGCCACCGATCATTGAGCGATATGACAGCTTAAATTCGGCTTAGGGAATCCCTAGCGCGTTTTGTTTTTGCTTTTTTTGGTCAGTGGCCTTAGCAGAGAACACTGAACATTGGGTTGAGAGTTATTTACGAGCTTTTCTCAGCGTTGACCGGCCTCTCTCTTTTTTTCCATATCGTTTAGCAACGCCGTCTCAATTTATACGTCTTTGCAAAAGTTTATTCATACGAGGTGATTCTCACTTATTCAAACGAACCAACAACATAATTGATTGGAATCAAGACGAAAATGATTATAATCAGAGTGCCAACAATATGATTGAATGAAACTCAACGGCGAACATGTTGTGTATGCAGGTTTGATGCATAGAGAGAAAAGCCAATTGCAATCGAACGCAGTCGTTCTCTGAATCTTCTGCAGTGTCTGGAATGGAACTTACACCCGGGTCAAATTTTTGTCATTTGTTATATGCCCCTTAAAGGGTAAAGCGTAATTATTGGCAAGAAACTTTAAAAAATATGAGAGACAACCATTTCATCAACTTATTTGAAGTTTTTTAATGTTTATTATTGAAAAAAACAATGGTTATTGAGACTGTAAAATACGGTGACAGATAACTTCATAACCGGCCATAAATGTTAAAAGTTGTTAAACTAAAGTTTAAAGATAACTTTCCATTTACGAATTTTTGTAGTGCAAACATGTCTAATTTTTTTTTGTGTTGGAAATTTTTGTTTATATTTATCTTTGAACTAAAACAATCAACAACATTCTCGTTTTACAGCGAAAAGTCTTGCCAATTCTCCACAAAATTTGGTATTTATTTTTTAATTTAATTCTTTTGTTCTTGATGAACTTCTTCTGCCGCCATCTTTTGCCTGAAAAGTTCCCCCATCTTATATTTTTCTCATTATTATTATTATTATTATATTTCAACAATTCTATGTTTATTAACAACTATATTTTTGTTTAATGCATTTTAATCGTACAATTAGGAGGCTTTTTTAATTTATTATTTGTTACATCAGAAATAATAATGTTTATACATAACACACATATGTAATACACACACACACACATTTACATATTCGAAGCATCAATAGAACATGCATACATACAATATATACAATATAAACCAAAATTAGTGTGGCAAAACATCATCTACACGCCCGATTATGACTACGATAAAATAATAATAATAATATAACTTACCTAGAGCATACCACATAAACAAACTAAAACAAAAAAAAAAAAAAAGAAGAACAAACACATAATTGTTATTGTTGTTGAAAGCAACTAAAATTGTAATAGAAATTATCTAAATATACAATACAAAATATGACAAAAAAAAAAGAAGAATGTTAAATTGCAGCTTAGTTATCATTTTTATGTACTTTCAATCATTGTGAGATCCACATACAGTTTGAGTTTTATCATTATGTTTATAACTTGCTTCTGAAGCTACCAAAAATAAAAACAATAAAACACACACACACACATAATTTTCTGATTTTTGTAACCTGGAGACCAGAGTACATACATCTAACACACACACACAACATTTATAAACATATATATTTTACAGTGCATTATTATACATTGCTGATTATCGTTAAATAAATTTCCAAATTTGAATTAAATATGTTGACTAAATATACACCCAACGAATGAATCCATAAACTATTATTAAAAACAAAAACAAAACCAAAGAAAAGAAATGCAAATGTTTTTTCTTGTGTTTTTTTGTGCTTGTTACGGTAAGTTGAATTCTAACCCTTTGACTTGTAATGGGGAATCTACAACAAAATCCACAGATCAAGGTGTTATTTGGCTTTTGGGCGTCTAACACAAGCCGTAGGGCAGTAAGATTTGGCTTTTGGAGCAGTCTGCACCAGATGCGCGCCACCGTAGATCGATAATTAAGATTATAATCTAAGGTTTGTTGTAATGCCTGGGAGCAGTGTACTCCGCCCACTCATCCAAGGCCTGGTAACAAAACGGGACCAATAAAGTGTGAAACTTGAAGCAGGTAGCAACACCTCTTAGCTAGTTTTTCTTGATCAAGTCGTGTTACCATTTGTGCCTGTTTCAAAAAAGATGAGAGCTACAATTTTTTTGAAAATTTTCTAAAGATGAAGGGAGTAACCGCAATCGTTTCACCAAACTCCCGCCTCCAATGGACTAGAAAGAAATGACGTACTGGTAGGATTGGAAGCGTATAAGTCCACTCCGAGGTATTTTTATATATATATATTTATATATATCGATATATTTACTCAAAGCCTCAGGAAGCTTATTGAGAATATATAAAGATTTAAACCATGAAGTAGGACCGTCATACTGCAACGAGCTGTTCCGACCAACGGACATAACCTGGATAATGAAGGCGAGAGGTGATCTGCTATAGTTGAATGGCTGTTCAAGAAGGACTGTTAACAGTGGCATATGCTCACTATGTAACAGCAAGGAGTTGGAAGACATGCAGCATTTTGTGGGGCGATGTCCGGTTCTAAGAGAATTCTGTCTGCGTTGGTTTGAGAAAGGCACACTTACAACAGAATAGGTAGTCGTGGCGTTAAATGGAGAAATGGGATGGAATAATCTGGCTAGATTTACTGAGGGGGCTATAATATATACGAAAAATATTATTAATGCAGATTTTTAATACTAATGTAATATTAATAATAGATTTTATAATACTTGTAAACGTTGTTTAAACAACAGAGGAAAGGCTGACGGTTACAAACCAAGCTTTATAAATGTTCATTTCTTGAACACGTAAAATAATCTGCAGCTACAAACAATGTATATGAATATGAAAAAATAAACATCATATATCTATCTATATATCTATATTCGATATATTCGTCGATGTCGATGTCAGAAACTGTTTTCACTTGGATTATACTACCCAACCGAACAATTCTCCGCATTCTCGATGTAATTTATGGTTCCCCAAGAAGAGATCGCGAAAATGTGACTGTGTCCCTCTCTAACAATTTTATTTTTACATCGTACTGCAAAATAGTTTAAACCTTAGAATTTTCTGCCACAGAACTTCCCCTCAGCATAACAGAAATGCGCAGTGATGAACTGAAGCATAATCATTAGAAATAGTCCGAAATCAGGGGTTATTTATTACCGAGTCCCATCTGAAGGATTCTGTCACTACTGTAGACTTCTCAGATACAACAAATGTTTGCCCACTTTGCCTTGGCAAAATTAATAGGTTAAATTTTAACGAGTCAAAAATTCACAATAGATTTTTTTGATGATTGAGGTTGAATTGAAAACTGAAATGACCTATTTTATGCTTGATTGCACGCCGACTCTGGTTCAGCTCGAGCTCCCACAAAATAACCTGAAGATTCTAAATATAGAGTTGTTTGCAGACCTCGATTTAATTATGTTTGCATTCTTTAAACCAGAGCGTGCCTGTTTTTGACTGCGAGCAGCTGGGCTTAGGTCAGGGTGCTCGGAGATCGTTCCAACAAGTTTATATTTGTGTTGAATTTCCAGAAATAAGAAGACACCGCACAGTGGTCCCAAGTCCCAAAAACACGGCCAAAAGTCGAAAATTTTGGGGTCGCTGAACACGTAATTAAATAAAAAAAAATAGAGGCAAGCTAACTTCGGCTCGACCGAAGTTTATATACCCTTGGAGCTTGATATGTGCCTGACAGTTTGTATGGCAGCTATACTATATAGTGGTCCGATTTCGAAAAATTTTGGTGAAATGATGTAAAATCATTAAAAACTTATAAATACGGGCGTTGGGAGCGATAACATTGAAAACAAAAAAGGTTTTCTCACTAAGACTTTTTTTCAGACCTAACTTTTGTATGGCAGCTATACTATATAGTTGTCCGATTTCAAAATGGCTTGGTGAAATTATGTGAAATCACTAAAAACTTATAAATACGAGCGTTGGGAGCGATAACATTGAAAACAAAAAAGTTTTTCTCACTAAAACTAGTTTTTCAACCGATCGTTCCTATGGCAGCTATATGCTATAGTCATCCGATCCGGCCGGTTCCGACAAATGTGCAGCGTATTTATACCAAAAGACTTCGTGCAAAGTTTGGTTACGATAGCTTTAAAACTGACGGAGGAGATAGCATAGAAACAGACGGACGGACAGACGGACAGACGGACAGACGGACATGGCTATATCAACTCAGCTCGTCATGCTGATCAAGAATATATATACTTTATGTGGTCGGAGATGCTTCCTTCTATGCGTTACAAACATCCGGACAATTTTAATATACCCTCTCCAAGGGTATAATTAGAAAAACAAAATGACGAATCCAATATGGCCTACAATTACTTCAAAAACGTATTTGATTTGTCTGAAAGTCTGTACTTGGGGGTTTTCGGGGTTGCAGATCACGAATCCAAAGTCACAACTTAGAAAAACAAATTGGCGGATCCAATATGGCGGACAATTTCTTCGGAAACGTACTTGATTTGGCTGAAACATCGAAAAACCCGTTTATCGATAATATCTCGATATCTATTGACTGTGACATATTTTTTTCATGTCGATTTTCGTCCTCAGCGGGCCAAAATACTTTAGAAAAAGTTGGTTTGGTGAATTGGGGGAGAGTGTTGTCGAGCAGTGTATATTTGTAATGTCGCGACTATTGTCGTACAAAAATCATCAACGGGACTCAATCTGCTGCTATCTGCAGCTAATTTTTGGCTATGTTCTGAAGAATTGTCTAAACAACAATTACTAATTTATTTGAGAGTGGGATCTGATGGGAGTTTTGACTTATTGCTTTTTCTAACACGACTTTTCAGAATTTGACCAAAAAAAAACTTCTAACGTTATAAACGATTTCCCATTTCATGCATTGTTAATACAAACTTTGAGCAATACGTTCATATTGTACTTACTTTCAAGAGTAGAATCCATTTTGCAGAATGCAAATCGGTTAAGTTTTCGCTATTCTATACGCTTCTGAAAGTTGTGTTATTTTTGAGGCATAATGAGTAAAATATGAGGTACGCTTGATGCTCGCGAATGCAGTTTATACCTGGTGGGGACACTTGCTCCTTATAAACGGTCAAAATACAAACTAGATGTACCACTGCAACTATTCCAATCATTTAAAGTCAGTAAAAAAATATTTTGTTTTTCGAGTTTTGGCCAACTTTTTGGGATTTGGGACCATAGTGCACCGGTTTATATGTACTTTTCTCTATATAAGGGTTGGGTTTTCAAACACTTAAATGTACGCTAGTTTTATGTTCACAATTCACTGCTACACTTCAGGTGGCGCCCACTTGTGCTTGATCCCGAACCACACCAAGGACTCGCCAAGATACCGAGTGCTCTCCTCACTGCACCCGTCATGCTGTTCGCTCCGACCTTTCGCAGAATGCCCCGCACTTCCCACTTGCTTTCGCTGACTTTCTTGCAACTTATCGTCGGGCACTCGCTTCGACTCCTCGCAATATCCGGTCGCTTTTGGCTTTCCGCGTTCACTCTTACTCGCACTTGTGTTCACAATCGACTTCTATTATCCGTTCGCGTATCTCACTGACTGTGACCGTCTTTTGGGTAGCCAATCCTTTTATAGCTGACGCGCAGGCCCCGTTTTGCTGCTTCAAGCAGGGCTTGCGTGTCTCCAAGCGGGGCCTGCGACGCTTTCTCTGCCCTGTTGTTCGTGCTGTGTCGGGTCCATGTGCCGGGGCCTTTCAGCTGCTTTCGCTGTAGCGGGGCCTCGATGCCGTTGCGCTGGGCCCTTGCCACCAATCGTAGTTCACCTTCGTCCTCCAGTTTGCTGCTCCGCTGAAGGGAGGCCTTTGACTCTCTGGCCACGGCCCTTTCTCTTCAACTCTCCACTCATCTTCACTCTCTGTCGCTCTCATCGCTCTACCATGAGTTTATATTCAACACTGCTATTCACACTGACACCAGCAAACAGCTGTTCAGTCGCTGGCCAGCGGCCGAAGAAGTAGGTCACTGCTGTTTTATTTTTCAACCCCAATGCACTCACCTTTTGGCCTCGCTCTTCTTCACAAACCTGGTGATCTGAGAATGTTCTCAGCGTCCCCCACCCTATTTGATGATAGGGATATTAAAGTTGCCAATTGATTTAGGGTGAAATTAGTTTCCAAACCGGAAACCGAAACTTTACTTGCTGTAGTAGTAGTAGTAGTAAGATATATATTTTCAAACATTGAATAAATAGTACATCATTTAAGTAACTGGCTTTACAAAGTTTATTACAAAATATATAAAAAAGAAATAACACAGCCGCAGAATGAAAAAAAAATCGTAGTTTTCAACTTCGTTTCTGAGAAAAAAAACTTCTGTTGAACTGTACCGAATAATTTAGTTAATAGTAGGTAATTAAGTTTAATTTATTAAAAATCTTTATTTATGATTCTCCAACGATATTTTGTAGCTGTCAATGCCACCCAGCTCTCTCCATTTAGAATACGTTTTGTCTCCTTTGCTGATAAAATGATTCGATTGAAGTGTAGCAACCGAATCTCGGCTGGCAAAATGCCACAAAGTGATAAGATTACAAAGGCTGCATTCCAGAGATCCATCTTGCCTGTATGGAGTTGCATTGAGGCTAAGCGTTTCGCACCTGGCTCTACAAATCGCACTGATTCGGGAAATGCCCAAATCATCGTTATAGTAATTACGCTCCCCCATATTATTCAAAAGTGATTTGTACATCAACCGCTCGTTACTGGCTCTGGTCTGGTCTATTAACATTTCCCTTTCCACTTCGCAGATTTTGCTGATGATTTCCGCGTGTGATTGCTGCCACTGCAAGGGGTTCTTCAATTGTATGACCCAGTTGCAGTCATTTGCCAGTTCCTTCCAGGAAGAAAAAAGCCAATTTCTTCTAAAAGCATCTGCTTTGCTATGAGCTTCGGCATCCTTGTATCGGACATTTTCATAACTTTTGACATATAGTCAAAATGTCTGTGCAGCGCATAAGTGTACAGCGAGGACAACCCCGTTTCTATGTAGATAACATAGTTGTACTTGCTGTATAATATTATGAATTTTCACCATTTTTTTTGTCACTTACCAAAGTTGAGTCAATCGTTTCCCCTCCCACAAATTTAAACACAAATTTCCATCTTATGCAATTAGATATTTATTTGGGATAGTTCTGAGTTTTCAAATTGTGGTTTTTTTTTTAAATAATAATTAAGCATATATATATTTTTAAACATTTTGTTATGTAGTTTGGTCAAATTGTTGTGGCCGTTACAGTAAACAGTATTCGTTAATTGTTAATTGTTGGTTGTCTTGATAGAGAAACGTTGAACGTTGAAGCCGGTTATATTGAGTTTCTTGGGTTTTGTTTTGTTTTTGTTTTTTGAATTGGATTTTCATATTTTTAAAGCCGTATCCTGCATTCCCTCATTTGTATACTTACTTCTCTCTTGTCGTTGGGCGTTTTTACTTGATTTTTTGTTGTATGTAAATTTTGTTGTTGTCTTGTTAAATGTTTATTATTAATTTCATAAACTTATTTGCAAACAAAAAAAAAATAGATATAGAAATTAATTTGGAAACTTAGGCTAACATTTTGTGGTTTGAATTGATTTGTGGTGGTTAAAATTAGACTTGGTAACTTTTTACAATTTGTTTGTTGCTTTGAATTTCTCTCTCTCTGTGGTTTTAAAATGATTTTGATTTTTGGAACAACAATTTTTTTTTTAGAATTTTGTGTATTGTTGGTTTTGCTTTTTTTTTTTTACTTCCATAGAGTGTAGAGTATATGCTTAATTGATTTGTGTTGTTGGTTTTTTGGATTTTGGATGGGGGGGGGGGGATAAGTTAACGCATTTTTGGATATGGAGCCGAGCGATAACGCACACTTTCACGTGATCGTGATCCTGTCTCGTAGTGAGCGTGAGCCGATGAATGTGATCCCGAGCCCGATGTTGTGGGTCTATATGACGATGAGGAACGACCATTGCTTGGTTTTGCTAGTTTTGGAAACAGAATTTTGGTATGTGTTGTTTAGATTTTAAAAATGTTTTTGTCTCTGTGCATTTTGATTTGGTTTTTTTTATTCTTAGATTTTTTTTTGGATTTGTTTTGTTTTTTTTTTGTTTATATATACAGAAAAAAAAATATGCTGGTAGAAGAAATTGAAATAGATTTTTTTTTAACCGGTTTTGAATGCACTACACCCTGGGGAACTAAATTAGACGCGTAAATGGAATAAAGATCTTTGAATTTCTATCACAGTATTTCTTCATTAATTTTTTTTGGTTTTGGTTTTATTTCTCTTCCAATTTTCCTTCGTCGTTTGCTTTTTTTGTGATATATTTCGACTCAGTTTTTTTTTTTGGTATAGTGCATTTAAAATCTTGTTAAATAAGGGGAACTGCCTTGTCGTTTAAATGAACTTTTGAGACGCGTTTTAGTTGCTTTTTCTTTTCTTTTCTTTACTTGGTTTTCTTGGTAAATTTTTCTCCACATTTTGTATATTTTCTTTTTGGGTTTTGCGCGTTTTTTAAGTTTTAGTTGGATTTTCTATATATTTTTTTTTGAAACCTTTTCTTTACTTTGCTGCTGAGGGGAAGATATTAATTGTTCTTAATCATATTGGAAACTCACCTGTATAGGCAGCTGCATAGGATGAGGAGGAAGAATGCGGATGATACTCACGACGGTAATCCCGCTCATAGGAAGTGCTATCATATTGGGCATGATGACTTGAATGCTTGGAGGAAGGAGGCGGTGGCGTGGCATAGCGATCGTATTCCCCATGATGGTCATACAACTCATGATCGCGGGATCTGAAGTTTAAAATTATGTTAAAAATATTTAAAAACTGTCCGAAGTTGACTTAACCCACCTGTGAGTCTTAACAATGCCATAATTGGGATCATCCATTACATAGCGTGCCTTTTCCAGTATGGAATAGACCTTTGGCTTGGATGAAGGTGGTGGTGGTGTTCTATAAATTGAAATTAATTAACTTTCTCTCTTACGAATCTTCCTTATCCACTTACCGCGTGCTATAAGCTCCATGTTCCCCATAAGATTTGGAATAATGATGAGATTTCTTATATAAACGTTCCTTGCCATCCATTTCCCGTAATTGCTCCAAACGTATATCATCATTGGCATCGGGTATCATAAACTTACGTATTTCACCCAAAGCATAGCTCAATCGATGATAAGCCTCCGCTGGTGGGGCCACTGTAGAGATTTCCACATGCAAATCACGACTTAGATGCGCATATTTGGGATTGCCAGAGCTGCGCAACTCCTCCTCTTTGCCATGATCCCGCATAGAGTTGCGTCCCATAACCACCATTTTGCACATGGTTTCCTCCTGCAACTGACGCAAAGTATTGCCTTTGGGTCCTAATATTTTGCCCACAAAATTGAATTTGGGATACTCCTTAATAGGGAAGAGTACCTTTTGGGCCACCTACACACAGACAGTATAAGTAACACATCAGTACATACATTTTAACTAAACTACTTACACGTATGGGCTTCTCACTATACACATTGGCATAGATCTCGGGCTTGGGAATCCGTCCACTTACTAAAATTTTCTCCACCTCTGTAAAGGTTTATACATATATGTGTATAGTCTAACGATTACGTGTCCAGTTTAAAAAAACCCACCGTCATCTAGCAGTCGCTTTGTTATAATATGCTTCTTCTCCAGCGTCTTTTTCTCTAGCAAACATTCTTGTAGGTAAGCATTGGTTTTGTCATTCAATTGGGGCGTATCATGCAATGGGGCGTGGCTGGTAACAGTGGCTCCGTGCCCATGACCAACACCATCCACTTCGGGTGCCGGCGAGGCTGGCTGATACTCCTTCTGTGCCAAAGTCTCAGTTTCTTCGTCACGTCGCTTACGCTTGTAATCGGTGGTATCCTCATTGTAATCTCTATCGTAGTCACGCGGCATAATTATTTAAATAGAAATGGATTTCTAGCAATTAACACACACAAAAAATAAGCAAAAGGGAAAACTGTGAATTTAACGCTGAGGAAAAAATATGTATGTGGTAAAGAAAATACATATGTATACACGTATGTATGTATGTAGGTGCGTCAAAAGAGCGTCGGGTACTTAGCAACGAATTGGAACGGTGGAATGTGGTATTAAAAATACATTTTTGGTTTTTAAGTTTACTCTTTAACTTAACTTAAATTATTGAGGTAAATTAAATTGTTAAATGTTAAGAGAAGCTTAATCTATTGTTTTGAAAAGATGGATTTGAACATGGCAAGTACCAAAAATATCAAGTCAATTAATCGCCCTCTAAAAAAAGGATGAATATCTGCCCTCTCAAATAAATTTACAGTGGACAAACCTGGAAATTTCCCCATACAAAATTTGAAATAGAAATTGAGTTGACAAACTTCCATCAATAACTCCTCTTTTAGAGGTCGTGCAGCAATGCTTGGTATATTGATGTAAAGAAGGTACTTTCAAGAGTATTTTAAATAACAATTCATTAAGGGGCAGAACTGGAGCACCGGTCTTATTAGTTTTGAGTCCAATCCAAAGTGTGTCAATTAAAAAGCCAATTACTCAAAAACCTAGATATTGATATTTTCTTAATTCCTTTATTGTTACCTTAAAAACTACTGTATACATTAGGGTGACCCAAAAAATCAATTTTTTTTTACTCATACCTTCTAAATTTTTTACTTTTAAATCAAAACAGTTATAAATAAAATTTTAAGAAGGTAGTACCATGGTAACCCGTGCCGACTCACATTAAAACATTTCAATACTTTATAATAATAATCCGCGAACCAAGACTTCGTGGGCAAAACTGAAAACGCTGAACTGTCTATTTTTAGATTTGGATTATGGCCTATATGAAAAAATTTGTGGGCGAGTCTTAGCGTGGTACTCCATATCGCGGTTTTTTGGTTGTGGCGTAACACTCCATAGTAAAAAACGATTTTAATGAAAATCTACTGTGCGCTTTTAAAAAAAATCAAGAACGAAGGTTTAACCCCTTCTAAAGGTACCTTAACCGATTGCACGATTGAAGTGAGTTTTCTATATTGCGTTCCCCATGGCCCTGTCCAGAAGAAGAAGAATGCCGGGTTTTTTTTTAGTGTGTAGTAAGTCAGTACAAATTTTCATGTAAGAAGTCTGACATCAAGTCGGCACGGGTTATTGTTATCCAATCTCAATAATATTTAATTTGTGAGTCAATGAGGTCAAACAGAATAAAAATAAAGAGTATGGGTATTTGATTTCGCGAAAAAAATTTTTCCTTATGTCTTGGGACAACCCAATATACATACCTAAAAGCACTTTGGAACAACATCATACAGAAAATTAGACAGAAACATCTTAAACCTGGATTTGTTGGGTTATGGTTAAGGGTCCAACCACCCTTAGTGGATAGGTCCCAGCGGTGTTGCCGCTCAATGCTCCACTGAATCGCTTCCTGCAGATGTATAACCCTGCTAAGTTGAATTGCGCATCTCAAGCGTGAAGCCTGTACCTCTCATTTACCTCTGTGGCCAGGTCGCTAAGTGTATGACCAAAGCAGCATCTTCTGACACCGTACGGTACGCAGAAGATTTCCTGAGCGCACTTAGACGGTACGCCGCACATACGCCTCTTATATAGCTAGAAAGCTCCATGGAACGATGCCAGATTGGCATAGTGACACTCGTCAAAAGTTGTCTTCGCCCCTGTTTTGGTCCGCGCTAGATAAGGCCCTGCTTGATGTTGCTGCCTTCTCTCCGACGTACGCCAGATGTTCTTGGAAGCAGAGCCTTGTGTCTGGCATTACCCCAAGGTCTCTTCCCCTTCTGTCCTTCGAAGCACTTTGCCTACAGCAACAAATGCCACTTCTTTCGCAAAGCCCACAAATTGAACGCCTGGAGGGAGAGTAAGGCGGAGGAATGGTCCCAGCACGGAGCCTTGTGGAACACTCTGCCACTGAAGCACGATCTAATTATTGCCTGGAGGTAATGCGCAACACCAAATTTACCTAAAGCGCTTAAAATGCAGTTCCAATCAGCGCTGTTGAACGCGTTTTTCACGTGTAGGGTGACCACCAGACAGTACTCCTTTGACCACTTTGTCAATCGCATCCACCTGATTTAAGACCTTCTCCAGTGCAGTATCGAGTATTCAGTTAGGTCTATAGGATAGGTATTGATCAGCTTTACAGGATACATTCTTGAATATGTGTACTTTAAGCTGACATATCGTGCACGTAGGGCAATATTGGAGCAATTACGAATTTTATTCTTTGCGCCATTTTGTATGGGAAAAATTTGAGGTTAGTTCACTAATAAGCGAATTTCTCAAAAACGTAGCGATTCTTGAATATTTGTCCTCTAAACTAATATACCGCCCATGTTGGGTCCAACTCTGTGAGCGGAAGTATGAACGAAAATATGTGGAGACGATTTTCAACTTCATTTATTTAAAACCCGCAATGCATAAATTTCTCCACAGCCAAAATAAATCGATAGTTTGTGCAATTCTTTAGAAAATAGCATTTACTGATTAAAAATTAGTTAAATAATAAATTAAAAAAAAAAAGTGCTCTAGTGTTCCATTTTCCATTCGTTCCAATTCGACTTTATCTCACCGACGCTATTTTGCTTGACAAACAATAAATCTATATTTGTTCCTTATTTCATCATTTCAATTCGTTGCTATTTCCAGGCTCATTCAATCAATCTATTATACATACGAGAATTTTCAGTTAAAAGAAAAACAACAAACAAATATGGAAAATCCAATTAATGAATTTAATGAAAAGCCGCCAACACATGAGCCGTTTACGCCACGTTTAAATGAAGTGGCGCAAAAGTTTTTGGCTGATTTGGAGGAAGAGCGACAACGTCTTGCGGCCCTACATGCAGAGTTTCCCCTCTGCGCGCTGCTCATCGATGAAGGTAATTGGCCATTTTAGTTTTCACATTTAACGGTTAACATATATACTTGATTTAAGCTGTGGATCGTGTGTATTGCACTGGACGTATACCAGGCAAGGAGTTTTATGCGGATGTGTACAAGCAGAAACCCATGAAGATAACCCAAAAAGTTTTTGTCCCAGTGAAGCAATATCCAAAGGTAAGTGAAGGAAAAAAGCTTGCTATACCATACTCTATCCCTCTCTTCCCTTTTACGCAGTTCAATTTTACGGGCAAAATTCTGGGACCTAAGGGCAACTCATTGCGTCGCTTGCAGGAGGAGACTCAGTGCAAAATAGCCATCAAGGGACGCAGTTCGATACGCGATCGTAATAAGGAGGAACAGTTGCGCAACTCTGGTGATCCACGTTATGCCCATTTGCAGAAGGATTTGTTTCTGGAGGTCAGCACCGTGGCCACACCAGCTGAATGTTATGCACGTATTGCCTATGCCCTGGCCGAGATTCGTAAGTATCTCATTCCAGATAAAAATGATGAAGTATCGCATGAACAATTGCGCGAATTAATGGAAATGGATCCGGAATCGGCCAAAAGTATACATGGACCCAATCTAGAGGCCTATAGGTAAGAGAGAGACAAAGTTTATTGGGAGCGATTAAACACTCTCTATGATTTTAGATCCGTTTTTGATAAGAAGTTTGGCAGCGGCGGCGGAGCTCCAAAATATTTGAATCTCATCAAGAGAGCTGCGGAGCATCCGCAAGAGTAAGTTAATTGTAAAGTATAATTTCGAATCATTTAAACTTAACCACCAAAAAGGCTAAATAACCAATCCTTAAACACCAGGCTTTGTATGTCTCCTAAGTAGAGAGTTTCCGCTGTATTCCTAAACAGACCCGGCGATTGGAAGGATTTTAGATTAATTAGAGTATTTAAATTTTGATTTTTTTTGTAGCTAATCCAAATCTTAACCTAGATTGATGCAAGTAAATTGGTCGTCTGCCTTAACATTACGTTCCAGATTTTCCGCTTTCATAGATAGAGAAGTCCTAAGAATCGGCCTTTACTTTGGTATATCTCAACCTAAATTAATGAAATTACTACTTGATTTTTGTAAAGCTTTTCTAAATGATGACCAAGGCACAAGAAAGTCTCCTCCTTGAACAATCCTATCCATAGAATCTAGAAATTTTGAGTAATTCCTTAAAATCGCCGGGTCTGACCCTCTCTCTCCTATCTCTTCCCCTTTTAACATGTTTCCAATTCTCAACTTTTATAGAATGGATGAGGCTGATGAGGTGGCTTATGAGTATGAACATCGTATGCCACCCAAACGTGGTCCACCCGCTGGATATGAATATAGCAAACGTAAGTTGGGTACAAAACCCAGTACAACATTTTCCCCTCGTAGAATTTTTGTAACATGGAGCTGCTTTTTTTGAAAACACCCTTAGAAAATATTTCTAAACTCTGAATTTTAATCTCAAGGGTTTCGTTTCTGTATAAAGCTAAAAAAAAAACAATTAAAAAATCTTTCCATAACATATTAAAGCCCCAAATAAAATTTTATAGCACGCCCATCAATAATACCAACCAATGCAGCTGCTTATAAACGTCCACAACCGTATCCAACTGACATGAAACGAATGCGCGAACCACCAATCAAGTCGTATAAACCCAATGCGTATACCATACTTAAAAAATATAAATGAACACAAATGACTTATATACAAAACAACATAACGATGATGCCTATAATGATGTTGTAATGTTTATAAAAAAAAAAAAGAAAAACCTACTTTAACTACGTTTCAAATCTTGTCGGGGCAGCAAACAAAAATGCATATAATCTAATATATCTACCCATAAAGAAATTAAAACTTTTACACATCTATGAATTTATTTTAATTTAATTTAATTTCCAACTGTTTGCGCATTGTAAAGGTCTTCCTGCAGACCTTTCCGCTGTACCTATTGTTATTTTCATTTCCCGCTGTTTTTACTTGATAATACTGAAACATAATAATAATAATAATGAAAACATATTTTGTCACTTAAGCAAAAGTAATGAAGCGAATCAAATTATATGGCGGCTATCTAAGACATAAAACAAACAAATTGATCAATCATGAAACAAATACATAACATTTATGCAATTAAAAAATTGAATGTAAAATTTTTGAAAAATTGAAACAATCGTTGCAAGCTATCTTTCTAATATAACCGATTTTAAAATACATAAAAACATATATATACCTATTATATATATATGTATATATATCCTTGACTTATTTCTTGATATGCATGCCACGTCTAAAAAATAAACAGAAGCAGAGGTATGTATTCATTCTGTGTGTGTTAGATTATTGGTGTACTTTTTTCATTAAGATCCATTTGAATTCTGAATAAAATACAAAAAAAAATTCAAAAACAATTTTAAAAAATCTGGTTTTATTGGTATTAACTTAAGTTTCAGCACTAAGGAACCTGTTTGATTGCCTTAGAGGTTTCAGTTAATTGGATGAGCAATAAAATTTAAAGATATCCCAAATATATGGAATTGAGTTCCTGAAGACTGTACATAAAGAGGGACTTTGCAGGGAGGAAACCGAATTAAATTTGCGTACAGTCTTGCGAAAAAGCTAAGCTTAAAGTAATCGTAAAATAATGCTCTAGCAGGCTAACTGGTGGTATGACATAAAGCCCATGTGAAGATTTGTCGTAGTATACACCGAAATATCACTAAGATGATAGCAGAAAAAAGTCTAATTCCAGAGATCAAAATTTGTAAGCACGGAGTTGCCGAATTCTACATAACACAGATGATGACAGGACATGTCTACTTTAGCGCATTCTTACATTCAATTGGGAAAAGCTCAGAACATAGCTGCGAGTATGATGACGCAGAAATAGATAGTGCGGAGCACACTGTGATACACTAAGAACGATGGGTCGAGAAGCGAGGCTACCTTACATGAAGTGTAGGACATATCGCAGCAGACAACATCGTATCGAAAATGACCTCGAGCGAAGAGCACTGAAGATTGCAAGTTTTGTTCTGCGAATTAAGAAAAGAGACTTTAGATGCGGTCACAGCTCTCGTTTCTGAACTATTTAATCGCTTATCGATTCGCGATAATGCGTAACTGTACGCTTGGTTGCCAATCGAAATGGCCATCAAAGTTATTATTTTCAGGATATTAATTAATATTTTCAACGGATATCGGTGGTAACTTCATTCCATTGTACAAAAATCAAGCAACACAAAAATCACTTATTGTTCGATAAAAAAGGCTACATCTTCCAAAGTATTTCAAATTTTTAAAACAATCCTTCTGGGGTGATAATCCCAAATAACCAGAAAAGAATTCAGTAAACTTTGAGATTTAATATCAATGTAAGAATTATAAAGGTTTCACTATGCGAGGAGAAATTCAATAACCGTAAGTATCAATTGAATTATCAGTCATAAAAGCATTTGCGGAGACGAAATGTTGAATATGCGATAACTTGAAACATATTGAACCAGCTAAAGTTAGATTGTTATGGAAACACTTACAATATACTAGACAAATTACACAATTGAATAATATCTTTGGCACTGCGTCCGAAAGCTCGTCAATTGAATGAGCTACCCCAAAACGTTCCTTTTTTAGAGTTTTATTCCATTCACTCATAGAGTAAAATGCAGGAAATGAATTCTATAACAAATCCAAAATCCCACATCGAAAAGAAACACGTCACTTCTCAGATAAGATACATTTTTTTAGCTACGATATTTCCATGAATAGAAACAGTTTGAAATCTGAATGATTATGAAAAAGTGTTCTTTCATGTGAAATATCGTAGCTAACTAAAAATTTATCTTATCTGAGTATAGGCCCTAAAACCAGAAACGAAACTTTAAATCTTTTGAGAACCTGAAAACGATAAAATGACCAACAAGAGCGAATACATCGAAACATTACTGGTACGTTAAATTTTAGGAAATTTGTAAAATGAATAAGATATACTGAAAAAGTTCCTGAAACTGCAGTTGATGCTTTCTGATTCTAGAAATCATACACAGAAAGAATAGATCAAATTCATTTTGACAATACCCTGACTAAAATAAAATTTTCAAAAATAATATATCAATTCCGGTTCTCGTGTAAACGTTTTCAAGGGGAATTCTAATTAAAGAATTAGGGTGTTCACTTTGTTGAGCACTTGAGCACTTGGGGAAAAGTGTAAACATTTCCAACAACAATTTATTTTGAACAAATTGTGCACAGCTTGCTCGACCTAGACCCTGACTACGAAAAGTACCTTAGTGCTATAAGTGTTATATGTACAAGCTAAAATCAAATGTGTGATCAAACATTCATATAAAATGTATGGAAAAAGCGCCAACTTTAAATGAACCATGGATTACTGCCGAATCATATCTCAAACGTAGTTGTGCACAAATTTCGTGCACAGAGGGCTGCTCACAATACTAGTCAGGCAAAACTGCTCAAGTGCTCAACAAAGTGAATACCCCAAATGTTACATGGATGTTGACAATCATATCTATGGCTACTAGATTTGGATTAAGGAAAGTCTGAATTGCTTAAGTAGTTGAAACCGATTGTTTAATGTCAAGTGGAATGAATTCGACAAAAAGCGACGACCCAATCTAGTAACCACAGATATTCTTCGCACCTTTTATATTGATTCATAAATTTCAAATAAGAAAAAATTACGTTTACACGAAAACCGACTCGGAATTCGGAACAGAGCCAAGTATGTTCATTTCATTTCGACAAGAAAATATCTTTCTGATAAAAAGTAGTATCATTCACTTAAATTGATATTAAATCGATTCAGAATGATACTAAAAATGTTATAGTGATATGTTAAAAAATATCTATTTGAAATTTCATATTTTTTCATATCGGAGAAAAATTTATATGAAAAAATATAATTTGTCTTCTCGGTGGAAAAGTTTTTCGCTGGCTGTTTAGGGTCAAGTTGATTAGTTTTAATATACAGATGAGATTGAAATTTATTTTGTCACCAATACTTGATATAAATAGAAAGCTTATCGAGAGCATAACTCAAAGGGAACAGTCGGTTCCATCCACATGCCACAATATAAGCAAAAAATGGACAAATTTTCTTGAAGATCGGACTATAATGGGTAATCGGTAATGGGTTTATGGAAGACGGGAACGGAAGACTACGTTAAAATCTCTTTAATGGTTCGTAGCAAAATAATTGTTCGGAGGAATTAGACTAAGCTTAAACGTTGAGGTTATAGCCGAGAAGGATGATTATGCTGTAGTGTTTACACGTCGGGTACCTATTGATCCACTTCTGTATCCTTAATAAAATTACAAAAACTGAACGTTTTTTTTTATCAATCCAATACATTTACTTATATAGATTTTTTTTCAACAAACGATCTTAAAAACTTAACATTTGCATCTAAAACTAAGCTCTGTAATATATATTACTTCCAGTAAAACTGGCTAGCCAAATTTTTCTTAAAATTTCTGTATCATTTGCTGTGGTACTATCTGTATGCTGCTTAAGATGTAGACGGAGTATTCTCTGGTAGATCTGCATAGCGGTTTCCGGTTGGCCACAAAGACTTTGCTCACACTCCTCGTACTCCTCATTTACATTGAAAGCGGATTCAATTAAATTCTCCTGCTTCAGTGCTAGACTTTCGGTTGGGGGTATCATCTAAGATTTAACAGTTCTGGTTAGATCAAACAAATATCAGCGGTATATAAAGCAAACTTACCTTTTACACACAGATTTATGTATAGTCTTGACTAGAAATGTGTCCTGTCTGCAATGCAGTGGTCGACTGCCGCCTGCAGGAAACGAAATATAACTCAGAGCCTCGCTTCATATTGGTTTTTGTGTCTCAATACCACCCCTGAACCATATGTCTGGCATGCTCTGCGCACATTGCGGAATTCCTTCTCCTACTGCAACAGCAACAGCAGCAGCAGCTGCAGCCGGCAATGCAGAGGGGGTTGGGGTCTTATGGGTAAGAGAGTAGGCGCATTGTTGTCTCTGTCGCGCGACACGGCGGGTGTTCCGTTCTTGTACACCCCCTCCCCTCCCCTACCACTCTCTACAGCAGTGCGCTATGGTATACTACATAGGGGTGGGTTTTCCTTTGTTTTGCAGCCTTTTTCCAAGGGGCAATTTAAGCGTTGATATTAAGTAACGATAAATTTGTTTAAGTTAATTTTATTTGCCAGATCTTTCCAAATACATTCACATTTTGATATATAAGCCACTTGTTATCGCATAGTTTTGCATTTTTTGTTTCGTTTGTTCAAGTTTAAATACTATAATTACGCTTTCAAAAGCACAACTAAAGCCAAAATCTTATGTAAAGAAATTTAAAAATTTTTAGAGCTAGATAATTGGAAGAAACATACATACTGTAAATACTAAACACTAAGCGACAAATTTTCCAAGTTCTAAAGCTAAGCCCCAGGTTAAGATTTTTGTTATATTACAATTAAAAAAAGAAAATATATTTGAGGTAAAATCTAAATTTGAATATTAAAAGGGAAGCATTCAGCAGAGCAGTTTGATCAGCAGGGATCGAATTTTAATCAAGCCGAACCGTGCTTATAAAATGGCCAAACCGAACCAAAAAACGTTCCATTCTTTGATTATTTAATATTTCAGAATATTTTTAGTAATCCTCAACGTTGAAAATGGGGTTTTTTTTGGAAACTGATCATAATGATTACTTAGTAATGATCAGCTTTTAGAACTAACTGATAAATGTTTAATACTCTTGGGTTTTATGATTACTTAACAGTGATGGGTGATTTGGCGCATTCAGCAGATTAACTTAACTTAAAATTTGTAAAATTGGTTTTCCTAAAAGTGATCAGTGATCAAGTGATCTCTGCAGAATGCGCCCAGTTATTAATAAAGTGTGTATATAGTGTTATATAAATTAAGCAATACTTGATTGATTTTATCCGATTAGTGAGATCTCAGATGTAAAATAAGTAATCCTTATGATCAATAATTATTTTTAAGTGATCATTGATGATGATTCACCAGAACTCTTTTAAATTCTATTCGAAGGAATAAACCCATCGTAAGTATTGATTCAAATCTAGATTCATGATTTACTACAGTTTTTTGCTCCTTTTTATTTTTTACGGTAAGTTGTGGTTCCACTTCGGTTTCAAAAGCTCCTTTTCCTTCCATATACTCTGCTGATTGCCCTACCCTCCCTTTCCTTTCTCTTTCTAATTTATATTATTTACTTTATTCTAAATTACCATAACAAAGCAACATCTAACATATATAATTTGCTAAGCAATAAAATTTTTGCCCTCCATCTTCAGATAGACGGCTAAGGAATTGGTTATAGTATGTGTCGTATATAGTTTCAACAATTTGTTGATCATTTTTTTTGTGTGTGTATGTATCAAGCTCTTCAAAGTTTTTTTCATTGTGTGCGCATCCTTCTGCTCCCAAAATGCCGGTGGTAAAAATTGTTAACAAAAACTTTGTCTCTTTCCCTTGAAATCAATTCATATCGCATAGATTCCTTGGGAAAGGGCCAAAAGTGAAAACAAGGAAATGACCTCTAAAGCAGCTGGTGCGGAACTATTGGCTGCTTTCATGGCCGGCTGTGGCGTAGTGGGCGCCGTTCCAATCTGTATGGTCACCTTGCGACGCACATCCTCGGGCATCACACGACAGGAAAAGATGTGTCCCGTGGCATTGACCAAGGGCATGGTCAGTGTATAGTTGCTGTCCAATCGATAGATATGGTTGAATGCCTGATTGGAATTGGCAATGAAAGATTCATCCTGATACCAAAGTACGATATGATGAACTGCAACAGAATTGGTTAAGTTAAAAAAATTGAATATTGAAATGTTAAGTAGTTATAATTTTAAAATGGAATAGAAGATATTATAAGCAAATCGGAATGCAGGGTTATGAACCACTTGTACTTTGGGCGTTGTTTAGAAATATTAGTGTTTCGTTCTTCATCAATTTATAACACTAGTTTACAGCAAAAAAGACATTTCTACTGAACATTTTTTTTAGTGTAGTTTGGAATGGTGATCTCAAAAATCAATTTCAAAAAATTTTTTCATGCTCGTTTTTTGAAATATAATTTTTTTATTTTTTGGTAGGGGCACTTACATTTTAAGCCATATCTCACTTTTAATTGTCAGATAGAGTCAAGCAAGATAAGAATCGAAAGGTTATTTCGCTGCCGGTAATCGAGTAGAACATTGTTTTTAAATCGGTTCATTAGTTTGACTACAAAATCTAAAAATATTTCGAAAAAATCAATTTTTTGCTCGAAAATTCATTTTTGGTCGCCTGGAAAAAATATAAAAAATTCAAAAAAATTATTTTTATTTTTTCTACATAAGAACCACACTTCTACGAAGAAAAACAGATATCGATGATCAAAATCTGTGAACAAACACAGGAGCTGTAAGCAATTTAGTTCAAAAAAATGTGATATTTTCCTGAATATTTTAAAATAAATTTTCCTGTGCTTTGACTTTTGTTCCGTTTTTAATTTTTATTTTTGTTCTGGCTTTTCGTTCACTACATAATTTGACCAAAAAACGAAGAAAAGAACAATGTTAATTTTTGAAAACACACAATATACTCAAATTTGACTGTTAGTTCCTATACACAATTGGATCCATCTATGGTATGTGTTACACGATTTTCCTCACCAATACCTTATTTTCTTCGTAAAAGTGCGATTCTTAAGTAGAAAAAATAAAAATAGTTTTTTTGTATTTTTTTATATTTTTTCTAGTCGTTTTAAAATGAAATTTCTTGGATTTTCGAGCAAAAAATCGATTTTTTTTGAAATATTTTTGGATTTTGTAGTCAAACTAATGAACCGATTTAAAAATAATGTTCTACTCGATTACCGGCAGCGAAATAACCTTTCGATTCTTATCTTGCTTGACTCTATCTGACAATTATGTACTGAGATATGGCTTAAAATGTAAGAGTACCTACCAAAAAAATTTAAAAAATTTATATTTCAAAAACGGAGCCATGAAAAAATTTTTGAAATCGATTTTTTAGATCACCATTCCAAACTATACTAAGAAAATTTTTCAGCTGAAATGGGTCATTTTTTTTTTTTATTTTTGTAAACTAGTGTAATTAACCCAAACTCCTGAGAACTGATTTGGTTCAAGTTTATCGAGGCTGTTATATATGCATATTATGCATATTCACATTCAAACGACGGCACAGAATTCCTTATAAATCTTGATATCGCCAAATAACGAGTTGGGGACTCCAATTTGCTATGGGACGAGACCACGATTCAGACTAGAATTCTGCTTTGTATTTTGAACGTATTGCTGAGAGACATTTCAAAATTTTATTCACACACTATTTGCACACGGTTATTGATTTAGTAAAGAGTATTTACGGGTTTTGAACCACTTTTACTTTGGACGTTCTCTATGTACTTAATCCGAGCTATTAATCCAGGATTCGGCTCGAATTTAACTAGGTTATTATACCCGTTACTCGTAGAGTAAAAAGGGTATACTAAAGTCGTGCAAATGTATGTAACAGGCAGAAGGAATCATTTCTGACCATATAAAGTGTATATATTCTTGATCAGCATCAACAGACGAGTCGATATAGACATGTCCGTCTGTCCGTCCGTCCCTTCGTCTGTCTGTATGAACACCTAGATCTCAGAGATGGAAGGAGATAGAGGTTTGACATGTATGGGACAAATGCTTCTTTTATCTGCACGCAGATCAAGTTTGTTTCATATTTTGGCCATGCCCCTCCCGCCCCCGCAATTTGGAAAAAACGTTATATCTCCTACAGTTTTGAAGATAGACGATTCGTACCTTCTAAAGATAGTTAGTAAATGAATCAATTTGCCGAAGAAATGATAAAGATCGGATGAGCGGATCTCAAGTTATGAGCAAAAGAGCGAACCAAGCCCCCCTACCCCCCTCCCATCCTAAAAACATGTTGCATACTTTTCGGATGGTCACCCTAAAACTAAGTTCACACAGGCAAATAATTTGACAAATTTTTATGAAAATTTGGTTAAATTATCCAAATTGGCGAACTTTTCGGCCATATTTGATCAAATTATTAGTGAATAGAACCATAGTTAATGATTTAAGTCCTGCAAAATCTGCAATCATGGCTATTTAGCCAAATATTTATCAAAATTTCCAAAAAATTTGTCAAATTATTTGCCTGTGTGAACTTAGCTTAAGGAACGCAGGAACACTGTTAAACATGTTTTTTCATGAGTAACGGTTATAACAAAGTCGGTTAGAGCCGACTTTAACTCACGCCTTCGTTTAAAATATGATTAAAATCAAATATTAAAATTTTACTCTACATAAACGATATTTCGGAGGCATTACCAGCAGGAATTTCATTTGGCAACATGAATATAAAAAGGATATTGTACGCGGATGATATGGTGCTCTAAGCGGATTCAGCACCCCAGCTCCAAAAAAATGCTAAACTACGCGGTTTTCATCTGTCTGTCTCTTATTTACAGCGTCCTCGTCTATCTTCTACTATCTATCTACATTCCACCGCGTACAATATACTAATTAAAGTTTCACAAAACGTCGACTGAGAAGGTAAAATATTCTTTTTCAGGTTTATTACCATCACCGCAGGAATATCGCAAATCGTCTAATAACAACCTGATACGTCAAGGTTTATCAATATATTTTTGACAGCTCCATTATATAAGAGATCTATGGATACTAGGGTCCTTATCTTTTAAAGCAAAAAATAATATTTAGTGAGGGAGCGCCCATTACGGATTCCTTTTGCTTTATAGATAATAAAAATTTAAACAAAAAATTAAGGTTAACAAACCTTAAACGAAAAATTACTAAAAATTAATTATTAGTAGAAATACTAACAACAAGATCACGCGCTTCTGTCTTCTTCATTTTAATCTTTAGTTAGGTTAATTCACTGTCAACTCTTTGCTAAGTCACTGTCAATTCACTGTTGAATCACTGGCAAGTCACTGTCTAATCATTGTAAAGTCGCTGTTAAGTCACAGTTTGTAAATGTAAAATTGGCTATACAGCTCCTCCAACGGGGCCAAGACAAGCTTCTCTCAATCTTTTGGCGTGTGTGCTTTAAATTTTCGCACAAGAAAAAGGAACCTACAGTTTAACGCCGATGCCGAACGGCAAAGTTTGAGAATTTGATTTTTCATGGCTGGATACTTCACAGCTGGCGCCACTAGCTGGTAAAGGTGACCGTAAGTGTAAAAGCTATTTTTCTAAAGAAAGAAAAATACTTTTTTTTTATTAGATGTTCAGAGGCGGGATCGAACCCACGACCTCCCGCCCAGCAGTCCAGCACACTAACCACTGGGCCACACACGGTCACTGTTTAGTTACACAGAGAAAAATATCCCGTTCTAAAATTGTAACCAAATGGTCATGATTGTGGTCTGTTTTTTCCGTTCATAAAACATGAACGGTAGTCATGAAATGCGAAAAAGTGTTCATGAAAATATAAATATTTTAGCTATTATGTGTTCAGTGCTTATTAACATTTATTTATATCATAGGACCATAGTGCATTGTAAAAAATAAAGACAATGTTAAAAATACTTTTAAAAAATTAAAATTTAAAAAAAAACAGGACACGACGGGGATTTGAAACCAGGACTTCGGCGTGCTAAGCGAATGCCTTTCCGCTGAGCCACAGGGCTTGGATCTGTCCGGCAGTCTCAATGCTTACTTAAGCACTTCATTCTGAAAACATTCATTTCTTAATTTGATTTTGTCGCTGTCTCGCGCGTGAGCTGGATGGTCGTGTGAGTTAAAATGACGTCGTCCGTTCAGTCTCTTCGAGGTCCTGAGTTCAAGTCCCAGACTAGGTGAAGCAAAAAAATTTTCAAATTAATAATTCTAATAAAATTTAGCTACAGCTTAGAAAAGGTTGTCGGTTGCAACGCGGTGGGTGTGGTGTGGTGTGTGGGTTGGTCGTCTCTTCCTTCCTTCCGTGCCCTTCCCGAGTAACCAACCACCCTAGAGGGAGGAGACTTCCACATTCACCCAACTATGGTTAATTTTTTTTTTCTGGATCTTAGTCGCCGGCAAAACGAGAACAAAATGTTCTTGAAACGAGCACAAAATGTTTATAACACAAGCCCTAACCGTTCATGTGTGAGAACAAAATGTTCATGGCATATTGTGAACGTATGTTCATGAATATCGAAAAAGCGTGCTTAGCAGACTATCGTCAACAAAAGTTCATGATTTCGTTACAATTCGAACGGATATTTTTCTCTGTGTACTGTTAAATCACTTTTAAGTCACGTCAAGTCAGTGTTAAGTCACTTACAAGTCACTGTTAAGTCAATGTCAAGTCACTTTTAAGTCACTGACAAAGCACTTTTTGGTCACTGTCAAGTCACTGATTAGTGAATGCTCAGTCACAGTACGGGCTTCTCTGTTCTTCATTTTAAGCGTTAGTTCTGTTAAGGCACTGTCAACTCTTTGCAGTTCACTGTTTAATCACTGAAATCACGCATGTTTAGTCACTTTTAGTCACTGTTAAGTCACTAAGTCACTGTTTATGACAATGTCAAGTCACTGTTCAGTCAGTGTTTAGTTACTGTTAAGTCACCCCCACTTTCCACCCACTTTCTTCTCCAACGATCACACCAAATCCTTCATCGTGGGGGAGTTGTACCGAACTTCTGCCTCTAACCATTGGACCCTTTTTCCGACTGCATAAAGAGCCATCAATCTTTCTTATATGCAGAAAATTTGTTATTTAATTTTGTCTTATCATTTATTGTAATTTCTCTAAAACCAAAGGTTCTTGGGCAAAACATAGAACTAATTATTATTCTTAGATGATCTAATCTATTTAACTATTCTCTTACCATCAAGATTTTTGACAGGACACTCCAAGCTCACTGAACTGGCATTGGCCAACACATAAATCACCGCCTCCTTCTGGTTAAAGTAAGGCACCATACCTTTGGGCGCCACTGTGGATTTTGCTAGATTATCAGGCGGTCTCGGTGTCTCATCCTCATCGTATTCATTTCATTGTCATATTCATTGGTTTCGCCAGCTTGAACTGTTAAAATAAAAAGAAGAAATATTTTGCTTATGAGTGTGTGTGGATTATCTAATGGCTGCCGCAAGGTCAGCACACCTGAAAAATAAGGAAGGTAATTAGTGCCGGAATTATGCATTGAAAACCACTCCATGGATTCATCAGATTTTCGTGTCAAGCCAACATAAAACCATTAAGAAAATAAAATAGAAAAAAAAGAGGCGCAGCTCCATTCTAGGAGCGTGTCAACGCCCAACACATCATACACATTCCCGTGCCACTTCGAGGTCAGGCTCAGCACACGGGAATTGTCAGTGCAAATGCTTTTCGGGACTCTAGCATAGATATGTCGGACCACACTGGGTATGTATGTTTGTCTATTGATTTGCCTGCCAAGGCTGAAGTGTATGGTGGCATCTACTTTTGTATTGGTTGCGTCATTTTGCAGTTTTAGCGCATTGTTAATGGCTCCTGAAATTGGCCATTTGCTACACATACACCTTACCAACAGCAATAACAACAATAAGCAGAATGTGCGGCACGTTATTAGTTTTGTTTATTCTCCTTAACAGGAAGACACCTTGGTTATCCTTGGCTTGGGAGAGCATTTAGCAGGAAATGGGGAAATTGGGTCAGTGTTCAACTTCGATGATATGAATAAAATGCTAAACTTGATGCATAATCTGGCATACACAGAGAGAACAATTTTTGTACATTTCTAGTTTGGTCAAAATAATTGAGAAGATTTAGGTAAGAGCAATCCTAAATCAAGCAAAATTTTCGTCAACTATTGTTTTCTTTGTTCTAAAAATAAAACGAAAAATACAAAAAACGAAGATGTTTTAATAAACTTATTGACTTTTATATGCATATTGCTTAAAAAGGTGGTATTTTTAAAGATATTAAGATTATACTAACATTGTATAGTATGTAAAATGGAGAAAGTACTTTAGATTAGATCGATTACAAACTACCCCCCAAGTTCTTGAACTAAGCTTAAAATTCCCGTGTATTTAGTAACCGTTGATATAAGTGGCCCTTTCCATACAAAAACTCCAACTGCCGGCAACATGTTGAAATAAAACAAATAAATGACTCATATATAGAAGTTAAATGTTGCATGGAGAAAGGCGAAGTCGACACGACATTAGACGATCAGCTTATTTCCAATTATATTTTTCATTTTTCATGCAGGAATCTGAATACCACACGAATGCTTTAGGTTTTCTACATTAATGTTTAAATATTGGATTAGAAATTCTAAGCGGAAAATGTGGCTTAAAATCAGTATTGAATTTGTACATTTTTCATTTACACGTATCATGTAATTGGCAAATGATCAATGCTAAATTTAGGAAATCTACACAATCGTAAGCAAAATTAAGTTTCCCCTATACAAATTGGGAGTGCAATGATTTCGAACTTGAGAATTACAAGGCTCCGCTTCTGCTCTGAGATAATGCGTACACAACCTATTACTTTTATATAGCTTTTCTTCTTGCCGTGTTTACATTTCTCTTTTCTATATGCGGCATGCAGCAAAGCTACACAGATGACACCACAATAGATAAATGACGACAGGTGGGGTTAAGTGGTGGGGGTAATTATTTTATAAGCCGAATGATTTAAAAACTCACCATTTTTGACTTCAGTAAAAACGAGAGCGTAAGTTAAAGTCGGCTCTAACCGACTTCGATATACTCGTTACTCATGAAAAAACATGTTTAACAGTGTTCCTGCGTTCCTTAGGGTGAACATCCGAAAAGTATGCAACATTTTTTATTTTTCTCATAACTTGAGAACCGTTCATTTGATCTATATCATTTTTGGTGCAAATCGATTCATTTTGCTAATTACTAACTATCTCTAGAAGGTACGAATCGTCTATCTTCAAAACTGTAGGAGATATAACGTTTTTTCCAAATTGCGGGGGCGGGAGGGGGCGTGGCCAAAATTTGAAACAAACTTGATCTGCGTGCAGATAAAAGAAGCATTTGTCCCATACATGTCAAACCTCTATCTCTTACCATCTCTGAGATCTAGGTGTTCATACAGACAGGGACAGATGGACGGACAGATGGACGGACGGACAGACGGACAGACAGACGGACGGACAGACGGACATGTCTATATCGACTCGGCTGTTGATGCTGATCAAGAATATATATACTTTGTATAGTCCGGAAATGATTCCTTCTGCCTGTTACATACATTTTGCGCGACTTTAGTATACCCTTTTACTAATCGAGTAACGGTATAAAAATCTGAAATAAGATCTCGAAATGTCCCCCAAAAACGTAATTTGCGGTTTTGCACAACATTTTTTTGGTTAATTGTATAAACAATGTTATATATCGGTAAAAATGAAAAAAAATGTACTATAAAAAAATTAAAAACGATATAAAAAATTTAGCAACAACTACGTGATAATATTAAGTAGTTTAAAAATGGCTTAAATTATGATTTTAGTAGATACCGTAAAATAATATTCAGCAAACAATATCAACATGGGACCTGTCCGATAAACGAAACCTGAGAAATCCAGTATTTAAAAACCATTTTTCCAAATCTTTTTGATTTTATCAATTTTTGAAATTGTTCAGTGATGCAAACCGGTTCTGACCCGAACCTAACTAAACCGTATTCAAATTGCAATATCAGCTGATAAACCAAACCGGCGTGGTTCCAAAAATGAAAAACCGAACCGGTTCAGTTCAATGTCGAATCTTACCGCTTTTAGCGCTTAATATTGCGAATTTTTTCGAACATTTGGGAATTTTAACAGATTCTCTTCCGAGTTCATCTGTTCATTTTTCAACCTTTCAACCCTTACGTTCATTTAAGTTTCGCATATGGACTAAATCCTTAGCAATGCCGGAGCGATGCAGCTCCCTTTCTTTACCGACCCCTTAGACTATATTTCTTTCTTAAAAACTTGCCAATTGATTTTTGTGAGTATCCCATTTCTTCTACGGGATGATATTCTCCATATTCTGTATTTACTATTAAGCGTTTGTGAGGAGCACTTACATATGGATTTAAAAGATAATCAAATGTTTTCTAAGAATTCAATTTCTAAAGTGTGCGATGAGTCACATATTATATTCAGAAATCATAATATTCCGAACTTGAACCGGAAAACGGGCTTAAGGGGTAAACTTTATATAATAAATAGGTAATAAATTCACGGAAAACCGAAAACGCGGTTTAGTTAGCTACAAAAAACCGAACCGGCGGTTAAACCACTGAACCGAACCAGTCCTTATTTCAAATCGCATCCCCGATAAAATAGCCAAGGTAAATTGTACACTGTCAAGTCACTTTCTAATCAATGTTAAGTCACTGCTAAGTTACTGTTTAGTCACTGTTAAATCACTATTAAGTCACGTCACGTCAGTGTTTAGTCACTTACAAGTCACTGTTAAGACAATGTCAAGTCACTTTTAAGTCACTGTTCAGTCATTGTTTAGTTACTGTTGAGTCACCCCCACTTTCCACCCACTTTCTTCACCAACGATCAAAACAAAACCTTCTTCGTTGAGGAGTTGTGCCTCCAACCATTGGACCCTTTTTCCGACTCCATAAAGAGTCATCACTTCTTCTTATTTGCTAAACCGAAAACGCGTTTTAGTTAGCTACAAAAAACCGAACCGACGGTTAAACCACTGAACCGAACCAGTCCTTATTTCAAATCGCATTCCCGATAAAATAGCCAAAGTAAATTGTACAAAATCGCAAAATACGTTTTGGTGGGCATATCGAGATCTAGTTTCGAACTTTTTTTTTAAATCATAAATTGTGAGTTTTATAAAAGAATGACCCATATACGGCAGCAGATAAATCATTGGTAAAGCTCTATTTAGAAGCTCTATTTCGTCTAATTTGCTGTCTGACCGTGTAAAGAGGCGTCTGAGTAGACATGAAGCTAATCAGATGAGCGATCAGACGAAATAGAACCGGTTATATTTGGCCTGAGCACTCATCTGAGTGTCATTTATCGAGTTACAGTGTTGTCTAACTGCAGTGTTCTTATTTCTTATCGAATTTTGGCTATCAGTCAAGTTTCTTGTATCTCAAGTGAATTCTTATTTAAATCCAAAAAATAAATTGCAACTTAAGAAGCATCAAAACGCAGATTGCCACTTCGCTTTTTATTCTTCTTGTCTTCTTCTTCTATGTATGAACCAGATGATTCCGATGAACCAATGGTTCTGCAAGTAGCTTATCTGAGCTTCTCAGGTATGTGTACAAGCAAAACTGAGTTGATCAGCTGAGTTTTCGTCTCATCTCATCTGTGCGATCAGGTTGTGTAAATGGAGCTTAAGAATCGATCGAGAAGTATGGTCGGTTCGGTTTAGTAGTTCAAGAAGGTTTAAATTACCTACTTTACTTACAATACTTTTCAATTACAAATTTTCGACCATAAGCTTTTATTTTGGAAATCTTAAAAACCTTTGAAGTACTTTTAAATATTAATGCCGACCCCCTATAAGTTGGAGTATTATCTGGGGGAGAAGCTTAGGTTGGTTGGTAATTACAAAGTTTTGCTTGTAACTTCGAAATTCCAACACTCATGACTTTGTCATATACAACATGCTAGGTCGTGCTTTCCCAGAAAAATACCATAAAAAATTATTTTATTGAGACATCATCAACATTTATTTGTTATTTATATTAATTAATTCTCAACCACATATTCTTGGTCATCTCTTGTTGAATGGCCATTGACATGGTATACATCTGATATAGCAATTACCTCTCATTCATTATGAACATCAACTCTCGCTCCCAGTTGCTTAATTATTCAAAGTCACTTTAATCATGTTGATATTTTTAACAATGCGTTCATTCCTCAACCCTCTGGATGAATATGTCTCCCCATTGTTCCGTTAATTTGTCTATTTGTAGGCATTGAACAATGCTCATCCAAGCTTTGGACATACAGCGGGAGGGGGAGCCTGTGGTTACAAGTGGTTCCGAAAATTATATTAAAGTGTCACGCGTTTTTCCCTACTTTTCCGGCTCCCCTAACCTCCTACCTAAAAGGCAAGTCAAGTGCCATAAAAGTGAAACGCTTCTAAGTACTTATGTACGTTTCAATGATGGATGAGTGTTTATGGAGTTGGCGAAGGGGGGAAGGGGAAGAAGGCCATATATGATTGCGAATATGTAACCAAGTTTGCATGTATTATATACATTTATGTTTATTCATATAAGAATGCATAATCCTTCCCAGATAATCTGAGCATACGTTGGCTTAAAGACTGCTCGTTAGTGGGCCACCCGGGGGGAGGGCCCAACCATCGATTTCTTAGGCGTATGCACACTAAGCATTTTAACTGGCAAGTGCACTAGACACATTTATCGCTGGCGTATAATCTGAAGATTATGTAAATTCAAAAATAAAATAAATGAAAAGCTTAGAAATCAAGGGTAAATTTGGTTGTGACAAAGATTTAATACTCTGCTGAATGTATTTTCTATGCATAGAAAAAGAGAAAGAGGTAAAGGCTTAGTATACACCTTAATAAAGGAACTGCCAAATATAAATAACTTTTTAATAAGATCAAAAAACACGGAATGCATTGTATGCTCTTCTCAGCATGGAAGAAAGTTAGCTATGTGAATGCTATTCACTATACTGAGAAAAAAAGGATAGTTTTTGATGATCCTTACGATATTTAACTATCCATTTGGACTAGATAGTTAACTATCCCTTTTTGGGATTCATTGGATATTTTCGAAGTCGATTTATTTTCGCTTAGATATGTAGCATTGATCTTTTTCTTCATCCAAAGGAGCTGAATGGAAAGGATTTAAAAAAATCTTAAAGTGGATATTTCAATATCCATTTACGGAAAATTTAAACATCTTTCAATCTTCGTTACGAAGTTAGGAACAGCTTGATTGATGATTTGCTCTGCCGATTTCTGAGAATTGTTTGGGCTTTCTTCTAAAGACCTAGTTTCAAAATTACAAATTGTTAATTATTGGGAAAATCCTTAAACTGTATACTTTGGAATTATTTAAAAAAAAGCTGCCGATACGTACACATTTATCGATATATTTTAGCATTAAGGTATTTCAAAACAGATATGATGGTCACACTGAAGAATAGACGACGAGAAGTAGACGACATGATCGACAGATGTTGTAAATATAATGGGACAAAACCGTATTGAAAATGTTAATAGAAAACCGTGTGTGTATATATAGAGTGTTTTTAAAAAAGCCCGAATGCAGAGGGGAAAACATTCGCTTACAAATGCGTTCAAAATTTTCAGTTTATCCAGTCTTAAAATTAATGTACGGTCTTCGGTTGAATGCTTGAATGAATTCTTCCGTCGTTATAGACATGTAGCATTTGGAGAATCATTTTAACATATTTTTCTATCTCTTTACATGATTAAAAAAATATAATTTTAGGTGCGATTTAATGCACTTAATCAATTATGAATTTTGTTCATTAAAGTTTTGTCTTATTCTGTATTATTTTATATTCCTTCAAATATTTCAAAGGCTTATTTATCTTATGATCTCTCCAGATTTTCTTGGGTTTGACATATCGTTTAGAAAAAACAAACACCTGGAGCCAAATTTCAATACTCTGATTAAGAACCTCAATAACATTTATAAGTAGTGTCTGCACTTCGTCCAAAATATTTTTGCTTGTCAACCAAATGAAAGATATTAAACAGACATTTTTGTAGAATTATGAAAACTAAAAACTTGGCATATGCTCGTAAAGAAAAAAATGTATGTGGTAATCTTTGAAAACAATTTTTGAAATATTTAAATTTTAGTTGCCAACAAAACCACATACACATGTTTTTCATGTCTCGAAATGAATTTTGATATGCATGCCTACCTGGCCACTGAAAAGTACCCATTACGATAAGGGTTAACAGCCATAGATGCCTCATTTTTTGTCGCTGTGGGATGCAAATTCCGATAACACTTTTTGAAATTCTTTTCGCTTTTCAATATCTGTATATTATTGTATTTTTTTTTTGCTAAATTGGCGAAACTTAAACCCGTTCCCAAACACTGAAACTGAAACTGTTCTTGTTTTTTTGCGTGGGTAGCTCTTTGCCTGGTGGTTGTCGTCGTTGTCGGAAGACGTGCCGTATAGGACTGCTGGCAAATACCGAGTGGAACTATGTGCGCGCGCGAGAGGAGGCAAGGCAGCTTAACAAAACAGAGCAGCAGCAGCAAAAAAAATAAAGAAAAACAAGGAACTAAAACGAAAGCATTGGAGACGGTAGGATGAGTCATATTGCACAGACGCAGGAGTGCCCCATAGGAAATTGAGCAAAAGGAATGCTGGCAGAACTAATTGGAAAACAAAACTAAAACTTAAAAATCACAAATCATAAATTTCAAAATCCTTAGCTTGCTACATAAACGTATGCCGTGTAGCAGCTTCACAGTATCCGGCATTTTCCCCAAAACAAAACTCTCTTAAATTTCTCTTTGCATTTCTCTCTCTCTTAAGCTGTTATCAAATTGAGTTGAAAAGAAATTGTTCAAAGAATTTGTTGCTTGATTAATAAATTTCTATTCAACGTTGAAAGAGAGGGGTCACAATTTTTGATTTCATTTTAATCAAGTGACAAAACAATTAGTTAGTAAAAGTTTCCGAGTAAAGAAAATAGAGTATTTTTTAGTATTGAATAGTATAGTTTGATGTTGTTTTTTTAAATGTTGGAATTTGTTTACATTATCGATCTGTATTAAGTTTTGACTTCGTAGTTTTTACATATATATGAAAGTTTATGTATGTTTGTATGTATGTTTTGAACTAATGGGTGTCTAAGCCTTTTAAACCGATCTTTACAAAATTTTTACATATATCTCAAGTCTGTAAATGGTCCAAAAAACCGCGAGATTTCAAATTTATTATACGAGTATTCATGAAAGCGCTTTCACCCAAAAATGGCTAAAAAGATTAGGATGAAACTTTGTACACCTGGAGTTAAACATAGACTTTACTTAAATGGTCCAAAGAACCGCGAAATTTGCAAAATTATTATCGGGATTGCCACAGAAATCTCTCGAGAGTTTGCCGACGGTTGGTTTGAAAGTCTCTCGGAAAATTCGTTGAGGCCACAGAACTTCTAGAGATTTCATTTTCTAATTAGAAAATCTAGTTAGAACACCAGATGTTCCAAGTGATGTCTCGATCTCTAAGAACAGGTCTGAATCTCTCGCCAAAAAATTTCCCTTATTTGAGTTGTGGGTTAATTTGATAATTAACTGAAATTTTTTGATTGTGTAATATGTTTTATGATGCATTTTAAAATAATTATTATAATAATTCAAATTTTAGTCATATTCTCCATTAATATAATGCATAATTTAAAAATTTTTTCGCGCCAAATAAGAGGTAATTGTTTCCATCCGCTAATCCGCTAGCTGTCATGTAGAGGGCGCCACATCGTCAGAGGAGCTAGTGAGAAAAGAGCTTTTCAAAATCTCCTAACAAAACATGATAGGTTTGAAACCAAGCAAAAGAAATTCCTGTGGCACCTAAGAATTGGAATTCGGTTGAAATTTGTTTGAAAGAGGTTTCTGTGGCACCCCCGTATAAGACTATTTATTGATGCTCTTAATGTTTAGATGCAATTTTGGTTATTATAAGGTGTAGATCCAACGGTCAAAAAAGTCGCATAGAACCTAAGATAATTATAAATGATTATATATGATTTTTTTTCATTTTTTTGGCCGGTGCACTTAAATTTTAAGCCATATCTTACTTCATAACTGCCAGAGATAACAAGATATGAATCGAAAGGTAATTAAGTCAAGAAAATAAGGTAATGGTGAGGAAAATCGTGTCACACGTACCGTAGATGGATCAAATTAAGTGAAGGAACTAACTGTGAAATTCAAGTAGTTTGTGTATTTAGAAAAATTAAATTTGTACTTTTCATTGTTTTTTTGGTCAATTTATGAAGTGAGCGAAAAACCAGAACAAAAACAAGAATCAAGAACCGAACAAAAGTCAAAGTAAACGAAAATTTTTTTTTTAAATTATCACGAAAATACTACTTTTTTATACACTTGAAAAGTGTATTATAATTTTGCCCAGAAGTTTGCAACGCATAGAAGGAATCATCTCCGACCACATAAGGTATATATGTATATTCTTGATCAGCATGACGAGCTGAGTCGATTAAGCTTTTCCGTCCGTCTGTCCGTCCGTCTGTCCGTCTGTCTGTTTCTACGCGAACTAGTCCCTCAGTTTTGAAGCTAGCGAGCTGAAATTTTGCACAGAGTCTTCTTTTGTCTGCACGCTGCTAATATGTCGGAACCGACCGGATCGGACGACTACTTCTTGTAGCTGCCGTACAAATGATGGGTCGAAAAATGGGTTTTAATGTGAAAAACTGGTTTTTCGTTAATATTACCGCTCTCAATCACGGTCAGGGGTAATATTTAATGGTTTTAAGCCGACCTGCGAAGTTGGTCGAAGTCGCTAACCGTTGAGACAAGCGTTTTCAAGTGTATAAAAACTTCGGCACGGACGAAGTTAGCCTTGCCTTTCTCGTTTTGCACTAAATTGATCACAGCTCCTATGTTTGTTCATAGATTTTGATCATATATATCTGGTTTTCTTCATAGAAGTGCGATTCTTAAGAAGAAAAAATAATAATAATTTTTTTGAATTTTATTATATTTTTTTCAAGGCGTTCAAAAATGATATTTCGAGCAAAAATCGATTTTTTTGAAAAATTTTTGGGTGTTGTGTTCAAACTGCTAAACCGATTGAAAAACAATGTTCTACATGATTATTAGCAACTTAATAACCTTTTGAATCATATCTTGCTTGATTCTATCTGACAATTATGAAGTGAGATATGGCTTAAAATGTTAGAGCACCTGCCAAAAAAATGAAAAAAAAATCATATTTCAAAAACGAATCCATAAAAAAATTTTTGAAATTAATTTTTGAGATCACCATTCCAAACTACACAAAAAAAAATTTTAGTAGAAATGGGTCTTTTTGACTGTAAACTAGTGTTATTTGTTATTTTATTACAAATTTTACAATTCATGTAAATTTTGGTCTTTTTTTATGAACATTCAAGTAGATTTCATTTCTGCGGTGTTTTTTTTTGGTATTATTTAAAAAAAGTAGTCAAATATTGATGGATATATATGGCTGCAATTGTCTAAGTTTACTATAAGTTTTCTATATTTTGGTTCTTGGCTTAGATTTGGAATGCCACTCCCAAGTTTCTTTTTGAATCCTTTAAATCATATTTTTCAAATTTATGGCATTTATTTTAAAATATTTCATAATATTTTTGACTTATTTGAAATAAATATTTTTATTATTAATAATGATAAACTAACTTAAAATTTCTCTTAGCATTTCTCTTTCCCTCACTCTCTTAAGCATTTATCTTATTCGTTTGAAAGTTTCATTCGAAAAAACATGTTGTCACACCGCCTCTTGTTTGATTAATTTCAATTCAAAGTTGTAAAAGAATTCTGTGAAATTCTGGGGAAATGTAAATATAAATATTTGATGAATAGCCCCACCAACAAAAAAAGTTTCTGCATTTGCGGATGTTTACAAACTTGGCACCCAACAGAAGACAAAACAAACACCAAAAATAACACCAACAAAATCATGCATCTTAGAGATTCTCCATAATGCATAATGCAATGCACTTTGTTTAATGCTCGTAGATTAATTTTAATTGTTTGTTTGTTTTGTCTCTGTCTTTTTTACATATTCATATCATATCTTTGCCGCTGTATGAATTGTATCTGCATCTGTGGGATGCATTCTACTCAATGCCCTGGTAGGAGGCGTCAGCCGCCGCAGACAAACAAGAACAAATGGAGAACGTTGCTGTGGTCTGTGTGGTGTGTTTTGTTGGGTAAATCACAGTTTGTCAGTGTAATCAAGTAGCTTCCCATGCAGAAATGCCTGAGAAACTCGCAATTTCATTAAGACTTTCGATCTTGGGGGAGCGCTGCCAGTCCCCAAGTAATTCTGCGAAGTTTTATGCTTGTAAAATGATGATGGGGGAAGACATGTGCATAAACTGGCTACTGGATTACAGAAGCAATTGCAGGAATTTAGTTCAAATATGCTGAGATGCAAATTATGTACGCTATGTGTATAAAAAAATATTTTGGTGTATTTTTTAATTGGAAATTAATTAAGAGAAATATTTTACAGATTTTTGCAGAAGATAATTTTAAGATTTGGGTCAGGCTGAATATAATTTGGAGTTAAGGCTTTTGTTGAGATTAAGGTAGAAATATTTTCCTGTGACAGTTGCGCCTTAGTGTTAGGGCTTTGAGACTACTGATCGCAACTCCTGGGCTCGACCCCTCCTAGCTTTACGAAAGAAACAAACAAAGAAATCGATCACCTTAATTAGCAGTTAGGGAATATATCAGAAAAAATTTTTTTTAGTGTCAATCCATTAAGTTATGTGGGCTCCCCAATTTCAGGCAATTTCACTATACCACTCGCCCAGCACATCCCATATTCTTCACATCTTAATTAATATGCCTGACAATGGCGACATTAGATATTTATAATTTGCCTATAAAAAGCGTAATCGGTGACACTATTGTACGTGAACGCAATACCTTGTAGATTTTGTATTTCACGACGATCTTTTACGATTGTTTTAAATTCACAATTTGTGACGCATTTTACGTTCTCCGGACCAAATTTAATTGTTTCGACATTTAACTTTAAGACCACACAGGTTGATTTAAAACGCACACATTTTTAATAGCAACAATTAAATCATTTAATAAAAACCGTTGCGGAGATAGCCCCTTACACACACAGTTTTTTCTACAAAAACATATAAAATTTGTTATTTGCATATGAATCTTTTTTGATGTGAAACATCTTTAATTTTAATCTGGAAGATATCATTAGAAGTAAAATTTGATTTGAGCGTCACATGATGCTGACGTCATGCTTTTTTGGACAAACACCCATGGCAGAGGGGGAATATGATGAAAGTGGACTTTTTTTTATCTTTCAGCAAATGAGTGTACTAAACAGTGACTAAAAAGGGATTAAGCTGTGGCTTTTTAGTGACTGAACAATGACTAAACAGTGACTTTTCATCTTTCAGTGACTAAGCAGTGAATAATGATGATGTCCACCGTGATATGACCCACCATGACCTCCTCCGTTACTGCCGCGAGCCACTCTAGCTCCTTGATTGCCATGAGCTGCTCCTTGATCGACCAGAATTTTTAGACCTTCCGCACCCAAAGCAAAGGCGTAGCCCAGGCAGAGCAAGCACATAAGTGTCAAGAATGTTAGACGCATCTTCAAATCTCTCCTTGGTTTTTAAACCCGTTACTTGTAGAGTAAAAAGGGTATACTAAAGTCGTGCAAATGTATGTAACAGGCAGAAGGAATCATGTCCGACCATATAAAGTATATATATTCTTGATCTGCATCAACAGCCTGTATGAACACCTTCATCTCAGAGATGGTGAGAGATAGAGGTTTGACATGTATGGGACAAATGCTTCTTATACTTGCAGACAGATCAAGTTTATTTTCAATTTTGGCCACGCCCCCTCCCGCCCCCGCAATTTGCAAAAAACGTTATATCTCATGCAGTTTTGAAAATAGACAATTTGTACCTTCTAGAGATAGTTAGTAATTATTAAAATTTATCGATTTGCCGAAGAATGGATAAAGATCGGATGAGCGGTTCTCAAGTTATGAACAAATAAGTAAACCACCCTCCCCCATCACCTCCTAGAGAGAGAGAGAGAAAGAGAAAGGTACAGAGTATGTTATAGTCGGGCTTGACCGACTTTCTCACTTGTTTTTTTTTGTTTTTCAAAAGTCTTAAATTAAGCAAAACTGGTGTGGGTGGTTGTGGTCTTTGACATGTATGAGGATGTCCTATGGCAAATGGCATAACGGAGGAAAGGAGAGATCAAATCAATATTACATATCGAGCTTAGGTTAATCTAAAATAGGCATAAAATGATCCAGCTTTGGGATTAAATTGTGCTTGAACCCCGGGATTTATGTATTCCCTCTTAGGATTAAACAAGACGGACCAACTCTATCTTTTTTCAGATCGTGTAAAGCATATTCGTTATTTTCATTACCGCTTAGGATTGATTTGATCCCATATGGTTGATTTTTTTTTGAGTGTAGTTATACCAAAAGTGCTCTTCCTTGAAAGGAGCTAGTCACGCCAGTTTCTACGCAAATTCATTTCAATCTCTGTTCTTCTGTCCAGGCACACACATCAGGTGAATACTGAAGTTTCTTCCGATCTCGTTCAGGGATGGGCAACATTCAGTGAGCGTTTTAGTGACTTATCAGTGACTCTACAGTGACTTAACAGCGACTCAAAAATAGTGTCTAAACAGTGACTTTATCATTGTTCACATCAAAGCCTAGTGAGTATTAACGACTTTTACAACATTTTTGAAAACATTTCGCCATATTTTCCAAATTTTTCAAAATATCAAATGCGTTGGTAATATTTTGTTATGTGAAGCTTTAAAAATAGTTTTGGAAATATACAAATAAAAGACAAAAGAGTTTCATACAATAGTTTTCCATCCATTTTTCGACTTTGGAGGAAGATATTTCAAAATTTGAAAGTAATGTTTTTATACTCTGTACCAAAGGTACACAGAGTATATTAAGTTTGTGCAAAAGTATGTAACAGGGAGAAGGAATCATTTCCGACTATATAAAGTATATATATTCTTGATCAGCATCAACAGCCGAGTCGATATAGCCATGTCCGTCTGTCCGTCTGTCCGTCTGTCCGTCCGTCTGTCCGTCCGTCTGTCTGTCCGTCCGTCCGTATGAACAAACAGATCTCGGAGATGGTAAGAGATAGAGATTTGACATGTATGGGACAAATGTTTCTTATAGCTGCAGGCAGATCAAGTTTATTTTCAATTTTGGCCACGCTCCCTCCCGCCCCCGCAATTTGGAAAAAACGTTATATCTCCTACAGTTTTGAAGATAGACGATTCGTACCTTCTAGAGATAGTTTGTATTTAGCAAAATGTATCGTTTTGCCGAAGAAATGATAAAGATCGGATGAGCGGTTCTCAAGTTATGAATAAAATAAAAATAAATTCCCGCCTCCCCCACCCCCTCCCACGCGCTCACAACCAACACCGCATTTTTATTCAACAACGTGTGAGTGAAAGAGAGAGGGAGAGAAACTTAGAGATGAGCGCAGCAGAAACGTTGCATTCTGCTCCTGCTCTTGGTACAGAGTATGACATAGTCGGGCTTGACCGACTTTCTCACTTGTTTATATAGAGGATATTATAATGTTATGTTATAAATAGAGAACATCTTCTTTATAAGTTGAGAAACAAGGGTATATCGGCAAAACTGATCAATATATTGAGAGGTCTGTATAATGGAAACACTACCACGGTATGGGATGGATACGCATTATCGGAAGAATTCGCGACGAATCAAGGTGTTAAACAGGGTTGCCTACTCAGCCCACTGCTTTTTGCACTCTTTGTAGACGACATTGCTGAGGGCCTCCCAGGAGGAATCAAAATGGGTGGACACACCTTTAAAGTCCTAATGTATGCTGATGACATGGTCATGCTGGCAGAAAGTCCCACGCAATTGCAAAACATGATAAATGCCACACAGGAATATTGCAACACTTGGAACTTAAAGATCAACATCGAGAAGTCCAAGGTACTGGTGGTACGTGATAACAGAGGGAGACAAGCGAGCAACGAATCATGGACCCTAAATGGATCACCGCTGGAAATTGTTAAGTCTTTCAAATACTTAGGAGTGACTCTCACTGGCAATATGCAGTTTGACAGACACGCTGAACTGAAGCTGAAAGACACTCGAGCAGCGATAGGAAGCACATGGAATACTCTTCTGAGCCGAAAAAATGTCAATCCCAGCACCAAATACAGGATGTACCAGGCGACTGCCAAGGTGATAACGTGCTACTCATCACAAGTATGGGGATGTTTTCAATACGAAGACGTTGAGCGCAGTCTACGGTTTTTCATAAAACGGAACAAACATGATTTCGTACATTTTCAAGGCTCGAGTGGAAATGCTCCACCTTAACTACAGACCGCATCATCAAACCGAAGACAGTCTTTGCACATTGTGCAATCTGAGAGAACGGGAAGACACTCTGCACTTTGTTGGAAGATGCCCAATACTGCAAGAACTGAGGATGGCCTACATGGAGGAGGAATGCTATACGGTGCTTAACGGAAGGAACTGGATGAATTTGGCTCTATACATTAGAGACGCGCTAAAATATAGGGACCAAATTATATGCGAGTATTTATAAATGAAATTCTGCTATCTTTTTTTATCTTCTATCTTGTTGCCTTTAGGATATTAATTTTAAAAAAATTTTGTGTAACTGTATGTACTACTAATATTAAGAGAAAAAGAATACATGTAACTATCTAAGAAGCAAAATGGCTTTAGGCTAACGGCAAATCGCCATGCCTATAATGAGCCAAAAATAAAGCTATACTACTACTATTATTTATTTCAATACAAGAGGGTTACTTTGTCGTTGTTAAATTATCGTATAGATCTTTAAACATGAGTTTGAACCTAATCGTATGAAAATCAAAATATTTTACAACATTTTTCAGCGAATTTTTCACAGAATTTTCCAAAACCGAATGTTAGTACTTATTTTCAGCATAAGATAAAAGTTCTGTTAGAATATAATCTATATAGACATAGCTAAATCAAATTTCTGTTGAAGATATTGTTTTCTAGAATATTATATTAAAAACCAATTTTTAGTGAGTTTATATCCTTTGTAAGGTTCTCTTCTTTTTATGCAACTGAACTTTATGTACTGAAATCAGCCATGAATTGGAGCATTCAGCAACCTATAAATTATATACTCAGGCTCAGAAAGCGAATGAAATAAAAGTCTTAAATAAAGTCTCATACAAAAAATCCAATTTTATAAAAATAAATTTATTTTCTAAAATTAAAAGCTTTACAATATCAAAAATACTTTTTCAGCTTTTACCTACTCCTGACCACTTTCATCTCTTGTTATTTATAGCCTCAATTATTATCAATAATATTCATCACTTTACATCCGTTAATTCCTTGCGTTTAAATTTGAATGGCCAGGAAATGCTGAGTTGCTTCCTCAGACAAAAAACTATAAATAAAAATTTAAAAAATCTTCAAAATTTCAAATACAATTTATTCCCCGCCACAGAAGCAGTTTCTCTTTAATGCAGTGTTTTTTCTCTTGCGCTGCTCTTGCTCTTACTATCCCTCTCTCTCTCTGATTTGCTTTAGCCGGTCAGAGCAATGCACCACCAAATTACACCGCTCATTGGTCTCTGTGCTCTTGTAACGAACAGTTGGCGCTATTTTCAACGGAAACCAAATTCAAAAATAAGCCTCAAGCAAATTCAATAATTCGCGCTAGAGACAAATCTCACTCACGTTTCGTTTCTCCAAGATCGTGTGCAACCCGCAAGGCGAGAAAAGTCGAGAGTGTGTGAATGTGATTTTTGAAAAATTTGAAAAATCCAAATAAGAAAAATTCATTTAAACCAACAAAAGTGCTGACTATGCTGGCCGGAAATTGGGACGCTTCAACTTAATTACTCGGCAATAATTTTTGTAAAATCACAAAGAATAATAAACAAGCATACGAACAAGACGTGTGACATAGTTTTCCAGCTGGATTTATTTTCCAATATTTTATTTGTGCAAGCAGTATCGAGTGTTCAGCGGTTGAAGCAGCATAAATAATCCCACAAAAATTACGATGATGATGTCTAGCAGAGCTTTTCTTATAGCTGGTGTTTTTGGGATCGTGTGTTTGTCTATGGGTAAGTGTACAAGTATTTCTCACTGAGGGTTGAAGCTTATGCAATTATAAGTTCAACATAATCTAATCGTTTAAAACCTTTTGAACTGACGACTCTAATCGCAATGCATCAGATTCGGAATGCACCAAATGGAAAAAAAATGTATTTTTGTGTGTAAATAGAAATGATTGTTTGGGTGTGTGTGTAAGAGTTTGATTTTATATGACCTACATTTTTCTTCTATCAGGTTTTTTTTTTTTCTATTTAAAGTATTTGAGTAAAAGTATTATGTTTTAGAACTTAGAGAAATTTAATAGGTAATTTGGTTTAAAAGTTTTAGTGTTCGACTTTTAGGTTTAAGTACCTAAATCCTTCTTTAGCAAGTCTGAATTCGCAAAAAAAGTATCGTGCTCCCTTAAATTGTTTTCACTTTATAAGGCGATTACGAAAACTAATCTTGAAGAGAAAAGCAGGAAACAAATTAACCCTTAAATAGCGATCATGAAAAGTATTCAACCAGTGTTACTTCCCTGCAGACTTCTTTAGTGCAGATATTGCACTTTCAGTACATTGTTTTTATCAGTTTTTAAATGCTGCAAAAACTTCTCTAAAATCTGCAATTAGCGATTTCTTATTATTTTACTAAGAAACTTCTAGGAGACTTCTGAGCGAATTCTTAATTATGCTGACTGTAAAAGAGTTTCTGTAGCGACTCACATACTAAAGAAATACAGAGCAACTAGTTTTGTGAGTGTCACTAAACGTTAATGAACGATTTCTGCATTCTTGAGCGACTTTTGTGAAGCGCTGATTGTATAAAAGGTACCTTTCAAATTCTTTAGTATTCTAGGAGTAACTAAGTAACTTTAAAAAGCTAAGGGCCTTCTAGCTAACGGTGTTTGATGTCCTATGTCCTACACGAGATTGCAGCTAGAGGAAAAAGAAGCAACTGTTTGTAGACTCTAGAGCACACATGCTTATTTTGGCATTGCGAGTGTGCGTTTAGCCACGGGAGAGCCGCGCATTCATGTTTGTTGTTGTAAAAGAGAGTGGTATAAGCTTGCATTCTGTCGGTGTGTCGAGGTTGCAGCTCCAGAGAGCTCCTATCTACTCAGAAGATGAGACCGTGGCGAACTCTACACTAGAGCGACTGTGAATGACATGCTAATTTGCACTGTAGAAAGCATTTGGAGCACTAATTTCTCTCAAACATAGTATTTGTCATTCTCTAGTTTTATGCTCAAAATTTTAAGGCATGATTCATATCTTTTTTAATTCACGGTTTTTTTTTCGGGGAAATTGGCAAATTTATTTGCTCATTAATAAATTTAATAATTTATGATTCACTGATGCTTTTTTGTTTTGGGAATTGGCAAATAGCTTGCCTGCCGCATTATTCATCTCAGTTGACACATTCCTCTGAATACCAGCTTAACAATTTATTTATAATTTTTTGTATAATTTCTCTATTGCATACACAATACTTGCAGTAAACTTTAACAATTTATTAAAGGCCTGTCACATTAATTCAGTTATTTATCATTGATCAATTCAAGCTGCCTTCATTCATTTATTGGCATTCATTCAATAGGAAGTAAGTATGCCAATTTCTATTGCATATCGGTTACGGCTGTTAATTATATTCCAGAGGTGCCACACCACATAGACAAAAGCCTCACGTTCAGGAAATGAGCAACAAACAAATAAGCAAAATAAATTCTATTGATCATGCCATTATCCCAGACACTCCAGGTAGCAAAAGATCATTGCAAATATGTAGAGAATAGTGAGCAAGGGGTCGCCTTGTATTAATTAGCCCCTCAACTCACCACAGAGGAGGTAGTGTTTCCTTTACTCTAAGTAAGCGTGGCGAAGAAGCGTGAGAACAACGTTGCAGGAAAATTGGAAAAAGGGGCGCCAGTTACCTAACCCAATAACCCTATCATGAACCCCTTTGAAATCCATAAACAATGTATTTATAATCAGTTTGATTCCATTTGAGGAGGGTTTTTTGAATGTATAAGTTTGCAAAATTGTTGCTATACTACAAAAATAATTCTCTAGAGAGCATGAACAAAAGGGGCGTCAGTGAGATCTGGTGTTTTTCACATTTTCCTTACATTAGTTTTTGTGATAATAAAAAACAAATAATTTTGTATATGGCCTGATTATGTGTTAAGTAAACAGTGCTCATCAATGAGTGTGAACTTTGGATAGAATCTAATTAAACTCTCAGGGGGCATAATAGACTCCTCTGTGTCTAGTCTCCTTTGTGTTTAGCATAGCTTGCTTGACTTGAACTAGCAAAAACTCGAACTAGCAGAAACTCTAAGCTTTGATTAGACATAGAAATACGAATGCAAAAGCCTAAGCTAAATTAAAAAAAACAATGTTTATAACCAGGCTCCCTTCCAAAAAGGTCTAATAAGATTGTTTAATCCAACCAAATGAAAATGCATTATCGTATACCAAGAATTGGGATTTTATAGAAAATCATTTCTAAATCATTAATTCTGCAATGATTTATCAAAGTCGGATAATTTTTACACAACGAAAGTCGAAATTTCTGAGAATTATATTTTCTAAAATGATCGTTATTCGATGTAATTAAAAGATTTTCATAATGTTTGGCCTATTACCTTTAATGCAACTCTCAAACGTAGCAATTCAGTTTGGTAGAGTTGAAGGCCGAAAGTAAACTTTCCCGCAAATAGTGTTTTGTTGGCCCAAGTGTTGACTTATTCGAAGCACACTAACTACTCAGCGAAACGACACATACTGAAAAATAAAGCTTAATGATGAGGGTTTAAAGTAAAGTTGGTTGCAACATTATCCGACTCAATTTAATTCTAGAGACGCCATCCCTTCAAAATGTTTTTAAACTTTTAGGGTGTAAAGAACATTTAAATACGAATATTCAACAATATGAACAAAATCTGTCTATAATTTTGATCTATGCTAACCTAGTTTAATGAAAGTAATGTTTTTGGTTTCATAAAATCTGGAATTTTAAGCGACTGTTCGAAATATGGTGCATATGAGGTACCTTTTTGGGACCCGAATAATCACTTCATAATTCGACTGTTAACTATAAAATGGCTAATGTGGGTTCCTTTATTACATCCTCTATTACATCTCGAACTAGGTTACTGAAAGTGCCTGTTAAGGTGTTCTAAGAGCGTGAATTACTCTTCTACAAACCGAACTTTCGGACAATCGGTAAGTTGGCTACCTTGTCCAGGTCTATAGAGGGAGTTCTGTAACAAAAATCCGCTTAGAAGATAAATATACGACTGTATGACATCAACCTGCATACTACTTTCACAAATATTGACCTGGGTCAATGAAATTGGAAGTAACGGTTTCTTAGAACCTAAAATCGATATGTTAAGTACCTTTTCCAATCCATTCCAGGGAGTTCTAAAACAAAAATCTACTTAGAAGATAAATATACTACAAACGAGAGCGCAGGTTAAAGTCGGCTCTAACCGACTTCGATATACCCGTTACTCATGAAAAAACATCTGAACATCTGAAAAGTATGCAACACTTTTTAAACTCGGCTATTTTTCACATTTTTGCTCATAACTTGAGAACCGCTCATCCGATCCTTATAATTTTTTCGGCAAATTTATCCATTTTGCTAATTACTAACTATCTCCCGAAGGTACGAATCGTCTATCTTTAAAACTGTAGGAGATATAACGTTTTTTCCAAATTGCGGGGGCGGGAGGGGGCGTGGCCAAAATTTGAAATAAACTTGATCTGCCTGCAAGTATAAGAAGCATTTGTTCCATACTTGTCAATCCTCTATCTCTTACCATCTCTGAGATCTAGGTTCAACGCGACACACAACGGACGACGGACGGACACACGGACGGACGACGACGACGACGGACGGCGACGACCAATCGACTCGTTTGATGCTGATCAGAATATATATACTTTATATGGTCGGAAGACCCCTTACATACATTGACCATAACCCTTTACCGAGTAACGGAATATGCATATTTCTCCTACAAATATCGACGACGACTAATGGAATCAAAGGTAACGATTCCTTGAAATCTGTATTATACCTTTCCAAAGTTGTGCAGTTTGGTATAGTATTTTTTACTTTAAGAGGGATTTTGCTTTTACCGATTTTTTTATGTAGACAAAAAAATCGACTAAAATAGAAAATTATTGTAACATCAAATTGTTTTTAACATATTATCAAAATATCTCCTGACATTTTTAAACAAATATATTGATACATTGATTTTATACGAACACCCTATCGACCAAGGCTGCATTTTATAAAATTTCTGGTCACTATTGAGTCTTTTTCGAGTCCTTAGTCTGATTAAAATAGTCATAAACGACGCAACATTTTACGCAGAGTCTTTTAAACCACGGTTTCTGATTAGTTTCGATTCATTTTCAAGTAATATGGCGAGTCTTTTTCGAGTCGTTTTTAAATGTATCACACTTTAAGCAAAGACCTGACTCCGTCAATTCGGACATGCCATAGGTCGCCGAATTAACATCAAAATTATTTGAAAAAACTCATCAAGGTGATTCTTGTTAAAGTGAGCTTCCAAATTTTACATGAGGAATACCTCCCATAGAAACTATTTGTTTTATATTTACATTTTACCATCCTTGTGTTCAGTTATCATCTACTTACTTACCATAGAACAATATTTTTATATACATTCGCTTAAAACTTAAACATAAACACATTTGCATTAATAATGTCAAAACAGCTTTTTCTGTCCCCGACCCACCAAAATTTTTTAAATTTTCCACCCCTGTGTAAGGGTATAAAAACTTTGTCTTGCCATATTTAGCTTTCTAACATTTTTATACATTTGATCCTTGAGTGATCTTTTGCCTGAGCTACCGTCCAATTTAAACGAATGATTGATCATCATTCAGCAGACTTCAGTGATTCTTTCATCAGTTTGGCAAATCTTGTTATAGAATTTCTCCGTAGCTTCTGGTATTTATTTAATATTCCATAGATGTTTTCTATGTGTTCTCTGACATGGGTAAACAAGTTAAATGATCATCATGATCACGATCGTCAGTTCTATCTCCCTCTTTTTAGTTTTTTTTATTTGCTTCTCTCCTTTATATTTTTTTAGCACAGTAAGAGAAGGCATTAAATTTCAATGCACTCCGCGCAGTCTGTTTTGGTGCGAATCCATTTGGAATGGTGGCGTGGCAGAGGCATCATATGACCGCGAAAAAGGAATTCAGAGAAAAAAACATTAGGGGCAGGGCAAAAAGCATTGCGTTTTGCATAATTCTACAGTATTTACATAAGCGTACATATAGACATATTTATTTTGGAATCTGTGACTCATGCAGATTTTGTACAGAGATGTACACGATTACTCGATTACTCGGGTGTGTGTGTGTGTACTTGTTTGCATCGAATACGAGTTTGTTGTGTTTGTTGCATGCCTCCATAAAGCCGCCTGGCATTCATTTTCGTTCTCGATCTCGCGGGTGCATTTTCCCCTGCCAAATGCCACGCGCAGATGGGGGCATTGTGGTAGGGGGGCAGGGACGACGACGACAGTGGGGCGTTGCTGCAGCGCGGCGAAAAAAGCGAGTTAAACAAACTCGTAACCAATTCTCAACAATTAAAGAATCAATTTACTTAACAGAGCTGGCGAATTGGTTGCCTCTGGGTGCGGGTTCAGAGCCATTGAAGTGGAGCAGCCGCTTCAATGGTGACTCGTCGCCGGCTTTTACACACAGTACATAGGAATACATAAATTGTGGCAGTATTAATACATAAAACTCTGATGATCGTCATGATAATGAAGAGATGATGATTCAGTTGCCGGCAAGAAGTGCTCAAGTGTGGGGTTAAAACTGCATTTCTGAACGGGAAGGGAAATTTATGAGAAAAGCTTTGCTTCTTGTAATGTAGATAAAAGTAATTACAGGAAAGATAAGGGATTTATGGGTGTATTAAACAAGCTACTTTAATAAAAATAGTGTTTTTAGAATTTTCATTACCGTTCACCTTTACTAGCTAATGGCGCCAGCTGGGAAGTATTTAGCCCTTTGCTTATGTTCAAAATGCGAAATTTCCAACAAAAAAGACATGGGAGAAAACGCCCCTAAATTACACGATTTGTTGTTCCTTTATTATGACAGGACTTAATTTTATGATTTCGTACTTGTTTTCTGACAAAAGAATGCCAAAAATCTAAAACGCTTCAAAATTTCGGGTGGGTTATTAAACAGTCTAATCCAGGGGTCGGCAATGGGAGCAGAGAACCTTTTTTTTTTGGCAATTGTTAAAATATTTGTATACATCAGCGTTAAAATCCTTTTTATACCCTTGGAGAGGGTATATTAAAATTGTTCAGATGTATGTAACGCATAGAAGGAAGCATCTCCGACCACACAAAGTATATATATTCTTGATCAGCATGACGAGCTGAGTTGATAAAGCCATGTTTTAAATATCCTTTTTACATTTTCGGCTCCTTTGGATGAAGAATAAAGATCAATGAAATAATTTATTTCTGATAAATCCTTTTTAAGCGTAAATAAATCGATTTCGAAAATATCCAATGGATCCCAAAAAAGTATAGTTAACTCTCCAGTCTAAATGGATGCCGAAAATATTCTAAGGATCATCAAAAAAAAATCATCAAAACTATCCCCTTTTTTTCTCAGTACAGGTGTAAGAAATTCAAGCAACCTAAAAGCCGCTCTGACCTACATCATCGATCGCTGGCCTACTCAAGGTGAATTTACTATGAAGGTGACGTACTCAGCACAGCTGCTCTCTTTCGAGCAGACCCGGCCACCTTCGGCTCATATGAACCGAGGTCAGTCGTGTTTTAAAGCAAACGCAAGCCGAAGTTATGCTTGTCTGAATCGGTGAACACTGCATTGAAGTAAAACGCGTGTTGTCTGGAAAAAGCTCTCTTTTCACCAACACAAGCATTACTTTTGTTCTCCATTTGGCCGCCTTTCTTTCAGAGGGACCTCATTTGCTTGCCTTCTCTCTCAGAGCAGCTGTCATCTGTCTCAGAGAGCCGAGAGAGCGAGTTGAAAAAAATTAAGGGGGTATTCTCATTGAGCAAAATTTATTTTCTTGCATATTTTATAGCTTAGATATCTGCGAATATCGCCCTCAAAAGTATTGTTTGAAATTCGAAAAACTTTAGAAGACATATCTTTCTTTGCCGACCAATTTCTTCGATAAAACAAGCAATTTTCAAAATTACTTCAGACTTTAAGCTCAATTATCTCGAAACCACGTTTTTTTCGAACTGGCGGCCATGATATCTTTAGTTCCACTGAACCGATTTTGATGATTCAAACTGACATCGACACAGAATTGTCAACGTTCCAGACTGACCCTCAATAATAATTTTAAAAAATATTATTATTATATTTTTTTTACACTAAACTTAAAAAAAGAGGCCAAAATCGAATTTAAACTTTTCAATGGCCGTCAAAAAAAATCACAAAATTTTTTTCGAGGGTCAGAACAGTATGACATCTATACTGATTTTATAGCCCCGTTTTTAGTTTTCACTTCACACAACCTGGAGAAGTGGAATCTTGGCCGCCAGCACAGTACTATTTTTTGGATTCCTCTCTTTGACGGCCGAGAACTTCTTGAACAGCCCTCGTATCGAAGCAGTCAAATTTTTTTGTTTACTTTAATTAATTTGTAACATAATACAAAAATCAGAGTTGGTAAAACTCTTTGTGTTTTTCTGATAAAATTTTAAAAGCCTCACTTGGAGAATACGGCCCATAAGGCCCCTCGCCCATATGTCACCTTCTTAGTAAACCAGCGATGCTCAACGTGAACGAGGCCAAAAAGTGACAGTGTATTAGTGTGCTTCGAACTCTAGCGAGCGAATGATGGCATTTTGCTCTTTTGGTCTCAGCTTCGGCATGCGTTCGGGTTGTGTACGTGTGAATAGCGACATGTCTGCCCCTGGGCATGCTAAACAAATACTGTAAATTAAGTTGGGCCAGGAATAAAACTGATTGCTCTTTGACAAGCTTTTTCTTTTGCGTGACTCAGCCGCCTGCCGAAGTAGCTCTTTACAGCAAAAAAACTGCAGAAAATGGTCAACGCTGCTGACTCAGCAGCTGATATTCTCTGCTCACACAGCCGGCCCCTGCCTAAGACCATTTTAAAACAATTTAAAATTTCTTTTTCTTTCGATTCAATCGGTAAATTTGTCATTCCTTTAATATTAGTTTTCAATCGATTTCTCTGCTTTGCCAATTTTGATCAAACGCTGAGCTTGGATACCGCCTACACTATCGCCAGCACATACACATTTGGAAAGAATGCCCAATGGGCCATAAATAACCCCCCATCGTATACATAAACAACAAACCTTGCCTTATGCGCTAAATAGTTTTCTGGAGTTCTTTTTCTATTTTCTATTTTTCTGAAAAGGAGTGCCGCATATTAATTACATTTATTGTACATAGCCAGCGAGCAAGCCACTTGAATGGAACACGAGCCCTGGCCCTGCCTCGGCATATTTTAATATGCGTTAGGCGTAGCCCGAGTCTCGCCTTCTCAACTCTTTCCATGGTTGACCCAAAGTTGTGTTGGGGTTGGGTCTGGATCTTTTCGCTGATGGCGTTTTTGGCTATGTGCCCGCACTTGCTGGAGTTGAAACTTTTCGTCTGGTCTAAGTGCCGACACGTGCACTTTAGAGGGGGGAGGCGGCGTTCGATGATCATTTAAGTGAAATCAATGGATAGTCTTGCCATATAGATTTTGAGTGCTTCAAGTACTTGAATGGCTTTTTTGTGGTATTAGAAAAATCTCGAAAACTACATTTGCATAACTGAAAATTAAAATTCTGTTGTGTTCTGGCAAAAACCATATAGGACATCTGGCAAATTTTTCAGCAATTTCGCCAAACCGCAATCCCTTTTATGGCCCCTCAAGCACGCCGAACCATTATTCTAATTGAATGCGAATGTGTGCGTTTTTGTCAATGAGCACATCTGCTGCGCTGACTTCAATCCTCTCGGTCCCATTGCGTAGGTAGTTTATGGATTCGTAACCTGATCTCGCTTTCACAGAACCCGAAATGCCATTATCATTATCCGCTTCGCTTCATGTCTCTATCTGCCACACATCCTCCACAATTTTCGGCTCGTATAACGCTGCACTCGGCTGCATCTCGGACCGGTCAGTCACGTAGGGGGCAAACCAACAAACCTGAAAACACACACCACTGACAGACAGCCAGCCAGACAGACAGACAGACAGGAGAAGATCAAAGATCAGAGTGCGAGAGCTCAGCTGCTGCTGCAGTTGGCCCGGGCCTTATCACAGGTAGTAAAACTGCTGCACTTGGTTGATTTCCCGGCCCAGGGAGGGAGTGAGTGACTGGCCATAATGTTGACTCGGCTTTAGGGGGTTATTAGCTGAAATGAAGTTTTCGTTTGTTGTTTTTGTTTTTTGTTTTTCAAGAATCATCGTTGTTATGATAAATTGTTTTTGGCCCAATTCGGAGTACCAATTAAATGGGGAGGGAACAAACACTACATAAAAAGAAAGAAATTTTATCTTTAGAACAAAAAAAACATGGGTTTTAAGTGTTCATTTGTTTTTAGCTAAAAACCAAGTATTTTTTCACCAAAAACTGAATCAGAGGCTCGAAAATATTTATATTAAGTTCTCCGATTTTTAATCAATCTAAATAAAATCTGAAGTAAGTACCTATATTTACCCACATAAGCAAAATATTGGAACAACCTAACAACAACAAAAGAATAATCAAGCGATTATGCTGATTTTGTTTTCTCAGTCAAGTCAATTGCCTGGAAAATGCCGGATTTGTTGATGGCTCATGTCATCCCTCCCATTGTTTGGTCCAATCAATAATTCTACTCAGTAAACTTTTCAACACATTCTCATCCTGGTTCATTGGCCAAAACGAAATTTTGGGATTTGTTGTCTGTTATTGTAAATATCCAACGGGTATGGGTATTATTCTTGAATTTTTATGGCCAAAGTTTTATGAGACAAAAGAGCAGAGTCAGCCAGTCTCAGTGGCTGGGACAATGCGTGAGTGAATGTGCATTTTTTTTTGTCGTATTGTGTTTTAATTTGGTGTGTGCGTGTGTGGTAGGGGGTTACGGCTCAAAAAGAATGCCAAGACAAGGCAAGAAAGAGACACCCGGGATTTAAGTACCACAAATTGTAATTCATTGCAGTTGCTTTCGTACATATACATATATATACCACTGATCGCAAATCATTCACTCCTAGGGCAGGAATTGGAAGCTCAGCACGCAACGTTGAACACAGCCAAAAGAACTGGAAGTGGCCATAATAAATAAACTCATATAACAAAAAAATATACCAAAAAAAAAGTACAAATGTAAATTTAAACTTTTTCTGGTCGGTATACTCGAGAGGGGGTGTCATTTGGGAGTGAGTGTGCGTATATTATGGTACAGTGAAAAAAATGTTTAGTGTTCAAATACAAATTCACTTTTGTGAAACTGAAATTAATTACAATCAAACATAGAACTTTTAGCTAGGGCAAACCCCTCTGAAATCGGTGGAGGTTCACTTTGCGGTTCGAACCCGTGAAATTTTTCAGAAGAAACCCGGAGCGGGTTCAGAAGGTCGGTGAACCTAGATTCGGGTTCGAACTGGGGTTCAGAATTATTTTTGTTTTTGCTTGCTTAACCAGCCATTGATATTTTCCAAATAATATTCGAACTTTGTTTAAGTTAATTATGGATAAAACAAAATTAGCTGACTGAAGAAAAATTTGCCTGATACTTGTGTTGAAGGAACAGCCAATGCAACATATTATTGTTATTTACAATGATAGTTTATCGAAACCTTTAACACATTAGAATCTTTAGGTAATCTTGAATTCCTTCAAATGAGCTACGAGTCGTTCTTATAATGTATTTGTCACTAATCTTTTTGTAGCTCTTTACTAGGACTTCTTCATGATCATAAAAGTATGAACTACAGAATAATCAGTGATGCTTTTATTATTGAGTTCCTTTTGAGGTTTCAAGTTCAAAAAATTAAGTTTCTTGGATTCAAAAAAAATTTTAGTTGGGATTGAATGTAAAAAGTAAGAACGTTTTTCTAAGAACTTTCAAAGTATTTACGAACATGCAATCCTTAAAGCACCAATAATCCCGGAGTCTTCGTGATTTTACCATTCCAGATGTTGGATTTTATAATAAGCTTGCCTTTGGTATTCTCAAGCGTTGATAGCAATGCTCGAATGAGGTAGCCATAGCTAACTCACTGAAGATAAACAAAGACTGCTGATGATTAAACTGTGGTTGTTCATGAATTAAATATATATAGTTAACCGGACTTCTTTGTGGTGTGTGTGTGTCTTGATTATTGACCTGGAACCTAATAAAATTTCAATGATTGATATTCAAAAAAGTCATCTTGACTTCGATTTTTTTTGAAAATCTTTTAATAAGGTCTATGGCTTAGGTTTAAATAAACTTTAACGTTAATCGATTCACTGTTGAAATACAAATGTGTATTTGCAATATTTGTCAAATATTTTTCATTTGTCTTTGAAAATAATAATTGGAAAAAACCTGTACTTGGCTTGAGTGCAGAAAAATATTAAAAGTCAATCCAGAATTGAAATTAAAATAGGGACACTGCAGTGAATTATAAATCATTATCATCAAAGCTCAAAGTGACCCCAAGGTTACAGCACAAATAAACCTTCTTCCGCTTCAAAAACTACATGGATAGAACCAGGTTCTGGTACCGGTACGTCCCGAAATGAATGTTTCGGTTAAAGGTTCTATTTCGGTTTCCAATTAATTTCAGTTTTCGGTTTCGATACGGAACACGGTCTTTTATTTTGGTATAACGGTACGTAAGCGGTATAAATTCTGAGATAAATCTAAATCATTTTTAAAAAAAGTTAGCACTACTTTTAAAATCTTATACAATTCTGGGAACATTGCAGAGGATTCTGACTACAAGCTAAGAACTTTTACATTATTTCCTGCCATATCAACTTCGTCGGCGCTTTCAAATAAACTAGTATGAAAACTGCATTCGACATAAAGCAATGATTGCGCAGCTACCGACTCAGTACTTAGCGTTACGTTTTATCTAGGGTCCAAAAATATGTCACATATTTAGTCGAACTTCCTTTTAGCGAATTTTATGGTTACAAAAAAAGTTTGTCAGAAGGATCTAAAGAAAGAAATAGTTAGTACGAAACTGCAGTGTTCAGAAACGAATTCCTTATATAGAGAATTTCTTTGTAAGGGAGTTCGTAATAGGGAACTTCGACTGTTCAAGCATTGTTTTTAAAAAATGCGTTTTTCTCACTTTTCTATTTCCTGAACAAACAATTTCACTAGATGACGAGTTGTTGGAATACAAAATACCCAAATCTAAATTTTCCGCTTGAAGTGTAGTTGTGGCCACCACAGCTTACAATTATAAGAACTTGGTCCCATACTTTCTGATGCAGAAAAAAGTTGTTATTTGGAGCTCAAAATTGGAGAAGATGATGAGAAAAAAAACCTAAATTGTACCGGTACCAACTTTTCGGGTTCGTTCCGGTTCTCTCGGTTCCAATGATAACGGTTAACGTTATTTGGTTCTCAAAAAAAAAATTTGTATCGGTTTCGGTTCCGGTTCCGGTTCCGGTACCTAATTTGAAACGGTTTATTTCGGTTAACGGTTCCGGTATTGAGCCCTGGAGAGAACCAGTTGGGAATTGTAAGAAGCAATTTATGTAAGCAATACTCGCATTTCCAGTTATTGCAAGCTTCGAAAAGTTCAATTAAACTTAATATGCTTTAGTATAATAGTAAAAAGTACGGTTTAAATATAAAATTCTTCATTTAAGAACGTTTTATCACTTTCAAATTCTTTGAATTTAAATTTTTTTGATTTCAGACCTTAATTTAGGCTGAAAAAATCTTGAATCTTTCTCGAAGTAATTTAACAAATTATTTTATTTCTACTAAATGGCACGGTGGTTTTTTTGCCTTTTTTTTGGCATAAACTCTAGTTTCTAAGATCTAGTTACCCCAAATTTGGTTTATAATCATATTTTGGGCCCCAAAGACAACTTTGAAAATTTTACTTTATTTAGACCAATATTTGATATAGCCGCTATATAACCGATCTGGCCAATATGCTCCAACTATTCTGTTTTTAAGGTTATTGAACTGAAATTCGGTTTGTACCCGTGTTTTAAGCTCCTAGTACGACTTACAAAGTCATGTTTGGCTTGGACCACCATTTGATATAGCTGCCATATAACCGATCTGCCCGATATGCACCAACTTCGTTGGTTTTAAAGATATTGAAATGAAATTCGGTTTGAGCACGTATTTTAAGCTTCTTTAGCAACTTATCAAATATGGTTCGATTTGACATACTATTTCATAAAGTTGCCATATAACTGATCTGTCCGATTTGCTCCAACTTTGTTGTATTTTACGCTATTGAATTGAAATTTGGTTCGTTCTTTTATTTATAGCTCTAAATTCGACTTACAAAACTTTTTTGTTTTGTAATTTTTTATCTACCTTTCTCGAGTGATAACCCTAAGCAGCTGATCGATTGTGTACCTTTGAAAGCTCATAAAAAACTGCAGTAAAGCTTTTGAAGCGTTATTTTTTAAGTTTTTACATGTATGATGTATTAACTTTAAGAATTTAACATACAAAATCAAAAATTAACATACATTTTTCGACTTTCTGCCAATAAATCGTCCTCTTGGACCATAGTGCCCTGGTTGAAATTGAGATAATTGCATTCTTGAAGTAAAGCTGAAAACTTCATAAATTTTGTCCTGTTCATACCAGAACTCTAAACACCCCTTTTTCTCTAAGTGTAACTACGTCTGGACATTGTTGTGAAATGCTTTTCAATTCTGTGTCCATTGGCGACACCATCAAAAAAAAAAACAACAACATAAACCAACAACAAAGTAGCTCACAAAACTGACGCCAGCCATGAACCATGGCACCAATGTGCAGTTGTTGTTGTTGTTGTGGATGTCAGCACGGTACATGTGGGTGCGGTGATCGGCCAACCCAATACTAAAACTGTCTAAAAGAGAGACAGAGAGAGTAACAGGGTAAGCACGAGCGACACTGACACACTCTAAGTATTTTCTCTTTCCATTCGCTTGTTTTAATTTTCGTTTTTCATGTGACCCCATTTCCCTGAAATGTTTTCAACCAAAATATAAAATACACATTCACACATTTTGAGTCGAAGCGTGAAGCGAAAAATGTTAAGAATGAAGAATGGAAAACGGAAAATGTGTTGACAAAAAAAAAGGAAAACATGCGAATTGAGTTTAACCCATCAATGCAGCTGGCATTCTAATGTCCCTTCCTGATGAGGGACAATCAGACAATCATGCTGATGAATATGATGAGCTGCTGCTGCCTGCTGCTGTTGAAATAATATACTAAATGCAGGGGTTTCGATTTCATTTTAATTTTGTTTAATTAAGCCAGTGGTTAAATATGGGAAATTAGGGGAAACCCCCTGCAAGAACTAGAATTTTAAACAAACAATTAAATGCTTTTACTTTATTTATGATAAATTAAGGCATTGAACTCAAATGAATTCAGTTATTAAGGAAGTTAGGGTAAAAAATTACGCCTTAGACCCCTAAGACCCCTAAGGAAGTTGTCAAAATTTAACAAACGCCTAGAAACTTTGTTAGGAGATTAGCTTAGAAATTTTTCTAGCACAGAAAGACACTTGCATTAACAGCATCTTCACAAAGCCCATAATTGCCATAGCACGACGCTTGAACACGAGGCTAGAGCTTACTTTAGACTTGGTCTCATTATAAATTTGCGCCCAATTGCGTTTTATTATCAACCCACAGCCAAAACTGCTTATCCTACAGATCTAAGACTTGGCATAGACCTTCATTTAGTTATGCAGGTGCGCACTTAGAAAGAAAATTTAGAAAATTTGTCCGCGAAGTGAGTCAAACAGCCAAAGACATGATAAGTTGTTTTAATAAGAGCGCGAGAGGCAGTGAATGACTCTCTGAGTGACAGTATCTGCTGTGTGTTAGCGAAAAGCCTTATCCAATTTAATTAAATTTTATGGCACATAGTTAACACATCGACAGTTTTAAAAATAAGTTGACCGTATTAAAAAAGAAGTTAGAATTTCACAAAGCTAGCAGCCAAAAAATGTACATACATATAAGAAAAATTGCGGAACTGTTGCGCTCAGATAATATTTTGGGCTAAACTGTTTTTCTAAGAACGCGAGAGAGAGTGGGCATGAGAGGGATCACACTCACACAAATAAGGTATTACAAATAAACCATTCATCTCTTGGCTCTCTGAGCAAGATGACGGCTGCTACATGTGTTAAAAATATGGGAAAGAGTAGAGAGCGGTGGAAGATGGAAATCAGGGTGAGGAAAGAGTGGTGAGCGGGTGAATTGAAATTCATTTATAATTGCTCTGAATTGCACAGTCTTCACATATAGTATCGCTAGACCGGAAATTCACTATTTGGTCGTGCGGGAGAAGTATGTTTTTAGCAGCCACTTGACTGGCAGGGACTATCATACAATTCCGGAATTTTCGAGCACCTAGAAAACTTGGTTTGGTCACTTAGGACGGGATGACGGGGAACTCGAAACTGTCTACACAATATTTTAAACGCGGACAATTCCATTTACTTTTCAAAAAGTAGTGGAATTTGATATGCTCGACAATTTTTTTTTTGATATTTTCGTATAGGTCAATTTCAACGGCATCAGAATGACTTCTCATATCATTATGATGAAGTATAAAAATGAGCCCCACATCATATAATTTTTTTTCTATGTAGTTACTGGAAGCTTAAGTTTCATGGTAAAGATTATATTACATATATTCGAATTCATACTAGAAAATCTAAGTACATCGTTAACATGACTTGTACTGAGTGTTTCTTTGTTAAAGTGTTAATTCAGATCGCTAAAATGCTCCGTTCCTAGTTTAAATTTCGAACCATTCTTGAAGTGAGAAGAATAAAATAAGAATAGCATAGTATAGTATATAAAATTATTCACTTTGCAAAATTTGAAGAAATATTTCTTATATAAATTATTTTAATAAAATATTATTCTTACAACAAACTAACGTTAATGTTTTCTTTACATTTCAGTTTGCTCATACCCTCAGAACAATAATGAAGATGAGGAAATGATGGCAGATGAAGATTTTGAATACACAGATGATCAAAGTGCTCCCAGTGAACAGAGTAAAGGTCCTCCCCAATCCGATTCCACCGATTCCGCAAATCATGCTCCGAACAAAACAGTCACCGTAACCGGCATACTGGGCGAGGATGTATTGCTCAAGTGTGATTGGAAAATTACGAATGGTATGTCAACGGAAAATCTCCAATTAATTGTTAAATATTATTATTTATACTCCTTTTGTTTTCTTGCAGATAATGTGGTCCTCTGGTATTTCGGTGAACAAATGGTCTCCACAGGGCACAATGTGGTACAGGCTAACTTCGAATTGGATTCGAATTACGATCTAACTATACTGAAAGCAAGTCCTAAGAGTGCTGGAGACTATTACTGCAAAGTTCTGCCCCAAAGCAATATCTTGCAAACCAAAGTGATTTTGGCTGATCATGCACTGGAGGCCATTGCTCCACCCGAGAGCTCAATATCGGCACAAAGCAGTCTGCATGAATTCACATTGACGGCGGGGCTGATGCTTCTTTTAACTGCTGCAGGCGTGCGATTGCAGCATTAGTTTATAGTCTCTAGTATTATTGGTCCCTTGGATATAAAAATAGATTTACACAACGATCTGTAGATTTGTTCTATCTCCCCTCCGTAAAAAAAAGCAAAAAAACAAAAACAAATTGAGCAAAGAAATCTTGAACATTTTAAGTCTTGTTAATTGTGAACTTTTTTGGTATTTGTAAAGACAAAATCAATTTTATTTATTAAAAGAAAAGTGAAAACAACCAAAGTAAAAAAAGATGGAAGATAATCCCATAATGTGGATATGGGAAAACTATAAGTACGATGGGTGCCGCAATTACTCACAGTGGTAGCGATTTGACATTATTTTCGTGTATTTGGAGAAGTATACGAAAGGATTATGTTCAAGACTTCCTAATACCCAAAATAGTCTGTGAAGAGAGAAGATAACGCCCCACAAAACCCTTCTAATAGGTTCAAAATAGGCCTTTTAAGCAACTTTAGACTTAAATTAACAAAAATCCAGACATAATGTACATTTTTCCACAGCAGATTGATATAAGATACTTGAATCTAAAATCATCAGCACTTCTTCAATAAACTAAAAAAATTAAATTTTTTTGCCTTCATGAGCACACCAATTCAAATTTTGTTCTGTTTTACTGGATATTAATAATTTTAAACGGAAATTACAAAAACTGCCCTCACTGCCTCAAGAAATGTAGAAAGCTAAAAAGAAATCTCTATGTTTTCTGTGTTGCAATTTGATAATCCAAACCAAAATTGGGAATTTTGTTAACCTTTTTAATTGTAGAATAAAATATAGCCTTGTATTTTAAGTATAAAACATTTGTTTATTTATAAACCTAACAGGTTCTGATTTGGACAGCCCAGCAGGTCGAGAATTTTCATAAACCAATAGCTTACAGCCAAAAGGACCTTTTTCAACTGGAAGTTTGGATTGGTGAACTTAAAAATGGATTTTTAAAATTTTTTCAAGGCAAATAAAGAAGATATATTGAAATTGTGAATAGAATTCAGGACAAAGTTTACACAATTGTATGTATGCCTTTGTGAAGGGCAAGTAAGCGCAGAACTTTTATTTAACGGGGTGCAATTATTATGTCTTCACTAAGCAATCTGATGGACGCAAAACCAATGAACGATCTATCCTTATACTATTTTATTGGTACATATCTGTACATACAGGTACGTACCGGTACACCGAAATAAAAATCCAGGGACCCATACGGAACCGAGTACCAAAATAATGTTAGATCCAAAACAGAACTTTTTATAGTATTATAAGTTTCGGTACGAATTACGATTCGGTTTCATTCCTTGCTCTATATTATTATTACACAATCAGAAAACACAAATTTCTGTTTTTAAATTCCAACCAATACTTTTAAAAGTACACATTTGAAAAACAAAGTTTCGCAGATTTTCTGCGCGATTTTCTAAAGAATCTATCAAAACCAAGAAAAAGTGCGTCCGTCACAATAAAGTTACATATGCAGAGTAAATATTAAAGCAGACGTTTTTAGGGTACACAGAGAAAACACAATTGGCTCCGCGGCGCGTGTAGATAGGTCAAACCTAAACGCAACGTATTTCGCCCTTTTAAATTGCACACGCTGCGTGTAGAATTCAGAAAGAAACACAGGACGTGTGGAAAAGCTACACGCGACGTGTAGGAATTAAAAATCTAAATGCAAATGTAGAAAAGTTAAATGCTACGTGTGCAAAAGCAAAGTCTACACGACATTTGAAAATCAGTTTGTTTCCCTTATTATTATTCTACATTTTTCATGCAGCAATCTGATTACCACACGTACGTTTAGGTTTTCCACATTGACGTTTGGATATTGAAATGCTACACGCGCGTGTGGAAATTCTAAACGAAAAAAAATAGAGGCCAGCTAACTTCGGCTCGACCGAAGTTTATATACCCTTGGAGCTTGATATATGCCTGCAGTTTGTATGGCAGCTATACATATAGTGGACCGTTTTTGACAAATTTTGTTGAAATTATGTAAAATCATTGAAAACCTATAAATACGAGCGTTGGGAGCATTCAAAACAAAAAGTGTTTTCTCACTTAGACTTTTTTTCAGACAACTTTTGTATGGCAGCTATACTATATAGTGGTCCGATTTTGACAAGGCTTGGTGAAATTATGTGAAATCATTAAAAACTTATAAATACCAGCGTTGGGAGCGATAGCTTTGAAAACAATTAAGTTTTTCCTACTAAAACTAGTTTTTCAACCGATCGTTCCTATGGCAGCTATATGCTATAGTCATCCGATCCGGCCGGTTCCGACAAATGTGCAGCGTATTTGTACCAAAAGACTTCCTGCAAAGTTTGGTTAAGTTAGCTTTAAAACTGACGGAGGAGATAGCATAGAAACAGACGGACGGACAGACGGACAGACGGACAGACGGACATGGCTATATCAACTCAGCTCGTCATGCTGATCAAGAATATATATACTTTATGTGGTCGGAGATGCTTCCTTCTATGCGTTACAAACATCCGGACAATTTTAATATACCCTCTCCAAGGGTATAATAAAGCTCTACATCAGTACTGAATTCTTATATATTCGTTTAGCAAACTGGTTGCCACACGTGGCGTGTGGTGCATTGAATTAGAACTTGAGAATTACAAGCAAGCACATATTGGATTGTGCCTTCAGCAGATTCCATACAAGTAATGTCTTAGAGGCCTTGCTTTACACGCGTGACGTGCCCGAGACGTCTAAGCCATCATTCCAATCGTGTTTCAGTCCAAGGGGCCGGGATTTCAAATCTACCAGAGTAACTAAAAAAATATAAATTTGTTAAATTTGTTTCGACCGGGTTTGTTGAAATGAAAAAACTGCACGTGGCGTTTAGAATTCAGAGAACCACACAAAAAGTAAGCTACACAAAAATAGTGGGTTGAAAACCACGGTCGAAACATGTAGAAATTCTAAATTTCCGTGTCAGCTTTTTAATTTTTGTTTTTTTTTTTGAAGTGAATGGAAATGCTAATAAAACAAGTAAAAAGTCGGTCAAGCCCGACTGTAATATGATCTGTACCTACTTGATTTTCAAAACTAACCAATAAATGACGCCGCTACTGCAACCATTTTAAAACTGATCAATAGATGGCGCCATTACAGTGACCATTCAATATCTAACCAATGGATGGCGCCACTACTGAGGCAACACACGATAAATAACAAATCGATAAATAATCTTGATCAGTAAATATTTTGAGCAGACGTTCTTATGAAAACGAATTGTATAAAAGGTACAAAACATCTATCTACAAACTGTGGGAAATATAAGGTTTAATGCTTGTATACTGCCGGTGTATCGGCGTCTCTGCCACAGAGGGCTCCTGAATATATAGAAAACAAAATCGTGACGGACTCTTATCTAAAGAAACTACAAAATGTTTATGAAAAGATTTAGTCAATTGTACTGAAGAAATTTGAAATGAGAACAATTTGGGAAGTCCATAAATTCTTAAAAAGAGCACATAATAGCTAAAATCAAAATGAAAGTTATCAATATAACAAGATCAGCATGTCAATACTTAAAATATATACAGCTAGGAACCGGAAAAAACCAAACTGTAACCTTTAACCGCAGAAAACACTTTAAACATTCTAACTAGTTACAATTTCGATATACGCAAATGTATTTGATGAACAAATTAAAGGGAAGATAAAGAAGGTAAAGATTTTAGTTAGCTGCTTTATCCCTTGGCTCTTTTTTACCATTCATTCTTTATTGAATCGGCATGTCCCATAATGTTAGATGGCACTTTTCTCTCGGCTATGGTGAGGGGACAGAAAGTAGTCTTCTTATTGTTTATAATGGAAACAATAGGCAAAATATCATTTCCATCCAAGTAGAAGCGATTCTATCTGAGTACACCACGGTTTATAATTCCTTCTGCAGAGTCAAGCAAAAACTTGACGAGAATCTTTACTTTGATTATTTTCTTTTTTAATTTTAATCTTCTTAGATGTGCAGCTTTAAGTAAAACCCTCCGTACAGTATTGACACTTGCTTTTAACTGCTGATCTGTGAGAATTTGAAGATTTTTTTAACAATTCGCTGCTTTACAGAACATGGAAATCTTTTGGTGCAGCCTTTCATGTTATACCCATAATTTGATCGGTTTTTAAGAAAATTGCATTTATCACTTTTGCTTTTTTAAATTTTTTTCGGCAATTTGCCTTCACTTAAGCCATTATTTTGCCTTTTCCTACATCAGCTAGTGCTTTACCGACCACTTTGACGTTTTCTCCTGTTTTCCATTAAAAAAAAAACTTATTTTCTTTCGAATTAAGTTAAAAAACAATTTCAATGAATTTTTTAAAGGGGTATATTTTTTTGATTCAAACTAAAATTACAAGGAAAAAATCATATTACAATAAGATCAATTAAGACACTGGCTTATGTTTGTAATGTACGCTATATGTATGTTTCAAGGTCGGCATTACGAAATCAGGTTTGTTGGAACTTTCTTCTCAATTGGCACGTTAACACTGTGTTTAAGTTTATGATTCTTAATTAAAACATATATAAATATATATATTTGTATATATAAAATATATTCTTACATACAATATTCATTTTCATATGGCATCAGGTATTGTAGCAAACAAAACATTTATTGAAGCCAATAACAAAATGGTTAGCAACTGATTTAACCCTTAAGTGTAAGTACATACGCATTCGGTTCCTCGAATTCCATAAAAAATAGGTTCATATGTATGCTTGTAGTAGGTACATATGTATGTCTAAGCTTTGGTCTAGTTATCATTTCAATATATTTCCATATGCAATTCGATTATGTGGTACAAAAATGTTGTACGCATCGTCAATCATCTATTTCTTCGTATTTACAGTTATGTGGCCGCCTAAGAAGTGTCGTCTTACTCAAATTTATCCAAAACTCTGCAAAACTGGAACATACATACACAAACAAATAAATATTAGATGCTAGGTTTAACTTTTTTTTTTGGGCGGTTTTCAACCGATCGTCGCAGTTTCTAAACTTTTGATTATACTAAGCTAGTTGCTAATTCGTACTCCTCGTCTTTCGTCAGTGTGCGCGAGTCTGGATGCTTCAGGGCACAACTAGTTTTGCATTGCATGACTTAATATTAACATTGACCCTTTTTTTTTTGTCAGAGGCCTCTCAACAAGCTGGCGCATTAGCATTTCGTATAATTAGAATACTTGGGTGTTGTTTTGTTTTATATATCCGAACTTTGCCGCTTTGAAGCACTGCAAAAGCAATATGGTAATTTGAAACACGTATGTACAGTCCAGTTCCTTCTGGTTAGAGTCCCCTTAAGGTTCAAGTCGCAGCAGGATGAGAGTGAGGGCAGCTAATAAAAGACTACCGGGCATTAATATACAGGCTGCCCCTCCCGTCTTGCCCATGCCACCCAGACCAATGCCAGCGCGCATCAAATCATCAGGTGGTACATGACCATCTTCAATTTCATTGGAGTCTGAGGAATAGAAGTAATTTTTTATGCATGACGGATAGGTTTTTGTAGTTTTTACTTACCCGACGGATCGTCAATGAAAAATTCATGATCAGGTGAGAAATTGGACCAGCCTTGTGTGTTCTTTGTTTTGACATGGGCATGCCAACGACCGGGCGTTAATTCCATTTGATGTGTAATCTTCCAAATTCCTCCAGTTTGATTGTGCTGTTGAGTTTTCAACACTGAAACGGTGCTCCAGGTGTAGGACTAGAAAGGGGGAATAAAATGATAAGTTAAGAAAAATTGAAAATTTGTTCCGCGAAGTGGGTGAAAACGCCAAAGAAAAGTTTGTATGGGGCAAATAAATGAATGAGGGAATATTGTGCTTTGCTGCAAAAGCTGTTTTTATTGTAGGCTGGCAACAAAGTCGGGATTTACTCGATTCAGCAAACTTCATAAAGTTTTTCAAAAAGCTTTGGCTTTTAAGAGAGAGGTGTAGTGGTATCGCTTTCCCTTCCACACTTCTTTCCTACGAACGAAAGCTTTTTCAAAAACTTCGTTAAGTTTTCTTCACCGTGAAAGTCCCGACTAAGGGTAAGTGAGAAGTGAAAGCTTTAAAAAAGCTTTTGTTGAAAAAATGAATGAAGGGGGACAGGAAAGAGTGGAGAGCGCTGAATGAAGAGGGACGGGAAAGAGTGGAGAGCGCTGGAAGAGGAAGGCGAAGAGGCATCAGACGGTACGGAAAAGAGTGGAGAGCGCAGGAAGGGGGAGGAGGAATGAGACGGTACGGGAAAGAGTGGAGAGCGCAGGGAGAGGGAGGGAAAGATGAATGAGACCGTACAGGAAAGAGTGGAGAGCGCTAAAAGAGGCAGGGGATGAGGGAAAAGAGTCGAGAGTTGTGGAGGAGGGGCTGGGGAAGAGGGAAAGCCAATTTGAATTGAATTATAATTGAAGAGTGAATTTGTTTTGATATTTAGGTCGTAATTATTGGTTGAGCGAAAGTTTTATCCAAAACATTGTCTCTTCAATTTTTGGGAAAGAGCTTTGGTGTCCATACGTTCCCAATTATGGGCAAGCAACACAATTTCCACAATATCTTAAAATTTTGGAAAGTCAGATTTTGGTTTGAAAATTTTTTAGCTCATTCGGAATTTCGAAAAATTTCGGAAATTACCTAACAATTCATTTAGTTTATTTTTGTTATACCATCTACATTATCTCCAACACTTACCCCGTCAGTTTATAGTCCAACATGGCCTCCGATAATGGCTGCAAACTTCTCACCAACCAATGCATGGTCACCTTAAAACCATCTATATTCATGCTTTCAAACTGTGGCGTCTCTGGATTATAGCTTAATTGCACTTTCACCTCATTCGAACCAATAGAGTTCTCCACCTGACACAAATATTCGCCCAAATCGCTGGCCTCAACATCCTTAACCGTAAGCGTAGTGCGATTGTGATTCTCATGATAGGAATTCCTAATGGAATACTTATCCGACAATTGCAGGGCCTTGCCATCTTTGATGAAGTAACTAACAGCTATGGGATTGGCACGATAGTTACAATAAAGCTCAGCACTGCCGTGTTCCTGCGTATTCACATGATGACGATGTGTGGAAACCTTGGGACTGTACTGCACATAAATGTTGACCATGCCATGTGGTGGCTCATGGCTACCATCATCCCCGAGACACTGGTAAAGACCCGCATTTATTTCATCCACATTGTCCAATATAATGACACCATTGGCTGCATCCTCCTCTGAAGATTCCACACGATGACCCTTTTTGGAATAGTTTTTATAATTATGACTTTCGACTGATAATTGAGTCCATCAACCTACATTCAGGGACCACTTGATAGTGGTCGTCGGGGCCAGATATGTTCGACACTCGAGCTTGTGGTGGTCACCCTGCCTGAACGTCTGCGAGCGGTCCGTAACATCGCGACCGTCGCAAAGGATCGATAGCCGGGCGCCCACCCTCAGTGTCGTATGCTGTCGAACATTTTCTGGCAATACCACACAATAGTATTCATCCGCATCCTCCGCACTGACACCTCTGATCAGTAGCGAATTATTTTTCATGCCCTCCACCCGGTTATTGATGGCATTCTGGCCACTGGCTATGATAGTGGAGTTCTTGTACCACATGACCACATTGCTAACTGAGGGGAGAAAGAGTTGTTAATTGAGTTAAAAGGTCCGAAGGGTAATGCTTACTTTGGAAATTGCGCACATCACAATTAAGGATCACATCATCACCCGGCTTGGCCTCCAGACTTAAGTCTTTCTGCTCAAAATAGGGTGGTTCCACAGCCACCTCCGCATTGACGCGTATGGCTGAACTCTCATTTCCGGTATCATCATCACCATCACCATCTCCATAATCGTAATCATCATTGGGATAGTCTTTCTCTGCGCTATCAACAGGTGAACCTTGGCAATGATCTAAGAGAAAACGGAAAAAATATAAAAATATATATTAGTCAGTTTTAACCAGAGAAGGATGAGTCATCTACAAACAACAACAAACATGTTGTTTACCCTTCAACTGTTCACACTGCCCCGGAGTGGAAGTCTTAATAGGAATTGATAAAAATCACACTACTGCACTAACTTCTGGTTTAAGGTAAGGGTGTTCCCAGCAAAATGCCAAAACAAACGACCTCATTTATAAAGTAACATCTTTGAGAAAACGGAAATGCAACGCCTACAGGAAATACGACAAAATGGGGGGAGTTTGGTTGATGATGTAAAAATAAAAGTTATGAATGTTTTTTCATTTAGTAAATTATGTTACTCACTAGGTCGGTGATTTCAAAACTATCATGATTCATGTTTTGACATAGTGAAAATGACGTAGTATATGAGAAATGATTTACATTCAATAAGCTAAGGACAGCTTGTTCGCGTAAGGTAACAATTTCAGAGCTTCTAAATTAATTTATGTTAGGAGGTTGGAGCAAGTTCAAAAGGTTAAAGTTAAGATCGCAAACCGTTTTCTTAAGCCAATGAACTCACGGAGTTTTATACTTTTTTCGAAAGATGATAAAATTTAACATTTATTTCAGATATGATAAAACTAATGCAATAGGAAACAAATCAATCTAAAATCAATATTATAATCTTGAATTAAAGAGAAACGGTGTTAGAATTCGACCGAGACAAAATAATCTTAACCCAAGGTTGTATTCTCAATGTTAATCTTAGTCAATCCACCATGAACTAAGATCGCTTATGCTCGACTTTAGAAAGAAAGGTGACACGTCTATAAAACACACAGTCATTTCACCCAACAACACAATTCAACAATCCGTCAATTCAACACAAACAAATTTAACACAAAACAATTTCAACACGTCAATTCAACACAAAACAAAATAATTAATTTATTATTAAATTTAAATTTGGTTTGAATTGAATTGACGAAGTGTTAAATTGTTGTGTTGGGTAAAATGACTTATAGACGTGTGTAAATTTTTTTTTTGTGAAGACTGTTTGTGTTGAATTGACGTGAGTTGAATTGACTTGTGTTGAATTGACGTGTTGAAATTGTTTTGTGTTGAATAGACGTTGAACCTAAAGTTGAGAAAGGATGACTTTTATTAGTGATAGTAAATATAATGCAAGTGTGTAGTACCACCAGAGATAGAAGGGGGACACTACCTGCAGGTAAAAATTTTATTGGAAAAAATCGCGCGATTCTAATGCTTTCAAATATGCGTACACTTTCGGGGTATATTGAGGCTCCACGTCTACTCAACACAAAACAAATATCATTCACCTTTTCTTTTATATTTTTGTTAATTCGGAAAATGATTTTTGGGGAATTTTTTTAGGCAGAACCATTTTCCAATGAAACTTGTACCGAAAGCGGTTCTAAGGTGCTCTTATATTTCCAAAAACAGATAAGAACGATTTGATGTATAAAATATGGCACAGAATATGCCGAATGCTGCTGTACTGCTGCGGCCTCAACTACGCAGTGTTTCTAATAATGAATTGAGACAGAGTTCCTTTTACCAGTAAGTAAGTAAGACATATTAAATAAACTTTTTTTGTAGTTTAAAACTTTTTTCACTTTATAGCTTCTAAATGATTTTCTATGCTAAACACAAACTGTTAGGAAATGGAATAATTAGAATTAAAGTTGCTTAAAATGATATATTATCGTTTTGGAGGAATCCCAAATATCTCATAGAACTTTTCATGAAATAATCGTATATTATTATTTCTTAGCTTTAAAACAGCGGTGCCCAAATGTCAATTGCCCTATCCCGTGTGATAGGAAGTCATAATTCTGCCAGCGTCGCAGCCGACACACGCATAAAGAGAGAGAATACGTTTCCAGTAGCGGACGCAGGTTTTTCAGGGGGGGGTAAAAAAGGGGGAGGGAAATAAAAAAAAAAAAAAAAGAGGTTAAAAAAAAAAAAAACACGTGTGCTATATTTGACATAATGACGTTTAGTTCAACAATCGCAAAGCTTGATAGTGTGTGTTTGGGCACCACTGCTTTAAAATAAGTTATTTGAAATCATCTCTACGATTTTTTTATGCGAAGATATTTTATTCAAAGATATTTTCACTTAAAAATGGAGCAACTATCTGCTTGCGATTGAGCACAAGTATGAGGGCACCCAAGAATAGATAAGGGTAACGTATGGGAGGGTCAAATTTGCTAGGGCTTAACTCGACCCAGGCAAAGTAAGATTGTACGATACTATCGACTTGATGGAGAATTTCTCCAAGCTTGATTTAGCACACAAGATCATCCATAAGTTCGCAGTCTAGTATATTTGTATTAAGGTTGATGTTAAGAATAGCTTAAGATTTTGTTGTGTGTTTGTCGTATTCTCTTCAAAAGGATTTTTCTTATTTCGAAAGAACTTTCTATTTGGACTCCATAGCTACGAGTACGATATTAAAGATAAAAACTTTTTAAAATTATTGTATGTTCATGTCGATCAGGAAAGATTTTTGGGAAGTGGTTAAAGAACCGGTTCAAAAGCTATAACAAATAGACTCCGATTTAGTTTTATTGTTTTTTAAGCTAAGAACTGGAAATTAGGAGTAAAGGCTTCGGTATTTTGAAGGTATTTCCTAATTATTAAAATTTTGAGTTTTTTTTAAGTTGTTGGTATTTAAAATATTTCTAAAACTATTGAAAAGTTAGGTAGGTATTTTCTGACACTTTTTGTTCGGTCCAAAAAATGCTCCAGGTGTGCCTTTAAATATTTTCAAAACTTATATTTTAAAATTCTTGTACAAATCCATTTTAATTGAATAAATTCTACTTCTTTAAGCATTAATCACTCAACTAACTAACACCTCTTGCCTTTTCCTCTGCCCTAAATCCTTGGCTCACTTAATTCAAAGGAATTTGCAATCGTTGGCCACAGGAATGCGACAACACACTCACTGCCTTGATGACGCGCCCCAAGCTCCCTCAATGCAAGCCACCAAAAGCCATTAAGAGCGAGCTTACTTTTGAGTAGAAGGAGAATAAAACTGTCGGTCTGGAGCTGGCGCCGCGACATCCCGACGCCATTATTCCACTTTGGGTGATTGCAATGGCCCACGCTAAGATGGCTGGAGAGCATCCATATGGATAGAAATGTTGAGTGGCTGTGTTTTATTTTCAACCCCCAACGTGGAATCAAGGACAATGCGAATACAACAAAGGGGAGCCAGGGAGAGAGAGTGAAGTGACGCATAAGGGCTCTCCTTGGCTTGCATTTCTCCCAAGTTGACCCACTTACACGCACAGCAGCAGACAACAGCAGTTTTGGGAGTGGAGCTGGATATCGATATATAAAATTTATATTGGCCTTGACACAGGACGCAACACAAAATCTCAAAAACGTGGCTGCTGCAGCTACAATTTTTGGTTGTCAACGGTGAAGGTCTTGAGTCGAGACGTTCGCCAAACCATAAAAGGGGCGTCTGGTCTGCGGCAAGCGTTGGATAAGATAACTGGTTCTTAGGCATTTTGGCCACCCGAAGTGTTTACCTTAAATGCTTTTTATCGACACTTGATAAGGAATTTTTAAGCATAATCCTTATCCACATTCAAACACTTCAATGACTCAATGAATGACTCATCGGATCATTAGATTTAGCCATTAGCCATTGACATGCAAATATGCAAATATTAATAGCAATTGTGGTTTAGAAATTACTCATCGACCAAAAGACAATTTACATGGCAATGCATAAATTTTGATTGCCTTGGAAAGTCAGACGATTTTCTTTATATCGGCAGTAATTGTAATTAAGATTCCATAGGCTCCGAAAAAAAAACCTGTTGAGTGTCTTTTATGGTAATCGAGCAACTTTGTTGTTCACGTTGTGTAAGAGTGTATGAATTGTACATACAAATATGTAGTAGGTTATCTGCAAAGAAGATTAGTTAGTATATTGCTGCAAATTCTCTGAAACACAATTCATGATATTTGTTATGGGCTCTAACTGTCAGATAGCAGAGCATATACCAGCAAACTGGGATAAGAAGATTCACCATTTATGTGAAGCTTACTTTTGAAATGGAACTTGTTTTGGCCGAGCCATTTGGTAGGTAAATCATTTAGAAAGTATTTTAAATAAAAAGGCAGACCTTTTGAAAATTATTTCTAAATGTTTTGAAATTTAAAAAGTACTATAAAAAAACTTTAGAAACTTTAACAAATTTAGAAAAAGGGTTTAAAACGTTTCCCATCTAAAATTGTGAAACTTATTCGAAATGCGAGTTCATAGCCCAAAGGTAGGAAAAAAAATTTGTATTAGTTCGTGCACAGAACTGTTTTTGATATAATTTCCAAATGGACGAAGCGCGTTGCCCTTGGAAAAACAGTTTTAGAACAAGGCTCTGAGCATCCAAGAATATTTAAAAAAGAAACAAGTTTCAGACTCAAATTTCGAAACTGATTTAAAAAAATTTGTAACATCGTATCGTTTAATTTCAGATATGCAAGTTTCGTTCATTCATGTATATTGGCTTTAGAACTGCGTAAGAGGTACTCGAAAAACCTAAAGCAAACTATATCTAATGTATCGGATCCTGTCTTATTAAATTTATGAGCCCCAATCCAGATTTTTTATTCCCTGAATTAATAGGGATTGGTTCATACGCATTCTTTAGGTTTGATCAAAAGCCTATATAATACCCTCTTACAGTTCTATGTAAAGAAGCTGCTAAAAAAATTTGTGTGTCTCGGGACGCCCGGTATGCTAAGTTCTGTTGCTTAGATCTTAACTAAGAGAAATCTTATTTATCGATGCTCGATACTCGGTATATATAATCGGTACTCTGTTTTCGATATTCAGCATTCGGTGCCCAGTACTTGTTACTTATTACTGGATACTCATTATTTAATATTAAGTATTCAATACTCAATGCTAAATACTCAGTTTTCCATACTAGATCTTGATTCTAAGCACTCGATTCTGTGTTCCAATCTCAGTACTCGATACTCAGTTTTTATTACTTGATACTCAATACACGATTATCTGTACATGATACTCAGTACTCAATTTGCAGTACAAGATACTCAGTATTCGATACTCTATGCTAGATGCTCAGTGTACTCGATTTTCAATACTCGATACTTAGTACATGATACTCTGCATTCTATACTCAGTACTTGATACTCAACATTCGTGACTCAGTACTCAATATTAGATATTCAATACTGATTATACGATACTCAATACTCAATACTCAATACTCAATACTCAATACTCAATACTCAATACTCAATACTCAATACTCAGTACTCAATACTCCAAACTCAATACTCAATACTCACAAACTCAATACTCGATACTCAATACTCAGTACTCAATACTCAATACTCAATACTCAATACTCAATATTCAATACTTCAATACTCAATACTCAATACTCAATACTCAATATTCAATACTCAATACTCCAAACTCAATACTCCAAACTCAATACTCGATACTCAATACTCAATACTCCAAACTCGATTCTGTGTTCCAATCTCAGTACTCGATACCAGTTTATACTGATACTCAATCACGTTATCTGTACTGATACCGTACTCAATTGCGTACAGATACCGTATTCTTACTTTGCTAGTGCTCATGTACTTGATTTTCATACTTGACGTACATGATCATGATACTCTGCATTCTATACTCAGTACTTGATACTCAACATTCGTGACTCAGTACTCAATATTAGATATTCAATACTGATTAAACGATACTCAATACTCAGTACTCAATACTCAATGCTCAATACTCAATACTCAATACTTCAAAACTCAATACTCCAAACTCAATACTCAATACTCAAAACCCTATACTCGATACTCAATACTCAGTACTCAATACTCAATACTCAATTTTCAATACTCAATACTTAATATTTTGTATGTGAGCGCGATCTGCATGGACAAATGGCAATTCGTCTGACTCTACAAAGAAACATGCGTTCCCAAAAGAATCTGTCGAAAAACAGAAATTTGACTAGTTTAAGTGCTCCCTGGAAATTCGCTTTAGAAAGCTCATTAGTCTGTGGCCCATTCTCTTACAAGAAAACATATTGCCCTTGGGTAAGTGCCTAAATTACTTAAGCTTGGCTTCAAAAAAGTAAAAAAAAGGACTTAAAATATAATAAATGAAAATGATGCCCGTATTTAAAATTCAAATTTTTACGACCTCCAATGCATCAGTATAAAATTGATTTCAGGCTGAGAGTTAGGAACATTTTTTATTAATTGTTAAAGAAAGTAATTTATCTACAATTTAATTTAATGCTTGCAGCTCATCCACTTGCGCTTTTCAATACCCTAAAGGTCTTCTCTTAATAAAAATTTGTTAAGCACAGCATTTTTAGCCTTTTTTATTTGAAAATAGGGCATCTTCTTAGAAAATATCATATGTCAACGGCCTTTTCTGTGTTGCCTTCTTGCAGTTGCTGGGGAGTTTAGTTTTATTAGCTTGAAACGAGTTTTCAGTACTCAAGAAATTGTTATGATTGGCATGAGCTGGTAGTTGTTGGCGCAACTGTATGGTCCAGATGTTTGAAAATTCCAGCAGCAGCGCGATGCTGGTGTTCTGTTCGTGGAATAATTAACATTTTCTTGCCGTTCCTAAAAAAACTTGACCAAGCGGTTAGCTTGGCTCCTCTAGCCATAGGACTAAAAGGTTTAATGAGTAATGGAGTCGTAACTTTGTTAAGTAAAAATTGCAGTAAAATTAAGTTAGTGCAATTTGACTTCAACTTCTTTTCTACTCAAGCGCTGACCTTAAATCTGATGATCTCATCTCATACCAAAGCATTTGAATGCATCAAAATGCTTTTCAAATGTAATAAACTTATGCTCTAGTTTTATACATCAAAGCAACACACACCCTTTGGCGCCATATATGCGTCTTGCAGTCTTTTTTTAAGTGAGACTTGGTATCAGTAAGGTCAGTCTAGGGGACTACCTTATTGATTGCATTGCTCGGGAAATCAGTTCAAGATGATTGTTTTCTTTTCATGACATTATCACAATATTTCCTCCTCTTCCTCGCTACATTTGGAGAGACATTCTGTCCTACATATGGTCAAACTTTTAAGTATACACATGAGTTATGAGGTCAATTTGTAAACAAATATACTGGCTGAGTCAATGGAAAATGAGTAAAAATAAATATGGCATATTCACCAAACGGGAAATGCCAAAAACAGAAATTCATAAAATGGCAGAAATCTTTTATAGAGATTTTTGGTTTTAGCTTGGGGATCATAAAAATGCCAATTCCATATTTTGTTTATATAGTATTTGAAATTTATGTACGAGGGTAGGCAATGGAGAAGTCAAGCGTCAGCTAAAGTTTCCAACCCAAAGGGGCCAAGCCGTGGTAACAAATAGGAAAATAATTTTTTATTTTTTTCAGCTTAGTCGTCGCATCGAAGCTGAAGCTGTACCAACACTTTTAATGCACAATACTGCTGGAAAATACCTCAGCTCATTTTGGTGGTCAAAATACTCATATGAGAAATTTGATTGTCTACTTCTTATACATACAGAACAGCAATGGTTACTGAATGCTCCCAGGTGGCGAAGACATTTCGCTATTTACACATATACGAGCCGAAAGCATCTCGAAGTTGGGGAGAAGAGAGCAAAAAGCTCTTAATGCAGTCAGGTCGATGCAAATTCACGGCGCTTTATTTTCGCACACCAATTTACTCTCACTTTTTGGCCTCGCTCTCATTGGCCAAGGCTGATTTAGAACATTTTTTTAAGCTTCTTATACGCGACACAATAAAAATTTAGAAAGGGTCGTTGGGCATTTTGATGCTGTGATAAGTTTCAAAACCTTGTTCTCAAAAGTTTTTCAAAAGTCGAATTGTTTCGTGTTCTGGAAAAAGAAACCGAAACGCATTTACAGACTCAAACGTTTTTGCTTTCAGCTATTGAACTTAAATTTGACATTGAAAATAAATCATAATTCTTTGCTCAATCTTAGGGTACGGATTTCCCCTGGGGCCCATTTTTTAATGCCATGCTAAAAGTTTAATTTCACAAAAACTCTAATTGATATTGGCAAATGTTTTTTTTATTAATGAAATGAACTAATTGACTGATTGAATTGATTTTGTTGTTTTTGTGGCCGTTCCGGTAGTTGTTGTAGTGGAAAGCAAAGTGGGGCAAAAAACAAATTGGTCCCAGGGTTCCGGCTTTTTCTTGGGAACAGATTATTAGAATGGATAAAGTAAAAAAAATTGTGCTCAGAACTGATGTGGTTATCGCATCTGCTTCCACGTTTGGGGAAAAAACCACAGCTCCACTTTATTTTGAGTTATTTCGGTCCATAACCGTGGCATCGGGCAATATTCACTATATATTTTTCCTGGAACCATAGTGGTTTGAAATATGAGCGTTTAAAGCTCAAATTGAACTATGATTTGTTTTATAATTTTTATTATAAGTATTATTATAATAAGTTTGTGCAAAAGTATGTAACAGGCAGAAGGAATCATTTCCGACTATATAAAGTATATATATTCTTGATCAGCCTCAACAGCCGAGTCGATATAGCCATATCCGTCTGTCTGTGCGTCCGTCTGTCTGTAGGAATACCTAGATCTCAGAGATGGTAACAGAAAAGGTTTGATATGTATAAGACAAATGCTTCTTATACTTGCAGGCAGATCAAGTTTATTTCTATTTTTTGCCACGCCCCCTCTCGCCCCCGCAATTTGGAAAAAACGTTATATCTCCTACAGTTTTGAAGATAGACGATTTGTACTTTCTGGAGATAGTTAGTAATTAGCAAAATGAATCGATTTGCCGGAAAAATCATCAAGATCGGATGAGCGGTTCTCAAGTTATGAGCAAAAAAGTGAACCAAGCACCCCTCACCCTAAAAAAAGTTGCATACTTTTCGCATGTTCACCCTAAGGAACGCAGGAACACTGTTAAACATGTTTTTTTATGAGTAACGGGTATATCGAAGTCGGTTAGAGCCGACTTTAACTTACGCTCACGTTTTTTATGCATTTAGGCTTAAGCTATGACTGGAAAAAAATTATATCCAAATCGGTTGATTGGTTCTAGATTTGGTAATATAAAATTTCCAAAAAAGTTTTTTCAAAGATACATTTCTAGCGAAATTAGAAATATTTTTTGACTTTTTTGAAGATTTTTGATAGAAAATACGGAATATTTAAAAATACAAGATTCGATGAAAAATTTTTTCATATACGAGGGATAACAAATGTTATTTTTTCAGAACATATTGTCGGATAGGCTTGAAAGTGGAACAGGATCTTTTTTTGAAAAACAAACGAATCAAAAATTTTCCAGGGGTAGATCCTATAAAAATTTCGTGTCCAGAATTCTACTTTGCGTAAGCTTCGAACAGTTCGGTGGGCTACTAGTTTGTAAAAGTAATTCACCAGCAATTTCACGTGGAAATCAGAACACGAAAACTTTTCGAAATTAATGCATAATTACGTTTGAAAAGTAAGTGGAACTGAGAACAAGAAAATAGCTTTTTATTCAGGTACCCGCTTTTTAGCATCAAACATTATTTGAAAATTGGTAAAATGTAATATAAAACCTGGTCACACTTAAATATAGCCTCCATGTAGCCTGTGTTGCTTAATTCCCTGAACAATTTTCCAACTACCATCTCAATTCACTTCAACTTCTAAAACTACCCAATTCCCAACTCAGACCTAATTTGATTCCATGAATGTTTGCAAAGAAAACCATCGAAATGGCAAATTAAATTGAAATCAATTAAATCGACAACTTTATAGCCAAAAAAAAATTAAACACATGGTAGAGCAGACAAGGCAGAAAGGGGACTTTCCAAAACAAATGCTGCACCCTGATTGATCAAATTGATGATTTGCTAGACAGACCAAAAATAAAAGACATGGCGTCATACCCGGCGTATAAGTAATTTGAGAAGCTTGTTTCAAAATTTGAAAAAAATTCCATTTACTTGGAAATATTTTTAAAGCATTAGAAATCAAAATATGATCTGCATGAAATTCTTATTGACTTATGCTTCAAGTAATTTTGTGTTGAAAAACTATAAACAAGAAAACAAACTTTGATCTATATTTTTTTTTGCTCCCCCATTGTGCAAAGTTCATTTCATTTGTTTTCCCGTCTGTATTTACCTTATCTTTTGGCTAAATAAAAACATTGAATGAATGTACTTTTTTAATTAAAAATTTGAAAAAAAAAATTGCTCTTTGTCATATGGCCTTTGGCCCATTGGGAGCATATAGGAGATATATTTAAATGGAGGAGGCGTTCCATTTCCCTCAGGCGTTAAGCAAATATTCAACATTCAAAATGCCATTCTTTGCACAACGCACAACGTTTCGTGCATAGCAAATATTTATTTGACTTATTGGACGTTTTTTCCAGAACAACACATGGCCACGCCACAGCTTCTACTTCGGATCCAAAACTTTGCCTCCCACAAAAATGTCATCATTCCACATTACTCCGTGTGGAGAAGTGGAATGTCTATCGTTATCTACATTTTGCGCCATAATTCTAGATGCGAATGAAATTTAACTTTTAACGTTTGAGATAAGCGCATGGGGGCTCCACTCTCTCATTCAATTTATGAAAGATAAGATATGCTTGTTAAATTTTTCCACCACACTCTCACATATGGAACACTTTTTGTTAACGCTCTTTGGCAAAACGGTGAGGTAAACGCACGTGGTTCTGAATGGAGGTGGAGCTTTTTTTTTTTTTTTGGTTTTGTTGCTCATACTTATTTATATGGCATACACGCATATTTGGTAATTCATTATAACTGACACTTACGTAAATTCATTGAACCAAATAGTATTTGAGTGAAATAGAGGCGTAATGTGAATGTCTTTAAGTTGTTGACAGTGGAGAATACTACTTGACTTTGGGAAATAAAAAAAGGGAAAGAACACAATAATCATTCAACTATTTTGTGTATAACTATGTAAAGTTGTTAAATCTGCACTGAATTGTATTGGAAATATATAACAGAACCAACCCGACTTGACAAGAAACTTGTTTGTGCTACTATCTTTACATCTTACCGTGTTTGTTGAAACCTAATTATAAAAATTCTCGATTCTAGTACATATATGTAAATATTACTTTTAAGACAGTCTGAAACCGGTCCTTAGCCGGTTCGGCATTTTTTTTGATCCCTTGAACAGAAACAGGATCCGAACCTTCTAAGTTTTTACCCTTTCTAACCTAAATCCGAACTGGGCCACCTATATTGGAAAAGACAAATTCGACAAAACATACCTCCTAAGTGAGGCTAAATTTAAATTTGAGACTGTTTTAAAAGATGTTTGAATGATGACAGTAATGAATGCGGCACATAAGATAGACAATTAAAAGAGTTTGGTTAACTGGATGTTAAAATATTACCCCTTTACTATCTTAATATCTATGAACCAGGACTTGAACCAAAACCTTAGGCACGATAAGTTTATCAGCCGGTCTGCCGACTTTATAGGGTGCTCAACTCGCTCGACCGAACTTTCAGCAGAATTTTACAGGCTTGCAGCCTTGATTGGGCTGATGGAATTGAAATGCTCGTTCAAAAAGCATTCCAATAAAAACAAGTGAGAAAGTCGTATAGTAAGTAAGTATAACATACTCTTACCTGGTTAGTTGAAGCAATCTGGTGCTGCCTCATCTCTAAGTAACTTTTTCTCTCTCTCTCTCTCTTACGATTGTGCGTGTTATTTGAAAGGGTGGGAGGGGGTGGGAGGACATACGGACACGGCTCAGCTGTTGATGCTGATCAAGAATATATATACTTTATATGGTCGGAAATGATTCCTTCTCCCTGTTACATACTTTTGCACAAACTTAACATACTCTATGTACCTTTGGCACAGAGTATAAAAATTCGTAGGCTCTTGTTCTTGCCCTAAGGGAGCGCGCGCACATGCGTCTGAAAGATAAACTGAAGGCAGAACTTAAGGCTGAAATTGACAAATAACCATGCTCCGTGCCCGCTAGTGTGCACAAAAAACATTGGATTGATCTTTAGAATTCAGTTGTAAGTTCAGCTTTTCAGAATCTATCGAACATGTTTGATTATTTGGGCTTGCTGACTTACTAAAGTATAACGCTCAGCCGTCAGTTCAACTTTCAGCTAACATTTGCGCTAGTGCTCTAAGAACAGACTTGTAGCTGAGCTTAGGTATAGCACTGATTTAAAGAACAGGGTTCAGTCCATGGTGGAATTAATATGGTGAAGCTGTCAGCCTCTGCTGAAGGCCAGTTAATGTATACCTGTGCGATAGAAAGAGACGGCCAAACATTTGTTTGTATTTGCTTGTGTATTGCCGTTCGCTTCTAGCATTCACAGCGCAGTGCAGTCTCGCTCAGCTTCACCTTATTAATTCCACCAAGGGTCAGTTTATGCTTTTATTTGACGAACCTATTTTGTGAGGTATCTTTTTTAACTGGATCAAAATCGTCTTCATTAAAAAAGGTTTTGATCTTTCGGCAGCAAGGTTCATGTAATGGACAGGTTGGTGATGATTCTCTTTTAGTTTTGAAGTTTTAACACAAATCTGTTAGGAAAATGCTTCATCAAGTCGTGTTTTTTATTAATTTGGGCTCCAAGTTTATCTCATTTTTATCACATATTTTCTGGAATTTAAAACTTGTCTTGTCCTCTTTTTGAAATCATTGTTTGGTACCATTAATCAGCCTTAAAATGATTGTCATTAAAAATTTCTAAAAAAATTTTTTTGCACAGATTTAAAATTTTGATAAATATTAAAATTTTGTTTATTAAAATTAAGTTGCTACACAAGTTTTCAATGCTTAAGATAGTAAAGTTGCTTTAAATTAAACAAAAAAAATTTCGCACAATCCCCATAGCATACTTATGGGCATATAAAATATTTTTCAATTCGAACACTTCTATGAAAAATGGTATATCTTTGCTTAAAAAAATCGTAAAACTTTCGGGGATAGCTTATTTAAAAAGCTAATAGGAAGAACTTTGCGGTAATTTCATCAAAAGTTCAACTTACCATGTAGGTTAGTCAAAACAAAGTTCTAATTTTGATTTAAAGTGTTATATTTAGAAGTTTTATATGCATGTTTCAAATTTAGACTACACTGTTTTAGAGCATTTGTAAGTATTTAAAAATGTACCTTGTTAACTATTAACTGCCTTAAACCTCATAAAAATTCTATACTTTTATTAAAAATACCCAAATTTTATCTCTAACATTTTGACTGGCCTTAAAGGGGGATCTAGTTGAGTTATGTTTTAATATTTATATGTGAAATGGCAGGTGTGAAGAGCTATTCGCTTTCGAATCAGTTCACTCACTCTTTGTGGCTTTACGCACACAATAAAAAATCTGCCCAACACGGATCTCTTCACTAGAATCTTCTTTTCCATCCTTTAATTTGTTATCAATCAATAAATAACTGAGCAACTTACCATAAAATTGTCCAATTAACAGACAAATGAGTAACAGCCACGTCGTATCTCTCATTTTGAATTTGGTCTGCGTAATTTGTTTGTTTTGGAATTTGGTGCGCGGTTGCTATCTGAAGGTGGTGGCGGGATCGGGTCCGGTCGTTAACTGCAATTAATATGTTTGGTTGGTAGAATTCAAATTTAATTAATTTGCTATTAAATTGGTACAACAAAATTGCGGTTCCGAATCGGGCACCGGCAAATGGCAAATGGCATCACCACCGGAAACTCCAAAAGAAAATTAATATATCTATAAATTTTTTTTTGATTATTTTGAAATTTTTCGAGTTGCTGAAAAGTTGCAGCTGTTTGGAATTTTTGTGGACAAAATGTTGCGTTGTTTTTGTTGTTGTTGATTGACTAAATGGTAAACATTGGCTTATTGGTTATGCAAGGCAGGCACTCTCATGGCAATTGCTCTGCTGTCCACATCTCGTCGTAGCTTAAAGATATTATGATCTGTATGCGAAAAATTGCCATTTGGTAGTTGTTGTTGCTGCTGTTATTCGCTAATTTGCAGCTCTCCCTCCGCTCCGTCTCTCTATCTCCCTCTGGCGATTGACTCAATGCCAGCCGGCTGGTCAAAGTGGGTCGAAGTGGGTGGTGGGGGGTGAGTGGATGCTAAGACAAGAGGGGTGGGGTCAGGGTGTGCCTGAACGAAAAGCATGCAAATGTTTATGCATATAAATAAATTAATGTGCAAATGCGAAAAAAACCAAGAAATGCATACGTGTTTACATAGGCATTTACATATAGATTTTTATGTGTTTGTTTATGAGGCTGTATATAAATTTGCTTTAGCTGACGATCGCGATCCCATATACTATTCACAAGCAGATGCATTTGCTTAATACTTCAAATGAACGTGCTTTGGCTAATACGAAACTATTATATGTTAGATGGAAAGTAAAGTCGACTAGTGGTTGCTCTTTTGTGGTGGTATTTGTTTCATTTTTATGCTGTTTAAATTAGCAGGAAATTAATCACTAAGCCAGCCAGAAAGTATGCAATGTTTTTTGAAAGTCTTATACAATTTAATAGGAAGGGAGTGGCTTGGTGTTAGAGTGTTGAGACTACTTAGAGAATGGCCCGGGTTGAATTTCGTTTTTAAAATGTTTAAGGACAAAGTTTTGAGCTTTTAGGCAGCCGTCTGCTGACGGCAGTGAGAAAATCGTCCTAGTGCTGAGGTGCAAAGCAGTCCTACAGGAACCGTTTCCGAAGCTCAGTTTCAATCCCTCAGTCAGTTATATTTTTGAATGATTTAAGAAGACCTTGGGACCCTTTCTTCTGTGCCAAAATTAACAGCACATAAATCAAGGAACAGACTGGAGCTCGGCTGGGTCAATTCACAATTTCCTCAAATGAAAAACTTATTCAAACTAAGTTCGTTTAGTAGATTTAAATGTTGACACGATCGGCTTTCTCTTTCAACTAGTTCTTTTTTGCACTCATTTGGTGTAGCTTGCTGTCTACTTTTTCTCAACCAAGCGTAAAGATTATCACTGGCAGCTAGGCAATTAGCATTTTCATTGATCAGCCACTCAACCATGAGCAAATCAGTTAAAGAAGACAATTATAACATTTATAATTGTGTTCAAGTAGTGGTTAGCAACATTTATTAAAAATTAAGGGCTCGTTTACACACACTGAAAGGTTGTCATAAAAATTTTTGGCCTGCGGCGCATTATCAGTTATTCACATATATTTGTAATAAAACCAACAAACCATGCATTTTTTTTGGGTCAAATGCTTAATTTGGAATAATTGTTGTTATGCTGGAAGAAACAAAAGTTTCGAATTTTTTCGAAACCCTTCAACAATTTTACTCTCGCATATTAAATCTACGCTGCTTAAACATCAATGATACACTAATAAGAACATCATCATAAGTTAGAGGAAAAATAATGAACGGAGATAACATAATGAACGATACTTGAAAAAATATTTCCTGCTGAGCTTCTCGCGTTCAATGTAACGCCCGCGGGCGTTATGTCACCGGGCGTTATTACATGAACCCGTTCCAATAAAAAGCTGATAGAGTAAAGTATTTTTCATATTTATTGAAACACGTTTAGAGGTCGCGCAAATCGAATTTTCCCCAAAAGTCGGGTTTCAAAAAAATCCCAAAATTATCCATCTCTTGGAATCAAATGAGCCCTCGAGAGCGCTTGAAACTCAATAAAAATTTTAGAAAAAATTAAATAATATATGGGCAAAAACGAAAAGAAAAGTTATGGTTTATGCTCATAAAAGTAAAATTTGTACATTTTTCTTTAAAAATGTTGATATGAAAACTAAAAAAATCGTAATTTTAGACCAAGTTGTAGGACAAATTTAAAAAAAACAGTACAGAAAACTTTTTTTTTTTGGGGAAAATTCTTTTTGGCTGACCTCCTAACGTCTTTCGAAAAGTTTGTAAAAAATCTCAAAAATACTTAACTCTATAAGCGTTCAGAAAATGCCAGTGCGCAAAAAAATAAATTGCAATAATTGGTAACTGATTGATTTTGATTAGAAATTTTAGTAGGAAGTGCAATTTTAGACTAAATTTTGCCAAATCATAGTGTTTAATTATATTTTTTCATGATTAGTGAACGTTTTTAAAGAAATGTGGCTGAACCTGCCGTTCTTATAAAGGCAGATACGAAATCCACTTAGGACTGAGTACGGGGACCTATTGAATCATTTTGGGCCGATTTCACAAGCTATCTGTCACATAAAATAACAAATAACAAAGACAATTGTAACTTTATCTGACACATATAAGCTATTCAGAAGATAAATCTTCTCTTAATTGCTAGTTTAACCCACACATTGCAATATTGTGGCCCAGCGGTTAGTGTGCTAGCCAGCTCTGCGGGAGGCGTCATATTAGAAAGTAAAGTAAAGTAAATTTGACGTTAAACTGAAGATCCCTTTCTGTTGTGCGGAAAATTATAAGCGCACACCCTCAAGAGATTGTGAGAAGCTGAAAATTTGTTGAAGATCGGCTCAGCTGCTCAGACTCTTATATATATGCCAGTGGCACTAAGCTAAATATAAGACAAAAGTTACCAATTACAAAATGGAATAACAATTTTAATGGCCGTTTTCTCATGTTCCTGTTTTTGCTCAAATCGAAATCCACCTAGATTTCGCAACTAGGTGGATTTTGTGCAATCGGTTGTCTCATGTAGATTGATTATGAATTTGGGCATTTGCGTCACGGTCACACCGGCTGGGCTGCCATGGCACTAAAAATAAGTTAGCAGCCCCTGTGCCATCGCTAATTTGTTGATACGTCTATTGCGTGCCAATAGACAGTAACATTTGTTACTGTGATTGGAGATTAAGTAAAAGGACTATAGCTAAGTTGACACAGGCAAATAATTTGGCCAAATTTTGATATATATATACGTTACAAATTATAAATTTGGACATATTTATATATATATAGGGCAAATAAAGGAATTTTTCAGCTTTTATGGATCAAATTTATTGCGTATGAAACCATAGTAAATGTTTTAAATGCAGTAAAATTATTAATCAAGGCTATTTTAATCAGAAGTTGGGAAATTAGTAGGGGAATTAGTAAGCCCATCTGTCTCTTCAGCAATGTATGCAGGTGTCTTGTATACCAAAGGCACATACAATATTTTCAATTTTTGGTTTACTTATTAACAATTCAAACTAAACTTTTTCTAGCAGCAGTTGTTTAAAGTTTTCAAATATTTTTCATTGTGACCATATGCGTGCACACATAAAAATACCTTATATGAATTGTCATGTACATTGTTTTCAAATCAATGAGGATGAAGTACATTGCTACGAAATTCATCTAGATGGTCAGTCATGAACATGAGCAAACGAAATGCAGCAAATCCAAAAACAGCAACATGAGAAAACGGCCCTAAGACCTTATTTCATTAGAGAAAAGGACTAGGAATCAAAAAACTATCATTAGTGAAATGGAGCTCCTAATCTACACCAAAGATGAAATACCGAGAAATTTTTTTAAATTCTAGACGGCAGTTAAGCTCCATTTACACGACCTGATCGCTCAGCTGAGTTTTCGTCAGACGAAAACTCATCTGATCAAATCAGTTTTGCTTTTACACATGCCTGAAAAGCTCAGATGAGCCAGTTGCAGAACCATTGGTTCATCGGAATCATCTGGTTCATATGAACATTGTGACGTTGCTTTGTTTAAATAGAAGAAGAAGACAAGAAGAATAAAAAGCAAAATGGCGATATGCGTTCTGATGCTTCTTAAGTTGCAATTTATTTTTTGGACTTAAATAAGAATTCACTTGACATACAAGAAACATGACCGATAGCCAAAATTCGATAAGAAATGTATATCGATTGTCAGAAAATGGCAACGCCAGCACACAGCAGTTAGGCAACACTGCATTTCGATAAATGCCAGTCAGATGAGTGCTCAGGCCAAATAGAACCGGTTCTATTTCGCCTGATCGCTCACCTGAGTAGTTCATGTCTACTCAGACGCCTTTTTACACGGTCAGAGAGCAAATCAGGCGAAAACTCAGCTGAGCGATCAGGTCGTGTAAATGGAGCTTTAGGCTGCTATAAGAGCTTTGTCGTCAAACGCCCTGCATAAAATACCGCTCCATTACTCTCTAGGGAACTGAACTCCCGGCGACACAAGATGAAAGAAACATTCTAAGAAAGTATTATGGAAAATCAGAACTTGGGCAAAACCAAAGACTCTAGAACTCACGATGAATGTCAAAAAAATTTAAGTAGAATTTCGTAATGAGGACCTTCGATTTGCATGTGTGTTCTATGGTAGTGTAAACTTTGTTCGGCGGATATCTCACACGCACAGAACCCTTATGAAAAATCGAAAGTGCACATGGAAATTTGCCCTTCCCATTCATTTCTATGGCCTTTACTCATTTTTGAGTATCTTTGGCCAAGAAACAAGCCTATGAAATTCTTATCAAAGGGGCACTTTAGCATAGGAACACTGACTTTCGTAGCTGAGGTAATAAAGGACTATTAAGAGACTATCTTGCACTTTTTAGGAAAAATATTATTCTTCGAAGATTTGGGTGGACTTGCCATGATTGTTTTATGGTAATAATTTATTACTATGCGAATAAATATAAAATAGATAAAAACTTTGATACCTTGGAAAAAGGTTTTTAAAAGTACTTTAAAGCATTTTCACTTAATTTACATACTTTTTCATTTAAAAATTATACAAAATTACAAACCCGTAATTATTGTAACAATCATAACCATTAGAATAAGTGCATATGTCATACTTTATTTACAGAGTATAAAAACTATAATAAATTAGGTGTGAGGTCTAACATTTTCGTGTCATCAGCAAGCAAGAGAGAGAGAGGGAGAGAGCTCTAAAGTAAGTAAGTACTCGTCTAACTATATATACATTGCACATGTATTACTTTTAACACCTCTCCATATAACAATCTAACTAGAAAAGCTTTCAGTCATAAATGAACAACTCAAATACTCGTAGCATTCCCAACAGGCCAAAGGTTCAAAGTTGGTAAATTTTTAAAAAAAAAATTGTTGTTTCTTTTTCTTTTTGTTTGGTTCTTTTAAATCAAAGCCTTTGCCTTGTTTGTTTATTTACATTGCGCTCCAAGTTTACACACAGATACACACACTCACACACACAGAGCAGTGCACTTGCAGTCTGTAACACGAAAAGCATTTTTTTACCGCCTGAAAATTGAATTGAAAAACTTTTTTTTGGTTTTTGTTTTCCCCATTTCCTACTGTAAATAACAACAACAACATGGTACAATTTGTTGTTTGTTTGCTCTGCCCTTTTGCCCAAGCAGCTGGCCCCCCAATCGGTTTCAACTTCCCTTTCATTTGGCCCTATTTATTACATCGCAGTCTATGTCTACGCCGGCTCTAGCTCTAAACCATTTACCATACATACACGTTCATTTGCATATTTATAGAATTTTTGCAGTCAACATTTTGCCAAGTGAGAGACAGAGATGCAGTTTGTCTTGCCAAAACACAACAACCTAGGCCAAAAGCAGAAGATACCCAGCTGCTGTCATTTGCCAGATTTTGTACATTTTATTATGAATCACCAAGTTTGTAGGTAAAAAAAGAGTAGGAGGAGGAGTTGGTGGAGTTCATTGCAGGCCTCAGGGCCAGTTGAACAGAAAAAAATGTTTGAGGAAGAAAACTGGTTCTGCTGGTCCATGAAACAAACAAAAAATGCCCAGAGAGTTGAAGATGTCGAGGAGAGCCGCTGCCTTTGGTCACTAAAGCGTTACAAAAGGTGATTGAAGTTTTTTATTTTTTAAATTTTTGATTTATGTGCGCGCACTCAAAATCGCTATTTTGTTAACACTTTGGCACTTTTGTGGTGGTGGTGGCCAATTTATCAAAAATTATGTGAGGCCTTTATTGAATTTTTGAGTTTTTGAATTTTTCTTTTCAAGTGCTTAAATCTAAAGTTGTGCGAGTTGGTTCGAGCACTGGAAATGTGAGTTTCATACCCGTACGCGATGCTATTCAGTTGAGAACTGAAAGTAAGGCGCGCGTGCTGGGATGCCAAAAAGCGCCAGCGACAAAATGGAATGTGGAACGTGAGCATGGCGGGGAGAGTCGCTGGCTCTCTCTCTTTCGCTGTTTCTCTCTGCGGGATGTGAGTGGAGCTTGGGGCCAGTTGCCATTGCTGCTGCTACTGCAGGTAAACAACCGTTGACTTCTTGGAGAGCGTCATAGCGGCTGAGTGTGAGAGAGAAAAGGGCCAAAAACAAGATGCGAATGCTTTGCCATTTGCGTGTGCTCACAATGTCACTGTCAATTGCTGTACCAAAGGAAAGAAGCCCTATGTTGCGGCAAAAAATACACCCTACTCCCTTTTCTGGATGGTATTTAGGATACTTTGAAAAATTGTCTGTAAAATTCAAGAGTTTGTATAGTAAAAATGTCGTATCGCTCCCAAGGGATTTTTTGAAATTTGAAATACTTTTGAAAATAAAGCCTTTTTTGTCGAACAATGTCTTCACAAATGCAAGAAATTTTGATATGACATGATATCTCCAGTTACACTGAACCGATTTTGATGATTCAACATGAAATCGACGCAGAACTGTCACCATTTTGGTTTGACCCTAAATCATAATTTTATAAAAATTTTTTACCATTATTTTTGTTACACTAAACTACAAAAAGGTCCCAAAATCGAATTCTCATTTTCCAATGACCGGCCATTTGTTAAAAAAAATCACAAAATTTTTTTCGTGGGTCAGACTAGGGTTGTCAATATTTTATCGATATATTGAAATATCGATATTTTACTTGAAAGATAAGGGTTATTCCGATATGATATTTTTTGTACCGATATAGGCGATAATCGACATTTTTATAAACGATATATCGGAAAAAATTGATATGGTAATTGCAGGGGCAAATTGTCATAACAAGTCTATCGATTTTTTTCTGCCCGAAGCTTATAGAAAAAACGAAATCTTTGGAAAATTTCGTCCACAAACCATGGGTCTAAAATGAATTCCTTCATTCAACTTAATTCAGGTACGGTATTTCGGGATAGATTTTGTTCTTTCATACGTTATTTCTTCGTAGAAGTGCGATTTTTAAGTTGAATAAATAAAAATAGTTGTTTTCTATCCTGTTGGAACACACAAAATCGTTGTCTTTAATATTTAAGGTGGATTTGCGCGGGCAAGGAATTCATTTTAGACCCTTGGTTTCTTGGTGAGATTATTTGCACTTATACCCTTTTTTTCTTCGTAGAAGTGCGATTTCTAAGTGAAATATAAAAAATTTTTTTCTAGTCCCGTTCAAAAAGACAAAATACCTAAATATCTATAATATTTGAGATCCACTTGCACCGATTGGGAATTCATTTTGGATCCATGGGATCTTGGTGAAATTGTCTTAAAATTTTTTCGTAGATTCCGCGTTTGCTATCTGCTATAATCTCTAGCTTTAATAATCTAGTTTTTGAAAATTAAGTCGCTTAAATCGTAAAGTTATCCCATTAGAAAAATAAGATATAACGGCGACTAGAAATGGTCATTTGGCGGTAAGAACGTTCGTTAAAAAATTTTCACTTATATTAAGCTTTAGAAAATAACGAAATATCGATATATCGATGTTTTCTGGACCCGATATATCAAATATCGATATTGAAAATGTTGATTTTTGATATTATCGATATTGATATTTTGAGAAATATCGTCAACCCTAGGTCAGACAAGAATGACATCTATACTGACTATAACCTAGCTTTAGTTTTCATTTCACACATCCTTGAAACGTGGAATCAGGGCCGCCAGCACTATACCTATTTTTGTATAGGCAAAGTTAAAAAGTGTAAGGATGGGTTCCTGTACTACGATACCAATCCAAAATTTTGGTTCGCATCTGGGTTCATTGATAGTTCGAACAATTTAACAGATTTTTCCCTCTACTTTTGGTTAAAATTAGGACTAACGAATCTTGTCGTCCCATCTTGGAGTCGTCCCACCTTGCCTTGTCCCAGTTTTTTCGCATTCCTCTTGTTTAATATTTTTGCAAGAGCTTGTTTGTTCATTCGTATCCTAGCCTGCGCAGCCGCTGTTGCTTTACGCGCTTGCCTAGACTAGTATCCCCATTGAGCTCCTACAATTCGTCATTCTTTCAAATGCGAAAATCCTTGCCAACTTTCAAAGGGGCATATATTCTACGAGGAATCTTTCGCTCAAAAACACCAATCGCCGCCTTATCCGCTGATGATATTGCCTATGCTTTTGCATATTTTCGTTCATTGAGCGTGGTCTCTGCTCTTGAACTCCTTACTGACCCCATAGTTTCCAAGCGTTATTCTTCTTCGGATTTCTAGGCTGGCTGTACTCTCCCATTGTAACAGATTGTCCAAGACGCCTAGACTTCGGATTCGCAGATACTAGGTATTTCGTTATGTTCTCGTTTACCGCTAAGCCCATCAGCCCCTCCACGAACTGTTCGGGCTTTTTTAAGTTCCTCGACCGAACAATCTACCTTAATGACTTCATATAGATTTTGCTATGGCTACTTTATTAGGCCGTATGTGGCCCAGTGGTTAGTGTGCTGGACTGCTGGGCGGGAGGTCGTGGGTTCGATCCCGCCTCGGAACATCTAATAATAAAAGTTTTTTTCTTTCTTTAGAAAATAGCTTTTACACATACGGTTACCTTCACCAGCTATTGGCGCCAGCTGTGAAGTAACTAGCCATGAAAAAGCAAATTCTCAAACTTTGCCGTTCGGATCCGGCGTTAAACTGTAGGTCCCTTTCTCTTGTGCGAAAAATTTAAAAAGCACACACGCCAAGAGATCGTGAGAAGCTTGGCTTGGCCCCGTTTTAGGAGCTGTATAGCCAACATTTACATTTACTTTATTAGGAGCTCATATACTTTTCTCAAGTTGCCAAATTCAACATATTCTGACTGTTAATAAGAAAGAATATATGGTATAACATAATTCAAGTTTTTAAACGGCTAGCATTATTCCTGTAGTTGCCAATTCACAATTGGTCTACATAGAGCAGCACTTTATGTTGTCAACTTAAAAATATTAACACTTGCACTCCATTTGTTACATGTATAACACCACTTGAAGATACAATGTTTACAATGTCCGACTCTTTGCAGAATTTTTTTTAATTTAAATAACAGTTCTCTTATCTTAACATATAGACCATCAGTTATTTTTAGTGTTAATATTCATAATTTTTTCTTTGAGAGGTGAGAAATATGATAAAGTTTTACAATTGCTCACCAAAGTTTGCTTTTTGAGATACGAAGTGATTTAGTCATACGTTTAAATATTGTTGCTGAAATTGACAGGAAATTCAATTGAAACGGGAAGTATTTACATTCTGAATCATGTGCAGTAATTGAAAATGGACAAAAGATATTTTTAATAAGTGACTGTAATTTGATACATTTCAATTTTGTAATAATTTTAAAGTTTAAAAAAATATGTTAAATTTTTAATATTTTTAAAGTGTTTTTGTTGGTTCTGAAAACTCTAAGGGCCGTTTTCTCATGTTCCTGTTTTTGCTCAAATCGAAATCCACCTAGATTTCGCAACTGAGGTGGATTTTGTGCAATCGGTTGTCTCATGTAGATTGATTATGAATTTGGGCATTTGCGTCACGGTCACACCGGCTGGGCTGCCATGGCACTAAAAGTAAGTTGGCAGCCCCTGTGCCATCGCTAATTTGTTGATACGTCTATTGCGCGCCAATTTTGAAAATGAAAGCAATTTTTTTATTCGGAAACATTTGTTACTGTGATTGGAGATTAAGTAAAAGGACTATAGCTAAGTTGACACAGGCAAATAATTTGGCCAAATTTTGATATAAATATACACTATAAATTATAAACATATTTTGATATAAATTTGGCTATATAGGGCAAATAAAGGAATTTTTCAGCCTTTCTGGATCAAATTTATTGCGTATGAAACCATAGTTAATGTTTTAAATACAGTAAAATTATTAATCAAGGCTATTTTAATCAGAAGTTGGCCAAACTAGTTCCCTGTGTGAACTCGCCTTAAGCAATGACCAAGGGGAATTAGTAAGCGCATCTGTCTCTTCAGCAATGTCTGCAGGTGTCTTGTATACCAAAGGCACATACAATATTTTCAATTTTTGGTTTACTTATTAACAATTCAAACTTAACTGGTTCTAGCAGCAGTTGTTTAAAGTTTTCAAATATTTTTCAGTGTGACCATATGCGTGCACACATAAAAATACCTAATATGAATTGTCATGTACATTGTTTTCAAATCAATGAGGATGAAGTACATTGCTACGAAATTCATCTAGATGGTCAGCCATGAACATGAGCAAACGCAATGCAGCAAATCCACCTAGATTTGCAAAAACAGCAACATGAGAAAACGGCCCTAAAACATTTTAAAAGCTTTAAGAAAATCCAAATAAAGCAATTTCAAAAATTTAAAAGCTAAGTACAACAATCTATTTTCAAGTTTGCTTCAGTCGAAGTACAAAAAGTTCCAAAATCTTTACTTTTCAGAGCTGCTTATGCTTTTGTTCGGTGGCGTAAGTCGAAGCAGCCACGAAGTTTTCTCGGAATTATCAAAACCACAAAAATTTAACGCAACCCAACAAAATCATTGGCTTTTTTTTGGTTTTGCTACCTACAAGAGAGCCAAGACAAGTAAGACAAAGACAAAAACAGAAGCAAAGCTGATGAAATTAATCATTTAGCAGCATTTTAAACACTTATAAAAAACTAATATATAAATGGGTTCTAATTCAGCTAAGCTGGTTGATATTGTTTAAAATTTTTAACATTGTAAAGACGAAATCCCAATCATGTAAAAGCTGAGCTCTGGAAATTAATATGATCTGAGATTTATTTAGTTTAAAACATTGGCACGTTCCTTTCTACTGTGTATACAAGTCTGCTCTGCGACGTCGACACACCGAGAGTATAAAAGCTTATAATGCTCTCTTTTGCAACAACACTAATATGCAAAGCGCTGAGTGTGGGCGCGCTCTCGCGTGTCCTAAAACACACACGCAACGCCAAAATAAGCATGTATGTTTTGCCCCTGTTTTATGCGTTCGTCAATTGCAATTTTGGCAGCTCGCTAAGAGCTAGTTAGACCTTTGGATTATCAGGGCTGCCCTTATGGACTTATAGATAAAAAAAATTTTCAATTGAAAATTGCCGTTATGTTATAAATTTGAGTTGATCTTGTAATTTTTGAAATAAGCTACCTATAACTAAGCATTCAAATAAAAATCGATCTTTTCAGTTATCAAGTCTCAGTTAATTCTCAACCAACAGTGTGAACCCTTTTATATGTACCGAGCAGCCAGGTTTTCCTTAGATAACATAAAACCGATCTATACTTTCCGTTTGGTAGATGGTACACTGCACCAATGAATTCTTCTAGCAATATAAATGTTGTTATTGTGCTATATCGTCATCAAATATCGATATGTCCTTAAATTGGTACAATATTGATTCAGCTTAGAACAGTTCTGACGTATCTGAATTCCTGATAGCTTCAAATTCAGAATAGAATATCTTGACGAAAAATTTGCTTACTTGACAACGTCTCTTTTAGAAATTAGTTAGGTCTCAACTACGCTCTCTGGAAACATTATATCAGCTGTTCGCTCGCGCTTAAGCTTTTTGGATACATTAGGGAATATGTCCGTCTCGCTTTAACCACTGTGATTTTCTATGTGGCAAAAAAGGTAGCGCCTCTCTAATGCTTGTAGGTAGGTCACCTCTAATACTTAATGCTCCAAGTTTAAAATCTATTTTATTATTTGGTTTTATTTCAGTACAAAATCGTTAAGACATTAACTTAAACTAAGGATTAAGAAATATTTTTATAAATACTATAAGAAAGATCAAGGCGCTTTGCCCACAAATGGAGGCTGTGGCATTATGAATCATGCTGGCGGTAAAAATGTGTGATCTTTGTGTGATTTCATTATTGAAATCCTCTTCGGTAACATCGTACTGAAGCTCCGACTCGGTGGAATAGTTGGGCAGCTCAACTGTTGGGGTAAAGGACAAGTTAGTTAAGAAATGCAGACCTTTAAAAGAAGAGAAAGTTACTTACTCTCTCCACCAGTGGCAAAGCGCATAACTTTATCACTTTTATCGCTCCAGCCAAAACTGTTTCTGGCCAAAACGGAGACCTCAAAGAGACTAGCCGGTTGCAGGCCATGCAAAGTATAGGAAGTGATGTAAATGGAGCCTGTGAAGGAAAGATTATGATTTACCTAGGGACAGAATAACTTAAAACTTACCTATGGTAACTTGGGCTGGTATGGTTAGCTCTGTCCAATTGCGTATCTGCTTGGTGGAGTTTCCTTTAGGAAAATAAAAGAACTTACAAATTTAAAAGATTTTTCCATTTAAACCACAAACCTGAGGGTATTTGTCTGAACTTCAATTTGAACTCCATAATGGGCAACAAACTCTCAGTTTGCCAGACCAAAGAATGTGAAGTGGGACTCTGAGGGCCGGGATTTATTTTGAATACGCAAGGCATGGGTCTGCCGGTTAACTCAATGGTGGCACTCTTAAAGCCTATCTTGTTATGTGCCCGACACTCATACTGTCCCATGTCCGCATCTCTTACTTTCTTGATCATCAGAATATGCTTGACATCAGAGACATACTGATCCTGGGAGTGATTAATTTGAATCTCTGTTTCACGACTGGTGATATGAGAGCTCAAGGTAACGGGTACACCATGATGGAACCACTTAACAGTGGCCGCTGGAGCCGATTGTACAATACACTCAAGCTGAGCCTGAGCTCCCACTTTGGTATAGACCACTGTCTGGGGTAGGCTTAGTTCGGGAGTAACTAAAAAGCAGAAACATAATATAGAAACTAATCTATACAAATCAAAGTTAAGTCGTACTCACAGAGAACATGCAAATAGACACCCGCCACCGCAGGTTGACCCACTCCATTTGTGGCCACACATTCTATTAGTCCCGCCATATTCCTTGACTTGATCTCAAATGTGTGACTCTGTCGATTTCCCGTACTCGTATCCTTATTTAAGGTAATGCCATTCAAACGCCAGGTAATAGCCGGCAGTGGTACTCCCCGCACCGCACAAGCCACCTCAACTATGGCTCCAATTGGTTGCTCTGTCAAACCGCTGGGCTCTATCATTACATTCGGAGCAAATTGCACTTCTATGGCATGCATCTGAATGGAAGTTGTATTGTATATCGACATTATTTCACAGTAATAGTCGCCAGTATCCTCGGGCTGAAGATTTGCCACCTGAAGACTGCCATTCGACCAGAGCATTATGCGATCCGAGTCAGTGGGCACATCTTTGGGTCGTCGGGAATCCACCAAGAGTACATCGTCTCGATTCCAGCGCACATAGCGAAAGGGAGCTGCGGGAGAAGAAATTGATATTTGATTGATTACCCAATAAGCTTATGGTTATGAGGGCAACGAGGGGAAAATCTGATTGGCGTTGTACACAAGTAAATATGGTCAATTAATAGAATCCGTTTCACTGCGTTTCATTGTGTTGACAGATAAACCTAAATTGTCAAGCACAAATTTTTCTTAAGCTGCTTTTTGTGACTTCATTCAAGGCGCCTTTTATATTCCTACAATCAAATTAAATGTCATTGTTAGAGCCAATTGTTGAGGGAGGATGGATGGATGCACTGTCACATTGAAAAGACGAAAAAGTTGGAAAAATAGTTTGTAGTTACTTTTTTTCTGTAAACTTTTTGATGGATATTTCTAAATTTAAAATCTCATTAGGGTGTCATATTAGAGGTAATAGAGATCTGAACCAGACATCCCCTTTAAGGGGCTACGTACGATTAAGTGGCCCAAGAAAACAATCTTTCGAGAATTTTTCTGAGAAGACGCTTAAACATATTAAAGTAAAAATTTTAACTCATATTAAGTTAAAAGGTAAACAATTTGTATATGTAAAAATTATATATTATAAAACCTTTAAAGCTTCGCTCAAAAAAATAAAAGGCAACCACTGTGAACACGATATCTTTAAACTTATAAAATTATATGCCAATCGGATTTCTTTAAGGTATTGTAAAATATGGAAATTACTTGAATAAGCAAAAAATACATGTTTTGACAAAATGGCAAAAAAAAATCGTTTTTTCGCCAAAATTTTGGACCTCAAATCGATTTAAAAAAAAAATAGAATGTTCATATTCCCATAAGAAGAAAGAAAGTGTACAGAACATAGGACTGAGAGGTTCTAGAAACAGAAGATGTTAATAACACTTGGCAACAAGGTCCAGTATATTGAAGTTGAGGAATCTATTTTCAAAAATGGTCTATCACATCGAGATTTTTAGTAATTTTTGCTAAAGAGTTGGAAAAAAATGTTTGTTTAATTTCAATGCAACTTTTTCAACAAAATTAATTGCATACTTTGGGGCAGAAACAATATATTGATATTTTGTGAACAATTACTTAAAATGGTATATCTGCATTTAAAAAAATCTTAGAATTCATTGAGAAAGTTTATTTCAAAGTTAAGGAGTATTGCATTTCGATAATATTAAAAAGAGTCAAAACAAAAATTTAGAATCTCCACCACCAAACGCGTCTAAAAAGAGTCAAACAAGGCTTTTTGGATCGATCGATCTAACCATTCACACGTCTATAATTGCCAGCTATCAGATCTTAATGATTCCCAAAAATTGTAAAAATATCTACGCTCAAAAAAAAATAATTTGGATCGAGAATTTTTGTCAGTACGGTCTTCACTTCACATTTTTACCCGTCTACTATTGCCGTCTATTAAGTCTTCAAAATAATCTCTGGTCATACTTTTTACATACACTTTTTACCGTTCCTTCTACAAGTCCTATTTACCCATCTACATTATTACCCACCAAATCTTTATAATAATCTGCACTGAGAAAAAAAGGATAGTTTTTGATGATCCTTACGATATTTAACTATCCTTTTTTGGGATCCATTGGATATTTTCGAAGTCGATTTATTTTCGCTTAAAAAGGATATATCAGCAAAAAATTTTTTCATTGATCTTTATTTTTCATCCAAAGGAGCTGAAAAATGTGAAAAGAATATTTAAAAAAATGGATCTTAAAGTGGATATTTGAATATCCATTCTACGGGGATCTTTTTTTTTCTCTGTGTGGGGTCATACTAAAAAAATTGGCAAATTTTGGACTGTTTAATCATGTCCTCGTAAATATTTAAATGAATATTGGGCAACTTTTGCGGTTTTTGTTCCACACCTCTTATATACGCATTTTCAAAAATCAAATTCTTCAAAATTATCTGAAATCTTAGATCTGAAAAACATGTAATGACAGCCATGATTTCAGTACCAACTCTCCAAATTAGGTCTGATTCAGCTTAGATTCCGTACTGAGCGGTACTAAAGAGATTGAAACGGTGAATCATTTAGTAAAGTTTTAAAATTTATATTCAGTTTCGACCTTAAGATAGAACTTTCCTTATAATCTTTCATAGCAAGCAAAGCAATTCCTCGGGGCGAAAGCATTGCCATCGCCCTAAACTATCAGCAGAAAGCTAAATATGCAACTTATATTTAACTATTTATATTTTACTGAAGTGACAATTTGTATCATTTTTGTTCATTTTTTGTCATTTAGGGCCTATACTCAGATGAGATAAATTTTTAGTTTGCTACGATATTTCACATGAATAGAACACCTTTTCATAATCATTCAGATTTCAAAGCTATTTAAAACTGTTTCTATTCATGTGAAATATCGTAGCAAACTAAAAATTTATCTTATCTGAGTATAGGCCTTCAAAATGTAAAATGTTGGCTATACAGCTCCTACAACGGGGCCAAAACAAGCTTCTCACGATCTCTTGGCGTGTGTGCTTTAAATTTTTCGCACAAGAGAAAGGGACCTACAGTTTAACGCCGGATCCGAACGGCAAAGTTTGAGAATTTGCTTTTTCATGGCTAGTTACTTCACAGCTGGCGCCAATAGCTGGTGAAGGTGACCGTATGTGTAAAAGCTATTTTCTAAAGAAAGAAAAAACTTTTATTATTAGATGTTCAGAGGCGGGATCGAACCCACGACCTCCCGCCCAGCAGTCCAGCACACTAACCACTGGGCCACATACGGCCATACGATAGCATACCTATCGATACACAATTACTATTGGTGGGAGCAGTATCACTTCAAAGTAGCGCACTATTTCTTCGATACATGCTACTCTATCATGATACTTGAAATTGGCTATCATGATACCGGATCACTCGAGTTCAGCAGAACGATCAGTGCGAATCTATACCTGTTCAGGGAGCAAGTTGTTCTGCTCAACAAGACCATTGGTACGACTTTGGTATACGATTGACGGGTATAAAAACGTCTGAATATCTTCCTTACTTACTTACTTACTCTTACTCTTCGAGTAAGCTTGAACTTTAAAATTCAATATTTCATTATATGATTAGCACAATTCTTTCCAACTTGTGTCATTCAAAATGTGCTTCTGATCGTTTAAAAATTTTCCGGGATTACCCTGTTTTCCTTTTGTGAAGGATTTTAGAAGCTATCAGCCATGCTCCATTTGGTACATTTGCGATTTGAAACCGGTTTTTGGACCAAATTTGGACTCACAATTGTAAAAACCGAAAATGGTAGTATTTGTTTTTTTGGCCCACAAATAATATATGGAATTAATCCCAGCCCTGCAACTCGTTTTCTTAGCCATAGTTTACAGTTATTTTCATACTTATTTGTTTTATAGAGCTTTACAATCCGATTTTCATTTAGAGTTATACAAAAAATAACGTTTTTCCAATGCGAATAATTTCTTTATTTCCTTCCTTCATTTAGATTGGCTGAAAAATAACGTTTGTCCGTGAACCCTTTCTTCCGATCTGGGTGGTGCATTTTTAAATCTATAAAAAACATCTCGAATTATTTCGCTAAATAGCTTTTTAACCCAGTTTGAAGATGAATTGAATGGTTTCATTCCATTATTAGGAAATCACGTCTTCATATATTTTGCATTAACACGGATTTTGAAATGGATTTTTCAATATTTTCTTTCTCTGTTTAGTTCAAAACAAAGCCAAGCGTCTTGGCACATTTTATATACAATTCAAAGTCTGATCACAAGAGAACCAATTTATGATTTCTTTGAAAAAAGTTTTTAAAATTTGTTGTAGTTTTTCTCATCCATAACCATTTTAGAGACGAAGCTTGCGCAGTTTTATATTTTACTCAATTTTTATTATTATTGTAGATTTATATTTAACATTTTTTGGATATTTTTTGATCGACTTACTATCCAAAGAGCAGGGTAGAACCACTGTGTCGTTTTCAAATGTTTTAATTGTTGTTGGTACACTTTTAAATTTCTGATTATTTTCCAAATCGTTATTGAAATTCAATTGGGCTTTGGCCAATGCCATTACGCCCCAAAACACCCAAATCATAAGATTATATTGCATTATAAATTTAAATTAAATTAGAGTCGAGCTGAGATTTTCAATGTCTAAAAACGGAACTAATTCACGGTCTTCTTTCACCCTGAGTCGCGTGTTTGCAATTGAAAAATAACTGTCCGATCCGTAACGAAGTCAACTTTGAACTGATGGCTTGGGCTGAGCCACGATCTGGACAGTTGGCGTCCCGCACACACACACACACACACACACAAATAAGCGCACACCCCGGCAGAGACTTTGGGCAGACACAATGGAAGATGCAGAGCCGTCAGAGGCGTCAATGGAGAAGCCAAAGCCACTTGCTTGATTAGTTAGCCTTCAAGGGAACACATGTGTGTTTGTATGTGTGGAAAGATATATATATGTATATATATGTAAGATGCACTCCAAAGCCTCCCACACTCAGACATTTGCATGGGCCACGCATCGGTAGTTTTCAAAACAGATTCCGCTGCTCTGATCTATTACACTCTCCGCTTCACAGAACGTGCTTCTGTTGCATATTTTGAGATAAAATGTCATTGTGCTGACTGCTCTTGCTCCCCCTCCCCCCCTACCAGCCGCCGCCTCTGCACTTTAGCATTCTGATCGGATCAGGCTCATTCACATTTGGGAACAATATGTTTTGGAGTACACGAGAAATGTATAGAAATGCACTCGGACCAAGTGGATGACATTTAATTGTTTGCCAAAAGAATATTTTGTATATAAATTAAAATTTTTGTTTGGATTTTAGACGGAAGTGTATTATAAAGCAGGAAATCAATTAAATAATTATGTACATACATTTCCCATATACCCAGGCTTGACCTTTTGCCAACTCAAAAGTCCGAAAGTGTCTACAACTGGCAAGAACATACGAAAAACACGATCACTTTCAATTAAAAGACAATTTTATCGAATTAATTAAATTGAATGTGCGAACCGAAAGGGGATCGCTTAGGCTTTACCAACAGCTGCACAAACAACCAAACAAACCAATTAAAAGAAAACACCGCAGGGGTGGAGCTGCAGTATGTCTTGAGAGGGGGGTGGTGGGGAGGATCATCTAAACGAAAATGTTGCATATTTAATGCAGCATCTTTTTTGCAAATGATCTTAGGTAAAAAAACTGCGTGTAAAGGCTGTGGGTAGGGCTCAACTTCAGACAAACTAAAAAATTATAAATTAAAAAAAAATTTACAATAATAATGAAAAATATATTTTTGAATACCAAATTGTATGGAACCGAAGCTTTTTCAACCCCACACTTTTTAAACTGAGGTCCGAACCTTAGCTTATTCTTAAATATATCTAAACGCCTCTTTTTTCAGCTGTCTTCGTTTTCAACCTTTCGCACTCTGCATCATCTTGCAAAGCGCAGAAAAAGCCACGGCATTGTGTTGTGGCTTATGTCCTTTCTAAACTTTTACACATCAAGCGTTGACAGCTGCGTCGTTAGGCATGCCTCGTTTTACATAAAAGCATGACTTTTCGAATTTTCGAACTAACATTCGTTGACATACCCAGTACATATATCAATTTGATACTCTTTAGGTTTATATTGAAAGAAAAAAGATTATACTAATTTCAGTTTCCACTTGAGACAACAAGTATGAAATTAACATTGATGCAAATTTTATTATATAATAGTGTAAGCAATTACATAAGTTTAAAAGGCTTTGTAAAAGAGAAGAATTTAATCTTTTCCTTGGTTTGCTTTAGCCCCAGATGCTTTTGTTTAATACTGCTCATTCAACATCACTTTTTGGATTTGAGTTAAGCTTGATTTAACGTCAAACTTCTGATTTCCCTACTTATTGAGCAGAATAATGGATTTAAATTGTTCGACTCTCATCGAAATATTAGAAAAGAAGCGATAAATTAATATTTTGTGGTTTTTTTTGAGACCAGGTATTCGAAGAATTAACCGCAAAGAAATAGAGAAAGAATCTCAAACTGTGATGTTTGGTCTGATTTATTTTATTGGTAAGCTGTGTGGTGTGAACGGGCAGAGTATTTCCCAGCGAATGAACAAGCAGCACATCAGCACTACTTTAAGTTTAAATTTGCCTGCTGAAATATTGTCTGAAATAAAATAATTATCCTTAATCGAGAAAGCCTGCATCACACACACACCCCCTTGGGATAAATTCAATTAAGGATTTTCACAGCGTAACCGTTGGCAAGGATTAGAATATTTATTTAAACGAAACTTATTATTGTTTCCAAAACTACATCGATGAAATATGAATATTTCTATATATAATATTTCTATATATCAATATTTTTGATATGGGCATTTCCATTTTGTCGAACCGTGACCGTCGTACACTTTGGAAATGAGAAAAAGTCAAAATAAATCGAATTTTTAATTCGTTTTTTTCTGTATAATAAAGCTCTCGGAAATCACTTTAATTAGTGTTAAAGTGTATATCAAGTGAAATTCGGTTTCCAAAATAATAACAAAATTGGAAGCTATTCGAACGTGACAAAAAACAGAAGTGGTTTTGGGGAGCAGCTATATAAAGACAATGTTAAGCGAAACCTAACTAAGCCCAAATAGTTTTAATATCTTATGAATGAATGGTTCTTTGAAATGTACATTATTCTCTGTCGATACGTAACATGTCGAACGTGACATTTTTTCCATCATCCTATTTATGTGGCTTCTGCTATAACGCAAAGCCAAAACTTACAGTTAATTGCATTGGCATAGTTTCTTATGGTTTCTTATGCATTCTTGTATAGCCCTTTGTACCATCAGAAAGATTTTAGAAAGCGAAAATACATGAAATCTATAGTTACTTTTTGGCAAAAATTTAAGCAAATTTAATGTAAAAATGAGAAAAATCTCGCTCATCAAGTCTTTGGGCTCAAAGAATTTTTAAATTTGAACGGTATAAAGATGTATAAAACAAGGTATCAACACGGAACCCAATACCGAAATAAATAATACAACCGTTAAAAGTTGTCCCTATTCAAAATCAAGCTCGTTATTCGAAGTGGCCTTGATTACACATGCGAATCCAATAAAGAAGGTCCGCATTGATTTGACATCGAAATTGACTGGGTGAAAAAAAAAACACGAGAGATGAATCAGCTCGATATCACTGCTCTACAGTGAAAAATATCCTGAGCATCTTACACAAATTGCTACGTGCTTACTTATGCTGATTACAAGTTGATATGTCAAAGCAACATAAGAGTTGATTTTTATAAAAATCTACCGTGTTCTTTTAAAAATATTCATGCATGAAGGTTTAAGTCCTTCTCGATGTACCTTAACCGATTACACGATTAATGTGAATTTTTATACCCTTGGAGAGGGTATATTAAAATTGTCCGGATGTTTGTAACGCATAGAAGGAAGCATCTCCGACCACATAAAGTATATATATTCTTGATCAGCATGACCAGCTGAGTTGATATAGCCATGTCCGTCCGTCTGTTTCTATGCTATCTCCTCCGTCAGTTTTAAAGCTATCTTAACCAAACTTTACACGAAGTCTTTTGGTGTAAATACGCTGCACATTTGTCGCAACCGACCGGATCGGACGACTATAGCATATAGCTGTCATAGAAACGATCGGTCGAAAAACTAGATTTAGTGAGAAAAACTTTATAAGTTTTTAATGATTTCACATAATTTCACCAAGGCTTGTCGAAATCGGACAACTATATAGTATAGCTGCCATACAAAAGTTAGGTCTTAAAAAAAGTCTTAGTGAGAAAAACTTTTTTGTTTTCAATGTTATCGCTCCCAACGCTAATTTATAAGTTTCCAATGATTTTACATAATTTCAACAAGATTTGTCGAAATCGGACCACTATATAGTATAGCTGCCATACAAACTGTCAGGCATATATGAAGCTCCAAGGGTATATAAACTTCGGTCGAGCCGAAGTTAGCTTGCCTCTATTTTTTATATTGCGTTCCCAATGACCCTCTCCACATTTGCTGAATTTCGGAGAATTTTATCTTAAACCATTAAAAACTAAGTTAAAATTGTTGACGTTGTGTGTTGCAAGTACCAAAGTACCCATCAAACGCGAATTGAGGCTTCATTTGGAAAACTGGATATGAGATGTTGCTTACATAGGTGTCTTTTATCTTAAGTTAAGGGTCTTATGCCAGGGATTTTTAGTCTTGAACTAGAGCTGGAGAAACATCGATTTATACGTACACCGATGTTTTTCGATGTTATAGCAGTAAAACATCGATGAAACATCGATTTAAATTTTGAAAGTATAATGTAAATTCCTAAACCACTTTCTGGCCTAAATATAAAACAAATAAAGAATGAATAAAATCTAAAATGTTGCATTATAGAAATTCTTAATTATTTTAAAAGACTTAATCTGAATTGGTTTTAGAATTTATCAAATTTAATTTTTTATAAGGAACATTTATAAAGGAACATTAAACGCTAAAAATTCTCTTGGACAGTCGTAAGTAACTTCACTTCAAATTTTTTTTGTGCTTCACTGCATCTCGGTGGGACTATAATTAAAGTACGACTGTTTAAGTTAGTTTTTTATTAATCACCCTACTTGATTGAAAAACTCACCACTCGCTTACGTGGTGGTGGTTTGTGAGTTTTGAAAAATAGCACCCTTTTTTGATTGTAGCATCTTAATTCATTTACAATATGGTTTGGTCCTATTACATTTTGCATTTAGTATCTTCACATTTTGATGGGTAATCTTACATATCTTAGGGACGCCAAGTTAATTTTATAAGAAAATAGTGTGGCCGTGTCTTGTTCACGTAGGATGGCAAAAACATCGATTGTGGAAAAAAACATCGATGTCTGCAGCTCTATCTTGAACTGTGTACACAATCCGAAAAGGATTGCTGCAAAAATACCAATACTCGAATTCTTTTTAACACCAAGGAAAGGCATCCCACAAGAATATCGTCTAAGTTTTTAACTACAATTTTTTCAAACTTGCCTTTAAAAACAAAACACAAGCAACACCGCATTGGTGGTTGGTCGCTATTTTTTAAGAAACTCCCGGTGGTGTGAAAAGATAGTGAGCTTTCGATTCAATATACCTTGACCCATCGACTGAACTTCAGCAAAATCAGAAGAATTTATGTATGTGTGCGTACCCGTTTAGCTTAGCTGTATTTCGTACTAGTTTCAGGTACAATACAATTCAAAACTGGTTTCCTGATCGGGAAAGTGTTTTAAAAAGTTCTTTAAAATCAACAACTACAATGCTTCCTTTTTGAGAGCGGGTGTCAAAAAATTTGTGGATCTGATAGTCGGATTTACTAAGAACTGATCTAGTATCTATATATGGATATAATCTTACATTAAATACAAGCTTTTGCAGGAAAATCGACTCTGATTTCGAACAGTGTCGAACTTTAGATTGTTTTGATATTTAATTCGAAATAGTTAAATTTAGAATTGTTATTTATTATTTTCTTTTTAACTTTTTAATGTACTATTCTTATTCTTAAATATTCAACAGATTTTTGAAAAAATTGTTCCCTAACCCTTCAAGAATCCTCATCCTCAAGCGCAAGCAATAAATAAAAATCAAGCAAGTTTTATTGTAATACGTTTTATTTCTTTTTGTTTTCTTTATTAATTATGCCCTCATGCTACAATTTGATTAACTTCGTCTAAATTTAAATACAGCAAAAATTGAATTGGATTACAACCCCCGTTGGATTATAATACAAATTTCAGCCTGGAATCTCCTGCCTGAGTGTACAATCGATTTTAAGTTTTATTGAGCGATGAATAAAATTAAGAAATCAAATAATTGAAGGAGGGGGAGGGGGGGGGACTACACATGTGCGGGTAAAAGATAATACAATTTGTTTTTCGTCCTAATTCTAATGAAACAAACAAAGAAAAAGTGTGTGTGATCTCTGGCTGTGTGTGTGTGTGTGTGGGTGTAAATTTTTGCTATGGTTGATAAATTAAAATTATAATATTAAACTTAGCAACGAAATAATTTCTGAAAGTTGTCCGGGAGCATTAACATAATCTGACAACTTCACTAACCTACATATTGAACGCCAAGGCGTTTGTCAAATATTTTAATTAGCTTAAATGGAGCCCTAGATGAGACCACGTTTCTTTTTGTAGTCCTCCAAATTGAGGGAACGCTTGGAGACGGTTTCAGCTGGCTTGCTGGCTGGCTTGGGCACTGCATTGGAGTTGTTAACTGAAAAAGGAAAAGGATTAGAGGTTTTCGAAGAAGAGTATGAACTAAAAACCCACCTGGCAGAGGCACATCCAGGTCTATATCAAAATCGTGCAACGAGTAGAGACTAAAATCCTTGCCATCTGTGGGCCTAGCACTGGAGGAGGAGGAGGAAACGGCGGCGTTGGAATTGCCAGAACTGCTGGCTTCGTTGGGCTTCTTTTTACCAGGCGGTGGAGGCGGCAAAGGAGCCATTACCAAGTCCTCTTCCTCTTTCTTGCCTCCTTTGAAGCCCATGCGAGGCTGTGTGATGCGTCGGGTGAAGGGATCGGAAATTTTCAAACCCTTATTGGCCCTGGCCTCCTCCATAATGGCTTTCTCCGCATCCTGTACATTTCGTTTGCGATTCCGATCATTGATATAGGATATAAGATTCAAAGTGTGCGATCTTCGCTTGTCCAGCTCAGAGGCACGACTCTCCAGCTCATCGATTTGCTGCCCCAAATCCTGGGCTATGTCATAGTCTCCCCTGAGCATGGCCGCATCTCTTTCCTTCATCAGGCAGGTCTTTTTCATGGCATAGTTTGTGGGACGATTGCGGAAACGATTCTTTTCTTCGACGATTTTGTCGACATCTTCCTCCTTGAACTCGTAATTCAGGGCCTTCTTAATGTCATTCTGCTTGATGTCTATCAAGTCAATGGTGGGCATTTGAACCTGTTGCTGTTGACACACTTCATACCATTTGTTGAACTCATTTTCGGTAAACTCCTGATTCGATATAAACTCCAAACGAAATACACGCTCGTGAGTGCCATGCTTGAGGCGCAGTCCACGATTTGTGCGCGTTGTGCCCAATGTGTAGATCTTACCCGTCTCCACCACGCCCACAATTTCGGCCACACGATAGACGGGCTTTTGGCCATTGTTGCCTATGCTAATCCTTACGAAGCAATTCAAAACGGTTGCCTCGAAAATGGGCAAATTCACAAATCTTTCCATTTTAAAGCGGGACAAGCGTAGTTTGTTAAGATCCTCACGATTGGCTATAAAAACGGGCGATTTGCTGGTCTTCTCGTCATCCTCGGACTCGCTGGAGGCCTTGCTGCTAATGGAACGTGAACGTTTGCCCGAGGGTTTCTCCTCCTCATCCCAGTCACTGCTGCCCGAGTCATCGGAATAGATTTCAGAGGCTTTCAGTTTTACGGCCGATTTACAGCCGGATACACTTTCGAGTTCCTCCTTGTCTTCATCTCTTTCTCGTTCCGCTTGGCGCTTGGCTTCCTCCTCCTCTGTGACATAAGAATAAATGGATGAGTTTAGCGTATGTAAATAAATTTGTTTATTAACCTACCCCTCTTGGCCTTGCCCTCTCGTTTGGCCTTCAGCATGGCCATGGCATTGCTGCGCTTGTCATCCGTCTTATTTGCCTCCACATTCTTTTTGCGCTCCTTGGAACGCTCTTTGTGATCGAAATAGTCATTGACACCCGATGAAGAGGGCTCCTCGGAATCTTTATCATTATTGCTGGCCGACTGTCCGCTTGAGGTTGAGGGTGCATCCCGTCCAGGTGAAGGACTGCTCTTCCTACTGCCCTCCACGGCAGAGGACTTCGTTTCCATTTCATTCAGACTCGAGTTCGTTGTGGGCGGCATCACCGTGGGCTGTTCCTTGACCTTCTTGGCTTTCTTTTCCTTCTTCTTTTTGTTTTTGGCACGTTCCTCTTTTGTCTTGGTCTTCTCATTCTTTTCGCCACGTCGAGCCAGTTTCAGTTTACGTTCAATCTCCCAGCGCGTGCGCATGATGTCCCTTTGTTCAATGCGCTTGAAGATCTCCGTTTCGCGCTCCTTTTCTGAGAGGCCATTCAAACGCTTGCGATCCTCCTCATCGCCCATCAGGTCATCATCATAGCCATCATCGAATTCGGAATCAGAACTCGAAGACGACGAATTGGATGAGTCAGAGTCTGAGGAGGAATTCGATTTCGATTTTTCATTGTCGGAATCGCTGTCTGACACCTCTCCCTCCTCCTGTTCACTCTCTCTCTTGCTCTGCAACTCCGGTTTCTTTTCGCTGGCAGCCGCTGCTGGCGTGGGTGCAGCTGCTGGCTTTGCCACCTCATCTTGACTATCATCATCCCAATTTGACTCGGATGAACTGGAATCGCGGCTGGCTTTCTTCGTTCTCTTCTTCTTCTTGGAGGCTGGAGCCCCTGCCTTGTTGTTGGCCCAATCCGAATCGGAGTCCGATTTTGAGCTGGCCTTCTGGGCTGGCTGTGGCTTCTTGCGTTTCTTGGCCAACGACAGAAGGTCCTGGATGAGTCAAGAAAAGTTAGACAATTTTCCATTGATTTTTGCGTGAAAGTGAACAAAGCGTTGCGTCGGTGGGAAGGGTAAGGGGACGGCGGAGCAAGCTCTCCTTTAGGCGGATTTACTTACCGATTCTAAGTTGGTGTCCGACTCGCTGTCACTATCGCTTGAATTAGAATCAATCAGAGATTGCGTTCGCCGTTTGCCCATTTTCTGAAAAATAGTTAAAATATGAATATGAAAAGTTCTAGAGTGACCGCATGGTTGGTGAGACCTTGCTCGATAGGCGTGCAAGCGATAGTTTTGGTATTTTCTGGAAGGCCATGCTCGATATATTTTCATTTTTAGTTAGGGTGACCAGCTTAACCCACTAATTTGTAGAAGGGAAATTCTTGCGTTATAGCAATTTAAGGCTAAATTATATATGATATAATATATAAACTGAGTATCAGTGTGAAGGCAGCGTTAAGGCTGAAATTTGTTTGGGAAATTTTAGGTAGGGAAATTTATTGACAACGGTCACACTGCCAGCGTGATATAAATCGATAGGTCGATAAGTTCACAAATTCAATTGTTCAGCCGTTTTGCTGGATTCCATTCAAACCCTCATTCGGGGTGTTTCCTTTATGGCCTTGCACTGCTCATTTTACCGCGCTGTCAAGCGCAACAACGCATCACACTTAAAGCTCGAACTGTATAAAAAGCGTGAAAAATGAAAAGAAAAGAGAAGAGGGGCAACATTCAGCAAACCAGGAAAAAATGGGCGGGCAAGCAACCTGCAACTAACTGAATTGAAATGCAAATGTGCAGTCAACTTTGACTTGTCCTAAGGCTAATGGGCTATGGGCTATGTTGTATACCCTGTAGGAAATTAATACATATATGTAAACAAAGTTTTTATACCTTTAATTAAAGAATAATATTGATTAAAATCTTATATAAAAACATCCTAAACATTACAAAAAGCAAGAAAATAAAGAAAAGTACAATGAAAACTTTTAAATTTGAAATGGACTTTGTTACAAGTTTAAAACTTCTTACAAACAAAACAGTTATTTTATTTGTGTTAACACTCACCTTGGGCGGAACTTCCATTTTCTTTTGGCTAAAGACCAGAATTATTTTTAAAGTTTTCATAATTTTATTATTATTTCCGTATATTATTATTTTGATAACCCGCTAAAGTGACCTGTTTGTGATAGACTGTTTGCAGGGACCGTAATGATAATGAGTTTTAAAATAAAACTTAATCCTAAATGATCATGATTGATTTTTCTTCACAATGATGATTATTTTTAAGTAAAATTTTTAAGACTCAACAGAAAGGTTCGACCGAAGCTTGTATAATTTATACATATTAAGTAATTAGCTGAGTTAATTCCCAAACTCAGCACCAGATGGCGCCACTAATACTCCGTTGAATAAATGTTGTCCCAATGAATTTGGATATCGTTTGATGAAGTTCTCATTGTCTTGTATATCGTCTTATTGTTCAAAAGGGTTTCAATTTTTTCGTTTTGTTTACTCTATCTGTTTGGGTGATCATAATTTTGTCCTGATGTTCTTTAATGATCTTTTTAGTTGTTTTCGCAATTCCTAGTATTAGTTTGGGTTCTTGTTTAATTTTTTGTGTGTTTTTGAAAATGTTTAATTCGGATGCCTTGGTCTAGATCAGCTTTAATGTGTACATTCCTTTTTGTGATCGGTAGGGCTAATTTGGGAACTAATGATAACAGCCATTGGCTCTCCTCTGGGAAGTACACCACCGCGGTGCACCGTCTGGTTGATTATTCAGTTCTTATTTAGGCTTATGTTGGGTGTTTTCAAGGTGCAGAATAGGGCAACCTCCAATGAAGTGGATGACATTTTCTTGCTCCCTCCAGTTGCACAGTGGGCACCTCTGGCCATAAAAACACTTCTTACTCCTTCAATGGGAAACTCATCGGAGAAATAGTTATTCTTTCCCAGGTCGTAATGCAGTTGCCTATATATCAAACGCTCTGAGCTTCTCCGGGATTCTTCAACAAATTTCATTCTACATGATTCATCCATTTTAGCTGTAATATTCCTAGCCCAGGTCTTCAAGATTCAGTTGAACTCCGTGATCTGTGGCTAGACAGTCCCACTCTCTAAAACATTGCAATCGCTCTTTTAAAAGGTGCTCTGCCAAAATCCTGGGTACCCTTTTTTCCTCCATGGATAATGCTTTTTGCATGTAGTCGAAGTGCAGGTTAGTTGTATATAAATGCAGAAGAGATAACCCGTCTCCAGATATAGCATCCTGTTCGGTGTGTATTGAGGTAGACGAAAGATTTTCTTAAGGAAGTATCTTTGAAGACTTTCCACTTCCTCGTATCGTTGTATCCCCCATACTTGTGCACCATAACACATTATTGCCCGAACTGCGGCAATAAACAGCTTGTACTTAGTGCAGGTAGGGACCTCATTTTTGCCAAGTATCGTTCTCCAAGTACTGTTTATCGCTACTTTAGCATCTTTTAGTTTTTCACCGAGGTGAAAGTTGAATTCGGCAAAAATTCAGCGCCGAATGAGGCGACGACCCGCACAAGCTTACTTTGCAACAAGTCTAATCGACTTGATTTGAAGTGAGTTAAAACAACTAAGTTCAAGCATGTCCTCGTCAGCTCGCATAAGCAGACAGCGCAGCAAGTGCAGTGTGGGCTACTTAGACTCGCTTGAAAGGTTGTTTTTTCACCGTTTCCACTAAAAAGCTTAACTTAGCTCATCTATATATATAAAAGACTTCAACCTGACTAATTGACTGACTGACTGACTGGTGAACGTCGCACAGCCTAAACAATAAGAGATAGAAAGATGAGATTTTCACAGTAGCTTTATCTTATGCTGAAAGTGAGTACTAAAAAGGGATTTTGGAAAATTCTGTCGGGAAATGTGGGAAATTCGCGGAAAACTGTAATTTTCAAAGATCTATATGAAAATTCAACAACAACTGCATACCAATCGTCCTTTTGTTGCCAGCAATTAGCGCCAAACTCATTTTCAAAATTACACATAACAAAACATAAAAAACGTGACTTTCAAATTTCGGAAAATCTATCCCCAAAGTCGGAAAATTCACGGAAAACTGTTGTATGAAACTTTTTTGTTTATTATCCAATCAGATTTAACCTCATTTTTAAAGATCTATATGAAAATTCAATAATTACTGTGTTTCAATTTTTCGGAAAATTCCACCCGGAAAAGCGTCGGAAAAAACATGTTTTTTTCATCCGATTGACTTGAAACTTGGTTTGCAAGCATAGTACGCAAAATATTCGACACGTGTTTTCCCAAATTTGGAAAACCCGCCCACGAGGAAAATGGCCGGAAAATTCTGCAAGCAAAAAACAATTTTTTACCTTATTGGCTTGATACTCGGTTTATGAGAATAGTAAGTAAAATAAATTGAGATGTGATTTTCCAATGTGGGAAAAATTCACCCAACGGCCGGGAAATTCCTGGAAAACTCTGAATGGAAAAAACTATTTTTCTTCCGATTGACTTGAAACTCGGTTTGTTGGGATGAAATACTTAATAATTAGTGATTGCATTTTCCGATGTTCGAATTACCGTCGGGTTGCCCACTGGGATGTGGGGGGAAAGTGGGTGGGAAGTGGGCGGAAAGTGGGTGGGATGTGGGCGAGAAGTGGGTGGGATGTGGGCGAGACGTAAGTGGGATGTGGGCTGGAAGTGGTTGGAAAGAAGGTGGGAAACGGGTGGACGTTGTGTAAGAAGTAGATAGGCAGTGGGTGGGATGGGGGTGGTAAGAACGCAGCAGCAAAGTCGAAACGGTGAAAAAGCAAGGTAGTAAAACGTTAATTTCAATATATTATTCGATTTCTGGGCTCTACAGAGAAAACAAATTTATAGATTCTTTTTTTAAATTTGGTAAAAATTTGACTCTCACGATTGACTTCAAATTGATTCTGATATTGGTTCTATACTCTTCAATGCGCAGCGAAGCGCGACGGGCCTTTTGCTAGTTAGGTATAATTATAGGAAAAGATTTAAAAAGATTATTTGAAATTGGCGTCAAACAAAATCGAGTTTACTTAAATACTATGGAGCAACACTATAGCCGCTCCTTGTTCATAAAAAAACTTTGCGATAAGCGCTTGAAATGAAAGAAATAAATGAGGAGCATTTGCTCCTCTGGATGAGGAATAAAGATCAATAAGCTAAAATTAATCAACTTCGACAATATCCAATGCATCCCAAATGGTAACCGAAAATATCCTGTGGATTATAAAAAACTATCCTTTTTTTTCTTATCGTGGTCGAGTATCTATTTACAATAAATTTGTAAATATGCCGAATGGGCCAGTGCTGTCAAATATCGAGAAAGGCCAAATTCTGAATAATTGATGTATTTGATGTATGTACTAGCTTCCACTCGTCGCTATATAAGTTAAGGTTATAATCAATCAGAGACGGGTTATATTTAATTGATTTGAGGTAAAATGTCAAAAGCCAGTTTTTGGACCATAATTAAGATTTTGTGTTAGTAAAGAACCAAGTATGAGAAAATCTTATACTCGACAAGCCCAACAAGAAAAATTTTTCAGCTCTGTTTGGCGAATTAATAACACAGGCCAACAAAATGACCACTTTTGTGAGGTCCAGCCCAATTTGTATGAAATTCTGTTCCCGTTTTGTGCACTGATTCCAAAACTGGTCTCGGTTTTTCTCCATCAGCTCTTGTTTTCAAGATATCGCGGAAAAACCGTTTTGCAGTATTTTTGGCTTTTAAAAAATTCTGGAGGTTACACCAAGCAACAATATCAGTATTTATGAGCTCTATGCGACAGTATACATATTAAGGTCGCCTAATAAAATCAATGGAGCATCATCAGCAAACCTAAAAGCGCCTAAATTGGCCTTTGAAGAGAAATATTCATCAAATTATAACAAATTTTACAAACTTAATCGCCGTGTACCAGCCATTTGGGGTGCTTGCATTTTAATGAAAACCACTTTAGCATGCAGCCCAATGGTTCTTCTAATTTCACAAATTTTGTTGCATTTAAATCTTCTTGATGGACAAAGTTACAAGCGTTTAATCCCGAAATAATGAATTAAAATTTATGGCAGGATAACTAGATTGATACACAAAATCTGTATAGGAAATATTAAAAGACTACTTGATCTTACATAGTATTTACATTAATTGTCAGGCAAATGTACAATAACATTCAATCAGTACTAGATTCAAACAATTTTCCCCAAATTCATATTTGCTTAACTTTGCGAGAATAACATTAAAATTATATGATTTGGGCTACAAATGAGCCAAATGTACTCCGCACTCACTATAATCTACGGATTAAGCCCCTTGTGACTATTCGCTATTTATCTAAACTATAGATGCTTGTCTATTACTGGAGTGACTTCGGATGCTTGCATTGTGCCCATCCAGTGCACATTTCACAAGAATGAAATTTTAACGTCCCATAGCAAGGTGAAGATGTGCCTTTGGAGAAAGAGCTCAACCATGGCTTTTATATTAACAAGGCGTCTGAGTAGACATGAAGCTACTCAGATGAGCGATCAGACGAAATAGAACCGGTTCTATTTGGCCTGAGCACTCATCTGAGTGGCATTTATCGAGTTACAGTGTTCGTCTGACGAAAACTCATCTGAGCGATCAGGTCGTGTAAATGGAGCTTTATTGCCAAGAAACGTCTGCATAAGAACTGCATATTGTGTCTTTTGTATTTGGTTGCACAATTCATTAAAAAAATACGAAATTAAAAATGGGTGACTGCTTGGGGTGTTGAAAAAGTTCTTTTGAAAAATGGTGTATTAATGGTTCGCAGCTTTCCGGGAGTCACCGTTATGTCAAGGGCAAGGGTAAAAAGAAAATTGGTTAGTTTAAATGCCTTAATGTCCCGAAGCAGAATCATGGAAAAAATTAAATTTACCATTGAAAACAAAAAATTTCCTTAAGTGGTGGGGAATTTTTTTTACATAATTTAATTAAGACGTCTTCCTATGATAAATTCGTCAAATGACGTGACAGATTCACAAAGTTATTCGCTCGCGAAATGGAACGAGTTTTTGCACTACCTTGAACGAATGAGCATTCCTCCAAATAATAAGAATGGCCAACTTCCTCGACATATACTTTCGTTTCACAGATAGAGTCTTTACTAAAATCATAATAGTCACAAGGGGCTTAATCCGTAGATTATGGTGAGTGCGGAACACATTTGGCTCATTTGTAGCCCAAATCATATAATTTTAATGTTATTCTCGCAAAGTTAAGCAAATATGAATTTGGGGAAAATTGTTTGAATCTAGTACTGATTGAATGTTATTGTACATTTGCCTGACAATTAATGTAAATACTATGTAAGATCAAGTAGTCTTTTAATATTTCCTATACAGATTTTGTGTATCAATCTAGTTATCCTGCCATAAATTTTAATTCATTATTTCGGGATTAAACGCTTGTAACTTTGTCCATCAAGAAGATTTAAATGCAACAAAATTTGTGAAATTAGAAGAACCATTGGGCTGCATGCTAAAGTGGTTTTCATTAAAATGCAAGCACCCCAAATGGCTGGTACACGGCGATTAAGTTTGTAAAATTTGCTATAATTTGATGAAAATTTCTCTTCAAAAACAACTTTAGGCGCTTTTGGGTTTGCTGATGCTGCTCCATTGATTTTTTTAGGCGACCTTAATATGTATACTGTCGCATAGAGCTCATAAATACAGATATTGTTGCTCGGTGTAACCTCCAGAATTTTTTAAAAGCCAAAAATACTGCAAAATGGTTTTTTCGCGATATCTTGAAAACAAGAGCTGATGGGGAAAAACCGAGACCAGTTTTGGAATTAGTGCACAAAACTGGATCAGAATTTGTCATCAATAGGGCTGGACCAAAATGGCTGTTGGCCAGTGTAATCTGTCCACCTAATTATTTAAGTTACTATTTACGCTTAAATGGGGTTTCAACCTAATAATGTTAGTTCCCTTCAATTAAAGCGCATCGTTTGATTGCATTTAGTTCAATTTCCATTATTTTACTATAACCATTGAGGGGTAAAAAGTTTTCATTCAAGGGTTATTGTACACAAATTTTTAACTAAATTAAAAACACACACCTGCGCGAGTTTTCCCCCTCACCTACCCCCTCACCCGCTGCATCCCAAAAAAATAACACTCACAATCAATATTAATTAAAATGCAGGCGTATATTTTTGCTATTCCCTCAAGCGCATTTTCGCATGTCAGGGGGGAAGGAAAGGAAAAGGGTGCAGGGTGGCCCTGCACTGGCCACCCACAATCACACACACACACACACGCATGGAGAGAAGAGTTTTCATAATTCGACTTAAATGCTACAAGGCAATTTGCAGTAGCAACAGCAGCCACAACAACAACAAACAAATGCACATTCCTCGTAGCTAAAAACAGGCCGCCTGCTGCTGCTGCTGCTGCATTATTACAACAACAATGCGGCACAACAAAAACAACCCTGCCCCGAGCATAACCCACCCAACCCACCCAACCACCCCTTCAAGTCCAGCATTGAAAGCTTTTGAGCTTCACTTTTGAGCATGCGCCATAAAAGGGGGGTTGGAAACAAAACACGTTGGTTGCCATTTTTGGGTGGGCGAAGCTTGAGAGCGAGCTTTCCACTGTCCACCTTGTTGTTGTAACCAAGCAAAGTTCAATTGTGAATTTTGCCAGTTTGTTGAAAGACGTACGCGAGTGCGGAGCATAGTGTCACGCCTCCAACCCACGCGGACATTTCGTTAGTTTATAGTCAACCAAATCCAAATCCACCCGACGGGTCAGTTTCGTAGGCCTCGAAAATTCAGCCGGAAAAAAAAGGGGGTTGGAAAAAATTTTATACACCAAATGTGGAAAATTGTTTTGGCAAACAGTTGAAAAAGTGGAAAAAATTTAAATGGAGTGCTGATGAAAAGAGACATACACAATCCCCAACCCCTCGAAACGCCGTGTTGCTTCCTCTGTGTGTGTGTGTGTGCGTGTGTGTGTGTGGGCGTGGGTCGTCACCCATAAGCCAGACACCGCAAAACTTTTGGCATTTTGAAAAAAATCACACGGAAAAACAAGTGCCAGAAGTTTTAGTTTGTTTTTTTGTGTTTTATTGTTATTTTTTTATCCTCAGCCGCGGGCGTGGCTGGAGCAGGCAAAAGGATAACGAAAGGCATTTCATTTGTCATTTTACTTTTCTCTTGTGGTGTTAATTTGTCGTGCATTTGCAGGCTGGAAACTAAAACAAAAACAAAACAAAAAAAAAAAAACTAAAGTTAAACACAACGAGAAACCCACACAAAAACAACACAACTTCAACACCAAAGTTTGTTTGGCCAAAACCAAAAGGATTTGCTGGAAAGTGTTTTGCGGGTGAGCTTGGATTTTCATTAATTTGAAACAGTAGTTGGGATTATTTAAAGAATGTGTCAAGAGTGTACAGATGGAATCCCATTCTCTTTACACTAGAATTATCGATGAAGAAATGCTGAAGAAAGGTTGATAAGGCAGGTATTTGGGATTTAATAAGCGAACCAAAACGTGTTCGAAACTCTATTTCCGATGATCCGCAGACTCTGAACCCATTGCTTTAAATTAAGGTTTAATACAGCGGTGTCCAGAATCAGCTTACGGCCGCGTAGACGTAGAAAATATTTTTGAAACTACAAGAATCACTAGAAATAGAAAGAAAAACTATAAAACCATCTCTTTAGACAACGCTTACGTTTCCTTGTTGTTGCTTTCGAATTTGCAAGGGAAATGACATTGTTGTTGCACTACGCTTAGCCTTAAGCTATGCGTGAGGAGTTTAAAAACATATCCCTTAGAGGAAAACCACTTACCACTTACTCCCTGCTCAAAGATGTCACAGGCTTGCACTTAAGGTCAAGTTTAGGAATAAATTCATTCGTCAGCAAATTCTTCAGAAGGTTCGTAAGCTTGTCGAACCTAAGGTTTGGGTTCCTGCCTTGGTTTGCGGTAATGTGTTAAGAGAATCGGGAAAAAAAGTGACATGTTCGGCTTAGTCTATAAATTTATATTCATATAGTGATCATATGAAATGTCATATGATCATCGATCTGGAGCCAAAACCATAATAGTTAGAAACTTCAAAATTTCACAATAACTTCCTATAGTGATCGGACATTGTACTAAGAAAGCATTTCCTCAACGCAGCTCCCAGTGCTCTCCAAAACGAAAAAAACGTTTAAGTGCTGAAAATATTTACTAGAAGTGTGTTTTCTTGACATTGAAAAATAATAAAAAAATTATATTTGTTTAAAAATACAATAAAAATACAATTTGAAAACAAAAAAAAAAAACAAAAATAAATCTTTGCTCGCGTCAGGCCAGGCCATGATTCGAACCCACAGTTGCTGACATGGGCGGCTGACTCTCTACCCTCGCGCCACTTGGCCTTTCTCAATTCGGTGGCAGACCACTTATAATTATGAAGCGCTCAGTCGTTTGCCGAAGCTGAGACCAAAAGAGCAGAAAGCCGTCTTTTGCTCGCAAGAGTTCGAAGCAACATCAATACTCTATCACTTTTTGGCCTTGCTTTTTTATATCTATAAAAAGACTGGCTGACTGACTGATTCACTGACTGATTCACTAACTCAATGGCAATCATCGCACAGCCTAAAGGGTAAGAGATAAAGGGCTGTAATTTGGAGAGGAGTTCTGTTAGTGGAGAAGGTGCGTACTAAGACGGAGCCCACGAGAAAAATGGACGGAAAATTCTGCGCTCAAAAAACTATTTTTCTTCCGATTGGCTTCAACCTCGGTTTGTAAGGATGGAATACGAAATAGTTTGAATTGTGATTTTCTGATTTTGGAAAATTTTACCCAAAGGTCGGAAAATTCTGCATAATAAAGTATTTTCCATCCGATTGGCTTGAAACTCGGTTTGTAAGGACAGAATACGAAATGATTTAAAATGTGATTTTTCAATGATGATTATCCGCCCCAGGTTGGCTTAAAACTCGGTTTGTAGAGATATAATACGAATTAATTTAAAAAGCGACTTTCCAAAGTCGGAAAATTTGACCCGACTGCCGGAGAATTTCCGGAAAAATTCGAGAAGAAAACTTTTTATCATCCGATTGGCTTGAAGCTCGGTTTCAATTGATGAAATAGAAAAATGTGATTTTCCAATGTCGGGAAATCTGATCCCGGCGAGTGAAAATGCGCAGAAAATACTGCATGCAAGAAAACTTTTATTCATCCGATTGGCTTAAACGATAGAATACGAATTAATTTGAAGCATGATTTTCCAATGAGGGAAATTCGGCCCCCAGGCGTGAAAAATCCAGGAATATTCTACAAGGAAAATAACTATTTTTCATCCCTCGGTTTGTAGGGATAAAATGTAAAATAATTTGAAGTGTGATTGAATGTGATTTCCAATCCGAACGCCCGGAAAATGTAATATGCTAAATAACTATTTTTTATCTGATGGACTTGAAACTCGGGACAGGGATAAGGTTGGGAAGTGGATGAGATGTGGGTTGGACGTGGGTGGGCTTGCTATGGGATGCGGGTGGCACGTTGTTCTGGAAGTGGGTGGTAATGGGAATGGATAAATGGTAAGTTGGTGGGATGTGTGCGGGAAGTGGGAGGGATGAGGGCGGTAAGTGGGTGGGATTTGGGTGGTATGTGGGCTGATATTGGTTCTATACTGTTAAAGGCGCAGCGAAGCGCGACGGGTTATGTGCTAGTCCTTCATAAAACCCTGTATTAAAATTTCCTAAATTCCAAATATTATTTTTAAAGGGAATTTTCACTACCAAATGCAGAGCAAAAGTAGAATATTTCATACTTGGGCCATTTCGATGTGAGAAGTGCGAAATTTATTGAACCCAGATTGAACTTTTGATTTCTAATATTTTGATCCTTCATCCTTTACTTATAATCGGCTTCGATCTATGGACTCAAGGTTAAAAGAAACTAACATAAAAAAAAATTGCTATTACAGGGATTTGATCTTACGATCGCGACGTTTTCTAAGTAAATGTCTTGTCCACTCGACCAGGGCCCTTTTTGCACGCAATTCGGCTAAGTGCCAACTGCTTACATTCTTAAGTACCTATAATTTTGATGCCAGGAAGAAGATCCATGTTTGAAATCGACACTTTTTATGCGTACAACTAAGAAAATCTATGGTTGATATGAGTTCGACTTAATTCAAAACCAAGAATTTCAATCTCAAAAATTCTTGCTTGATTAGTACACAGAGGGAAAAAAACCGAGAACATTGGACTCAAAACGAGCACAATCGTTACCAAAAAGTTTGTATGCATTTTTGAGAACATTTTAAACTCACCTAAAAAAAAATTTGATTGCACTTGGGACCAGGTGTGGGCGGAATAGGAAACGGGAACATACCTCTTTTGATAAGAAGTGCTGGGAGGAAAGGCTACTCTGGATATGCGCGCTGCTGCTTCTCCCTCCACCATAATTATGTGCCATAGGAATTAAAATCACCTCCACCTGACTCGTTTGATTTAAGTTATTCAGATAAACACAGAAAAATTTATTCGGGCTTGACTGGGACTTGAGCCTGGTACCTTTCACACTCAACGCATGGGTTGAAGCGTTAGCCAATTCAGCCGTTGAACAGTTTTGCAAATGCACGTCTAGAGGGCTACTTATGCTTTGCTGAGCTGACAAGAGAGAGAGATCAAAAAGAAAGAGCCACATGCTCTCACTCGCTCTCTCTCTCTTGTATATCTCTCTGTTAAAAATCGGTTTTGTTGCTGTTTAAAGTAGGAGTGGCCGGAATGAGCTTACCAGCGCGTCAACGCTAAAACAAATGCATCGAATATATTTCAAGCAATAACAAAAAAACAAACTAGAAAGGAGAACCGATTTTTGTTTGTGTGTATTTGTGGTCGTTGCTACGCAGGTCATACTCAATAGTGACAAGCGTTCGGCCGTACGCATAAGCAATTTGTTGTTGTGTTCGAGTTTGCGAGAGACATAGGAGAGAGAGAAGAGAGAAACATATGATGTTGTTGCGCGACAACAACAAAACATAGAGCACGCATATGATTTGTTTTTGCTTTTGCTGGCTTATGGCGTGCGCAATATGTATCGGAGCGAGCTATTCCTTTGCGTAGAACAACAACATATGCGTGTCTTGCGCAATGGGCATGGGCGCACCTGCTTTAAAGCAAATATTATTGTAAATGCTCCACATCCTCTAGAGTGCACATCATTTTAATGTTGCGGTTTGTAGTTGAGGCTCAGCATTTTGACCCGAATTCTTGCTTAATATCAGTATTTTCGTCTTAGATCCTAGAATGTTCCGTCTTACCGTACTTTTGATATGAAAACAGCTTGATATAGAAGTTTGAGGGTATGTAGAGCAAACTTCTTAAAAAATTTCTGAAAAAAATCAGTTCTTATATTTTTCCGTGAAATTTTGCTTTTCTCTTTTTTATTGTAGTTAACAGAAAATCGTTGAAGTTTTTAAAAAGGTATCCTAATTGATAGGCGTCATGTTATTCTTTAGTTCTAATGGTTCTAAAACAGAGTTGTCCAAACTTACACATTCGTGTAAGCATTACGCTTATGTGCGTAGCAGCGAAACAACTGACCGCGTATTTGGCATTTCGACATGAGCAACAAGCAAACGAACAATTGCCTCTTGAGAGAACAATAAGCCGAACATGCTCATTATAAGAGAGCAAACCGCCGAGCTTGCTGTTTATAGAACGCACGTATTCTCTCTATATACGTGTGTCGACTGGAACGCCGGCAGAACTATGAGTTCCTATCCCTTGGCAGTATTCTTAAAAATTCGATCCATGGTCCATTTTAGGTCCCAACGAAGCTCGTTTATAAATAGTCCGGCGTATAATTATTGAAATTTTTTTATAACTTTAAAGCTTTATTTTAAAATTTGGATGCTATTAGAGCAACGACTTTTCCAAATTTTTCGCACAGCATAAGGTTTTCATGTGGAAAAATAGAGGCAAGCTAACTTCTACTCGACCGAAGTTTATATACCCTTGGAGCTTGATATGTATTTGACAGTTTGTATGGCAGCTATACTATATAGTGGTCCGATTTCGAAAAATCTTGTTGAAATTATGTAAAATCACATAACAAAACTTATAAATACGAGCGTTGAGAGCGATAACATTAAAAACAACAAACGTTTTCTCACTACGACTTTTTTTCAGACCTAGCTTTTGTATGGCAACTATACTATATTGTAGTCCGATTTCGTTGGGAGCGATAGCACTAAAAACAAAAATGTTTTTCTCACTAAAACTAGTTTTTCAACCGATCGTTCCTATGGCAGCTCTATGCTATAGTCATCCGATCCGGCCGGTTCCGACAAATGTGCAGCGTATTCGTACCAAAAGACTTCGTGCAAAGTTTGGTTAAGATAGCTTTAAAACTGACAGAGGAGATAGCATAGAAACAGACGGACGGACAGACGGACATGGCTATATCAACTCAGCTCGTCATGCTGATCAAGAATATATATACTTTATGTGGTCTATGCGTTACAAAAATCCGGACAATTTTAATATCCCCTCTCCAAGGGTATAAAAAGGAATTGATACACAAATCTACTCAATTTGATTAATTCTATTTGTTAAGAAAAGAAATTCTGCTTGGCGTACAAATGAGTTCTCGATCGTATCGTGAATATTGTGAAGTTATTCTCACTCTCAAGTGAATTTAGCGGGTGGAGGACAATATCCCAAATGAGGTCTTATAATAAGAAGGTTAATGAGGTCTTTATAAGGACTCTAAAATATCTTAAAACTCACCTTTCCTTATTCTCCGAATTCCGCTTAATGCATGGCTCCAAAACCACAGTTGTTGTTAAGACGGGGGATACTATTTATATTTCAGGAACTGGTCTCATAATAGTGATAGTTTTCTTGACTTTGTTGCATAAATACTAGCAACTAGAGTTACAAACAGAGTTAACAGATAATCCTACTTATATAAGCGCTAATTATATAATCTTTTAAACCGTTTTAAGGCAATAATATTACTTAAAACAGATGGTAGTTCACTGAAGCTTTGATGCATTTCAAGTCACTACGGAAGATGTTCAGAAACTCAGAAGCTAACCTTAAGTATTCATTTTTAAAAATAGAGCTGAAAGCTTCTTTTCTACAAATAGTGAGCACCTGTGCACTATAAAGCCTGAATTTAAGTATAACATAAAAAAAGTTGTTAATTTCCAGAAATGAAAAACTCCATTTTCTCTCTTATGCCAAGCCCCCTCCTATCTCCTTGGTAACCTTTTAGTATGAAATTTTCTATAAACTTGCCATAGAAAATGATAATTATACGCTCATTAAATTATGCTTTTTTGTTCTCCTTCTTTTTTTTTTGTAACTTTCGTTCAGCGCATATTCTGCATCCTTAACGGTCTGTTGCCTGTTTGTGGTTGGCTTATCTCGACACAGCCCGAAAAGGATAAAGTTTTTTTCCAGAGCCATAAATGCAGTCAGCAGCTGCCGTCGTAGCCGTTGCCGTTGCCTGATTATGTTGCAAGTGAACTTTTCGCTTTAGAAACTGGCGTCGGCACATTATTAATTGCAGTAAAGAGATTACATTCTGCGAGCCAGACGGAAATGCGGACGACTAATCACGCAACGTACAACTGGGTGGTGACGACAACGCAGTTTGCACCTGCATTTCCACATTCCGCACGCAATCTAATTTTGTTATTTTATGTAGTTTTTTTTTTTTTTTGGGAGCAACTACGTGCAAAGCATAGCAAATGGAGGCCACACCCAGAAAGTATCGGGGTTAATTCTTTGAAAGGGGAAATGTGAAAATGTAAGAGATTTCTTTAAAATGCATTTGAGTTCGAAGTCAAAGCTGTCAAAAGTGTTGGTAAAGAGAGTACACTGGAAAATGAAACTTGTGAGAGTTAGGGTGGTATTTTGAAAAGTATAAGAATATTTGAATATCCTTTTATTTGGAAAAATTCTTAAGGCAAGAATTTTGTGTATTTTAATAATGAAAATTTTGGATCATCTTGAAAGATTTGTTTGTACCTTAACGGAAGTTTTGTATTTACTTTTGATTTAAGAATATATTGATAAGTCTTACAAAAAGAATAAATTGTGATTCTCTTGACTTAATACCATTCCAATCTAAAAGTGAGTTCCTGAAGATCGTTCCTGAATCGTTCTTAAATCAAGTATTTTGTAATATTACCTGTATAAAAAATTTTTCAACTTGATTTTTTTTTTCATTTTAAATAATATTTAAAAGTATTGTCCAGATAATTTCATTCTTGATGTAAAAACGAGCTCTTACTATAGGTATAAATCGCTATTAGCGAACATATATAAGTCTATATCAAAATTATTTTGATCTCAAAAAGTTCCCAAATTGCGCTTAACATTTCCCAAACGCTTTAGAAATGAAGAATTTAGGAGTTTTTAAAAACGCTCTTAATACAAGAAATTCTGTACTTAAATTAAGAATTTTGTGAAGTTTTGAAACTGAAAATCCTCGATTTAAGTACGAAAATTCATGATTTAACTACGAAAATTCTTGATTTAAGTATGTAAATTTTTGATTTAAGTACGAAAATTCGTGATTTAAGTACGAGAATTCTTGATTTAAGTACCAAAATTCTTGGTTTTTCTTTCAGTGTATGTTTTGACCGGCTGCGCAACATGTGGCCGAGCTTTGTCATGTTGCAAAATTACCTTTTGCTTCAATGCTCGGCTCAAACGCCGTAATTGAGTACGGTAGAGTTGCCTTGTGATGGTTTCCCCAGGTTGTAGTAGCTCAAAGGATAGCACGCCCAATGGGTCCCAGCAAGTACAGAGCAGGACCTTTTTTTCTGTAAATATTCGGTTTTGGCGTCAATTTTGGCGTATGTCTGGGCGGTTCTTATGTTCCCCCAAAGCATCTTGGCTGCATTATTCTTAAAATAAAAGCAGAAAAGTAAACTTTCCCGTAAAATAAGTTTTGTTGTCACAAAAGTTAACACCAAAACTATGTTTTTTAAACTTCATCAAAAGGACAAATATTTTTAAAGAAGTTCTTAAAATGATTCTTTAAAATTATATTGATATGATATTAATCCATCCCTTAAAAATTCTTCAAAACTCAAAACTCTAAATTGAGATTTTTTTGTGCTTGCATCAAATATGTTCGCACTTGCTTTATTTTATTTCTGAGTGTAGTACCAACTGCACCGAACAATTATTCTGCTGTTCCGCCGCTCAAGGATAACTGCACTTAAGACCTGGCTGGGATTTTGCTCGTTATTCCTAGCTTTTGCCTTGCTTTCTTGCTTTGGGTATGCATCTAGGCAGCTCACAAAGCTGAATAATTCATGTTGTTGCTGCCATCTGTAGATGCCACGTTAAGGGTTGTTTAGTCCTTTAAGGGACGGGGAGACAACAGTCAACAGGCAGAGGCGTTGGAGTATGGCGCTTAGTTTTGTACATTTGCCAGTTTCAGTCACACAACCACCAATTCGAAAGCAATTTCAGTAGCATTAATCATTTTCATCCGCCTACGCTCAGACATACACAAACACACACACACACACTCGCATATATCCCGCTTATCTCTTTCAACATTCGCAGCCTGTTTGGCCTTTGTACCCAGCATTAAAAGGGTATAAGCAGGTTTAACTTAGGACTAAAATGTCTTTATACTAAAAATCTATAGAAGATACGACAAAAAACACCAAACAATTTTTGTTTAGCTGGTTAGAACGAAAGTCGTAGTCTTAATCAACTAAGGCTACTGGGTATTTTGTAGTCGTGCCACTCAGAATTTTTTTTGTGCATAATATTGACAAAACGTATTTGAAGCACTTCAGAATTGCCTGCTTTTCTTTTGTTTAGTTAACCGGACATTTACAATCCTCCCCCTGAACCTTTTCCCGTGTCATATGTGTGCGTCTGCTCTGATTTGAATTTTTCGTCCCCCAAAAATTTGCATTGGAAATATATGCATGCATGAGTGGCTCAGTCCTGTTTGAATTCTGGACCATCACAACGACCTGCTCTCATGTGCTTTGTTTGTTTTGAGCACAAAATGAGAGCAAACCTTTAAACACTCAAGTGCAAGTGGCCCAGCAATTTTTGTTTGTTTATTTGTGATCCGTTTTGTGTGCAGAGATAGATGGAAGGAAAAAGCATACAGATTTATCGCTCAGTTGCTCATTTTGGTTGAATGAGTTTATGTCATTTGTTTTATCTATTATCTGCTTAAGGTAGAACAGTTGGGAGGATTTGGAAACATGTAACTCAACATGTAAAGTCATTCAAGTTTGGCCTGGGCGTGGATGAATCAGTCAGTCAGGGAAAAAGAAATTAAATGGCGGAATAGATTCCTTAAGGGGGTATTCTCCATGTTTTTTTTCGATTTTTTTTGTCGCATTTTTTTATAGCTTAGATATTAAATATCGCTCCAAAAGGGTTTTTTGAAATTCGAAATACTTTAAAAGATATATCATTTTTTGTCGACCAATGTCTACAAACTTTAAACGCATTTATCTCGAAACCAGGGCTGCAAACCGGTTCGGAGTTGAACCGCTCCGTAGTCGGAGACTCCGGTACTTTGAGAAGTCCGAACCAAACCTGAACCGTAAAACAATTTTTTCTTTCCGAACCCGAACCTGAACCGGAGCAAATAAAGTTGAAAGGGGTTCAAAAATGATTATATATTACATTTTTCTTCAGCTGCTAAAAATTTAAAGTTTTCCATTTCCCACAATTTTTAAGTCTTGGTATAAAAACAGCTTCCCAAGAAACATCAGCATCAACAGCCGAGTCGATATAGCCATGTCCGTCTGTCCGTCCGTCCGTCCGTATGAACAAACAGATCTCAGAGATGGTAAGAGATAGAGCTTTGACATGTATGGGACAAATGTTTCTTATAGCTGCAGGCAGATCAAGTTTATTTTCAATTTTGGCCACGCCCCCTCCCGCCCCCGCAATTCGGAAACGTCATATCTTCCACAGTTTTGTAGATGGAAGGTTTGTTCTTTCTAGAGATAGTTAGTAATTGTCAAAATGTATCGATTTGCTGAAGAAATGATAAAGATCGGATGAGCGGTTCTCAAGTTATAAGCAAAAAAGTGAACCAAGCACCTCCCGCCACCCCCCCTTCCACCCTTTCACAACCAACACCGCACAATCTTAGAGAGAGAGACAGATCGAGAGAGAGAAAGAGACTGAGATAGAGATAGAGAGAGACACAGCAGCAGCACTGCATTCAGCTCCTACTCCAGGTACAGAGTATGTTATAGTCGGGCTTGACCGACTTTCTCACTTGTTTTATATTATTCGTTTTAAGAACTGTTAAAATAAGAATTAATGATTACATGTTAAAGAATACTCAATTCTTAATCTTAATTCTTAATTTTTTGATAACGATAAAAATCAATCTTTAAAAAAAGTTTTGGAAAGAACGATATGTAAAGAACTTAAAATGTCGCATTACTAGATGCCCCTTCAACACAAAAATCAGTCTAGCGCATTTTTTGTACTTATGTATTGGTTTTATCCAGCGATAGTCAGCAATAATGAAAGATTGCTGGAAGACACACTAATGATTAATTTATAAATTTCGTTGCCTGAAGATAAGAATTTGCCCACTAGTTCAGAAAATTGGGTGCACATTAGGACGGACATTTTATATATGGAAAAATGTAAGACCATACTGATACCCCCTTGAACGATGCATATTTGTGTAAAAAAGTTATAGCGCAAAAATTTTTGATAAAAAATTAGTTTTAAGGTCTCCGACTTGGATTCAAAGTTTATCACTCATACGTACTGTTGCGCTTGCCTACATGTTTAATTTTTAAGTAGCTGGCGTTAACTTGGTTTGAAGTCATAACATTTGACAAAAAGGTACCTAACCATTGAAGTTTAAGCCGTACATTAAAATGCTATCAGAATATCTTTAAAGTCAGGTCCTACACTGAACTAAAGTGCTGCGCATCACGGTTGCAGCCGTTCCTGTAAATAGTCTATTTTTACCGGGCTGCTCATAAATAAACTTCCTTAGGATCGAAAAATAATGCGGACTACTATACTACTATGGGCAAAAAATACATTGAAATTGTTCATAAATCAAAAACTCTTTATTTAATATCTCCCTAGAGTGCCAACGTTTTTTATAATTTTGCTTGTGTTTGTAGGACAATTTTAAGAACATGCTGCAAAATCTTCTTCTGGTATAGTCATTAATTCCTTCTTCATTTGTGGCTCTATGATTTTTATCGATTCAAAACGGTGTCCACGTTGCGGTCTCTTGAGTTTAGCGAATTGCCCATGGTAGCCCAAATGGTTTCCACTGTTATGTCTGTAGTATCTGACGTTCATCCCCACTCGTGGACCATGCTAACTCTTAAACATTTAGTCCCATATAAGAGCGTGGATAAATCTCATCTCTTCGTTGGAAATGGGCTCGCTTTGACAAAATAAGGTTTTAATTTGCCGACCAAAAATACATTCGATTTCTGCTACATTTTTATTTGTTGCTTGATTAAATTCATTTTTGACAACTTTCAAATTGGTACAGAGAATTCGTCGACAAAATTTCGTTTCGGTGAATGTGTCGTATACGTAATATTTGTGGAAACTTTAAGGGCTTTTCGCAGAGGTTTTTGATTTTTTAATTTATTATGTACACCCTAAAAGTAATCGCTTAAAATGGTATCAGTTAACTTTTTTATCGGCGTCCACCCTAGTTCACACACATACACAATGTTTTCTGTCAATTTGGAGTTGCCTGTTTTGCACTTGTGTCTTTGGAATTCCTAAACAGCCGTACAACTGACAACTTGCAGAAGATAGGCAAAGTCTGCTGATGATATAACCGCAAGGTTCTTGAAACAGCTGTACAGTCGACCATTCGCCTTTTGTTTTCTAAACAAAGTTATTCCTGAACCCCGGTTCGAACCCAGACAGCGACTTTTTGAACCCGCTCCGTGAACCCAAACCCAAAAAATTTTGCGGGTTCGAATTCCGGAGTGAACTCCTCTCGATTATTATGAGGAGGCTTTTCGAACTGGCGGCCATGATATCTCCAGTTCCACTGAACAGATTTTGATGATTCCCTAAATCATCATTTTAAAATTTTTTTTACTATTTGTTTTTTACATTAAACTACATTAAAAGGGCCCAAAAACAAATTTTAATTTTTTCAAAGGCCGCCATTTCGTCAAAAAACGAGAGCGCAAGTTAAAGTCGGCTCTAACCGACTTCGATATACCCGTTACTCATGAAAAAACATGTTTAACAGTGTTCCTGCGTTCCTTAGTGTGAACATCTGAAAAGTATGCAACACTCTTTTAACTCGGCCATTTTTGCTCATAACTTGAGAACCGCTCATTTGATCCTTATCATTTCTTCAGCAAATTTATTCGTTTTGCTAATTACTAACTATCTTTAGAAGGTACAAGTCGTCTATCTTAAAATTGTAGGAGATATAACGTTTTTTCCAAATTGCGGGGGCTGGAGGGGGCGTGGCCAAACTTTGAAATAAACTTGATCTGCCTGCAAGTATAAGAAGCATTTGTCTTATACATGTCAAACCTCTATCTTTTACCATATCTGAGATCTAGGTGTTCATACAGACGGACGGACGGACGGACGGACATGGCTATATCGACTCGGCTGTTGATGCTGATCAAGAATATATATACTTTATATGGTCGGAAATGATTCCTTCTGCCTGTTACATACATTTGCACGACTTTAGTATACCCTTTTTACTCTACGAGTAACGGGTATAAAAAAACAGAATTGGAATAACTCTTTGCGTTTTTAAATCAGATTTTTTTTAAAAAATGTCCAAGAAACAGCCTTGACATGGAGAATACCCCCTTAACTTTTTAGAAGTTCCTTAGCCTTAATTTAAAAAATTTCTACCAAAGTTCCGTGAACTCTCAAGGGCGACCAATCCATTCTTAAATATATTTTAACTAGTTCAGGGTGACCATAACTTTAAGGCTTACCCTATACACCATAAACAAACGCTTCAAGTGTTACTAAACTCTTTAGACTTTGCTTATTTCTAAATCGAATCGATTGAACGCCCAGTCACTGAATTCTGCTCATACATTGTAAACGTTTGCATTCTTTAAGAAATTACTCATACGCCCCATATACACAAAGGAAAGTCTGTCACAAATTCAGTTTGCCATAAGTTTGCCCACCAACTACAAGTTGATTTCTAAACCAATTAAGTGCAAATTAAATTATAAATTCTATAGCCGTAGTCGGTCGGGGCACCACGTCCCACGTCGAATCCAATTCCCAGTTTCAATGTCAGTCACTTGGCCAGTTAGTCACTTAGACTTCAAGACGAACGTTAAATGATGCGAAACCGAAGCACAACAAAACTAAAGAAGAAAAAAAAAACGAAAGCAAAAGCAACCAGAGCAAGAAATCACAACCCACGCAGCGAGCAGCAGAAGCAACGAAGTGTCAAGAGTAATCATTATAAAAGACAGATTCAGAGGCAGAGGCGGTGGCACTGACTGACTCCGACTGACTGGCTCTGTGTGTTTGTAGAGCAAAAATGCTTTTTTTGGGGTGTTGCTCCCCGCCATTCACCACCACCAACACTCTGTCCACGTAAGTGAATGAAAATGAAAAAGTGCTGGTGGCACACACAAGTTACGTGATCAGAATGATAAACCCAGGCTCAGAGGGTGTGTGGGTGGAAGCTGCGTCACCTAAACAAAATACTAAATTAAATAAAATTTTATTTTATTGCTGGCATTCCCTTTTGTCTAGTGGTCGAATCTCAAATTAATTAAATTGTCACTGCGGGCCAAACAAATGGAAATGAAAATGAAAATGCTTTGCGCTGTGATTTCTTTGACAATGTTATGAAATTTTTTTGTTACAGCTTTAATGAGCCAAACAGCTGTCAGGCTGCCGCAGTCAAAGGTCAAATCAGGGCTAAATCTGCTAGAAGGGGGGAGGTAAACGAAAAAAATGTAATTAAACTTTTAATTAAAAGAATAAAATGGGCCTTAATGACATCTGTTTTTAAAGCAATTTTATGCTCAAGATAAGCAAGATAAATGCAAGAAATGGTAAAGAAAGAGTTAAACCAACAAAAATGCCCACAGAGGAAGAGGTTTTTAAAATATCCCACCTGGGCCTTTTTGCCCCGCAATAAGAAAGACGTTTGCCTTTTTCTATTTATTTAACTTGTATTAAAATTTTTCGTAAGCCAAAATTGATTAAATTTTAGGTATTTTTTCTGTCTATTTGATTTTGTGTTTAAGCTTGTAAAGCATAGAAGGAATCATCTCCAACCTAGGAAACCTTAAGCATCTTTCAAATTACATTTTATTTGGCAAATGCAAAAATAAAATTTATTACTAAAATGGCAATTAAGTAAGCTTTGTGCATAAATTGCATTAAAAGTTTCAAGTTTCATTTACAACTTCAAGTTATTTATCAACAATTTCAAAAACATCTCAAGTTGATAAATCAATTTGCTGTATTGCCGCCACACCCTGAATGAAAATTACAATATTGACAAAAAAATAGAGAAACTAATATCTACAACTGCCTTTATATGGCAGCCAAGTCAATAGAAATATGTATATAATTTGAAGCGGGGCAACGGAAGCAGCACCGACCTACCATAAAAAGAAACTGCGAACTGAACGCGTACGTGACAATAAAATGAAATGTGGAAGAGCTGTCTGCTGTGGACGTGGACATGGACGAGGCCGAGGTGGCCGCAGAGCTACCATAGCGAATTGCAAATGCAACTGCAACGGCAACTTGACAAATTTATTTGCCTTGACAGCAAGCAGCAGGCAACAGCAACAGCGGCCACAAACGCGACTTGAGTGCAGATACAATCTATATGGAGATGGAGGATGGAGATGTAGACGGAGACGAAGACCTTCACCGTTTGGAATTTGTCGCATTGTCGGAATTTGTATGTACAAGTATAACAGTTGCAAGTGCATACACTGAGAAAATTTAAATTGAGTGCCTTACTTTATATGATATTACATAGCTGACCTGGCAAATGTATAAATTGATTCTAGTAAATAGTTTGGAAATTATTTCGATCGTTAAGTCTTTAAATATATAAAAAAAATACTCCTCCGAGACGGCTTGACCGATTTTAAAGGAATTTTTGGTATTTTATTGTGCTTATTAAAAAGGGAGTCCAGCTCGCCTGGCTACTTCTTCAGTGATTCATGGTTTCACTCAAGGTAAACAAACAGATGTGATTTTTACCCATTTTAGTAAGGCTTTCAACAGTGTTCCTCATTGTCTTCTGATTCTGAAATTGCGTCTATTGGGATTTCCGCTGGGGCTTCTTAATTGGATAAAATCTTATCTTCAGTCTAGAACTCAGAAAGTAGTCTTTAATAGTTGCACTTCTTACCCGGTTTTTATGACCACTGGAGTTCCCCAGGGTAGCCATCGTGGACCTCTTCTCTTCGTGTTATTTATTAACGACCTGCCTACTGTAGTTAAGCATTCTCGTGCATTGATGTACGCAGATGACTTAAAAATATTTCTGAGCCATAGCTCGCCCAACGATTCTGCTTTGCTTCAGATTGATTTGAATTCAATATATATGTGAAGCTCTCATAATTTCTTGTATTTGAACAGGGACAAATGTAAATCTATGACGTTTTATCGTAGGACCCCTTTTCTGATTGACTATTTATTGAAATTTTAACAACTTGAACGTGTTGAATCTTTCCATGATCTAGGTATTACCCTCGACCATAAACTCTCTTTTGGCACTCACATTGAACTTTCTGTGAGTAAAGCCATGGGCTTGCTAGGTTTTATTAAACGTTGGTCTAAGAAGTTCAATGATCCCTACACGACCAAGCTCTTATTTATGTCTCTTGTGAGGCCCATTTTGGAGTTTGGTTCGTGTATTTTGAATCCTCAGTCACTTACCCTGTGTAAACGCATTGAATCTGTCCAGAAACAGTTCCTTTGGTTTGCTCTTCGTTACCTGGGTTGGGACCCACAGTTGAGACTTCCTACTTATATTTCAAGACTTAAACTTTTAGACTTACCTTCACTTGAGCATAGACGGACTATGTTAGGTATAATGTTTCTATATAAACTTATAAATGGTAATATAGACGCTGAGTACTTACTCGGGTGTGTGAATTTCAATGTCCCTTCAAGACATACACGAAACTATATTCCCTTGAGGTTTCCTTTTGCTTCCTCTTTATGCTTCTAACTATCCTTTTCGCATTCTGTGTAGGGATTACAATAGTATCTTTTATTCTCCACACTCTTGCACTTGCATAGTTTCTAGAATTTTTTTTTTTTAATTCCTTCCGATCATTAACGCTGCGAGCAGGGGCGTAGCTGGTCATTCCGACAAAATAAATTACCCCCACCGGATCGGAAGGTGTTTCTATTCTATTTCTATATCTTTTAGACGAAGCTGCAATTAAAAAAAAAAAAAAAAAAAAAAATGTATGTGGTTCGCTTGTCATAGGTAGCAATGAGCCTACTTTATGGTACACATGGCCTTTGATTTTGAAGGTTGAACTAAATTTCTGACCATTTGCCGCAGTATTGTGCATTATTTCTGTTGCTCCAAACCCAGTCATTTGAAAGTATGAATTGATACTTTCAATGGTTCTGGTGGCGTCTCAATTTTCGGTGTTTGCACTTTTGCTGATGCGCAATTAATCAACCGTAGCAGCAATCAGGAATTTCGTCAATTGTTCTGCGTGTGTTAACATCTGTCCTGCGCATCTGCGACGGCGCAGCTGCGTCGTTCGACGGCCCAAATAGCCACCCCTACGATTTGCTGGCATTGTTTAATTTGGTTAATTACAATACTTTCCATTTACTGTTAAGCCTCTCGGCAATCTGTAGTGTTAAATAACGAATGTTTTCAATATTCATTGTTTTTTTTTGATGTGAAACATCTTTAATTTCGGAACGGACGATTTTAGTAGGGGTAAAATTTGATTTCAGCGTCACGTGACGCTGACGTCATTCATATTTTGTTTTGTTTTGATTTGTGGAGTTTCCCGGCAAACACACACACACACACAAGTGGATGGGCAGATGGGGGAATCGTAGAGGAAGGAAAGATGCTAAAGAGGGGCAACTGGGTGGGTTCTGGGAAAGATCTGGATGTGATTTAGGTTAGATCTGGTGGTATATGGGAGGGATTTGGGTGGAATCTTGTCTGGGCGGCATCTGGGAGCGATATGGGTGGGATCTGTGTGAGATCTGTGTGGGATCTAGATGAGGATCTGGGTGGGAGCTGGGCGAGATCTGTGTGAGATCTGTGTGGGATCTAGATGAGGATCTGGGTGGGAGCTGGGCGAGATCTGGCAGAGTTCTGGGTGGGATCTGGGAGGGTTCTGGGTGGGATCTGGGTGGGATCTGGGTGGGATCTGGGTGGGATAAGGAAGGTAATGGGGGTGAGATCTAGGTGGTTTCTGCTTGGGATCTGAGTGGGATCTGGGTAAGATCTGGAAGGGATCTGAGCGAGATTTGGAAGGGATCTGGATGGGATCTGGGCGTGATCTGGATGGAATCTGGAAGGGATCAGGGTGGTATCTGAAAGGGATCCAGGCGGGATCAGGAAGGGATCTGTGCGGGATCCAAAAGGATCATCTGGAAGTGATCTAATTGGGATCTCGAAGGGATCTGGGCGACATCTGGGTGGGATCTGGGTGGTATCTAGGCGGGATCTGAATGGGATCTAGAAGGGATCTGGAAGGGATCTGGGCGATATCTATAAGGGATCTGGTCGGGATCTGTTTGGGATCTGGGCGGTATCTGAATGGGAATCTGGAAGGGATCTGGAAGTGATCTAAGTGGGATCTCGAAGGGATCTGGGCGACATCTGGGTGGGATCTGGAAGGGAACTGGGTGGGATCTAGGCGGGATCAAGATGGGATCTAGAAGGGATCTGTGCGGGGTCTGGAAGGGATCTAGTTAGGATCTGGTTCGGAACTGGTTGGATTCTGGGTAGCATCCGGGGTGGGATCTGAGAGGGATATGAGTGGGATCTTGGATCTCCCATTTGTGGTATCTTGGTTGGCGAAACATCATCATTTATCTATGGACTCAGCACAATAAACTTCCTAAAAAAATGAAAGAACACTGCAGCAAGTGATCTTGTTTCTGGTATTTCTACTCCCCGTTAAACTTCTTCTTTCAAAAGAAATATTTTTGAGAACCCTGTTAAGTTCTTTTCTCAGTGTATACCGGTATGCCTTTTACCTGAAATTTGTTTAATATTGCATATGACCACATACCATACCCCCTCTTCCCACCATCCTACTCTGTTTGCGTCTTCCCTTTTGGAATATGAAAAATGAAATGTGGCTGCAATGGAGCAAGCGATTCGGTAAACTTGCCTCTGCCACTTTCTTTTTATCCAGGGAAATTGTGAGAAAACTTCTGTTAAGGGCAGCAGCTGCCACGAAATGGAGTTAGCCTAGCAGACATCACGATTTTAATATAAAAAAGGAAAGGAAAAATAAAGTAATAGAAAAGAAAATATGCAACCCAGCCAGGTGGTGAACAGGTCCTGAGGCTAAACTCCACCTTCACTTGTTGCACTTCAGTTTTCGAAGGCATCTAAGCAATGCCTGTGAAATTTTCATTTAAAATGTGCGCCATAAGTACGCATTACACACACTCAATTTCCGTTTTTCATTTTGAGCACAGGCAAACCCCAACATGTGTGTGTGTGTGTGTGGGTGCACTCCTGCTGCTTATCAAATTCCCTTCAGCATTCCCATTATCCAACTACATACTCCTACTTGTACGTCGGCATTTTATACGTCCCTGGCATTTTGTGGCTGCATCTCTGCATCTGCCACACATGCTGCGCTCCTACCATGTGCGTTAATGCTACGCTTGGGGCAGTGTTGTCGCCCCTTCTGCACGACAGCTGGCTTGGAGGTGTGCATTACACATTACATTATCCGCATCCTGTTGCTGCGCTGCGACTGTGAGAGGACGCAGATTTTAACGAGCTCCAGAAACGATAAATGTTTTTTTTCTAGTTTTTAAATTATATTAAAATCTTCAGCCTAAAGAAAGGGTACATAAGCTGAGAATTGGGAAATGTTAAATTTTATCTGAATAAAATGATTTCACAAATATTTAAATTTTGATGTGAAAAATGAATTTATTAAATGGTCTTTGTCGGTCTAAATAACAAAAGTGGTGGCGGCAATCCTTAATAATGTATGACCTTACATTGAGTAGTCTTTATTTTTTAGGTACGTCACTAAGCAGTCCAACAACAATAACAACAGAAAAACCACCCTTATCAGCATATATTTAGGGTTTGCATTTGATTTTGTTGTTGTAGCTCACTTCCAATCGATGGCGTGTGAATGGCACCAGTTGTCGGGAAAAATTTTTGATGTATATGAATCATTCAACGATTGTTTTTGGATGGTGATACAAGATCCTGAAATTTTTAGCTTGCAGCATTTATGAGCAGTTTTATGTAGTCAGTGAATAAACTTTACGTTTTCTCTTTTTGGACGAGTCTTTGGCCGTCTTTCAGTCCGTTCTACTGTCTAGTAGTACAGAAACACCAAAATTTAAGTTGTGTTTAGGGCAATAAATTGTGTATCCTCAGAATCTATGCCATGGTGGTTAACACTGAAAAAAAATGATAAACAATTTTTAGCAACAATTACTTAATATTATTAAATAATTTAAAAATCTATAAAACAAAATTCTTTCCACCAATATCAACTTGAGACTTGTCCGACAAACCAAACCTGAAATATACCGTTTTTAAAAAACCCTTTTTTGCATTTATTCGTTTTTGACGATTTTTAAAATTTTATATAAAATTAACAAAAAAAATTTTGTGCAAAACAGCAAATTACGTTTTGGTGGGCATGTCGAAATCTATTTTTTTTTTTATTAAAATAAAAATAAAAATTTTTTTTAGAAAGGAGCACGACTAATTTTTAGGCGATCTGGTCATGTATAAAATCTGCATCCCCTACAATCTTTTCCATAAATTTTCTGCACTTTCGACAGCAATTTTTCAAAACCGATTCCATTTGAACACTTTTTGATTGAAGGAAACAAATGCTAAAGAATTAAACTTAAAGTTTGCGTCGTGTAAGTCGCAACTTAGTACACTCGAAAAAAAAACAAAGAACTTCGTACTTGAATGAAGTACGAACGGTGTCAATAGAAAATACTTGATTCAAGTACAAAATCCTTATTTCAAGTACGATTTTTTCCATCCCAAAATACTTGATTTAAGACCCTTTCGGGATATTTTGGTACATTTCGAACTACTATTATCATACTATTAGTATGTTATGGTCTTAATTACGCCCGATTTACTCTCAAAATAAGTGCAAATATGTTCTTCATCGAAGTCTAATAAATTCTAAAGTCAACTCCACCATTTTTGAATCAAATTAATACTTCAAAAAAAAGTACAAAATGTTCTTGGCTTAAGCTTAAAAATTTTAAGCTTTACCAATTTGTCTTTAAAACTAGATATCTGTATAATATAAAAATCCAAAAGAAATGAATTAACCAAAAACCAAGATGTTTATACTGTAGGTCGAAAATCCACCCGCACTCCATAACCAAAGAGTTAGAGTGAATTTCAAGAACAGATTCAACTTTAAATAGCTCGAATTTTTCGAGCTTGCATTCTAAGTCTATTCTGTACTTAATCCAAGAAATTTTGTACTTGAACTAAGTACGATCTTTTCTTAAATTTTTGGACTAACTGAAAGTACGAAATGTTCTTGAGTCAAGAATGTTTGTTCCCATTTGAATAATTTAAGCAGTCGTTTTACTATTCTAGAATGTTTCGTACTTAATTTAAGTACATCCAAGAACAAAACATACTTGAAATTTCAAGTACAAATCGAAATAAATTCTGTTCCGATCGATTTAGAAATCTGCTGGTCGTTTTTTTCTGAGTGTAGGTATGTATACTATGGGGGTCGATTTTTTTCGACCAAAGCGTATAGCAAAAACGAAATCTACGGTCAATTCTAAGAAAATTTCACCAAGAAACCATGGGTCTAAAATGAATTCCTAGTCCCCGCAAATCGACTTCAAATATTTATGTTACATTTTCCCAAAAATCAAGTTAGAAAGTCGGTGAAGTCCGATCTGATATCTGATAAATTTTATATAGAAGCCACACAAAGTGATAAAGGTGTCAAAAAGTGAGCCCAGTGCTGCCCATCAAAATTTGTTTTCCGTATAACTCCGCTATCGTTCATCCGATCTTCATAATCCCTTTGGCGAATCGATAAATAATCATGATTACAAAATATCACTAGAAGGTATAAACCATCTATCTGGTAAACTGTGGGAGATATGAGGTTTTTTTAAATTGCGGGGGCGGAAGGGGGCGTGGCAACCTGTGACATAAAAATTTGTCTGCCGGCAACTACAAGAAGTATTTGTCCCATACAAGTCAAACCTCTATCTCTTACCATGTCAGAGATCTGATCAAATGACAGCAACACAATGAAAATTTGGAGTCCCGAAAAGAGGCCTCTCTCAGAGAGCACCTTACCTTATATAGTTGTATCATGTTATAAGCTATGTAGTTCTACCCAATCCTAATCCATCAACTATTCGATTGGTTATTTTAACAAATTCGAACGAATTTAATTTAAAGTGCTCGCAAGTTCCCAACTTTTTGTTATCGATTTTGCTTCATTCCCAATTCGTTCTGCAACATTTGACGTGGCAAAAGCAGCTTTATCGACAAATTAATCGGTTATCGGCCCGCCCAAAGTGCAAATTTTTGAAGCCAAAATATATTTTGACCATTTAAATTTGAGAGGGCTAGGAAAAATATTGCTTAAGACAAGAGTTTATTCCAAATTGTATAAAAGAGTCCACAAAAACAATCTTAAAAAGTCATGGAATATTACAAAAAATTGGTTCATAGGAAGCTCTTATTTCTAGCGACATTACCCTAAATGGGTTGGTCCTTTACGGAATAATTTGCGATCGTAAAATTTTTGCGAAAGACCCTTTAAGGCTCGTTCATCCCTGCTTTGCTTAAATCAGACTAGAGAGTAAGCTTCCTCGAATCAATTTAAAGACTTAAATTGTCGAGCAGTGTAAAAGCACTCACCTTCATCAACCAATCCTTTAACCATATACCTGCATATGCCTGCATTTATAGGGATTGGACATCATTATTGTTAGTACTTATATAATGTTTCCACCCTTAATCGAAACAGTGGCTAAGCCTTCATAAAAATAAATGAGAATATTTTCACAAAAGTCATAGCCCATTAATCGCTCACCCATTTACCTCAATTCTCGGTATAAACCTACCTACCTTCCACAATCCACAACACAAGTATCATTTTGTGCCGCAAATTGCATTTCCACATTAGAAATACCCGTTTCGGACAGGTCAAAATGGAAATAGAGAATGGCACCCCGAGGACTTCGTGTTATGGGATAAGGCTAATAGGATTTTGGGCAGCTCGCCGTACATTTCAATTAGTGGCCACGCACATGAGCAGAGAGTGCTTTAGAGAGGGCGTGGGTCCCTTTTATTTGAAACTGCAGGCCAAAGCGGTGTGAGGGATGGGGCAACAGAAGATGCATTTAGTTGGAAATTTCATTCCTTAAAGTCCACATCAGCTGGGGTCCCCATCCATTAAGATGAAAATTTTACGTCTGCAGCTGAAAAGCAAACACAGGCCAGACATTGCCTTTATGGCTTTCCAATCGCCTTCTACTTCTTGTAGCGCCCTTTATCCGTCTACAGGATAACAGCAGCTGAAGAGCATCAAATCATTTTGTGCTAATGGAATTGCTTCAATGTTGATGGAATTTTTATGGTCGAAAGAAAACAAACAAAAATTTTCAAATTCCCACAGTTTCTTTGTTCGTTTATGGTTATTTGTTAATGTCCTTTTCCACACACACACTTTTGATTGAGTTTGACGGTTTCGCCAACAACATAAAAACTGCATAAATTTACATAAAATGTTGAGGTAAAAAGTCAATTACTTTTTCATAGACAATTGCAGAACGGAGCAAAGTGGGAGGAAATTTCAAAAATGAGCAATTTTGTTTTGGGCGTAAAATTTAAAGCTCTTTCCCCCTCAAAATGACTGGAGAGCAGGGTTAATACATCAAACGAAATTAAAACGCACTGTGACATGGCAGGTTCTCGCTCGCATGGTGGTCCCAAGCCGCTCAAAAAGGCCATATATATTCTCCAGTTTATTAGAGTTTCATTTTCACATCAATCTTTGACATGGCCCACCACTGTGCGGTCCAAAATTAATGAACAAGCACCACAGCGTACACTGGCGTCTGCCAACAGCACGTGTCATCGCTCAGGGGCAAAAGGGCGGGGGGGCTAAAATGTCACTCAAATAAAACTACAAAAACAAAAGAACGCCAAGAATAGCACGCGAAAGCCAACAGCCACAAGACTACCCAGCCAAGTGGGCCAAAAAAATGGAGCCTTTATCCTAATCAGCAGACTGTTGCTTCTGCCCATGATGTTGATGTTGTTGCTCAATTTAGTTTACCCTGTCCGACAGACAATTACTCATGGGTTTGCTCCAGGTTATTCTTTTGCTGTGGGGTTGAAAGTGCATGACACACAATTGTGCCAGACAGAGACACCGCCCCACCCCCACCCCCACCATTAACGTGCATATGTGAAGTTTTGCCATAGCCACCGAAATTGTTTTTGTGGTTAACTGGGTGGTTTATGGTTACACATTTTCTGCTTTTACCTTTATGCTTTTGTTTCGCCTTTCCTTTTGTACATTTCCTCTGCATATTGACATCGTTTCTGCATGCAATCTAATAAATGAGCGGTGTGTGCCCGCCGTGTGGCAAAAAAGGGGAAAGGGAAAAGAGCAAAGAGGTTGGCACGTGGTCGAAATCCGGCAGGTGCAGGTTGTGTCAGTTCCAACACATAAATAAAAATGGATTTCACTTGCCCCCAATAGAGTGAACTGCGGTTTACATTTCTTGGTAAATGGCAACCATTTAACAGGGGATTGTAATTTATTAAACAGTCGTTTTTTGTGTCAAGGAGAGGTTTTCAGAAAAATATTCAAATTACATCAATTATGTTGGATTATTTACTAGCATTTAGCTGCTCGCCGTTTTTTTTTCAGGGGAATAAATTATTTTGATGTTTTTGTTTACACAACATTGTTTTCTTAGTTTAGTATCAATTTACTTAAATGCGGAGAAAATAACTCACTTTTTATTGATAATCCACATTCCTACAGAAATACAAATTTGTAAGTTGTTGCTCGGAACCACTAACTTTGCCGGCCGGGCCAGCCGAAACTTCAAACAGGAACACAACTCAATACGAAGGAGGCTAGTTGTTTCATTAACGCCGACAGCTACCTCTCCATGCCGGAGCTGCCATAATCGTTTGGGAGTTCCTGAACGACTTGACAGCAAAAGCCGGCCCCGTGAGAACAGCGCTAAGTAGTGTATGTGTCCCCAATTTGGCCTTCCTATGTTAGTGAGAGAGATTTCCTTCTCACTTCTAACATAGTGTCCAACAGTTTAGAATAGAGTGGCGCATAATGGTCATTAACACATGCGAAATAAAACTTCTTTTAATAGCCAATAACCATCGAAGAAATGTTACTCCATTTCTGAGAAATACAAGAAATTAAGAAAATGATATGATGACATTCATTCAAATTTCTGACCATGTAAAGTTGAGGTGCGCGCTTGAGCGAGTTTTCACTCACGTCACGAGCAATTCTCGAAAAAAATCTCTATAAGCACGATTTATGCGCGTAATTTTTTCAAGCGTTTCGCGTCACTCACGATTTATGCTTGATTTAAAAAGGCGTCCCGAAAGTAATCACTTTCGATTAAAATGCATTTACTAAAAATCCACTTAATTAATAAATTAAATAAGGTATTTTTTTATTTCTACATAAAGCCTGAAAAAATCAATGGATAAAATTATCTTTCATTTTATAGTTTCATATTCTTAATTCTCCAAAATTTCAAATACAATTTCAACTTATATTTTTTCGAAAGATTTTGGATTCTTGTATGATGAATCTAAAAACTAAGTAAATCGTGCATTACAGCTCTTAACTGGGAACAACACCGTTGCCTGCCATCGTATGTGGGCATACTCCGTCCTACCGCAAGATCGTAGAATCTGTCACGCAGTTATGTTCCTTCATAAGCTAATAAACAGTCATATTGATTCTGGTTTTCTACTGAGCCGAATTAATTTTTCCATCCCAATTTGGTCTACAAGACAGTTCTGGCCAATTTTCTTAACTTTAAGTAGATCTAATTTCGAATCTCATGACCCGTTTCGAAACATATGCACGTTAATAACGATTTATACCATTTGTTAGCTTCTGATTGTTCGATGTCGCTAAATGTATTTAATATTATGTCACACTTATCTTCCCATTACTTGTAAATCTTTGCCTCCGCCCCACTGATGTGAGTCGGAGCATATCATAAAAAAGTTCTCCTAATTTCGGTGGATGCGAGATAAGGATTAATCTGTTTATATTGACAGCTAAATTTGTCAACTCTATTAAATAAATAAAAAAAAATACAAATTAGAAGAGTTTAGCTCGTTTTGTCCAACATTTCTTTTGACAGAGGAAAAATAAATAGAACGAATGCAATGTTTTTTAATTCTGTATTTAAAAACAAGGAAATGTAGTGCAATGAATGTGGCTCTAATCGATTCCTAACTGAGTTTGATTCACTTTTATAATGGATTTTATTATTAAATGTGGAAAAGAAGATGAAATAAACGAAACAATTTTGTGAGTGCTGCACACGCTAGGATCACGGATGCTTACTAGGTTGGACCCCATGAATATGCAAATTTTTAAGGTCTTGCTCTCACCTCCCTAACTGATTTTTTTTATGGATAATCAGCATAAAAACAAACAAACAAAAGTGGGACTACTTTATTTGCGAATTGCGAAGAATCAGAAAGCCTGCTAGATATTGTGGAAGGATAACTGTACGCTTCAAATCTACTTGGCTTTGAGCAGATGGTTTCAAATCTATCAACTTATGTCATCTAATCTGGTAGCCAGGCATTTTCGAGCATGTCAACATATAAATTCCAAGAGCTTTAATACGAAATACTAACGTTTATATGAAAACTTCTGGAGATTTCTGGAACACACCCGTATGTGATCAAATAATTTCGTACAAAAAATTTGTATTCTATAATCGTGTCGTATGCGTAATTTTTTTTTTAACTTAAAGGCAATGTCGCGCTTATTTAAAATTAAAATAGAATTTCTTAATTTTTACAATTATTGATTAAAAACCAAATATCAGCTTAGGGATGACTGAGACCTGTTTTTTTTTTCATTTCGCCGTTTTGGGGTCCGGCCTAATGCTCACGCACGACTCTCAGTCTTTGCCCACGATCACATCACACCCCGTGCCAAATTCAAATTCACGTCACGGCAACACTCTATAATGATATATACTTCATTCTTTGATGAACATCAACTGCCGAGTCCATAGTCCTGTCCTTGAACTCAGAAAGAGCTGGAGCTATCAACTTTGAAATGTAATATCTAGAGTTCCTGAAAGGTTCATTAAGATCGCATAATGAATAGCCGAGTTCATAAAATGTTGCGTGCTTTTTGGCTTCCGTCGGAAGGAAGCATCTCCGACCAAAACAAGTATATAAACTCAGCGAAATTCAATTAAAGGCACATGGATATTTTATGTTTTATGCGAAATTAGATGAGAAATGAATCAAATGTTTATTTAATACTAAAGTGAATAACGATATTAGTTCAATAAATGTCTTAATACTACAAATCAACAGGTGTTAGATTAACAAACAAATTGTTTTGAAAAAATTCATTTTTATACAGCGAAATTCAATTAAAGGCATGTATTTAAATTATATGACAAAAAAACAATATACATATTATTGTCGAAGAAAATGATGATTAATAGTGAGTCCAGCTTCCAGATTTTGAAATCACTTCAAAAATTTGTTTTGGCATTGTCTATGACCTTTTGAAACTCTGAAGTAGGAATTTTGTCCCATTCATTGACTACAGCAATTCTGAGCTCTTCCGCCGACTCGAATTTGCGATGACCAGCATATACACGTCGTGCCAAGTTACCCCACATGTTCTCTATAGGAATTAGATCTGGGGAACGTGCTGGCCAGTTCATAACATCGATCTGCTTCTCTTGAAACTAATTAACGCTGAGTCGTGATACATGTATGGCAGCGTTATCCTGCTGAAAAATGCTGTCTGAAGTAGGTTGCATATCCAAAAAGTTTATTAATACTTCATCCAACATGGTTATATACTTTTCCGAGTTCATACGCCCATTCACTTTACATATGGGAGTCCTTCCATAGTAACTAAAACCAGCCCATATCATTAACGAACTCCTCCAAAGTTCCGCTTAGTAGAAAAGGTTTCGGGCTTCTTCAAATCGTGCCAGTAATAATTAAAACCATGTGAACCGTCAAGGTTGAATTTTTTCTCGTCTGAAAATATTACCTTTTTCCATTGATCGGTTTATGACATGTGTTTTTCGGCAAACTCCAATCAATTGCAACTTTATGCGATTCCTTTAAAGCAGCTTTAGACTTCATTTTATTCCAAATTAGACGATTACTTCCAGATAAAATTTGTTGTACACGACGCTTAGTAACGGGTAATTGTAAGTCAGCTCTTATTTGCGATGCAGTTGCATTTTTTTTGTAAGCCAGCCCGAATTATAGCGGATTTTACTCGAGAAGAAATCTTTTGATTATTATTATTTGATCGATTTGTATTATATTTCTGCTTTAAATTGACTACATTATCCACTGCAGATAGAAATCTTTTCAATTTAATGGCAATTTGCCTGTTAGACATGCCAGTATCCTTGTAAGCAAGGATTTTGGCTGTTTCTTCAGATGATAAAGTTTTTCCCTTTCCCATATCAATATTGAGGGAAACTTTCAATAGGATATAATTTGTATCTAAAACGGAGCTGCCTTTAATTGAATTTCGCTGAGCGTATATTCTAGATCAGCATGAGCAGAATCAAGCCGTGCCGAGCGTCTGCCGTCCGTCCGTATGAACATCCAGATCTTAGAGATGGTAAGAGATAGTGGTTTGACATGTATGGGACATATGCTTCTTATACTTGCAGGCAAATCAAGTTTATTTTTAATTTTCGCCACGGCCCCTAAATAGCTTAGATTCAAACACAGAACAGCTTTCTTAATAAATAAAACGCCTTTTTGTCAAAAATTTCTCTTCTTCAAATTCGTAACTGAGTTTGTGAATTATTTTTCATTTTAATTAGCATTAGAGTATATCATGTTTTTTGTACTTGACTAACTACTTAAAATTTACAGTTTCATTGCCTAATTGCCAAGTGGAAAATTGTATTAAACTGAATAAAAGTTTTCTTTCTGCTCTTCTTCAGCTGCTGCTGCTGCTGCTAATTCACTTTTTGTCCGGTATCATCTTTCACGTTTTGCCAAGCCAAGGCAAATACTAAGTTTCCTGCTTTTTGGCAGACATTTTCCAAGCCACGCGGCAGCTGCAGGAAATATTTATATAAAAACTAACAGACTTATTGCATTACTTACGTTAAATAACCACTTACAAAATGCTGAGGCAAAAGGTATGAGACGACCGACCAGGTAATCATGGTGATAATGTTGATGATGCAGCAGGGAAACTTATTAAATGCGCCAAACGGAAGTTAAGCAAATAGAGTTTACAACCGCTGACAGAGACAGAGATTAAAAGAGAGAGAGAGCGTGTGATAGTTGAAAACTTGATGGACAGACAGACAGACAGACTACTGCGCGCTGACAGCTTCTCAGTTGGAGTTGAAGTTGGCTGACTGTTACATGGTATGAGGATGCAATGGGAAATCAAGGCTACGTGCTTAAAAATATTCATTTTAAATCTACTCCGTACATATGCTTGGCATGTATGTAGATGTGTGTGTGAATACGAAAACCGAGAAATTCGGAATGTTGTTGGCTTGCATTTTCATTGTTCGCTTTTTCTGATTGGGTTTTCATGTAAGAGAAATGTTTTATAGTTTTAAATGTGTTTTTTTTCTTGAGCTGAATATTAAATTGTAATAAATATTTTAATGTTTTATGAATGAATTCTGAGTAAATAAATGAAAATGAAAATTTATAATATTATACAAATACTAAATATTCTAAAATAGAATCCTACCTTTTCATCTCTAACCAACTTTAAGGCTAAGTTGTTGTTGCTTTCGTTTTTGAACCATTGCAACCTGCCAGGCCGTCTGCCCGGCTGTCAGCTTTTCTCAGAAATCTAATATAGCGGAAAACCCAATTAAATTTCGCACAACGCAACAAAGCCCGGGCAACTGCAAATAATTCCGTTTATGCCAGGAGCAACCGAGACAAGTTTAATCTCTTTGGCGGATGCAGCTGTGCACAGTTCTCCAGTTCCAAGTGCCGGAGATTGGCGTTGCCTTTGGGCTCTGTGAAACATGTATACTTTGTATGCATAATATTATTTTTTTTTCCAAAAGCAGCCATAATTGATTGCAATTATTCTTTGCTTATTTATTTGCAGACTCTCTGGCTCTACATAATTGAAGGACTTTGTAGTTAGGTAAGTTGAAAATCTTAATCTTAAGTTGAAAGAAATAAAGTTAAGACAAGTTGGCAACTTAAATGGGTTAGTAGATCAATGGTTTTACTTACCCCAGCAAATGGCTTATGTAAATACTTGTAAAGTGGTCCACCACTTCTCCACAATCCCTAAGTGAAAGTACAGCAAAAGTTTTAGTTTAAGAATCGGTTTTTATCAGCAGCTCAGAGCGGTTCTTCGTTGTGTTTTGTCCAGGCAAAGAACTAATCGTTGGCAGCCATAAAACTAAAATTGTGGCAGGAGCAGCAAAGTTATTGGACACTAAAAGAAGAAGCCGCCAATGGCCATCCAGGAGCAACAGCCAGCCACATGTGGCTCTGTGGCTGCAGTTTCTCTGTGTGTGACATCTTAAGTGCATTGGGGCTTTTGTTCTGTGTCCTGAGTCCGGGTGTGGAGCTTTAGCTCGTTCGGATTCACATTTATAGCAATAGTTGCAACAACAAGTACAAAGTAAAAAGCAAAGCAAGAACAACATAATGCTTTTTTATGTGTGTGTGTTTTTCACTGTTTTTCTTTTTTTTTTTTTCGTTTTACACACTTTTTTATTAATTTGGGTCGGCAACCTGTGGGGGGAATATACATATTTACACTATGAGACTGAGAGAGCACACAATGTGGTTTTTACGCGCCAGTGGGAAATATAAAGCAGAGCTAAAATCCTGTTGATATTTGGCAAAAAAGGAAATGCCAAAGTTTAGGTTTAAAGCTTTGTTCAGTGTCTGAAAAAGAAAAACGTGGCGTAAACTTTTCTTTTATTCAGGGTGGAAAATTAATTTGATATTTGTAACTGGGTATTAATTTTATATGGATTTTATTTGCTTTGATATAAGGAAAATAAATACTTAGGTAAGGTAGAAAATATATATTTGTTAAATTAATTTTATCTTTTTCGGCAGGTTTTTTATCTAAGGAATGTTTTCAAAGGCATTTCCAGTCTCGATCCCATCTCGGAATACTAATAAACAAGTGAGAAAGTCAGTCAAGCACGATTATATTATAGTCTGTACTAGTCTTTCGCAAGGAGTCATGCGGGTAGCTTGCAACATTATTTCGCCCTCTCTAAGATTGCCTTTGTTGAAAGATATGCGGTATTGGTTGTATAGGGGGTAACTGTTCACTGGCCTTTTTTGCTCATAACTTGGGAACCAAACTGCAAAGGGGGGCGTGGCAAAAATTGGAAATAAACTTGATCTGCCTGCAAAGATAAAAAATTTATGTCCCACACAAATCAAACCTCTATCTCTTATCACTTCTGAGATCTGTTTGTTCATACGGACGGAGCGAAATATTCGATATATGATATGATAAATTCTCGAATGCGAGACGAAGGAACGAACGGATGTAAATGCTCTAGTTGCTCTGCTCCAGTTGTTGATGTTCTTGACTTCTGAAAGCTCGTGCCACTTGTGATTGAGAAGAATCTACATAGTGAGAAAAAACGTGTTCAGAAAATAAGTTGCCATCAACTTAAAATGAGAACAGAACGTTCTCAAAATTTTTGAGAATAAATGTTCTAAATGTTCTTGGAATGAGTTAAGTGGTTCTCAATCGAATAATATTTGCTTTAAACCAGCGTTGGCCCTCGGTTCCATCCCGGGGGCGACAACATTTCGCTATTCACACATACATGAGCCGAACGCTTGCCGAAGCTGACATCGAGAGAGCAAGAAAGCGTCAGTTGCTCGACAGAGTTCGAAGCGATTAGGTCGAAGCAAATTCACGGAGCTTTGTTTTTTCATACTAATACACTCTCACCGTGAGAAGCTTGGCTTGGCCCCGTTGTAGGAGCTGTATAGCCAACATTTACATTTACACTCTCACTTTTTGGCCTCGCTCTCGCTGGCCATCGCTGCTTTAAACAACAACAAACCCGTTTTCTAACAGAGAGATATACAAGAGAGAGAGCAAGTGAGAGCAAGTGAGAGCAAGTGGCTCTCTTTTTGATCTCTCTCACTTGTCAGCTCAACAAAGCATAAGTAGCCCTCTAGACGTGCATTTGCAAAACAGTCTAACGGCTGAATTGGCTGACGTGTCAACCTATGCGTTGAGTGCATAAGGTACCGGGCTCAAGTCCCAGTTAAGTCCGAATAAATTTTTCTGTGTTTTTCTGAAAATCTTAAATGAAACGAGCCACGTGGAGTAGTGGAAACATCGTTTTCTGAGTCCTGTGAAGTGTATAGGTGGAGAGAGAAGCAGCAGGCGCGCATATCCAGGAGTCTTGGCTCCCTTCACTTCCAATTAAAAGTGGTATGTCCCGGTTCCCTATCCCTCCACCCAAATGCGAGGAATCCGCCCACACCTGGTCCAAGTGCAATCAAATTTTTTTTCAGGTGAGTCTAAAACAGAGTTCCCCAAGGGGAGAGCGCTAAAACGTGACTGTGTCTCTCTCTAACACACAATGATGTATTACTTCGGCAAGTAAGTTCGTGCTCCCGGGGCTATCGCTGGGGAACTCTGGTCTAAAAATGTTCTCGATTTTTTCTCTCTGTTTCTCTATTTTATATAATTGTTTATCTGTTCTAGCAAAACCAATATAATCTTTAAGTTGCCGAACGGCCATATATTGGTTTTGCACTATGCAGCAAATTTTTTTGGTGGCGACGAAAATTGCGCTCTCTCCGCTCACACAAAGTTGAGAGCGTAAAAATCTAAAAATATAATTCACTTGCTTGTGTGACTCTGTCGCTGTATGTGTACAAAAAGCGACTGGCTCTAGAGCACTCTCTATCTGGCGTTTCAACAAAAATTCAAAAGAGCGAAAAGCTAGTTTGAAACGCCAGCACCGAAAAATCGTGTGCAAAAACATCGTATGGCGTTACTCATTTTCATATTCTAATGTCTTTGGTTCTAGCTGCCCTAATATCTCGCATGTATGTAGCTGCATTCATTTGACGGCCCAAAATGCCACCCCTACGGGTTGCTAGCTTTGTTTAGATTGGCCAAATTGAAACAATTGATGAAAAATGAAATTCTGATATTTCAGTTATTTTACAAAATTTGTACAGCAATTAAAAACGGAGTGACACAGATGAACAGCTTAAAGCGTCGTCATTTCAAAATAATGTTCTGCAGAGGGAAACCAAAATCACCGAAGGTTACGAAATTAAGTTAAAAACCTATGGAACCCCATCCAAGTTTATAAAAAAAATTTCATTCAAATCGGTCCAGCCAATTTTGAATTTTGAACTTTTTTTATCTTGGCGAACAGCAATGCAACAAATACCGACAGTTTTCCATCTACCAAGGTATCCATGAAAGTAAAGTGTCTGTAAAGTATAGTACTAAAATACTATACCTCAACCAATTAAAAATATATACAAAACAATAAGCATGAAAAGAAAACTGACACAAATTCCTCTTTGGCTTCCCAACAAGGAATGTAGACTATTGACAGGAACACAGAACTAGATGCTGTGAAAGCTTTGAAAACGTCCCGCCCACGATGCGACCGTTTGCTTCTATGAAATATGGATTTACAAATTTTACAAATATTTTTTCTAAAGGAAGATTGTATACTCCAGAGGTGGGATCCGGCAAGGTTTTACGCTACAAAAGCTGCAACGCAATACATGACAAGTTGATAAATTATGGCAAAAAACTGATTGTTGTTGTAGCGTCCTTTCGTTAAATTTTGTTAGAGCCCGCTGCTTTAACTAAACTTGTCTGTTTCTTTTTCGGGTTTCTGCTCGTTTCTGCATTTTTTGGAGGAAGTCGGTACTTTTTAAGGTTCAGCTTACGAGCATGAATTAGTGGTTCGATTTAATTCTCAATCGATAAGTGTATGAACCTAGTCCAGCAATTGACACGCCAGGACAGCTTTTTTTTCGCTGGCCAGTGGCGGATGAATTAGGTCAGAACTGGTTGAAGTCGCTTTATTATCGCACACCAAAATAATTTCAGTTTTTGGCCTCGCTCTTGACAAATCCTGACACATAGGTTGATTCTGTTAACAGCAATAAGCTGATGCATAATTCTTTCTATTTCGTTAAACAAGTTGCATTTATAAACATCATTTCCTTCCATCTATTGTGCTCTTCAACAAATTGCACATTTTTTACTTTTAACATATTCTGTCTGTACTCGAGTTGTTATTGTTGTTGTTGTTGTGTCGTTTGTTATTCTCAAGTAACTATGCACGGTTAGCATTTTCTTTTAAAAGTTTTTCTTTTTATTTCAATATCAAAATATGCCCAAAGTGGCTTAAAGTCTTTTTATATTTCCATTTTTTCCTTCTATTTCTCAACTGGTAACGAAAGCTGATTTATGGACAGACACAAACATGAACTTATATGAAAGCACGTTCGCTTTATTGGGGAAATTCGTTGAATGGAGAACAGAACTGAAACTATACAATATTTATGTATATTTATTACCAAAGAAAAAAGTTGATGTCATACATAACTTATATGAAAAGTTTGGTCGTTAGAGAAAGTTAAAGTTAAGTCAAGTTAATTGGGTGGAAAGGTAGAAGAGAAGGCACTTGAGATAAGGTAAAATTTAAACGAAATAAGTTTTATTAAGCTAAAGTTGCAAATTTTATTAACTACATCCAAAAAGTATGCTATAGTGGGAATGTCAGCGAAATTGAAACCTAACCACCTAACTCAAATTATTTAATTGGCTATTATGACAGATTTCGGGCTGGAATTTCATTACATATTTTTGGGCAATTGCCGCACACGCAATATTGTTTGACTCTGCCTAACCAATTAATTACTTGAGGGTAATGGGCCACAAAAACTAACCACAACTCCCAAATGTGCATACCAAATGAAATATTGACGCGCTTAGCCCATTTTGGTGGAAGGTGCTGAAAAATGCCCAACTCATTAGACCTCCCTTCTGGGGGGGGCCAAACTGAAACTGAACTGATTATCTGCTTCAGTTGCACACGAACATTAAGCCATTGTGCATCGTGACTTGAAGCAATAAAATCTTATTAGTGGGCTGGACCAGAAAGGTCTAGCGAATTTTACAAAATGAAAACCATGGCGAGAATTGTGTGCCATTTGGCTCAAGGGAAAGACCGTAATAAAATGTATAAGAAAGGAGAAGGAAAATATTGCGCATACGCCGCATTGCCCGCCGTGGGTCGGGCTCTGAGGCTATTAATAATATATCGCTGCTTGCTCGCTCTTTCTCACCCTGATGTTCCTGCTGGCAAGTGCGATAAACCGTTTAGCTACTTGTATATCCTGCCAAAGACAAGAATAAAAAAATAGAGGAAGTAAGCTAGAGTTTCAACGAAGTTTGTATACTCTTGCACTTGGCATAATTTATACAATAAGTGATCGTTAACTAATAAGCTTAAAACACAAATTAGGTTAAAGTTCACTTTATTGGAGAAAGCGCGTTGCCGGTAAGAATGAGTGTAACACAATTTCAGAGAGTTAAATGTGTGAGTTTAAAAAAAAGCGTTAGTATCGATCATCGATAGTTGTTAGTGATGTGTGAACTAGTTAGATGAACAGGATGTGTGATTGAAGCTGGATTAACTGGGACTTTGAATGGAGAAGGATAAACTAGTTTAAAAACTGGCATTCCTTCCTTCTTTATATTACATACATAACCCTACGAAAGAGTATTTCAAATAGAATGGAATAGAAAAGAGAACAAAGAAATAGACAAACATTTTTAGGTGTGGTTCAAATGCTACAAAATAGACTCTAAAATGTAAATTCATTTGAAATTTGCATAATAATTTGGCTCATTAATGACTTTTCTAAGCATTTACCTTTCCCTCTCGACACACAAATTGATTCAATTATGCGGGTTCACTTTGGCCCTAGGCAAACTAATTGAGCCAATCAATCGTTTAAAGTTGATTAAACATTGCCAAACAGCTTAGGCTTTAAGTCTCCATAAAATCCACTTAAAATTGTTGCATTCAATTGTAAAATATTTCCAAATATTTTACAGACACTCACTCATGTGTGAGTTAAATATTTGTTCCAACAATGCCAAAAACTTTGCCGACAGCTAAACAATCTTCATCTCTTCCCACCAGCTCTTTGCTTATTTTCGCACAACTGTGCAAAAAGTTTTGCCAATAAATGAAAATAGGAAACACAACACAACAACAGGATAACAACAGAAACAACAGAAACAAGATGTTGAAATAAGTTGTCAAGCTAACGCCCCATTTCGAGACTGTGTAGAGGGTATAGTGGGGTGTGTGTGTTGCCTGCTTTCCTGCCTGTTTCCTCATTGAAAATGGCGGCTGTCTTCGATAAGCACACAACATTGATAAACATGCTCATTCGCCAGGCGACTATAGAGAAGATATCGTCTTCGTCTTGTGTATGGCACAAGTTGAGACGGATGCCAGGCAACGACACAATGTCTATGGTCAAAACTGGTGGCTTGACAAAGCGACTGTCAAATGGGGAAACACTTGGATACACTGAGAGAGATAGGTGCAAATTTTTGATGTGAAACATCTTTAATTTCGGTATGAAGGATTTTAGTAGGAGTAAAATTTAATTTCAGCGTCACGTGACTTAACAGTGACTTGAGATTGACAAACAGTGACTTTACAGTGACGAGATTATAAATCAGCCTTTGACACACCGATAAGGTCAAGGTTCTTTGAAGCCCTATCTACTTTTGGTATACCAGCAAAGTACATTCGACTTTGCAAGATGACGTTGAGAAATACACAAAGCTTCGTCAAAATAGAAAAGAACCTATCCAAACCATTTGATACCAAAAGAGGTTCCTTATCGTGTGACTTCTTTAATTTCCTGATGCAATGTATACTGCGCCAGTGCCCACATGCCAACAGAAAAGGTAGAACATATCACCCAGATGAATGACGAAGCTCCAGTAAAATAGGGGTATAGATCGAAGGCGGCTGACTATGGAGGAAAACGCAGAAGGAGACTACCTCCACTAATATAAAACGACCAGGTGCGGAAAAACCATGCCGAGCTTGGTGTGACCAACTAGTTTCAGCTCGCACGGTATTTTTATTGTTAGCTGGTCACACTGTCTTTTATAATCGACAGAATAAATAACTGAAAAATTTATAGAATGAATATTTGGACAAATCAAATATTCCGTATCGAGCTCAAGGAATAATCTTGATTCAACTTTTCGTGTTATTGAAATATTAAAAAAAAAGGTGTGAGTGCCGATAACACTCATGATGTGAAACATGAAGCTAAATTAAAGGGCTTATTTTTAAAAGCACAATCTTTCTCAAGGGTAATTAAATCAGCAATGACGTTTTTTTAAAAGAAGAAAACAAGGAGCTAGCATTTGGAGTTCAAGGAGTTCATTTGAACAAGAATAATCTAAGCGAGTCATATTCAAGATCTTTTAATGATTATAGTGAGGTAAGTGATTTAAGGAAGACTCAGAAATAGCTCATGCATTTGCTCAAACAGTGATTGATTGAAAAACGAATCGAACAATACTCCCAAGTGACTCAAAAATAAGTCTCAACTGATCCGAAAAAAGTGATATAAACGACTCTTGATAAAGAGTCGCAACTAGGGTACCATTTTCTTTCGACAAAGGTATTATTTACGAACAGAAAACGAGCGCATTTATAGCGACTATTTTCATCAGACTGAGGAATTTATAAAAGACTCAAATGTGATCAGAGAATTCATAAAATGCTTGCTGGTAGCATATTCACTGGCTGCTGTTTTCTTCCTTCTTTTCTGTAATGCTGTGAAGGCACTGTCAAGTCACTGTTTAGTAACTTTTAGTCAAGTCACTGTTTAGTCACTGGCAAGTCACTGTTAAATCATTGTCAAGTCACTCTTTAGTCATTGTCAAGTCACTGTCAAGCCAGAGCTAAGTCACAGTCATATTCACTGTCAGGTCACTATTTAGTCACTGTCCAGTCACAGTTTAGTCACTGTCAAGTCACTGTTAAGTCACTGTTCACTCACTTTCAAGTCACTGTCAAACTCAAATCACTGTTTAGTCACGTCAAGTCAGTGCTTAGTTGCATTCAAGTCACTATAAAATCACTGTTAAGTCACTCAGTTTAGTGACTTTCAAGTAACTGTTTAGTCACTATCAACTCAGTGTTAAGTCACCGTCTATTCACTGTCCAGTCACTGTTAAGTTATAAGCTCGGCTCTTTTCTTACACCAATGCTTGCCTTCGACTCGTTTGGTGATTTACCGACACAAGGAATAATACGGGTCGAAAAAATATCAGTTGTTCAAGACAATCCACATGATTTATCAATATGACAACTCTCAATATTCATTTTGCTTAGCTTTCCGGGTTTCAAGTAACTAATCAAGGCAAGAAAAAATTTCTTAAGCAAATTCAAATTTGTCATCTGAAAGAAAATTTGAAAATCGGTACAGTTTCTCCGAAGCTGTTGGACCTTGCACATCGGTTAAAGGCAGGAACAAGAAGTATTAGGGATAAACTTGGCGCTGCCTGTCAATTGTGTGTGGTGTTAAGCGATAGTGCCCAACGAGATACTTATAGTGCCACAAAGGAAGTCACAGTGGTTCACATATTCCCAAAAGTATCCCGAGAGAGTAAAAGAGAGCGAACAGCTGACCAAATGTTTCCAGAGAGCGAAAGTGAGATCGAACAGCTGACTAATTCTTAAGTACATATTAGCGATTGTCAACGAGAGCGAAACCCAAAGGTGAGAATGTATTGGTGTGCGAAAATAAAGCGCCGTGAATTTGCTTTGATCTAATCGTTTTGATCTCTGGCGAGCGTTTGACTGCTTTCTGCTCTCTTGGTGTCAGCTTCGGCATGCGTTCGGGTTGTGTACGTATGAATAGCGAAATTTTTTTGAGCCCCCCAGGGGAACCAGAGACCATCGCTGGTCTAGATATTCTAAGTCAGTGGCCCCGTAGCGGCCTTGTTCAAGGCACGCAACAAATCAAAGTTGACACAAGCCAAAAAATGTAAGAAAGCTGATTACACCTAAAAAGGACTGAAGTCGTTTGGGATTCGAGTCGTTTTGGGGTCGAAAGCTCTAGCAAATTACACTCTATGTTGTATTGCTGCTATGAAGTAAGTGAATTGTAGTTTATTTGGACCAAATGAAGTTAGATTCACCTTCTTTTTTTTTTCTTAAATTTAGCTTCAGTTGATCGCTGATGGCTTGAAATTATAGGAAGATCAACGTGTCATTAAGTAACGTCCATTTTAGTTAAACTGTTCAATGTACAACAAGGCCCTCAGCAGCCTATTTACATAGACTCGCAAACATGCAAGCAGTTTCTTCGCTTCGATTTCCCTTCATTTTTGAACTTCTCCTTACTCCTTTACAGCTTTCAGTATATCACACATTTTTTTTTTTATTTTTTCCGCAATTTTTCTCAGTGTAAGCAATAGTCCTCAAACTCCCACAAATTTATTTGAGGTTGAGGTCGATGAAGTTTTTTTCCGCACTTTTACAGTGACATTTTTTTTTTTGTCTCTCCTGTCGACTTTCTTTGTGTGTGGGAAAGTTGTATTGAAAAATGTCCGCTACACATCTATGGGAGTGTCGGCGGGGGGAGGGAGGTATGGCACTCTTATTGTCAATAACATTTGAGTAACGGCAAAGTCGTAAATTGCAACACCAACGAGTTTGCTCTAGGAGTAAAACAGAACTTTGGCACGCCCCACCTGTGGACAATGTTTAAACAAAAGGCTGTGTAACGTGTCCTGTAGGCTTAGAACTCCCAACACTAGAGTAGTTCATTGAACTGCCGCTGTAATCGATTTCTGGTGCGTTGTAGCAAAGTTAAGGATGAACGGCAGGATAAATGTTTTATTAACACACAAAGACAAACAATGTTCTGACATTCATTTGATAACATTTTATTAGCAACGAGTTACGTTTGTCTGTATGGATGCAATGCAGTCCAGACTTGACAGCACAATCGTAGGTGTACTGGGAGGGGGGTGTTGTTAACGGACTCCTGTCAGATACACTTGACATGGCTGGTTAGTGTCTGCCAGTGTAGATTATGAATGCCAAGCCACATCCAATTGGTAGAGATTTAGTCAGTGCCAGCTTGTCATGCGGATGCTGAATTGATATGAAAGGAAATGCTGCTACAATTACAATGGTTTTATCTTATGCTGGCTGGCTTTATTGTAATAGTAGTAAATTGAGTTGGACTGTGAAACTACGGCTAATAGGTTTGTTGAAATTTGTACTTGGAGCGTTTTAGTTCTGTTCTTCTGCTAACTTCATTGTGTTTTGTGCTGATGCACCACACATGACTGTCATTGTGGCTAAACAATAGCTTTTATTTTACCTTTAACCCCCCTTTAATTCTGGTATGAAAAGGGTTTGAAATGAGCTTCCCCTTATATCATCAGCCTGAAAGTATGCAATTTTTTTAAAATTTCTCAAATTTCGCTAAAGAATTAGAAGAAATTGTATTTTAATCAATTTTAAGGTTGGAAAAATCTGTGAAATTTGTTAAATTGACTGAAAATCCTTGAAATGCTGGTTAGTCCAAGTCAGTACCTGTTTGGCCTAATAACTCCTTCATTGTACATCCTACGATGCCCCGCTGAGACTTTAAAGTAAAATTCATCATAAAGTGAATCCACTTTACACACAACAAAGCAATTCATGTCACATTGTCAACGCATCTGACTTGAATTCCTAAAATATTAGTTATCCTTTGACATGTTTGCCTTAACAAACTTTTGTCTCTTCTGTATATTAGTTTTCCCCCCACTATTTTGATTAGCTTCAATTTGTCGTTGTGGTTTCTCTTTGCTTGTGCAGTTTGACACAAGAACAAGTATTTTTGCGGTTTCTTCAAACTAAATTTAATTTTATTTTTGCTAATTAATTGAGCTTGTGGATGCAGTCGGACTGACCTTCGCCGTTTAGAGCAACAAATACTCCTTCAGCATGCTGTACCGAAAAATCTAGTAAAAACGTAAACAAACACTTGTCCCATGGCCAAAGTTGTGCCTAGGTCGGGTCCTTCGCCAAAAGCTTTCCCTTGCGCAGACGCCAATCTCTACAAACTCTTTCCTCTTGCTGCAGTTGGAGAGCTTTTTGAGTGTGACGTCAGCCTGCGGAGCATGCCGCTAGGTCCATGCCGCCAAATGCCAAGGACTCTCGGCTGCTGAGCAGTGCCATTCGAGATATTCACCAAGTGAGACGTTTCAAGCGGGCAACAGACATTACACGCACGCAGCTCTCACGGTGTGGTGGGCGTGTGTGTGCATGTGTATGTGTTTGTGTGTGCGTGTGAGTGGTCATAAAATAAACAAGCTCAAGTTTGTGAGCCACAGAAACTTTTTTAAACTCAATAAAATTTAAAGAAGAATTCCAAACCACAAATTAGCCCAAACAGACTTGACTTCATTTCATCCACAAAAAAAAAAACAATAAAAAAAGAAAGGTAAATTCAAACATAAACAAACACTCGAACCAGAACAAACCCCACAAAACCGCAGTACAAAACCGATAAAAACATGAAAACACTGCGAAATTCGGTCAATATTTGTGCCTAAATGTGTTTGCGTGTGCGTTTCTCTGAGTGTGTGTGTGTGTGTGTGTGTGTGTTCAAAAAGGGGAAATTTTCGTTCTCTTTTTAGGCCAGAATCTGTGTCAGAATAAATTACGCACTATTTTTGTTGAGAAGGATTTTTATTGAATGATGAGTGGATGATTCATAAATTATTCAAGCAATGTTTTTCTTCTGAAAATCCATTCAATAATCCCCTCGGAAATTGAAGCCTCCTTCTCTTTTAATTTAATTGAACCGAATGCATACAAATTTCCGCTTGATTGATATTAATTCAAGTAACACATGTAACTGTCAGCCGGCACGGCAAGCTCCTAGACAGAGAAATGGGCCCTGGGGGTAACTAAACTGTAATTGTTGCATTTGCTTTCAATAATGAATTACCGAATTAAGCCAAAACAAATGACGAACTGGGCATACTCTAATCAGGGATTCAAAGACATACATTTTTTACAAATTCTTATATAAGTTTAGTATTAATTTGGTTTGTTCTCAAATTAAGTAATAAAAGTCTGAGTTGATCTGAGTTGAATAATTTAAATTGTATGCCTGCCTTGTAAAAAGTTCTTGAACGTTCTCTCCATTCCACTCCAAAGTTCTCTCATACTCATACAAACTCAAAATTGAACAAATTTATACATTTCTGTTCTGTTAAAGTTCTGTTTTAGAACCAGAAACCCAAGAATTTGGAATTGCTGAACGAAACCGAATCAGCCTCTTCCTTCTTCGACTGTTCGATTTATGGATTCTCTATCTAGTAAAAATCTCGTTTTACCAGTGGTTTGCAAAAGGTAAAAAGAGAGCAATTTCACTCGAAATTAAGAACACAAAACGAAACCGAAAATAAATTGGTTCCATTTACTTTTCAAAAAGAAGTAGAATTAAGAACATGCTGGTTAGATAGTTTCCCAAACTTTAAACATTCTTATTGTTTACATTCAATGAATGTCGAAATTTTTATGTAAAATCGATAAATTTTAAATCCTTTTGAAAACAACGCCTCCAACAAATCTGGTTCAAAATCCTCAAAAATCTAATTCAGGGGTGCCCAAACTGAGCTTACGGCCGCGTGCAATGAAATACTAATGCACAAAATATTTTTTAAGCAAGAGTACCCAGTGAACCAAACTTCCGTAAACGATATTGCAAACGAGACTTAACTATCGCTAACAGACCCGAAAACGATAAGAAAACGAATCACAGGTCGCTCAGTTTGCGTCAGTTTTATATTTAATGGCTCGCAAATGATTCGTTTGCAAACTTTTTGCGATATCTTTTACGGGCCTTTTCTGATATTGTTTTGTTTTCGTTTTTTTAAAGATTACTTTGCGAGACTTCTATCTAATATCTTTTGGAAGACACTTTTAATTCTGTCAAATTTTTAAGCGAATTTTTGTTTGAATGCAGCTATATAAATGCAAAAATATAAATGACGCTAAAAAATACTTACTTACTACGGATTGCTAGGGTGATTCGCAAGCCCCTGATGCACTTCTTGGCTTCAAATAAACTTGTCTTAAGCCTTTTCCCTTCATCATAAGAAGTTCAGAAATCTGAAAAAGCTTACGTACGATTATAGTTGGGTTAAGTTGTAGTCCTTATTTGTAGATTTTGACCACAAATACGTTTCCTCTTGCACGAGATTTATTCCATAATTCTCTTCCGACTCAAGGGAATTACAATTGTCCGAACCAAACTTGTTTTCGATTTGGATTAATTTAAAATTTTTGCTTGCCAAAAATTTTACTCAGAAGTTTGCAACGCATTGAAAAATTCATTGCATGCCCTCCTATAAACTACATATTCTGGATCCGTCCTCTAGCTAAAAACTAACTATAGCTAGAAACTAACGGTCGCAAAATGGGTCAAAAGCTTTGAAATCCTGATTTGTTTTCAATATAAAACTGGGTTAAAATCGGATGACTATATCTTACGGCTGCCATAAAACCGATAGGCCGGAAAATGGGTCTTTGTGCGAATAACCTGTATTGTTTTCACTTAAATTGCTTTCAAACAGATTTGCAAAAATTTGTCGAAATCAAATGATTATATCTTATGGCTGCCATAGAGCCGATGGACCTTAGTAAGAAACTTTTTATACTCTGTACCGAAGGTACATAGAGTATATTAAGTTTGTGCAAAAGTATGTAACAGGGAGAAGGATTCATTTCCTACCCTATAAAGTATATGGGACATTCCATATCAACTCGGCCACCCAACTTTTTTTATTTCCAAAAAATTTTTAATGGCTATTATTTTGAAGTACTATACTTGGATGAAAATACCCCAAAAAACTTTTCCCCTACCCTCAATAGTTCTTAAGATAAACCGGGTACAAACGAAATTTAAAAAAAAATTATAACTTTTGAACGGTGGTTCGGATTTAGTCGAACCAAAGACGGTTTTTTGTTATTTTCTCGTGAACTTTTCGATAAAAATATGAGACTTCAACCAAAGCCATCGGAAGTATTTTTTTCCTATACAAAAATCAGTATTTTGCACTTTTTCTCCGCGAGGGGCAATCCGTATTTGATCCGAACATTTGTTCTCAGAAAGAGCATATTTTTATGTACATTTCACAATTTACTTCAAGATGGAAGACAGCCTGAGAGCGCGGAAATAATTTTTTTTGTTGATTTTTTTCTTTGTTTGACTGTTTTTTCAATTATTATGACCTAAAAATAAGCAATTAAGTAAATTTCTGTTAAATTTTGGTCTTGGAGTGCACAAAGGAGAGCTTCCGAATTCGAAACGACGAAATACATGGCTTTAAAAGCAACACGCTTAAGAGAACTGAAAGGAGTGTTTGCTTCGCCAAAAGCCAAAGCAGGTCATTCACTATCAAGTGAGACTGTGGAAAAAGTACGCAGCTTTTACCTAAAAAACAGTCGAATAATGCCAGACACAGTATCTGTTAAAATTAACGGAGAAAACAGGTTGGTTTTAGTAAGTTTGCTGAATTAAGACGAAAACAATGCGTACTAGCGTGTGTGTTTGCACTTATCATCAAAACTGTAAGCTTATGTTAAATGCTATTAACATTTTCAGCTTAACTAAGAATACGCCATGGCTTATCAAAGTCTATAAAGCGTGTCTCAATTGAATAATGTGCACCAATCCAACCGTAGCTTGTCATTTGGATGAATGTCAAAATTGAAATCTGAGGCACATTATTTTGAAACTGCCCACGGTAAAGGAGCTTGTGATGGAGTGGGCGCCATTTTTAAAAGAGAAGCCTGACGTAGAAGCCTCCAAATCACCCATGGTGATCCTATTCTTACTCCAAATGCTTTGTATCGATGGTCGAAAAATCATTTTCTATACAAAAGAGGAGCACGAGACTGAGAAAGCAGAATTAAAGACTAGATTTGACAGTGCTAAGCCCGTTCCAGGACCGGATTGGATAATCGATTGCTTATCAGGCGTTATTCTGCAGCAATTGATGTCGAAGTTTTCCTAAGGAAAAGCAGCGGACGCAACGAAAGCCTCGTTCTAGACACTTATAAACTTTTGAACTTTGACTAACCAATTATAATAGAAAAACATTGAACATTCTTTTGTTTGATTTCTTTGATCAGAATTTGGACTTTTTACATTTGGACTTTTTATAGCTCGGTAAACAAAATTTAACAGAAAGGGCATAGCAGAATAAGCATACAAAAACTGCCCCCACTCCGATCAGAACCAAATTTAAATATGTTGTTACCATCAATGAGAAACTCACTCTCCTAAGTTTGTAGTCTTCTAATCGCTATTGGAGTAGAATTACGAGGGCGGAAAGATGCGAGGGTTGTTCCAAAAGTTATCGGCCGTCAAAAAGGGTGTCCAAAAATAAAGTTATAGTGCTGGCGGCCATGATTCCAGGTCTGCAGGATGTCTGAAATGAAAAGTGAAAACGGGGTTATAATCAGAATAGACGTAATTCTGGTTTGAACCTCGAAAAAAATGTTGTTGTTGATTTTTTTGACAAAATGGCGGCCATTAATAAATGAAAAATCGATTATTAACCTTTTTTTTTGTTTTTTTGTAAAAAATAAATAGTAAACATTTTTTTAAAATTATGATTGAGGTTCAGACCAGAATGGTGACAATTCTGCGTCGATTTAAATTTTGATCATCAAAATCGGTTCAGTGTAACTGGAGCTATCATGGCCGCCAGTTCGAAAAACGTGGTTTCGAGATAAACACGTTTAAAGTTTCAAGTTCGTAGAGTATTATTTCTTAGTTCCAACTAATTCTAGTATTTTTTTAAAGCAAAGATATACCATAAAGAATGCATATGTTAAAAATGAAATACTTAAAAGTTCAAAAAGAGCCAGCTTAGGCCGGCGTAGACAGCAAATATTGCTCAAGCCACAACAACTACAAGAATTTAAAAAAAAACCGATTTTTGTTTGACTCACAGGAAATCATTCTCGGCCAACTGCAAAAAGACCTATTCTTTGCAAGAGACATAGCAAGAAAGAGAACACAAATCAAGTTCTTGTTGCACTAGGCAATGGGCTAAGGCACCCCTGGTATAACCACGAGCACTTGAAACTAAAACTGTTTGCCGCTTGTTCAAATTAAATACAAAAATCACTTGGAATTTCCAGGACACCCCTGAATTTGCCCAAATTAAAAAACAAGTTTACCCCAAAAGTAGGCCACACTAAATAAAATACTCTTAAAACGGGGCTAAAAACATTCACAAACTTTATACTTTAATCATATTGCCAAACATTTGCATCCTGCAACCTGGCAAAGAATAATCCAATAATAATATTTACTTTGCACCCACATTTAAGCGATTAAGTAAATCTGGAAATTTATTTGGCCTGCCGCAGCAATGTGTCAATGGCTGTGTCAGTTAGCTGACAGTTGAAACTGACAGCTGAACGAATTCAATTGATAATTAATAAGTTGATTTAAGGGGATTTACGCCGCAGGCAGTGAAATAAGCAAACACGAAGTGTGAATTTAATGGCTGAGGTAACCTTGTTTGCCTCCGACTGACTCATAAATAGGGTTTAACCCTTGGATGACTCACTCTATCTTTGACCATTTAATTTCCTGCCGACTCGTTTACCTCATTTGAATCGTTGAACGACATTGATGGAGTGGCTGAAAACATGTCATTGGGTTGGAGCGAGAAGAGGGTAAAAAAACAGAACTCAGAAATAAAATTCAATTTTAGTTTGTTCACTCTAGATTTTAAAAGAAAGATAATTAAACCATGAAGACTCCTTGTTGGCTCCCACATAACACACACACACACACACGCACACTTTGGTAATAGTTTTTGCTTTGATTTTGCTTTGTTTCATCAGCAATTTTCCATGCTAACCGCCAACTGGCAGCTGACAACTGCCAGAAGCTACCCGATTTCCGCAGATAAAGTTTTTGCGGAGCAACTCTCATTTAGTTTGCAATTAATTAGTGGCAGCAGCAAAATCAACAAACAACTAAAGTTGGATTTGTGTTTTTAATTAAACGAAATAGATGCAGCTTAAGGCAGCGAGCGCACTTCGTTTCCCCTGCGTTTCCTAGGCGCGAAATGAAAATGCTTGACCCAATTGCCCAAAAAACAAGAAACACGAGGCAAACATTTAAAATATTTTCCTGACCCTTTTCCACACGCCCACCCTCAGGTTGAGTAAATGGTTTTCCCATTAAAATGTTGGTATTTTGTTGTGTTTTTTGTTTTCCGTTTTGCTAGTTAAGTAAAAGTTTCTTGTCTATGTTGGGGTAGGGACAGCAGCTGCTGCTGGCTGCTGCCAACTTGAACACAATTTGATAACCTACTTTTGCGGGGCGCAGCACATTAAAAATTTACACATAACGACATTGAGTCAGACCTCCCCCCTAGCCCTTTTGCTGTCCTTGAGCTTATGTTTTTATTTGGTATTAAGAGCATGTCAAGTGACTCCGGACCAGGGAGGATGTGGCAACCGACTAAGTGTGTTTTCGTTTTTGTTTCTTGCGGCGAGCAGGAAACGGATGTGCTTGTGTCTCTCTCTCTGGGCGCTGCTTGGGCGTAGGCCTGCGTAAAGTGCTTTAAGTCCTTTGCCTTAATAGCCTGATTTCTTTTCAGTTTGCGGTTCCCTGGGTTCAGGGCCCTGCCCCGTCGTTATGCTTCGCTGTGAATTATTGTCGTGCGATTTATTACGCGTCCCGCTGCTGTTGCCGTGTTGTTCCACATGGCGTATGCGTAACAAAATAATTGTAATAAAATGCACGTCATCATTTTTCCCTTACCCTTTTTTTTCCTTTTTGTCGTTTTGCCTAGGTGTGCGTGTTTACAGCACGCTTAACATTGACATAAAGTTGGTGGCAGCACATGCATAAATGAAATTTAAGCTACAAATCATACGTGTAGCATACTTTTGGGCGGAACATTTTAATAATTTTAGCAGCATATTTAAAATATAGTTTCATAATGTATTCGAATTAATTTAAATTTCGCCTCCTTCGGGTCGAAAATTTGTTAAAAAATTCTAAAAAAATGATCTGTTAAGAGAGCTCATATATACAAGTTTATAACTGATTTTGCACCGAGAATATGTCGTAGCCCTACCAAATACAAACCTTCGTAGCCGGAAGTAGATCGAAATGTAATCTTACTCCAACCTACATTGCGAATTACAATATAGGGTATAATAAATTTAAAAATAAATGGAATTCAAAGCTAAAGGAACCACATTACTTGGAACAGGGTATTTTGCTGTCGGGGCACTCGACCGCAACACTCTTACTTGTTTCAATAAATGGGCTGGCTCACTTATGAACATATCTTCGGTGTTTTTGCTCGGATCTCATTGTGGTACACAGAATAGATAGATGTTGGGCCTTACTGAATATATATTAAGTCACTAGGTTCAAACTTTAAAATTGTAGCTCTGACTGTTTTTCGCGGTTAGAAGAAGATGGAGGAGAAATTTGCCAAACCTGGAGCAAACTTTATCTGGGTACGGTATACACCTACATACATGCAAGAATTTGTGGCTCTACCTCTTATAGTCTGCGAGATCCATGCGTTTATACAGAGAAAACGACAGTTTTTCGCTGTTTAAAGATGGAGGAGGAGGAATTTTCGAAATCTAAAACAAACTCGATGTGGGTACAGTATTCACCTACATACATGCCAAAAATTACAGTCTCTGAAATCGACGCGTTCATACAGACAGACAGACGGACATGGCAAAATCGACTCGGCTGTTGATGCTGTTCAAGAATATATATATTTTATGGGTTCGGAAATGCATCATTCTCCCTGTTACATACATTTTCTCAACTTCATTATCCCCTTTTTCCTATTTTTAAAGGGAACAGGGTAAAAAACGAAATCTACCGTAAATTCTATAAACTCTATAAATAAAATTCTATAATTTCATCCAGAAAGCATGGGTCTAAAATGAATTGCTTCATTCAACTTGATTAAGGTACGGCACATTTTCTTCACCAAAGACCTGTTGGAAAAGACAAAATACTTAAGTGTCCTTAATATTTGCGGTCGCATTTGCGCAGGCTACACAGAAAAAAAAGATCGCGATATTTAGTATCATACGGGTATTTTGAGTATCAAATCGGCCTTCATCTGAAAAAAATATCAATATGATATTATAGCCTGGGCTGCAAACCGATTCGGAGTTAAACCGCTCCGGAGTCGGAGACTCCGGGATTTTTGGGAAGTCCGAACCGAACCTGAACCGGAGCAGAACAATTTTTTTCTATTCGAACCCGAACCTGAACCGGAGCAAAATATAGTAGAAAAGGGTTCGCTTCAAAACACGTGTTCTATTAAATTTTTCTAGGTGCTATTAATGTAAAAACTGCCATTTCCTAATATTTGTAAGCCTTGAAATAAAAACAGCTTACAAAGAAACATTTTGTTTCATTGTATAATATTCATAAGGATCTAATAATCAAAAGCTTTAAGAATGATAAAAAAATAATTAACAATTCTTAACCATGGTTATATTTGATGAAGAAGAAAAGCAATCTCTTCGCTTTAAAGTTTTGAAATTTCTATCATAGTAAAGAACTTAAAGATGTCACATTTGTTGAATCAGCTGTTCCTGCATCACAAGTATCAGTCCAGCGCACTTTCCTCCTCCATATTTGTTTTATCCAGCGATAGAGTCAGTAATAATGAAAGATTGCTGAAGACACACTAATAACGAACCTATACCAATTGTAATAACTAAGGCGATAGAATTTCTTGCACTAATACAGAATGACTACTTCTGTCAATTTGTCCTTGTGTGTTGTTGTCACTTCTTGCACTTGTGTAACCTTTGCAATTGCAAAACATTTATGGGCTATGCCGACTTGCAGAAGATAGGCAAATCCTGCTTTTAATAAAACCGGGAGGTTCTTGAATCAGTTGTACAGTAGACCATCCTTCTTGGTGGTGTGTGTGTGTGTCTTGTTTTTAAAGTTATAATCAAACATAAATATACAGACCTATTCCCGTTTTCGATTTCGATAAAATCATGCAGAATCGGAATTGTTAAATGTTCTCCCTTCCAAAAATCGACAGTTTTATTGGGCTTTTTTCTTTAAAATCCCACTTACCATCATTCGATCTTATTGATAGCAAAAATATACGGTCGAGTTCTTTAATAGTTTTTTAGAAATCACATCATTCACTGGACTGGGAACTGGCCTGATGTAGACTGAACGGTTGCTCAGTCGACACCAGATCCAACCTCGAATATGATATTATCAAGCCTCTTAACTTTCACCTATGAATAAAATGTTTAAGGACCGATTTCTCGTCTTATGTTTCTCATAGAGCCATATGTCACAAGAGACAAGGAGCAGAGTAAATGGTAAGCTTATCTGACACATAGCAGCTATCTGAATAATGAGAAATCGGTAATTAGTTTTGTTTCAAATTACTTACATCGAACCCGAACCTAGGTTCAGGGACCTTCTGAACCTGCTCTTTGAACCCGAACCCAAAAAGTTTCGCGGGTTCGAACTCCGGAGTGAACCCCTCCCGACTTTTAGGAGGCTTGCAGCCCTGATTATAGCGTCAAAATGTTTAGGTAGAAATAGTATCACATTGATATGAAAAATTGATATTATTTCGAAATTATTAAAGATAGGGCTGATATTTGATCTTTATTTCTGTGTGGGATTTATTTTAGACCTACGGTTACTTAGCGAAATTTTATTAAGATTTTCCGTACATTACTTTTATGCTATACAAGGAAAAATCTTTTTTCCACGCATACATATTAAACCTCTAATTCAGTGATGCCCAAACACACACTATCAAGCTTTGCGATTGTGTGTGTAGCAGCGAAACACGGAGTAAACGTCATTAAGTCAAACATGGGCTACTAGCAAACAAATAAATGTGTGTGCGTGCTATTTATTGAGCACACGCCGGCAGAATTATGACTTGCTATCACATAACACTTTGGGCACCACTGCTCTAATTCAAAGTCTTAGTTTCAGAAAAGATAAAGGAAAGATAAGATATAACGTGCACTAACCATTTCTTAAAAACAAAAAAACCGATATATCAATGTTTTTTGGACCCGATACATCAAATATCAATATTGAACATTTTTATTTTTGTTATTGTTGATATTAATATTTTAAGAAATATCGACAATTTTACTACAAAGTAGGCTAACCGGAAATGCCGTTTTGATAGAAGTTTTGCACTACATCTCTATATTCCAGATATCAAACCAAGGCCGACTGAGAATATCGAACCTGCGCAGTGCTCTACCATTTAGTTATGTTATTATCACGGCCGATGGCTCAGCGAGTTAGTGTGTTTAGTACACCGAAGAGGTACTGAGCTAAAGTCCCAGTAGAGCCGGCTTAAGAACTAGCATATTGATAAGTGTTTCAGAATTAACAAATTTGGTGTTTCATACAAGGCAGATAAAATTCTCAAAATTGTCTTTGCAACTGTTAAGGATTAGATTTAATTTCCTAAAAAATATATATATATTAGTTGTGACTTACACAATGAAGCAAACTGCATGATGTTTTCATAGAAGGCTTGTATGACTCGCCTACTCAGAAATCACTGTGTAAATTCAGTTTATTTTAATTTAAAGTTTTTCTTTAATTTTTAACCATTCACAAAAATAGCAATATCAAGTTGAGATATTTCAATTTCAATATCTCCAAGCTCTTATTGGCATTCTTTAGAACGCTTATTTATCGTTTATTAACACATTCTCAAGCCAATACATTTTCAATAAAAACAACAGGCAATCTAATCCTTAAATCTGTCCATCCATCTTTAACCATCTCTCTCTCTCTGTCTCTGTCTCTTTTCTAAGCTAAGTTGGCCCGCTTGGCAATTTTAATCCGCTTTTAGACTAACTACAAAAGGGCTGACCAAACAGAAATATGTTGTGGTTTCTGTTTTTTTTTTTTTTTGTCTCCCTTTGGCTCTTGCTTTATTTTTCTCAAATTCATGATGTAAATGCAGGGAAAATTCGGAACACACACACACACACACATGCCAGGCATAAGCCTTTCGTTGTCCAAGCAGTTGGTGCTTCGGGCCACAGATTTAACGTACTCATAAAGCTGAACTCAACTGCACCTTGACTGAAAGCCACAAAAACTAAATATGCATATGTGAGTCGAAGGGCAGAGCAGGGGTTAAGCTTTGCTGGGGGAGTGGGGAGTGGGGAGTGAGATACTAATGTGTTTTATGGCGGTTGAGTGGGAGGAGGCCCAGCTAACTTTAATCATAATAATAACATTCAACTTGTGTGTGAAACATACATATATTCATCGTACCACGGACATACCATGAAAGTTCAGTGCTCTGGGCATTTGTGGTACACCTGCGAAACCGCAGCTTAATAGAAATTTATGCTAGAAAACATTAGGAATAGCAAACACCTGGGGTAAGGGAGAGAGCTTATCAAAATGAAAACGTTTTTCATATTTCAAGTCTCTTAGCTAGCTTTTCATTATATTTCCCAGTTCGAAACCCTAAACATTCTAATATAAGATTTCAAGCAAAATTTATCGTTTCGTAGTAAAGCCATACAAAATGTATTTCAATCGTCACTTTCTTGATTTTGGACATGGTGAGCCGCAGTTTCCCCACCCGCAAGGACCCTACCATCCGCTGCCAAGGAACACCTCTTTCTACTTTCACTTTGCGAATCCCAAACAGAACAAACTTCCCTCCCGTGTGATAGCCTATCGTCCAAAATTTTCCATTCCGGCCATGAAGCAAAGACACCAATTGGCCCAAGAACGTTATTGTTACAAAGAACTGGATAAACTTGAAAAATTATTCGTAAAATTGGACAAGGTGGACTTAGTGGTTCGTAAACATCACCGAAACCAAACCCTGCGTTGGCTAGAATTACGTGATCGCTTAGCTCTGGATATGGAGAAACATGTGCAAAGACGCAATAAATTTCTTGAGGAACGTTGGCGTGGCCTAAAGTTACACAATCATCAAGCTAAAATGATGTGTGATTTCATTAAGCATAAAAAATATCTGGAGAGATTAAAGGAAATTTATAAGGTCAACAAGTCTCATCCGATTTTTGGCTGTGGAAAATAAACGCAAGACATTTTCATGGCCCAAATCACTTGTGAACTTTTCAAATAGAACAATGCTGAAAAAACCCCAGAGTTTTTCTTTGTGTGGGTGAGTAAATTGGTCACGGGTCAACTCAGGCTGAGAGCAAGCAATTTGCATCGAATTAGACGAAAAAGTTTTGCCGGCAAAAATTTAGTTCGAAACTCATAATTAGCTTTCACTTGCACTTTGAGTTGGTAGAGGTGCACCAACCAGGAAGCAATTATGATTATGAGCACTCGCACACAAGAATTTCCTCCAAGAATCCTCTTTTAACGTCAAAGCCAGATTGTAAATGTTGAAGATGTGCAAGCATCCAGAATCTGTTCACTCAACTGCAAGTGTATGCAGTTTGCCAACATTTTACATGCTCAAAGTATCCTTTTTATACGTGTGTACGTGTGTGTGTGTGTGTGGCAAGTTCAACTTGCCATACTTGACCTGTTTTTTTTTTTTACTGCAAACTTATTTGATCTGTGGCCTGTTACTGGCGCTGCTTATGCTGGTTGCATCTCTAATTCAATTAAACTCTAAGCGTTTTGTGTGTGCAAACAAGTTTAGTTGGCTCTTGAAAGTGTGCTATACAATTACGAAAGTTACCAAGGGAAACGGTTTTAGCGCCTTAATTCTAAGCCAAGCTACAAGCGAGTTCACAGAGGTTCAAGTTTTAAAGTGCAAGGGGCCTATTAATAAAATTAGTGGCAACAAAGAAGTATGATATTACATATTAGCATAATAATCTGCTCCAGAGTAGGTAAAATTAAACTCAACTCGATAAGATAGCTTTGTAAGCAGGCGGATATTGAATTTTTGTTGCCAAAAGGCAGAGCAAAAGTTGCTGAAGAAAATAGGGTATATTATAAGCTAATTTACCAACCATTAACCTTGAGCCAGCACTGTAAAAAGCACAATATACTCTGACTAAAATCAATGCAGGTCACTAAAACCCTTATATGGGTCATTCTTTTATAAACCGAACCGTTCGAACGGTCTTAAAATTTTTTATATTCGATTTCAATAAAAAAAATTAGAAATTAGATCTCGACCTGCCCACCAAAACGTAATTTGCGGTTTTGTACAAATATGCGAATGCTACGATTAATTGAAGTTTTGGATTAGGGTGACCAGAGCTTTCAAAGTATATTACACCACAACCAAATTCAGCATTCCTATGGCAGCTATATGATGTAGACGTGATGTTGTAATTTTTGGAAAGCTTGATAAATACGAAGTATACGTGCCAAGTTTCAACTACATGGCTTTGAAACTGTCTGCGTGACAAAGCTTTCTTTAAGGGCATTTTTTTATTTGTTTATAACTTCATCTTTTAACATCTTTTAAACTACAAAAGTCGCCATCTTTTTGAAAACACCATAATAAATTGTGTATCCTTAGAAACTATATCATGGTGGTTAATACTGAGAAAAAATTATAATTAATATTTAGCAACAATTACTTATTATTATTCAAGGCTACAAACTGGTGCGGAACCGAACACCTTAGAACCGGTTCGGTTCGGGTTTTTGGGGTCCGTCGAACCGGACCATGAATTGTTGGAAAAATTAGGTTTGGTTCACAAAATTAAGCAGTTTTCCAACGAAACACAGGGAAATATTGAAAAAATCTAGAGATTTTAGTATAAACAATTGCTTTTTGATCTAAGCTAGGATGACTTTTTATTGCAAAGAAGAGAAGTTTATGAAAGTAATAAACAAATATCAAATATGTAAATATGTTCCTATACATCGAGAAGTGTTTTAAGATTTTGGAAAAAACTGCTTTGCTGTTCCAATAACCCATTTATCCTTTTTAACCAGGGACCGTAAATAATGATTATTTTATTTTTTTCAAGTAAAAAAATCAACCACTTGTAATGGACCTAGAAAAAAATGATTTATACAAAAAATTCTTATTTTTGTACAATCTCTGCAAATCCACCATGATTTTTAAATTTTTGATTTTTACGATTTTCTTCAAAGATAATGATTATTTTTGAGTAATAAAATAAAACTTAAATAATAATGATTATTTCTGAGCAAAAAAATAAAACTCAAAAATAATGATTAAAAATGATTTTTATTTTTTTGCTCAAAATAAAACTCAATCTTAATTTACGGCTTCTGTGTTAAACTTTTCGCGGATGTGATTTCACATTCTTGATCTATGATTGAATACCTTTCATATGATATACCACATGTCCTTCAAGGACGAATATTAAGGATCTACTATTTTCTATTAAATTTCATTTATTCCCCTATTTTCTGTTGCAGTATGTATGTAGTATGTATTATTTTGGGTATTATTAGTTATTATTTATTGTTGGTGAAGTGTTGCACCGCGACCAATTTTGGTCTGTTGCTAGCAGCAAAACCAAAACATAGACTTTGTCCTTTAGATTGGTTTTATAATATTTGGGTATTTTTAATAACTGTTAGCCAGTAATGTCAATATTACTATTTATTATACCCAAAATAATAACTGGGTATATCCAACGTGCCTGGCGCAGAGCAAGGGTAGTCTTTATCCCCAAAGCAGGGAAGAAGGATATAACTGACCCTAACTCCTTCAGACCCAAGGATACGCTTATGACATTGTCATCCTTGCGAGAAAAAAAAAAGAAAAAACCCTATGTGACACAAGCATATTTCAAGCTGAAGTATGTGCAATCTCCCGTTGCGCACACCGCAATATGGGAAAGAACTACCATAATAGAGAAATAGCTAAACTCTCAGATAGCCAAGCAGCGCTTAAAGCGCTCAGCAGCAATAAGTTCACCTCTAAGCTAGTCTTAGGGACAAACAACAAATTGGACCAACTAGGCAGCAGGAACAACCTGACCCTAAGATGGATACCGGGACACAACAACATCCCCGGAAACGAATTGGCCGACGAATTGGCACGTAAGGGTGCAACCACCGCAATGGTCACCATAGGTGTTATAGGCCAACACACAATGAAAGGGCATCTAAGAAAGGAAGAAAATGTGCTTAGAACAGCCTCCTGGGTAAACACCAGGGGGATGAGACAAGCTAAAGCATTAATAGTGAACCACGACCTCAGAAGGTTCCAAAAGTTAATCCAACAAAGAAAGAATGCCCTCAGGATTCTGACAGGGCGAAAACACAGGTCACTGCGGAGCCACATGTACAAGTTGGGAATAACAAACACCCAACTTTGCAGATATTGTGAAGTCCTCTGAGCATATACTAGCACACTGCGTTGCCCCTGCGAGGCGCAAAATCATCAGATTTGGGAAACACATTCTACACCCGCAATATCAATAATTTAAAACTTACAAAAATCCTGTCTTTTGTACAGGAAATAGGGCTGCTAGCAACAGACCGAAATTGGTCGCGGTGCACCACTTTACCAAAAATAAATAATAACTAATAATACCCAAAATAATAAATACTACATACATACTGCAACAGAAAATAGGGGAATAAATGAAATTTAATAGAAAATAGTAGATCCTTAATATTCGTCCTTGAAGGACATGTGGTATATCATATGAAAGGTATTCAATCATAGATCAAGAATGTGAAATCACAAAAGTGATCACAAAAGTTTAACACAGAAGCCGTAAATTAAGATTGAGTTTTATTTTGAGCAAAAAAAATAAAAATCATTTTTAATCATTATTTTTGAGTTTTATTTTTTTGCTCAGAAATAATCATTATTATTTAAGTTTTATTTTATTACTCAAAAATAATTATTATTTTTGAAGAAAATCGTAAAAATCATTTTATAATCATTATTTCGAGATTTTTAAAATAAAACTTATAATGATTACGGTCCCTGTTTTTAACACTTTAGTTTGTTCTTTATGATCGAAGAGCCAGTAAGATAAATTGCTTATTACTTAAACCAGAATTCGGCACGGTCTACGGCAGCGAAGTCATCACTCCGACAGCATGCGACCTCATACTGCTCTCTTTTGCTACAACATGTGCTACATGAGCGCGCTCTCGAGTGGCTTAACACACACACGCGACGCAAAATCAGCTGATGAATTTTATAATTAAAATTACATTATCGGGTGTGTTCCAGAAATCTCTAGAGGTTTTCGTATAAACGTTAGAATTTCATATTAAAGCTCTTTGAATTTATATGTTGAGAAGCTCGAATATGCCCGGCTACTAGATTTGATGACAAATGTTGAGCAATTTGAAACCGCCTGCTCAAAGCCAAGTAGATTTGTTCCGTACGGTTTTCCTTCCACATAATCTAGTAGGCGGTCTGATTCTTCGCACTTCGCAAATAATGTAGTCCCAGTTTAGTTCGAAGTGCAATCGTTTATACGAAAATCTCTAGAGATTTCTAGAACACCCCTGTATATAGGCTATTTCCACCAAAGAAATAAAGAAAATGATATCATTTCTTTCATCCGATTTGGCATTCCTCACGAAGGAGTTTGGTATTTTTTAGAAAAGTACTCTCTACTCTTTGAAAGCAGAAATTGTCATCAGAAATATTTGGTAGAGACCTGGTGAGCTCTGGTTTGTATCTGGTGGGGATCGCGTGTGGATCTGGAGTGGATCTGGTAGGGATCTGGTGAGGATTGGATAGGGATTGAGTAAGGATCTGATGGGAATCTGGTGGGGATCAGGTAAGGGTCCGGTGGGGATCTGGCAGTGACTGAGCAGTGACTGAACAGTGACTGAGCAGTGTCTTAACTGTAACTTAACTGTAACTTGACAGTAACTTAACATTGAATTAACAGTGATGTGACAGAGACTTAACAGTGACTTAACAGTGACTTAATAGTGACTTAACAGTGACTTAAACGTGTCTCAACAGTTCCTTAACAGTGACTTGCCAGTGAAATAATTTTTTATTATTTTACATTTAGCCACCCATTTAAAAGTTTAAAATTCATGTTTTTAAGCAATTATTCTTTATTAAATGACAAAATTAACAATTTTTCTCATATTCTGAATTAAGAAATATTAATGAAAAGTGAAAATAGATTGACGGCAGCGGGTTTGTTTTCTTCTATATAAGAGCACTTTTTGATGGTGGCTGTTCTTTTGTTGGCCCATTTAGCGTTTTTTTTTTAAATTCATATTTCTTTCAAAAAGCCAATTGACCAAAGATGGTTCCTTCATACTTAATTTTAATTAATACTCACAAGTCAAAAATGAAAAAAAAACAGACTTCTGGTGCACAAACTTAGGGAACGTGTAGACTAATAGGTTGCTTGTCAAAAGTTAGGTAATAAGAAGGGAGACACTTGACATAAACAAAAAGTTGTAATTTTTTTTATTACAATACCAGAAAGAAAGGGTTTTCGATCAGAGCGGTTTTGTTTTTGAGGAGCAAGAGATACTTTTTAACGCTTTTCTGAAAAACTTAATGAATCAAACTTTATCCTGTAAATTCCGACTCAATTTTATTAAAGCGACCTCGAGGCCGTCCGAAATATCCATCAAATAATTCCCATCCAATTTGCTGGCCTACATTTACACACACACCGTCTCTCACTCACACACACAAAGTATTCCAATTTAGTTTTGTTCCGTTTGTTAAACTAAACTTTCTGTTCGTCTACTTACAGATTATACCGATCTGGCCAACGTTGAAAATCAATTCAGAACTTTCCACATCTCCCCTCAGTCATACATATGTACGTATTCCCACGACTTCCCCTTGCCCTAGGCTAGAGTGTGTACAGAAATGTTAGGGCATCGTTTAGGGAACAAATAGCTGGACAAAGGCACAGAGAGCCCCCTGTGTGTCCCACTTCCAAAGTTTTGTGCATTTTTGTTGTTGTTATTGTTGTGGTTGTTGTAAAGTATGCAAATAAACGGTCTTGCCGCCGGACCAACCATGGCCGCATCAGAGCCACCAGAGCCGCCGCCGCGCAATCCGGATCGCATAAATGCCTCACTTCACAAGCTGAGCGAATCCGTAAGTACCAGACCACCCCCCTTCCCAACCACAAGTGCCAATCCATTCCCCGCAAAAAAAAAAAAAGAAAAAAGGAAAAGCATTCTGCATTCACTTGATGTTTAAACTAATTGGGACTCATTCATTGCTTGTTCCGGGGTGGGGCATAGGAGGGGAAACATTTTGCATGCCAATTTCCTACGGCACAAAAACTTCATCTTTAAAATTTTATCTGCTCTCTGTCTCACTCTCTTTCTCTCCCATTTTGCTCTTTTTCGCGGCTTAAATTGTGTATTGCAGGTTTTCAATTCATTTTTTACCATTTAACTTTTATTTTGCAGAAAATTGTCAAATCATTGGACTCCAGTGTAATCAAGGAAAAGCCCGCTTCCGTCAACAACAATAAGCCCATTAAGCCTCTGCTCTCCCTGGATAACTCGGTGGCCTCCACTTCGGCAACAGCTGGCGGCACAGCCAAGCCAGCTCCGCCAGTGTTGAGCAGTAAACGCGACCTTACCCCCAGTAACGAGAGCAGCTCCTCACCGGCCAGCTCGAATGGCAGCAATCAGACCCTGACTCCACCCATGACCATTGATAATCAGCAGCCACAGCAGCAGCTCCAGCAACAGCATCGACTTGGTCAAGTCGTCGGCTTGCCACAGCCACAATTACCGAATGGCACCAACACCAGCCCCAGCCCAGCCATGATCCATGCAAATAACTCAAATTTAATTGCCGCAGGTCACTTGGCACAGGGTAACTCCTCCGTCTCCACCAACACCAATAGCTGCTCCAGTGGCAGTGCACTGAATGCGGGTAAGTGTGTCGAAGGAATGGTTAAGGTGGGGCTTCTGGGGGTAATGCAAATTCATTTTGTAATGGAGGGAGACAGGCGGTGAAGCAATCATCATAGTGCTGCCCTGTGGGTTGTCTCATGAATGAATGAATACGTCGTGAGAGTGAGGATTGCAAATGGTTTTGGGTTGGGGGAGGGGAGCAAAATGAAATTAAATCACCGCACTCTGATTGACACTTTTCATGTTTTTATGGTTTGTTGCGTAAATGGATTAAATTTGACAAAAAAAATATGGCATCATCGAGACATGGCTAAAATCTTATCACAATCACATAAAAGAAACCAGAGATTAATGGCAAATATTAATTAATCAAAATAAGAAAGCAATCAAATTTCTAAAAGCCAATTACACTGAAAGCAATATTTTGTTGTTTAACCGAAATGTTTGATATTGAATGACAAACTTTTCGGACAGCTTGGCATTAAGTAGACCACACAGATTTGTACGTGTACCTGTCCTAAGTCCTAGCTGTCTACATGCAAACACTCAAAATGTTAATTCCTGTAAGGGAGTGGCAAGTGATAAAAGCCACAAAATATAAACATTATCATCAGCAACAGCAGCAAACGAACGACCAACAAACGTTCCTGACAGCCTCCAACAGGCAGATGAGATATAACCAAAGCCAGCCACATCGATTTGGATGTGTGTGTGTTTGAGTGTGTGCGGAGATGTGGATCAGTGCTAAGTGCTGTGTGTAGTTTTTTGGGGGGGATGATACCATTTGAATGGCAAAGTGATGTTTTGGTCCATGTTCATTTGGATATGCTTCAAAAACTTGCCAAACGGAGGAATAAAAGCCAGCCAAAGGCAGTGCTAGATTTGATGAGTATGTGAGAATGGAAATGAGAGGCAAAGTGTTGTAGAGCATACACTGAGTGCATATCATCAAGCATTTCATACTTGGCTGGATTAAAAAATAGTCGAAAAAACATATGAATATAAATATTCAAAATATAGGTATAAGAAATTTATTTCGAAAATTTTTAGTCTAATGTTTTGAAATAATTTAGGAGCATTTCGAACTATTTAGAAAACTTTCAAACGAAAGGGTGCAGACTTTAAAAACGCGATGATATCGAAAAAAATGAAATTATGTTAAATAAGAAAGAAACAAAGGACTACCAACTATTTTTTTCTAAGATTGTTAATATCAGCGAGAAGTTTTTTTAGACTTGGGAAAAAAATTGATTTTATCACAAAATAACAACATTTTTAATATTAATATCCAAAAACTTGCACCTTGTCTGCAAAATCAAAACTTCTTGTTTTTATTTTCTGTAACGTCATTCAATGCAGCTTACATTAAAATAGGACTCCTAATATGGCCAGAAGACCAACAAATGAAAAGATACCTAGCTAAACACACGTTTATGCAAATATTGCGTAAGCCTGGCGTGCTAGGAAAATACGGACAAATTATCTGAGTTCAGCCGCCAAAAATACATACACTGAGAAAAAAAAATCAATCTAAAATCTAGATTGAAAATCTCTTCTTCGAGACACTTTCAATCTTATAAAAATAAGATTGAAAAACCTTGAAATAAGATTAAAAATCTTAAAAACAATATTTATCATCTTGCAACTTACCAACCATCTACAGTTTTCTGTAAAGCTTCAATAAAAAAAACTTTATGATATAAGTACATAAATAGATTTATTTTGTTAAAAAAAAAATTTAAAAAAAAATAAAAAAAAAAACAACTCGCCCCTCCTGGGACTCGATCCACTACCTTTCCGCTCCAATAAAGCTTTTGCCAGCCACTTAACTATCACGGCTATTGAAGTAAATTTTTTTGCGTAGCCAGTTGCAGTATAAGAACTCAGCTAGCAGAAAGCATTGTCATGCTGAGCCCTTATACTGCGACAACAAATTGTTAATAACTGAAGCAAACACAATTAAAAAAATTAAAAAAAAAAGGAAATGCCTAATATAATTTTTTTTATGTCTATTTTTTCATATTAAAAAATGAGATTTTTTCATCTTAAGGTCGAGTATAAACGATCTTTATCCAAGATTAGTGTATAAAGATTAAAATTGAGAATATAACGATGGGTTAAGATTATCTGGTCTTAGTCGAATTCTGACACCGTTTTTCTTTGATTCAAGATTATAATCTTGATTTTAGATTGATTTTTTCTCAGGGTAGGGAACGGTGGCTAACTTCTCTGTTGCAAAAGTGGGCCTTTTTTGTAAACTTGCGTTATCATTAGACATCGGATTTTAGGTTAAAACTTATTTTTAATGGATGTTTTTTCGTTCATGAAAAGTAGATTATTTTAAATTCTTATTCGTTTTGCATATTTGACATATTTACATATCTTCGACCTAAATGCATATTTGAGAATATGCTTAATCTATTTCAACCTACTTTGGAATATGTCACATGCTTTTACATATTTAGGGAGTAAATATATGCCCAAGTAGGCATCTGCAAATCTAAATTTGCCTTTTATTCAGGGTTCCAAACAAAACTTACTGAAATTTAATTACAACAAATACCGTATAGAGGCAAATACTAAAAGAAGTTCTTAATTTCTTGTGTTCACCATACGAGCAAACAAAATCCGTTTTCCGTTAGTGACACTAAGTGTAAGATAAGTTTAGGTTCGAACCATGAGTAGGTTTGTTACACTCTGAAAAGCACGATAGAGTTTACAGAATGGAAAAAGACGAAGAAAAAAGCACAATCTTATTGACAACCTTTACCGTGATTTGCGAATGATTAAATTACAATCAATGAGGATTAATGGCAGTATTGCACCAATCTTAAATGCCAAAATAGATGAAAATCATTTCTGAACTATTGCATTAGCGCGCTTTTTAGCTAAGAGTCCTCCATGGCGGTTAACTGAAGATTTACTTAAGATACTACTTTTAAATAACATAAATAACTGCATAACTATGATTGTGATCTTACCGAACCGCGATAAAATACCATGGATGACCAGTGGTGCAGAGAATAGACTACAGCATACAGAATGTTTTGTATAATTTTACTATGACGGAAATACAACTAATTTGCGAATTTGCGCAAAAAAAAATTAAAAAACGGAACCAAATCAGTTAAGATGCAATGATATCACCAGGACCACTTTTTTCTCGTTCAGAAGCCAGGCAGATGCCATGCAAAATCTAAATTTCATAACATTTTTATGATAAGGCTCGCGTCCCTGACTCTAACTTTACGCTCGTGCGTCAACTGAACACATTCACAAAACTGAATTTTGCGGTCTGTATATGCGTCATACGACGCATACCGTACGAGAAAACGAAATTACAGTAAGATACAAACTACAGGTATTTGCCGTAATTGAGCTTTGATTAGAACTCCATAAACCATCTCTAGTGCTTGCCTTTACATGGTACCTTCTTGTCTTCGGTATTTTTTATCGTTCTAATTATAAATATGGAACTTGGAGTGGTATTTGAGTAAAGCATATTTTGACCGATGTTAACCTATTTTGGCCTATTTTGACCTATTTTAGCATATGCTTTTTACCTAAAAAAAAAATATTTTAAATATGATCATCTTAAAAAATCACAAATATTTTTATTAGTCCAATGCCAAAATTTCGAATTTTTTGGATCAACAACAAAAAAACATAAAAGCCGATCATAAAGACGGGTAAATAGGATAAGTTAATCAAATGGTCAAGAAAGTCCCGTAATTGGAAAACCCTTATAACTATGAAGATTGGAAAGATGGCAATTAAAGACCAAGTACCGCGAGCTTAGACAAATTTTCATTTGAATATTTCCGAAAGCGCAGGCAGAAAATTAATAATAAAAATTGTATTATATTATATATTATATGCAATTTTCAACTGTGTCATATGACTCACAAGACCTAAGATTATTATAAAGTTTTGATAGACGGGTAAACATTGGAGGAGTAGAAGAAACGGTCAAACGGTGAATAGGAATGGTAGATCAAATGGCCAAACTAAGCGTGAAAGAGTCAAAATTTTCATAGGGCCAAAAATTATAATAACGAAAGATTCAACAGGCAAAAATATTGCGGAGTTTGGAAATGACAATGTAGACGGGTAAAGAGGAGGTGTAGATTTGTAGAAATATGTTTGATAGACTGCAAAAGTAGAGGGTAAGAATATGTGGTGTAGACCCAACTGTCCCAAAAATCGTAAAATTTACAGAATTGCATAATGAGTTCAGATTATCATAAAGATTTGATTTTAATATATTAGAATTCTTATATAATTTAATAAAACGTGTCGACCAAACGGACCAAAAAATCGCAAAATTGGCATAATATGTATAATGATTTTAGATTCTCAAGAAAAATATAAATTTTTCAATATACCGATAATATTTTCGACATCCCCACTCCGTATTGAACGTTTTGCGAGATTTGAGATGTTTGCAGACTAGATGCTAGGTAATTTTGTTTTGAAAGCGAACCCTAAACAACTGTTTGGAATTGTATTTGGTTGATTCCTCTGTAATGTAAGTCTATTGCATAATCTAAGCAAAGTGTTTTATTAATCTGAAAATGCGCGTTTTAGAATTTTTTACTTATTTTAAGTATGAAAGATTCTGGCTTTAGGACTATTAATTCTTAAGTCAGTAATATTAAGGACCTTCCTTGAATTTACAATTACTTTCAATCTTATTAAACTAAATCCCAGAGGGAAACCTTTTAAATATTTAAAAATCCATTTTGTTTATTTTTTTACTCAGTGTAGACTTAAAGTTTACTCCATTAGTGGAGCATTAAGTTGTTTATTTGATTTAAATTATCAATTGTTTTTGCACTCGTTTTTAATATCTGAGCTCAATAAACATACATTATTTGTTTCGATTTATTAACAATTAATTAAGTTATCAAAAAATATAAGCAGGTGGAAGTGGTGTGTGTGTGTGTGTGTGTAATCAATTTAGAACTCATCAGCTATTCACATGAATAAATCTGAATGTGAATTAAGTTTCAGTTTTGAGATTGTGTTGTGCGTTGAATTCATTATAATTGCAATTATAGATAAATTTACCAAAATCAATATTTACAGCAGCAAAATAAGTTTTGTTTATTCATTTCCAATCAATTTTCATGTGTGTGTGTGTGTGTGTGTGATTCTATTGTGGTATTTTCCACAGGATCCAATCACGAGTCGCCAGTTCATTGAATGGTTGTTCTTGTTGTTGTTGTTTTGTCGTTGTTATTGTTGTTGTAATTGCTATTTATTTTACTTATGGGTCAACCTGAAAATGTTTTGCATCCTCTCGAAATTGTCCTCTATCTCCCCCATCTCTTTCTCTCACCAAAACACACAAAATTCAGTCGACAAGAGAAATGCCAATGATGTTTGTTTCATGGTGAAGCTAATAGAACCGGAGTCAAGCACATTACCACCACCACCACCAACATCATCATTACCATCATCATCATCGTTGTCGCCCCATAATCTTGCACTGGGACCACCGCAGTCACCTACATCCGCTGCCTCGGCAGCTCTGCTCCGGCTGGAGTCCGCCTGTTCGGATGGCAATCGCAACGATGGGTCAAAGTTCAATCAGCTGCGACCAGGTAAGATTTTCCGAATCAATCACTCTGCTGCTACTAATACCGCTGCTACGTTTTTCCTTTCCATTTCCGCTCCCTGTATTTTTAATTGGAACAGAGAGCAGCACAATTAACCCGCATTGCATGCCCAACGAACCAACCAATCCAACCCATCCCCACCCAACCTACACACCATCCAAGTAGTTGCACTTGATCTGCATTCAGCTGCTGACTTCAGATCCTATTTTCTCCTGTTTTCTGCTTGTTTGCCTTGGCCTGCTTAAGTTATAATTACACAGAATTTAGTTTGTTCACCAAAAAAACTTTCAATGTGTTTCGGATTGCACTTTTCTCTTGCAGTTTGCAGTTTGCAGTTTTCCTCGTTTGCATTTTAAATTGTTGAAACCGTTTTGCTGTAGAAATTGTTCAACTTAGTTGGATTTTTATTTTTTCTTTTTGTTTTTTATTGTTTCGGGTGCGAAACTGCTGGCGTCGGCGGTTTATTATGGTTAGTCGGGTATGAAATTTGGGAAGTTGGCTTTTCTAGACTTGAGGATTTAGTTTGGCTGAAACTTGAGCTAATTACGAGTAGACTTTAAGAATAACCTTAACATTTAACTTTACTTATTTGCTGGATAACTGAAACTGGCTCGAAATGAGATAAAAAAAAGTTGTCAAAAAAGTCGTTTTAATAGAAGCCTAATAATTTAAAAAGCTTTCCATTGCTAAGGCTAAGATTATATGATTTTAATAAATGTGTCAAGACGTCTTTTAACTTAGTATCGCTCGGACTAAATACACAAGGCCGATCCGGAACCGATTGTCGGCTTGAATTTTACAGATCAAACACAGCGTACCATAAGTCTAACCTTTTCACTTCTCACTTCTCTCAGGGCTGCAATTGTGACAGGCTTTTCCCTGAAAACGAGAAATTTCAAGTAGCCCCACAAACGTACATTAGTGTGGTCCAAGACATGAAATTAATTGTTTACCAAACTCACCTCTCAACTGGAACCCACATGACAACCAAGTTCTATTCTTCCATTTTGGACAACAACAAAAACTCGGTAATAATCGCCACCATAGTTTGAATAACCTATTCGGGGGGTCGACTATGACGACCATAAAATGAACATAATTTACGAAACTTATATCTCACAGAGCACAAATTTTGATAATTAAATTCCACATTAATCTACACTGAACAATCAAATATCAAATAAAACCACTCACATGATAAAACACAGGCCTAATAGATTTTCAAGCGTAGAGCATCGATGGTTAGGTCTGGCCCACAAGGGCCGACCACATTTCGCTGTTTATACCGACTCAACCGAACGTATCTGGCCAGCTTTCAATGAAATAAGTCAGAGCTAGTTTGGGTCGACATATTTTTGCACACCTATAGTAGACACTCTCACTTTTTGACCTCGCTCTTCTTGACAAACCCCTGACTAAATAAAATTGAAGATCCAAGACAAATTTTTAAATGTTCTTCATTTTGATCTCAACAAAGACTTTAGAAAAACAAAGATAAGCAACGGCCATACAGCTGAATTTCGGTCAAAATTGTTTAGCGGGGATCCATGATTTTACACATTTGTGTAAAGCCGCTGTCAGGTGTTCTGCAAATCTCTAGAGGATTTCGTATAAACGATTACACTTCGAACTAAATTTGGACTAAATTTGTAATGTGAGATGAATAAGACTCGCTAGTAGGGTTGTCGATATTTCTCAAAATATCAATATCGATAATATCAAAAATCAACATTTTTAATATCGATATTTGATATGTATACCGGGTCCAGAAAATATAAACTTCGATAAATATGAAAAGTTTTTAAGGAACGTCCTTACCGCCAAATGACCATTTTTAGTCGCCGTTGTATCTTATTTTTCTAATATGATAACTTTATGATTTAACTAATTTAATTTTCTGAGCTAGAGATTATAGCGGATAGCAAAAACGGAATCTACGGAAAATTCTAAGAGAATTTTAAAAGATCCCATGGATTCAAAATGAATTCCTAAACGGTGAAAATCGATCTCAATTATTAAAGATATTTAATGAAAAAAAAATTTATATATTTTACTTAGAAAGGGTATAAGTGCAGAAAATCTCACCAGGAAACCATGGGTCTGAAATGAATTCCTTGCCCGCGCAAATCCACCTCAAATATTAAAGACAATGAGCGTGTTCAGCATCATACACCAATCAAATAACAAAAATCATCAATCAAAAAAAAAATGTTAGTGTGCTGGTAAACGAACTTGATAGAATTTTAAGGCAACAAAGTTATCGATATATTTTTGTTGGCGGTAGGTTTGAATTTTTGACAACAAACAGCTTAATATAAATAAAAACTGACTACTAAATATTTATGACCGTCGTCACTAGCATCAACTGCTTCTAGAATTCCTCTTGAAGTTTCCTTAAGACTTTGATAGCCATTTAATGTTTGTAAGCCCGGCCCAGGCGAGAATGTGCAAATCAAACTCGAATATCCGATGGTCAAATCTTTTTCCTTTGTCGAAACAAACATTTACCATTAAGAAGGACTCCTGTCCACGCAAATAAGAGTCTGAAAATGTTAATTTTAACCAAGTGGCAATGGGCTAAGAGTAGAGACGGGCGAATAAGGACAGTTCGTTCCCCTCCCGACACGATCACGCACACGGCTGTTTTAATTCAATGCAGCATAACTGTCAATATGGCAGTGACCTGTTAGGGCCCAGATCAGAAGTTAGATGTTTTCCGTTTCAGGTTAAACGAGGACCACGTGACCCTAGCTACAGCGAAAGCCGGAAGGTTATTCCATCGTTCCGTAACCAGGCGCCGGGTTTCATTCCTTGTGATTATCTTGTAAGAGGATATGGGCGGCCCTATCAAGCTCTTATTTGGGAGGAGCTGAATGGTAGTGCCTTGGCAAACTGTGTTGAGGTGTCCATGTACCCATGTACCCAGATAGTGGTTACAACGCGTACGCTGTGCATCTCCTTATTGAAGCGTTGGCTTTTCAAGCTTTCCTCCTACTCCGCAACAACCACGTCCTCTGCCAACTCATTTATTAAAAACAAAGAGGTTTCCTCATTCATTTCGATAACAAATCACAATCAAGCAATTCTAACAAACTATTTCTTTGTTAGATTCACATCTAACACAATCACGAAAAATAGCAAACATGATTGCGCATCATGCCCGTTCAGCAGCACAATCTAACAAAAATAGTCGATTTTTTGTCATCGATTTATGCTGCTGAACACGAATAAATAAAATCAAATCAACTATTTTTGTTTATTCAACTTCGAAATCGCACTTTTAAGAAGAAATAACGTATAAGAGAACAAAATCTATGCCGAAATACCGTACCTGGATCAAGTTGAATGGAGGAATTCATTTTAGACGTAGTTTTCCGAATATTTCGTTTTTTCTATAAGCTTTGGGCAGAACAATCTCGACAGTCTTGTTATGACAATTTGCTCCTGCAATTATTATAGTAATTTTTTTCGATATATCGTTTATAAAAATATCGATAGTCGCCTATATCGGTAAAAAAATTATCATATCGGAATTAACCTTATCATTCCCAAATATCGTATAAATATCGATAAACGACAACCCTACTCGCTAGTAGATCATAAGAAACGAAAACCGAGCGTATAAAATCTATATAGCTTTGAGAAGGCAGTTTAAATTGCTTAACTTTCGCGATCTACTCTACGTGCAAAATATATTCCTGAGTTATCAATATTTTAACCCGAAGAACACTCTTCCTGGGACTCTCTTCGATGGATAGTTTCTTGCGTTCTTTGTTCTTTGTCAGTTCTTTCTGTATTAAAACGGTATCGATCTAAAATACAGTTGGAATTTGAAGATGGGCAAATTTAGGAACGATTGAAAAAATGTATGCCTCATTATTTTATCGCTAAAGAACGGTCCGCTTTTGTGAAATAGAGAGTTGCCGGTGCCCTGTTACTTCTTTAAAAATTAAGCGTTTATGGCTCTAAATGCTTCCCAATCGTTTCACTACAATAACGATCAGTGCACAGTCCATATTCAGTGGTCTATTATTATCGTGAGCAAAATGAGATCCTGCATTAGAGTTTGGTCTTTCATGGATATAAGATATTTAGATACATGTGTGAATGCCTCTGTCTGACATTTTCACATGTATTAAAACGGCAACCAAGCAATAGTGTCTCAGGTTACAATTAAATAAGTAGCTCATCCAGTAACACCTTCCAGTCCAATATTTTTGAAAAACTTATTGCTATATGCTCATCCCTCTGTCAATAAGCTTACAACTTCTGTGGAAGGTAGAACGCTCCTTAAGCTTTGGTAGCTGCAACTCTTAACCCGCTCCAACTGAAACTCTACTCCTCAATTCTTACAGAATCTGCCATGAAATTGCGTGAGGAAAACGATCGTCTCAGTGCGGAACTTCAGCGCTTGCGCAGACTGCTGGAGCATTCCACAGATGGGGCCGTGGGTGGCGTAGCGGAAGCCACTACCGAATTGGAACTAAAACCAGCTCAGGCTGAGGGTCACCTTGCTAGCACTGCCTCCCAGGAACGCATCGAACGCCTGGAGTCCGAACTGCGTTCGGTCAAAAATCAATTGCTTACCATGCGCCTCGAGCGTAAGAAACTGCGCACCGACAAATCCGATCTGCTGGGTCAGGTTAAACAGCTGTGCGCCTCTCTACACGAGAAGGAGCAGGAACTACGTGACTTTATACGCAATTTCCAGGAGCGTGTACGTGAGTCGGAGTCCACGAATGCCAAACTCTCGGGCGATAGGGATCGGGAGCGATTCCAGCTGCTGAAGCAGGCCCGGGATGAGGCGGAGCGTTCGCTGGCCTTGGCTCAGCAGCTGTCGGCGAGAGATTTACAGCTGCAAAGGTTGCAGGAACAGCTGCAGGAGGCACGCCGTCAGATGACGGGATGTCTCTCCGATCAGGAGAGTTTGCATTCCTTTGCCCCGCTGACGCCACCCTCGGCCGCCTCGGGCATGTTGAGTCAAATGGCAGCGGGCTCTGGTCTGGTGGGTGGACTAAGCGGCATACGCGGCACGGCGGAGGATAGTGGGCGTGGGAATTCCAATTCATTGTCCGCATTTAGTGGCAGTCTGAGTGGTGGCTCCGGTGCCACTGTGGGAGATCGCAACTCGTGCTCCAATGATTCGGGCTTAAGAAATAGCAGCGATCGGGAGAGCACAGGTGGAGACTTGAACTTCAGCGATGGCACCTGCGACAATGGGCCCTGCATTACCGTAGATCCCGACAGCATTTCCCTGGTCTCCAGTCAGAATATGTATCAATGTGAGTAAAGGGTGAAGAGGGGAAGGATTTGAGAGTTGAGATAATATTTGGTGTCTTCCAGTTGGCACACCCAAAGAAAGAAGTCCCACATTGTCGCCCCTGAACTCCGCAGCCTACTCACGTTCGGTGGAACAACTGGGCTCACCTGTGGACCCGGAGGGACCCGGCGGTGCGGGAGCTATTACCAGGAAATTTGCCAATGCCAACAAAAGTGGACCATTGGGAGCAAGAAACGGACGTGGTGGCACCTGGGGCAGCATATCCAGAGTGTTTGCACGCTCCCGTAACAAAAGCAAGGCTCTCTCAGCGGATGGGGTTACAGAATGTAAGTGGACTTGCTCTTTTTTGTTCAGTTATTCACCGCCTTAGTTTTCCTTCTTAGACACCGACTACTCTTGGAATCCTTTGTCCGAGGAGGGCTATGCCGAGAAGTTGCGTCTTTTGCGTGAAGCCAGCCAACTGCCCATGGAACGTTGGCGTGCCACTCAAGTTCTGGCCTGGCTGGAGGTGGCCCTGGGCATGCCCCAGTATAGTACACGCTGTGCGGAGAATGTCAAGAGTGGCAAGGTGTTGCTGGAACTAAACGATGTGGAACTGGAGGCTGGCCTAGGTCTGGCTCATCCCATGCATCGCAAGAAACTGCGTCTGGCCATTGAGGAACAGCGACGACCCGAACTAGTGCGTTATCCTTTGATCACCCAATTGGGTCACACCTGGGTGGCCTCGGAATGGTTGCCCGACATTGGCTTGCCCCAATACGCCGAGCCGTTTCTGCAATCTCTGGTCGATGCACGCATGCTGGACACCTTGTCCAAAAAGGAACTGGAAAAGTTTTTGGGTGTGACGCGTAAATTTCATCAGGCCAGCATTGTGCATGGTAAGCTCCAGTTAAGTCTCCATTGTCACCGAATCTCTAAACGCCTTCCCCTAGGCATACATGTGCTGCGCATTGTCAAGTACGACCGCCAGACTTTGGCCATGAGGCGAGTGCAATCGGAAACCGTTGACACCGATCCCATTGTGTGGACAAATCAACGTTTCATACGCTGGGTGCGCTCCATTGACCTGGGCGAATATGCCGACAACCTGAAGGGTGAGTTTACCTATTGATAGCCCGCGGGGGAGTGTGCCAATTATTCTCCATCTCCATTCACTCAACAGACAGCGGAGTTCATGGCGGACTTGTGGTACTCGAGCCATCCTTCTCGGGCGATACCATGGCCACTGCATTGGGCATTCCACCCTCTAAGAACATTATACGACGACATCTAAATACGGAATTCGATGCCCTCATTTTGCCCGCCAGGTAAGTTGCCTCCATTCAAATGTGTGTGCGTCCGGTATGCAATGCTGGTTTCGATTGCGGAACTGACATGTCCATGATATCCTAAGTATGTGTAGCGTAATACAGCGTTTTGATTAGTGTTTAATTCGGTTTAACTAATTTTTGATTGGTTATTGTTTTTGGCTTGATATTGCTTTGCGTTTTCCCCTCATTCATTCGCGTAATTCGTTTGGTTTAATTAATTGAATTTGAGTTACGTTTATTCGTCGTTGTGCGACAACATTTGTGCACCTTTTCACGCAAATCATTAACATTTACCTCATGCCTTCACTGCATCATACATTTCTATTTATTCAAGACACTCGATTGTAAGGGATGTTGCATGAAATGAAACGTGGTTAAGATAAGCATAAGATAATTGGTGACCCCGACGTAAGGGTTTTTTTTTTAAATTGGAGATCAAACCCCTAGGAAACCCGTTTGTTACTAGAGTTCTGGGTCCTACGAATAGGATCATAAACAGATTAATTTAATCAACCATCAGTACAAAAGCTTTGCGAGTTATTGTGTTGGTTTCTCAATATCATTTCGCTTACTCGTGTGCGAAGTATACAAGCAATCACAAATTTAAATTAATGGCCTCCCCAATCGTGAAAAGTAAGTCATTCAAAAAGTTTTGCTTAAAACGTTGGCTTTTCTTTTTGTGATGCCGCTTATGAGACATCCAGACCCATCATATTTAGTCTCTGGAATGTGAGGTCGACAAAGGGCCTGCAAACAGAATAAATGGAAGACGGATTTATTCTTATTCTCAAAGCAGAAAGTTTCACCGCTTGAACGATCCACTGTGACTCTAAAGCAGACCAGCCCATCTGTAGCTCATATGACCCGAAGTCTGTCGTGTTTTTAAGCAAACGCGAGCCGAAATTATGGTTGTGTGAATCCGTGGAGAGAGCTCTCTGGTTCACCAACACAAGCGCACATTTTTGTCCTCTCCATTTGGCCGCCTCTGCTCTAAAGCCAGTCTGAAGAGGTCTATTGAGCGCTTTGCTCATCGAGTTAGCTACAAGTTGACAGCTCTCACCATTTCTGTTTTGCATTAATCACGAAGTAATTTTGATATATTAGTTTACTCTTACATACCATAACTGGAAGAAGCCGGTTTTGCGATGGTTAAAAACCGCAACGAGGTGGATTTTGGACAGCTTTACCAACTCTTGTCGTGCTAGATTTGCTAGCCAAGACTTAATCACAGCTTGACTGTCTATGAAAATAATATATTACGGTCATGATGTGCTGCCTTCTTCAGTGCCGGCACCCACACTGAGATTTAATTCAGAAGGAATATAAAAACCACATTAGTGTTGGGTAAAGGATGTTCATTTCACTGAACATTTTCACTCTTTTTTTGCTGGTTGATTGATTGCTCAGTTGTTCAGTTCTTCGGTTGTTCAGTTCATCAGCTGGTCACTTGCTCATCAAGTAACCCCAAGGCATGGTGAGGACTAGCTATCATTCGAACCAATTTTAATCCTTAATTGCTTTTATCAAAGATTTTTAATAAAATAAAATCGATTTGGACTGACAGCATGTGGTTTAAAACAGTGAGGCCATAAGTTAAAAATAATAAGAAACGAAGAGAACTCTATTTTGTTCACTTTCTCATAAACAGCCCACCACTAATTTGAGGCCACATTCCATTTGACAACTCTAGATTATGTACACGCGTTAAGGGTCACAAAATAGCAGAACAATTCGATCTTTAAAACAAGCTCTTGATATTATCCTGTTCAGGTCTAGAGTTTGGTAAGAGCGATTCGCTCTTCAAAATTTTTTTAATTAGGAACGAATCTTTCTTAAATTCGAAAATTCAAAAATGGGAATAACATTCTTAATTCGCGAAAAGAGTTTTAGTTTAAGATCATTTCGTTCTGAAATTCGAAATTGAACATTAAAAATTTCAAAATAGAAATAAAAATCTTGATTGAAGAAAAAAAGTTTTAATTTAAGACTATTTCATTCTGGATGTAAAAACGAGCTCTTACTTTAAGCTTAGTACTCAAAATAAATCGTCCGCTAGCTGAATTGACAACTTATTCCGATGGAAAAATTTGGGTTTTTTAAAAACGCTCACGAAATACAAAATTCTGTACTTAAATCAAGAATTTTCTGGCTTATTGATGTTTTGAGACAGAATTTTCTTGATTTAAGTAAGAAAATTCATGATTTTTCCTTCAGTATTGGTTTTACTTTGATCCGCTAGTGGATAGTTTCGATCCGAGCTTCCTGTCGATTATTTGGACAAGATATTTAGTTAGGAGAAGCGACTTTTCATTGACTTTTGGAGCGAACATTATGAAAAATCTTTTGCAATCCAACATCCCAACACTCTATGTTTTAAAATTAAGTATTTACCAGTGTTTGTTTAATTTATTCAGATTGAAATGGTAATTAAATTGTTTATTGTAAAAAGCTTTGTAATGGGTTTTTCAATTTTTCAGTCCTGATCGGTTCACTTAAAATCGAGTCCACAAAAACCATCGCTATTAAAATATAAAGTATACTAATCTAGCACCTGATGCGGTCCAAAGACTATAAAAAGAAAAATTTGAAAAAAGACAATTCATTACATACTCAGGTCTGTTCTCCATTTAGAAAAATGAAGATTTGAACTAGCAACGTCTGATTTCCTTGCTAGAATCCACATAAATTTTTTAATGTCAAATGCTCAATACAAATGTTTATACGAAAACCGAAGTGGAATTGAGAACAGACCAGACAGTAAAAACTATCAAACCCCTAATTAAATACGGTCACACTATAATGTAAACTGCCTGCTTTTTTTAATTGATCTGTTTTGGCATTGAATTCATCAGATTATGATAAAGATAACCAGAATTACAAGAAAGTCACTGCAGAAAAAAGTTATTTTTTTTTAGATTAATCTTTTGATAGATTAACAATAAAGTCATCCGATCCGGTTAACACACACATAGACACACACACACACACATCTTCATTCATCTCAAACTATACCATACATAAATGCTTTTCATCATTTTCAATCTACTTTGCATACAACTCTTCAACCAAACATCTAGCATTATCATCATCTCTATCTTAACGATCAATAAACAAGTTTAGTGATTCACACACTGATGTTGTCTACTTCACATCTCGTATCTTACACTAGTTAATCATGCGCCGTCATCTATGTCTAACTAATCGTATGTACTCGTACTTAAACTAGCCATAGCGTGTGTGAGAGCATGTTTCGAAAATGCCCAAAAAGAAACCTGAAAAAGCGAAACGCACTAATTGCGGCCCATTTGTGGCCTTATTTCTCTCTCTTTTCTTCATCTCGATTTCCATATATCCGTTGTTTACTTTTCTCCTTGGTTTTAAATGCAGATACATTATTTACTGTCAAATGGAAGAATTTCAAATGGAAAACTCCCGACAATTGGCCAAGTTGCAGGGCCATTGAATCAAAAAAAAAAAATAACACATATAATCAAAACTGAAAACAAAGAGAACTCAATGGGATTCAAATTTTGAATTAAAAAATTATTAAATAGGGAAAGAACAATAATTGGAGCACAGCCGTATATTCGTAGAGGAAGCGTTAGTTTTAAGTGCTTTAGGCAACGAAATATATCAAACGCACAACCAGAACAACAAAATTAATAAACAAAAAGTCCCCCCAAGCTTTGCATATCGATATGTCTATATAAAATATACAATATTTATACATACAAAATTGAGCGCTTGAAAATGCATTTATTGAGATTTATTTACACAAGGTGTCGAGCCATTTAGTAACCCCTTTCGTCACTAGCCCGATGTGATACGTTTACAACACACACAGACAGCAAACACACACACATACACATCAATTTAGTTCCAATTTGAGTCGCTCCTTGGTGTTGCCTACTTTTAAGCGCCCATGTTACACGAATGTTTAGTTTGAATTCCATTTGGTGTTGCCTACTTTTAAGCGCCATGTAAGTTTTCACCTCTTAAGTATAAAAACCATAACTACAATTGTCAATTGTAAGTAAACCATCGAGTGATTTTGCTTACTAAAGTAGCACAAAATTTCGTATGTCATGTGTGTGTGGTATCCTTGTTCTCTATGTAGCTTATGTATTTCCTCATCTACCAATACAAATTTAATTTCCTTCTATTCCAATTCTACTTCATTTTTATGCGTTTTTGTCCTATGTTTGTAACATTGTTGGGGCCTCTATAGATACTTTCTGTTGGTTGTTTTACGCTACAAGTAGTCAATTATGCTAAATCGAATACTATAGAACTATAATATTATTAATCATACATATTTGATGTCTTTGTCCCGTTTCTTTTTCTACTTTTCCATTTGAAAACTTATTTTCAACTCTATTTTACTTTTTACGTAAATCGAATCAACGGCTTGTTGTTGCTATCTCTCTGTCTTGATTGTAAACACCACAACAACAACAACTACAACTACACAACAACAACAACTACCACAACTGTGTGCCTGTACTGCCTGCCTGCCCGCCTGCCTGCCTGCCTCTGTCTTTCTACTACTGCCTGTCCTGCTCGTACTGTCCTCGTGCACAAATACCCCCAAAACACAAAACACACACACACACACCTTTAAACCACGCAAATCAAAAAACCAACAAAAAAAAAAAACAATTCGGTTGTATTGCCATGTTTGTGTTGTGTAGAACCACTCTGGGCCAAGGCATACGCTCTGGTTGCGGCGTAGTGCCCATAACCGGACCCGGCGGACTTCAGCACTATGCCACAACAGATCGTCGTTCGAGCGGCAGCCTCCGGGTAAGTGCTTAACCCAATTGGAATTTGAATAAAAATTAAATAAAAGCCTGATTTGACGTGAAGCTTTTGTTGTCTTTCAATGTCTATGCTATCAGCTTAACAGCACACTAAATTGTCTAAAACCTAAATAATCCACTCACACCACAGCCCAAATACCTATTAATGCCTACAGATAAGTATATATAAATATTTCAATTTTATTTTCCTTGATTTAGCATGTAAATCGCCAAACTCATACACATAAAAACTCAAAATACTGGGGCAAACGTTAAACTTAACTAAGTATTTGAGAGAGAGTTCACTCATCAAAAAAAAACCATCCACAGTACAAAGTTCAGCGACAACAGAAGTTTCACGCCATTTCTGTAAACTATTTGATGGCATCCATGACATTTCTCATTAGTAATTAACTGCGGGTAGAATAGGTGTAACTAGGTTGGGGGGGAATGTGAAATCTGCTTAGCTAACTAATAAAACACAACAATTCGTTTCATTTCCATTTCTTGTACCTTACAGATTTCGGCATGGAAAGGATCTCAGGTAATAACCAAAGCACTAAATTTTTAAGTAACTAAAACACAGCTCACTTAAAAATAAGTAAAACAGAAATTATGGGTTTTTATGTTCAAGAGAAAAAATAAATCAAATGACATCGAAAAAAACCACAAAAGGTTGTTGCTTACGAAAAGAACATAATAAATATGAACACGAAACCCATTAAAATGGGAAAATTTTAATGTTATTTTAGGTCCTTCTAGTAAAGAGCCCAATAAATTAATCCTTCTAATAGACTAAAAACAATAGAAAAACTTTACCAGAACAAAATCAGAATTAATAAAAATGAAGCCCTACATAGGCTTATAATTCGTTAATAAATAAATAGCAGTGGATTGTTTGAATGTTTTATCATAGACATTAGAATATGAAGATGAGTAACGTCAAACGATTTTTTGGCACACGATTTTTTCGTGCTGGCTTTAGAGCTGGCTCCAGGCTCTCTTGGAATTTTGTTCAAAAGCCAGAGAGAGAGCGCTCAAAGCCAGCCGCTCTCTTGTACGCATACAGCGACAGCCGACGACTGTATATGCCCACACGTATTCTCAATCATTACTCACACAAGCAAGTGCATTCAATTCTTACATTTATGAAAGTTTTAATCAAAAATGTGAGATTAAATAACAATATATTTGAAACTTTCAAAAATTCAAAGAAATGTTTTATAAGTTTTGCTGATTTATATATTTTCAGATTATTTTAATTGCAACTTCGTCTCATATACACATTTTAAAAATAAAAGAGAAGGCCAAGCTAACTTCGTCTTTGCCGAAGTTTATATACCCTTGCAAATGTTTTAATACATCAAAGATTAAGAAAAATTTTTCTAGATAAAACCCACTTTTCGACCGATAGTTCCTATGGCAGCTATAAGATATAGTCATCCGATTTTGACCAAAACTTCCAAATCTGTGTAAAAGCATATAAAACTAATAATTGCTGAAGCGGGAGGCGTTTACATTAAAAACAAAAAGTTTTTCTCACAAAGACCCACTTTTCGACCGATAGTTCCTATGGCAGCTATAAGATATAGTCATCCGATCCGGTCGGTTCCGACATATTAGCAGTGTGCAGTAAAAAGAAGACTCTGTGCAAAGTTTCAGCTCGATAGCTTTAAAACTGAGAGACTAGTTTGCGTAGAAACAGACAGACGGACAAAGCTCAATCGACTCAGCTCGTCGCCCTGATCAGGAATATATATAGTTAATAGGGTCGGATATGAATATTTCTGTGCGTTGCAAACTTCTGGGCAAAATTATAATACCCTTTGCAAGGGTATAATAAATACAATAGAAACGGATACAAAAAAAAGGATGGAAAAGAAAATAGTTAAGATCAAATGATAGAAACGCCTCACGGAGTTAATAATTGGTTGGAACTTCCAAAAAGTACTAGTAGCTATTATTGTTATTATTACATTTTGTGGGGGAAAATAGCGTACCGCGACCAATCCTGGTCTATTGTGCTCCCCACTAAGCTTACAAATCCCCTAGCAGTCCTATTTCCCAAACAAAGGTCAGGATTTTCGTGGGTTCTAGGTTACTGATATTGTTTGGCTGTCCTCTTGGAGGTTCCTCCTTGGTACGTTTTCTCCGGTGGGAGGTGGTCATTGTCCTTCAGATGGGGGGGAGGAGATGGTCTCCCTTCTTTCCCAAATTCTTCTTGCCGCAGGAGCTCGATAAGGACCCCGTGGTGAGGCCTGTACGCTCCTGGTTGGTGGGGGGGCTTGGTGCACTTTTTTGCTCATAAATTGAGAACCGTTCATCCGATCTTTATCATTGTTTTGGCAAATCGATTCATTTTGCTAATTACTAACTATCTTTAGAAGTTACAAATCGTCTATCTTCAAAACTGTAGAAGATATATCGTTTTTTTCAAATTGCGGGGGCGGGAGGGGGCGTGGCCAAAATTTAAAACAAACTTGATCTGCGAGCAGATAAAAGAAGCATTTGTCCCATACTTGTCAAACCTCAATCTCTTACGATCTCTGAGATCTAGGTGTTCATACAGACGGACAGACTGACGGAATTGTCTATATCGACTTGGCTGTTGATGCTGATCAAGAATATATATACTTTATATGGTCGGAAATGATTCCTTCTGCCTGTTACATACATTTGCACGACTTTAGTATACCCTTTTTACTCTACGAGTAACGAGTATAAAAATGCCTCACGGAGTTAGTGATTAATTGGAGTTTTTTAAGAAGTAATAGAAGCTATTAAATTTATTTTTTGTTGGGGAAATAGCGCACCGATACCAATCTTGGCCTATTGTGCCCCCTACTGAGCTTACAACTCCCAATTTCCCATACAAACGTAAAGATTTTCGTGGGTTCTAGGTATCGGGTTTTAAAGAAACATAGGAACGAGCATGGAGAGTCTTTATTATTTTACTAATATGAATGATGTCAAATTATTTATATTAATCATATATCACTGAAAATAGTTTTGCTTTTGGTCTTTTTGAAAGTTCACTTTGATTTATTGCAAGCAATTTAGTTGAATTTATTAGCAAAAAATAACAAGCAATATCAAAAATTGGCTGATTCGGTCTATGGTCATATATTAAAATTAGGTTAACCTGCCATTGAGAAAGCTAGTTAAACTCAAGGTTAACTTAAGCCACATTTTCGTCGGGAGTTCAACTAACCTAAAGTTTATCATACATTGAGAAAAAAAATTGATCGAAAATCTATTTTAAGAATCTCTTTCTCGAGAATCTTGCAATCTTATAAAAATAAGATTGAAGTACATTCAAATAAGCTTAGAAATCTCAAAAACAAAATTTATCATTGCACAACTTATTAACCCATATTGACGTACTGTATTCTGAAAAGCTTCAGTTAAAATCTTCTGACTTGAAAATAAATAATATAAATAAAAGGAGTGAGTGTCGCTAGCTCCCACGAGTCTTTGATGTGATACAGGATGCTTAGCTTAAGAGCTTATGTTCGAATCACAGGCTCTCTCAATGGTATATAAAACAGCTAGGGCACTCTTTCGAAAGAAGAAATTTAACGGGGAGTAGAAATACCAGAAACAAGATCAGTTGCTGCAGATTTTCAGGAAGTTTATTCTGCTAAGATACCACAAGGTGAAAACCAAGATCCCAATCATTTCCCTCCCAGATCTCACCCAGATCTCCACCGGATACTACCCAGATACCACACAAATCCCAGCTAGATCCCACCAAGATCCTACTCAGATCCATCCTAAAACCCATCTAGATCACACAACCAGATCCAACCAAGATAGCACCCACATCCCACCCAATTTCCATCCAGACTCTACCCAAATCCTAACCAAATCTCACCCAGATACCACCCAGATGCCACCCCGATCTCACTCAGAACCATCCCAGATCCCGATGAGATCCCACCCAGATCCCATCCAGAACCCAACCAGATCCCGCCCATAGTACTTCCAGATCCCACCTAGATCCCTTCCAGATCCCACCCAGACCCCATCCAGATCGTGCCAAGATGCCACCCAGATTTTTTCCAGATTCCACCCAGATCCAGCAAAGATCCCACCTCGGTCCCGCCGAGATCCCACCCAGATCCCATCCAGAACCCAACCTGATTCCGACCAAATCCCGCCCACATCTCCTTCAGATCCCACCAAGATCTCGCTTAGATCCCGCCCAGATCTCTTCCAGATTCCACCTAGATCCATTCCAGATCCCTTCCAGATCCCTTCCAAATCCCATCCAGATCCCTCCCTGATCACTTCCAGATCCCGCTCGGATCCTACCGGATCCCACCCTGGTCCCACCCAGATCCTACCCAGATTGCTTCCAGATTGCACCCAGATCCTTTCCTGATCCCATCTAGATCCCGCCAAGATCCCTCCCAGATCCCAGCTAGATCCCAGTCAAATCCTACCCAGATCCCACCCAGATCTTACCCCGATACCTTTCAGATCTCGCCCATATATGACTCCAACCAACCCCTCTCTTGTGTTTGTGTGTGTGTTTGTCGGGAAACTCCGCAAAACAAAAACACAAAATATGAACGACGTCAGCGTCACGTGACGCTGAAATCAAATTTTACTCCTACTAAAATTGTTCGTACCGAAATGAAAGATGTTTCACATCAAAAAATAAATAAAAACAAGAATCAATTGGCCATTCTGAGGCTCGAACCACGACTTCGTCGTTCTAATGTTCGGTTAAAGCATTTGCATTGTCAAGATTTCTCTCCGCTGAGATCTTATATAGCGACTGGTGGCGCCGAAAAGTGACGGCCGCTGATGCAGCTGGTTGAGATGCCAAGTCGTGTGTTCAGTCCCCCGACATACTCAGTGCGAGTCCCAGTAAGGGCGGGTTAAAAATTATAATTTTTACAAGTTTTTCAGAAAGAATCCAATTTGGGTTCGAAGACTATAATCTTGATTTTATATTGATTTTTTCCAAATTTAGTCAACCAATTTGGCTTGTGTTTCAGATTTTTTTTTAATTTTTATTGATATAATAAGGAAGGCCAATAAACTAAAGATCCAGTTAATGTCCGAAGTTGATCTAAGTTTAACCGGACTTTGAGAAATTGGGTCAAGTCTGTTTTTAACAAGTAATTCGATATAAAAATTACATTTTAATAAAATCCTCACGGCACTGTTATAAACCTTATAATCAAGCATCCCTACTTCAAAAGTCGGTCAAAGCTAACATACTAAAATACCAACACATAATTTTTTTGAGCTGTGTACCTTAATCTTGCATTCGTGTGTGATTTCTTTTTGAAGTACCTAATTATACTAATAAAAATTTCCTTCTTCATTTTATCATCAATTTGCAGAGTTCCCTTTCAAAAGCCTTTCGGTTCAACACCAAACCCCAACGCACCGGTGATCGCAGCTCCTTTGGGAACTCCACTAGCCCAACGCCCTCGTATAGCAGCAGCGAGGGCGGCAACGGCGGGGCCATTGCTGGGGGCGGAGGAATTTATGCTACCATAGGTCCACAGCAAATGCACTCGTTTCATCATCAGCAACAGCAGCATTATCACTTCCTACCGCCACCCACTACGGCTCCACCACCGCCTCCTGTTTCGGGCAGTGTCAACTATGGACCGCCGCCGGGGCATCGTGTCAGTGCTCCACCAGTGGGCAGTATACTGGATGCGGGCTTAAACGATAATCATTTGCTCTACGAACAGAGTCGTCGACGAGTGAAAAGTATTAGCGATATCGGTGCTTCCACCAGTGCGGGCAGCGTGGGGGCCTGCAGTCTGGGTGGTATTTCAGGTTGTTCAGACTCACCCGAATAAGTCAGGGCTAGCTAGATGATTACATTTAACCAAAGAGATTCAGCTAAATACCTAGTCAAAGCCAAGGTTCTAATTAGTTTTCCTCCCCTTCTAGGTTTTGAGCTTACCCCTCCTACACAAAACTCCTTTTCAATTATAATCTTTAACACAAGACCCACCTTAAAAAGATACTAAAAGCAGATACTACAGATTATACAGATACAGATACATATGTCAAGATACAAAATAATCAAGTAAGCATTTGATCAAATCATAATTAGCATTATAAAACTATATAATAAATATATTTAGAGTAAAACCGTAATTATTTCCACTGAAATCCACTTGATTAGCTTAATTAAACATATGTAAAAGGTAATTGTAAAGTTAGCTTTAAATTGATTTGTGGCTGGGATCTATCCCATTAACACACTCACTCACACACACACACCACATACATTTCCACAATTGCAATTTAGATAAATTGAAATTATTTTGTAATCAAAAACTCATGTAGCTAAGCCAAATGGAAACTATTGATTAACAGCAATTTGTAAATGTAAACAAAATATACGAGATATGCAGCCCCATTCAACTACCAAAGAATAAACGTCATAGCCCGACCCCAACCCAAGACCCATTGAATCACACCGAGGTGAAGTATTATTAAGCAGACCAATTTAACTCTAGAATTATATGGAAAAAGACAACTGAAATAAACCAATGATCAAAACTCTGTTGTACACAAAACGGTGTGTTTATTGGGTGCTCTCTGACTAAACAAGTAAAATTTCCACAAATTGCATACGCTTCGTACTGAAACAATTGACCGTCACCAGAATTTGTTGTGATTGATGGATATGTTGTGGTTCAGTGCATCCTTCGACCAGCCGCGCTGGTGGCTAGCGTCGCACATTGTCATCATTGTCATTGCGTGGCTTACGCGTGGTATAAGGACGGCCCTTGGGTTCGGCCAAGGGTTTGGGTTCGGGCTCAGCAGCTGTCAAGGCACCCAGGCTGCCGATTAAAGCCAAGACACCAAAAATCAGAAACAAATTGAACCACTTCATAGTGCTTGCTCCCACACTCGATTGCAAACTGTTGACCGATTGGACACATCCGAGCCGTTTTATGGCCTGAACTGTTATGTAAATTCTGGGAATTGCTGTCAAGAATGTTTAAGTTTTTACAGGTTTTTATGTTAGCACTTTGCCACCAAATTGAGTTGTAAATCTAGCGCTAAAAAGGGGCGGACATGCATTTAAGTAATTGGCTGCAGTTGAACAATTGTAATTGAAGAGAGATTTTTGCTATTTGTGTTTTTTTGTAGCAACACAAATGAATGGCAATTAAATGTTTATGTGGGATCTGAAAACAATATCAAATGACATTAGGCATAAATCTAAATCAAATGCCGACTAATGTGTCATACAATGAAATATGTGAACTGTTATAGTGATGGGCTACCCTTTAACAGTGTGTGTGTAAGGCTGAAACAGATACTGCAACCAAATACAACAATTAGACTTAGACAATTATTACTCTATACTATTTGCGAATTCTAGGTACGTATGATTTACACTTCATATTTAACCGTCTATGAACCCATCTTTATGACAATTTAACCCCTTATTGGATTTTTTCTCCTTGCCCTTCTTCAATTGCCACTTATTGATAATGTGAACTACTTATAGAATTTGGCAATTTTCACCCGTCAATTTACCCTTCTTTTTGAGCTGATCTATCTAACCATTTACGCGTCTACAATTGCCACCTATAAAATCTTTGTGGTACCCAAAACTCATAAAATTTAGCCAATTTCGTGAATTTTTGTGCCTTACAAAGCTTACAATCAGGTAAATCATCAAGGTAATCTGAACAAATTATACAATTTTGTACATTTCGCGATTTTTTTGACAGTTTGGTCCTCCCTTTTCATCTTCACCTCCTATTTACCGGACAGTTTACCCGTCTTTCATATTAAACTAAACTCAAATGATAATTTTGAAAATTTTTGCGATTTTTTTTGGCCCGTAATTTGCAAAGTTCGCAAAATATACTTTGGACTGTTCAAACCAAGGCTGCAAACCGGTCCTGAACCGAACCCCTTAGAACCGGTTCGGTTCGGGTTTTTTGGCTTCGTCGAACCGGACCATAAACTGAACCTCAAACCTGAACCCGTACCGAACCACTTTTTCGAAAATGTAGGTTCGGTTCACAAAATGAAGTTATTTTTCCAAGAGAAATATTTAGGGTGTTCAACAGCCCGCGTAAAAGTGTAAAGCAAAAAGCGTAAACTCCAATAGTTTACGCCACAACAACAAAACACATGAGAAAAAGTTTACGCTCTTTTTGCTGCCCTGGGGTATGTTTACAAAATCCGCGTAAAAGTGTAAAGAGAGTAAAGTGTTGAAGTGTTGTAAAATCATTCAAAGTAACGACATAAAGTACTCGGGTACTCTTCAAAAAATGCGGTCACCCCTAGAATAATTAAATTTTTTTTGTCAGTTTAACTGCATCTGGCCAGCAAATCAATTGAGACATCTTCCCCAAAATAGCTGTCTGTAGCTACACCTCAAGAGCCGTCATCACCTACTGTAAACATTGTTGTAGTTTCACTTATTGATGCAGCTTCCCCAAACTACCCCAAACAGAAAAGTGCTCCCTGTAACTCAAGTTCCACTTGGGGTCGAAATGCATTCGACAAAAAGCATGGGGCCGCACAGACCCATTGGTCATTGAAAAATGGTAGCTCATTGGTTCGCCAGTTGACTCATTTGGGCACACAGAACTAGGATCCTCGCCGCCAGCATGCAACTGCTGTAAGAACCTCCATAACGTCGTCTACCACTTCATCGACAGTATCATGGTTGTATCTCAAGATTTGTTGTATATTCATATTTCTTTATTTAGCTTGATTTATACACCAACAATCAATGCTTTAAAAATACGAATTTAACTTTGACACACACAAGCAACAGAAAAACTCACAGCTTGTCAAAAACAGCTGATTTACGCCAAAAATTACGAGGGCAAATCCTTTAGGGGCGCTCAATAGCTGCGTCGCGTAAATTTACACATTTACTTTTTTACGCGGGCTGTTGAACACCCTAATTGAAAATATCTAGTGATTTTAGTATAAAGTATTGCGTTTTGAAATAAGCTTGGATGTCTTTTTATTGCAAGTGAAGTTGATGAAAGGAATAGAAAGCACTAAACAAATGTCAAATATGATGCAGATTCTTTAGAAAATGTTTCAAGAGAACATATTATATATCGGCGTATGTTGCTCAATTTTGGAATGGTCAATCAAACGAGGACCTAACAAAAATTGCCTTGCTGTTCCAACAACTAAGGTATCAGTTGAACGATCTTTTCAACACTTAAGTTTGTTCTTTCTGATCTAAGAGCTAGTATAGATATAATGCTTAGCATATTTATTTATTTATTTGATTTTAATATCCTAGTGTTACAAGTATAACACTTAAAGTTTTTAACACTAGTCACAGCAGTAGTTGATGCAATGAATCATTAGGAATTGAAATTAATATTAAGAGAATAAAAACTATAAAATATTAATTAAAATTAAAATTATATAAAAAACCGATTGCAGGGAACCGATCAAAAATCTCACTCTGCTTTTATTCAGCAAGCTAGGTGCAGCTCGTCGAGGATACTTTACAGACAACTAAGCTACTCATTGGGGGAAAACCACTATCTTCACGACAAAAATAGCCTTAGCCAAATATCATTAGTATTCAGAGCTAGATGTGAAATGCTGAACCTACGTTCCCGCCCATATGTCAACGACACGGAAGCCATCTGCACCCTCTGTAATATGAACGCTAAGGAAGACACGTTTCACTTCATCGCAGTTTGCCCAATTTTACAAGAAATTAGAAAGGTATATTGGAAGCAAGGAGTATTAGGTGAACAACGAGCCATTGAAATTTTAAACGGAGAAAATTGGAATATTCTTTTTAAATTTCTTTCAGAAGCATCAACATATAGAAATCGTATAATGTCTGAAGATTTTTAGTATAGTCGTAAACCGCATAAGTAAACAAATTGTATTTTAGCAAATAGTTATTGTAACAGCTGACGGCTTTAAGCCAAAGCTGAGTTATCTTATTTTATTCAAATCTGTAACCCTACTTTAGTCACAACCTCAGAACGATTCGGTATCTCGCGACGAGCGGGGAATCCGAGTGTAGTACGAGTGTGTGGCTATTGGGATTGTAGGTCACCAACTATGTACACTTTGAATCCATATTTTTTGAATAAAGTAAAACACTACTACTACTACTACTACTACTATAAAAAACAAGTGAGAAAGTCGGTCAAGCCCGACTATAACATACTCTGTACCTGGAGTAGGAGCTTAATGCAGTACTGCTTCTGTGTCTCTCTCTATCTCAGTCTCTTTCTCTCTCTCTCTCTCGCTCTCTCTCTCTCTCTAAGCGTGTGCGGTGTTGGTTGTGAAAGGGGGGGAGGGGGGTGACGGGGGGAGCTTTGTTCACTTTTTTGCTTATAACTTGAGAACCGTTAATCCGATCTTTATCATTTCTTCAGCAAATCGATACATTTTGACAATTTCTAAATATCTCTAGAAGTACGAACCATCTATCTACAAAACTGTGGAAGATATGACGTTTTTTCAAAATTGCGGGGGCGGGAGGGGGCGTGGCCAAAATTGAAAATAACTTGATCTGCCTGCAGCTATAAGAAACATTTGTCCCATACATGTCAAACCTCTATCTCTTACCATCTCTGAGATCTGTTTGTTCATACGGACGGACGGACAGACGGACGGACAGACGGACAGACGGACATGGCTATATCGACTCGGCTGTTGATGCTGATCAAGAATATATATACTTTATAGGGTCGGAAATGATTCCTTCTCCCTGTTACATACTTTTGCACAAACTTAATATACTCTATGTACCTTCGGTACAGAGTATAAAAAGAGGAAAAAAAATATAGAAAATTTTATATTTAGTTATGTAATCTTAACCTATTATTATTTTATTTTGGTGTTATCTAGTTATATTATTCGTTTACTATAGTGTGTGTTGAGCTTAATTTGGAAAATAGGTGCGCTACTAATTGATTTTAGTTCATGTGGCAAGTTATTCCACAGGCGAACAGCATCCCTTTAGATGCTGAGAGGTTCAATTTTTCGTACAAATAGGCTGGTTCCTTAGTGTTTATAATATTCTGGAGTAATATTAATGCTCTTAAACTTGTAAAATCATTAAGGCTTAAATTGTATATTTTAAAGAAATGATTTGAAATACTGTCAGTTCGTCTTTTTTTATAAATGTCATTGAATACTACCTTTAGTCTTTGTTTACTTTCGGCATCACTCTGCCCAAATAGCTCAACTCCATAAAATAAACACGGTGTCAAGTATGTTTTAGCTATTAGAAGTCGGAGGTTTTCAGGTACAAAGTTTTGGGTCAAGTAAAGTTGTCTCAGAAGCAGGGATGCAAACCGGTTCTGAACCGAACCGGTTTTTAACCGAACCGAACCACTTTTTTCACTCGTGAACCGAACCGTAAACCGAACCGGTGTGTTTTAAAAAATACTGAACCGAACCCAAAACCGAAAAATAAAATGGTTCGGTTCGGTTCACTTCATCTACATATTAAGTTACTGGCGAATTACCTCCGAATTTTTAATCAAGATTGGTTTGAAATAGAAAATGAGTATGAAATTCTATGGCTGGCAGGCATGCAAAATTAAGGTTAAAAAAAGGAGTTCCGTAATTGTCAACTGTTTGAAAACAAGAGCTCCGCCTGCATTTGAATGCAATTTTTTAGATTCCAGGAATCAAAAGGAAAAAGGTAGCTAAATCTTATTTAATTTTAATATACAACAAAATTCAAAACGTTAATGAAAACATAACCGATAATTCTTTGAACTCGATAAGTAAAGACGAGTTGGAAATGCTTGCCAAACAACTCAATAATAGGGATTCAATTTCAAGAATCTAGATCTCATATTAATAGTTTTGTTCAGTGAAGTCTATATTAACATAATCTGTTAAAAATAGACCTGCACCAAAATCACTGTTGGGCTGTGTAATTCATGGAACTCGATAAGTAACAACGAGTTGAAAATGCTTGCCAAACAACTCAATAATTCCTTAAAAGATTATTAAATGTTGGAATATTTATCAGGAAAATCAATTTAAGCATAGCTCGAATAGTTTTTAGATGTTCCACTAACACAAGTGTCAGTAGAATGAACATTTTCCAATAATTAATATTATTATTAAGTCAACTAAAATTCCATCATATTGAAGTTAATTTAATTTTCTTAAATCTATATTATTCCTTGTTGTTTTGAATACCACATATACAAGAATAATAAAACTAATCAACTGGATACTAATTAAATGAAACAGTCTTAAAGATGTAGGATTTAAAAACGAAATGATAACGCTTATACGGAAATTGCCGTCGAAATTTTGAACATACCCGTATAACTGAAAACGTAGGTCTTTGTTAATGAATAATCAGAATACTTTTATCAAAAATATGTTTCTTTAGTTAATTAAATGAATAAAGAGCGAACCGAACCGAACCGAACCGTAACCGCGGTTCAGTAAGCCCCAAAAACCATGCAATGAACCGAACCGGCGGTTCAAAAACTTGGTGAACCACTGAACCGAACCAGTCCTTATTTCCGAGTGGTTTGCATCCCTGCTCAGAAGGCCGTATGTCTTACCAACTGCCTTGTTAATATGGTCAGTCCACGTCAAGTTCTGGTTAAATATAATTCCTAAGTTATTTGCCTTTTCGACATACTCTATCTCTTTATCATCAATGTATAGTTTTTCAAGAGTCCTAATATCAAATGTTTTTTTATAGATTACGAGGCATTTTGACTTTAAGGGATTTAGTCTGAGTCCATTTTTACTGGCCCATTCTGCAATTGATTTTAGTTCGGAGTTAGGAACATTTACACATTCGGTCGACTAATATACAATTGGACATCGTCAGCATACATATGGACATCACACTTTGTCAAAGTACTTGGAAGGTCATTCACATACACAGAAAACAATAATGGACCTAAAATTGAACCTTGAGGGACACCACGCGTAATTGATAAAAATGACGACACACTGAAATAGGATACGACAGCCTGACGTCTGTTAGTTAAATAGGACCTCATTAATTTTGATGCTGTTCTTGAGAAACTAAACATATTGCTCAATTTAGTACCCAGTATGTCATGATTGACTGTGTCGAATGCCTTGCTGTAATCAAGCAGCGTCAGATATGTTACCTGCCCATCGTCTAGCTTATTTCGAATGTCTTCAGATACTTTTAGAAGAGCAGTTATACAGCTACGATTTTTTCTGAAGCCTGATTGATGTTTGTTTAAGAGATTGTAAGGGCAGTGTTCATTACATGTGTAATATATCTAAGGATTTTGGGCAGTATGATTTTTAAAAACTTGGGGTTGATGTCGTCAAGTCCTGTCGCATTAGATTTTATCTTAAGTATAGCATCAAGGACATCACATTGACTTACACACGCAAAACTAAAGCTACTATCATTAACTTAAACCAGAGTTCGAACCCCCTGGATCGAACCTTCGGCAAAATTTTTGAGGTTTGCAGCCTTGGTTCAAACTAAACCTCTCATTTACCAACGTCAGCGCTTTCGTAAATACTCAAAAAAATAAATTTGCCAAATTTCGCATTTTTTGGTCTGCACTTCTTTTATATGCGCCTTCAATTGCCATTGATCCAATCTTTATAATAACCTTAGGTCCTATGGATATGTTGAAAATTTGTTGATTTTTTTGACCACTAGATATTTAGAAAATTTCGCGGTTTTTTTGACCTAATAATAATTTATATAATTATATGGACTGGTAATCAAATATCAAGTTCATGTCTCTAAATCAGCGATGGCCAGCGAGAGCGAGGCCAAAAAGTGAGAGTGTATTAGTGTGCAAAAACAAACCTCCGTGAATTTGCTTCGACCTAATCGCTTCGAACTTTGTGAAGCGACTGACGCTGTCTTACTCTCTCGGTGTCAGCTTCGGCAAGCGTTCGGGCAATGTACGTGTGAATAGGGAAATGTTTTCGGCCCCGGGATGGAACCGAGGGCCAACGCTGCTCTAAATTTCATCGCAATCAGAAATTTCGTTTGTTTTTACCATTTCCCGCAAATTTCAACCAATACCCAAAGTTTTATTACTATAGGATGATCAGTATAATTTTGCAAGTTTCGCGCGGGTTTTAGGAACATTTTTTTGAAATTTTTTACCTAGAAACCAGGGCTGGCAAGCGTCCAAACATTCTCCAAAGTTTCATCACAATCGGATAAACGATTTAGGGAGACATAAGGGGCAGACAGACAAATATTCATTTATAAATATAGATTTATGATTTAATGGCAACAAAATTTAGAAAACTTTTCAATATAAAAGCAAGTTTTTCCGCAAGTTAGTAAAGTCTCGCTTTAAAATTAATTTTATAGAAAATATTGTATATCTTGTTTTAATGCAAAACTCTTGATATTTTTTCCAAGTATTAATACCAAAACAAAAATTGAAGATAAATCTAAAATTAGGATAAACTTTCTCATCAACATTTAATATCTTTAAACAGTATTATTTTCACTTATATCTATAACATGTTGATCACATTTGTACAAGATTATCGAGAGCTTGATTTATTTACAGGTTTTTATCATACTTTTAATTGAAATATAGGACAATTGATTGATCAAATATCGGTTATGTCCGACAGTTTAAAATCGATTTTGCGACATTTTTGATATCGTAATACATTTAACAATAAAACTTTGTTACTTATACACAATATGCAAAATTTGTACATTAATTAACGATATTTCGAAAATGTTTATACAGGTTACTAACAAAAACGTAAAAGTTTTAACATAATCAGAAATTTTTTAACGGAAGACATTTTTCAAAAATGCTCCCAAGTTGGCTATTTGTCTAGCAAATGACCAGGAATATTTAGGTTTATAATGTGTATCAAATGATACCTCTAGCGTGTGTATGAAACACGGTAATTTTAAAGAACATATACTTAAAATCGCCATTGATCTCCATAGATTTGTGGACTTAGGTTCAGATTTTGTTGAAATAATTGCCCCAATTCCTGCATTTCTTGTTCACGTCGCAGCTCCTCGCCGATCTGCACCCATAGGGACTCAAAGCCAGCGGCATCGCACTGCATCATAGACACATCACCCTCACAGGAAGAGTCATCAAAGGTAAAAGAATATTCGTGTTGGTAGTCACCCATTTCGCTGCAAGCAAAAGAAACAAACAATTTTAAATTCGATGAATAATACCGATAAATAGCAATTGTTGGAGTCTCCAGCCCTGATGTTGTGCATCTTTATCAATGCCAGCTGATTCAGTTTACAAACAGCAGAAGGGCTTTACAGTTGTTGATAATGTCGCGTAAAAACGTTTTAAATTTGATCAACACAATTGTGGCGAATTCGTAAGTTCCAAATCAAGTTTATATTCTGGCATTCCTATTGATCAAAATCAATTTACAGTTGCAAATGTCCAGCGCATGCCCAAAACTATGGATCTACCGCAACGACCATACAAACGGGGAAGCAAGAATATGCATTCGAAGTGAGACTCATTAGTGAACGAGGGCAAAGTCCAAGCAATGTAATCTATACCATCTTTTGTTTTTCCAGATGTCAGCCTCCACAGTGCGCTTTGGACCCGGGGTCAGTGTGGAAGTCGGAGCCGACTTGCGTAATTGGGGATCAAAGAAGGTCTGTCTGGTAACAGATCGAAATGTGGCCCAGTTGGCTACGGTGAAGGTGGCTTTGGACTCTCTGGCACGTCATGGCATCAACTATGAGGTGTACGATGAGACCAGAGTGGAGCCTACCGATGAAAGTTTTTGGAAAGCGGCGCAATTTGCGCGAAAACATGATTTTGATGCATTTTTAGCCATTGGAGGTGATTGAGTGGGAATAAGATAACATACTGTGCAAATGGACTAACTAACTTATCTATATTTTATTAGGTGGCTCGGCTATAGACACCGCTAAGGCAGCAAATTTGTATTGTAGTGATACGGAGGCTGAGTTCTTGGATTATGTAAATGCTCCCATTGGAAAAGGCAAAGAGGTGAGACTAAGGAAAGAATGGGATTGTAATTAAATAGTTAAAAGTTAGAAACAAGGAACCTTTACCTAAAGATCAACGCTTGAGATCATTTACCAGAACCATAGCAATAACAGTTGAAATCGGTTTGAACTAAATATATAACAGCTTCAGCTGACTAGGACCTTTACTTAAACTGAATCTGGGGCCTGTAACTAAAGTTTTCCGAATCTCTCAATTTCTTTATTTCACTTTAATTCTAAGCTTTTCGTTATTGTATTTAGTTCTTTCTCGTTCAAAATCAGAATTAAAAATAGAGGCCAGCTAACTTCGGCTCGACCGAAGTTTATATACCCTTGGAGCTTGATATGTGCCTGACAGTTTGTATGGCAGCTATACTATATAGTAGTCCGATTTCGAAAAATTTTGGTGAAATTATGTGAAATCATTAAAAACTTATAAATACAAGCGTTTGGAGCGATAACATTGAAAACAAAAAAGTTTTTCTCACTAAGACTTTTTTCAGACCTAACGTTTGTATGGCAGCTATACTATATAGTTGTCCGATTTCGACAAGTTTTGATGAAATTATGTGAAATCATTGAAAACTTAAAAGTACGAGCGTTGGGAGCGATAGCACTAATAAAAAAAAATTTTTTCTCACTAAGACTTTTTTTCAGACCTTACTTTTGTATGGCAGCTATACTATATAGTAGTCCGATTTCGAAAAATTTTGGTGAAATTATGTGAAATCATTAAAAACTTATAAATACAAGCGTTTGGAGCGATAACATTGAAAACAAAAAAGTTTTTCTCACTAAGACTTTTTTCAGACCTAACGTTTGTATGGCAGCTATACTATATAGTTGTCCGATTTCGACAAGTTTTGATGAAATTATGTGAAATCATTGAAAACTTAAAAGTACGAGCGTTGGGAGCGATAGCACTAATAACAAAAAAAAATTTCTCACTAAGACTTTTTTCAGACCTTACTTTTGTATGGCAGCTATACTATACTTGAGAGCGATAGCCCTAAAAACAAAAAAGTTTTTCTCACTAAAACTAGTTTTTCAACCGATCGTTCCTATGGCAGCTATATGCTATAGTCATCCGATCCGGCCGGTTCCGACAAATGTGCAGCTATTTATACCAAAAGACTTTGTGCAAAGTTTGGTTAAGATAGATTTAAAACTGACGGAGGAGATAGCATAGAAACAGACGGACGGACGGACAGACGGACATGGTTATATCAACTCAGCTCGTCATGCTGATAAAGAATATATATACTTTATGTGGTCGGAGATGCTTCCTTCTATGCGTTACAAACATCCGGACAATTTTAATATACCCTCTCCAAGTGTATAAAAAGAAAAAGATCAAATTATTCGTCAGCTGACAGGTAAATTAAATTATTGTAAGGATTTGAAGGATTTCATATATATGAGATCAATATGGTTCTGAAATACAATTCACTCAACTTGTCAAAAAAATAAAGACAATTATTTAGGATGTGTTTCACATTTCGACGACAATTTTCGTACAAACGTTTGTATTTCGAATTGGAAATGTCTAAGTTTATAAGTAAAGCGACAACTATGTATATCTGTATTACTAGATCAGGTCGAAAGAAAATTGTAATTATTTGACGAGCTCTCAGAAGTAGATTTCAAAACTTTCTAAACCATATCTATTGACAGATTTTATTTAGGATTTTAATGCGAAACTTTTGAGAACTTTTATATTGAAATCGCCGTCGCATTGTGGAAAATATCTGTTAAATTTAGTTCATTTCGAGAGCTCAAATAGTAACCAGTTTGAAAACACATAACTTTATTAATGATCTTAATTTAAGAACTTACATCCAGAACAGAACCCGTTCTGTTAGGATTTTTTGAGTCTTTCGAATCCTACAAAGAACCGAACATTCGTAATAAGCTACCAAGCCGGACTCGCCCACTTTACAAAAAGCTTTGTTCTAAAAAAATACTTAACTCACTTTTAAAAGATAATGTCCCTATGTAGAAAAGAAGGAATATAAAGCTCAAGTCAAGTTATGAAATGAAAATAATTGCATAGTGGAATGAATAGGGATTTTGAGAATGGGAGATATAAAAAATAAGAGCTTTCTTTTCAACTAAAAATAACCTTTTAAACCAATTTTACCCAAAAGATTAATTCAAAACGATCTTCAAATCTATGAATCAAGTTTCGATCAAAGACTTTATTTTTGGCTAGAGAGGTTCGCAAAGGTGAAATTTTAATGTTCTTAATATTCCTATCTGTCACATAAACTTACAAACAAAAGAGTATATTCTCATACATAGCAGCTGTACTATAAAAAGGTTAAGAAATCGGTTCTTCGAGATATAAATATTAAATATCGACTGACTATAACTTGAATTTGTATAGGTAGGTAGGTAGACCCCACATTGACATTATGGTCCTTAGTAAGGTCTGAATTAATATAAAAATTAGATAATTTTCTATATTTTTCTCTTTCTACTTTCTTTGCCTTGATTTCCTTTCCAATAGATTACGGTTAAACTAAAACCTTTAATAGCCATGCCCACCACCTCGGGTACTGGCTCGGAGACCACTGGAGTGGCCATTTTTGACTACAAACGTTTGCATGCCAAGACGGGCATCTCGAGCAAATACCTCAAGCCCACTCTAGGTAAGAGTGCTCTGTTCTCTAGTTGTCTCATTTAAAACTTTCCACCCTTTTCTAGCCATCATCGATCCTCTGCACACTCTTAGCCAACCCGAACGTGTTATGGCCTTTGCCGGCTTTGATGTGTTTTGTCATGCTCTGGAAAGTTTTACGGCCGTGGATTACCGTGAACGTGGCCCGGCGCCCAGTGATCCTAAACTGCGTCCCACCTACCAGGGTAGAAATCCCATCTCAGATGTCTGGGCACGCTTTGCTTTGACAGAGATTTGTCATAATTTCTTGGATGCCATCTATCAGCCGGATAATCTGAAAGCACGCTCTCAGATGCATTTGGCTTCGACAATGGCTGGTGTGGGTTTTGGCAATGCCGGAGTGCATCTCTGTCATGGTCTTTCGTATCCCATTTCTGGCAATGTGAGGGATTACAAGCCTGAAGGCTATGCCAAAGATCATGCCCTCATACCGCATGGCCTTTCGGTGGTGATCAGTGCTCCAGCTGTGTTTGAGTTCACTGCACCTGCGTGTCCCGAACGGCATTTGGAGGCAGCCCAATTGTTGGGCGCAGATGTGAGTGGCGTTAGGGTGGCAGATGCAGGGCGTCTTTTGGCGGACACTGTGCGTGGGTATATGCAACGTGCTGGCATTGAAAATGGCCTCCGCGAGTTGGGCTTCTCCGGCAGCGATGTGCCCAAACTGGTTGAAGGAGTCTTGCCGCAGGAGAGGATTACCAAGATGGCACCTCGGGCACAAACTCAGGAAAATTTAGCTCAACTTTTTGAGAATTCCATGGTGGTTTATTAGTAATATTTAAAATATAAAACTTACCTAAGCTTGAATGGCTGCAGTGGCTTGTGAAAAAAGTTTAGAACTAGCGGGTCTCTGTGGATGCATTTGGTCACACTGACGCGAATTAAAAGCTTTACTAAAACTTCGAGAACTGCATGTGCAAGTGCTTTTATACAGGGTGCCATTAAAATGTGATAAGGAAAAGAAATGAAACATTAGATTACAATATATAAAAAAAGAATGGGGGCAAAATTAGGCCACTTTTCAAATTTAGTTTCAAAAAATGTATAATTTTAAGTAATTGTAAAATAATCATAAAGTTTGAGATGAAAAATATTTATATCCCTGTAAAGGGTATTAAAATAAATGCCACACATAGAAATATGATTTTTCGACTTCATAAACTACAGGATGGTCCATCTAGTGTTTGGAACTTGGACTTTAAAAACGTCAAATGTCATTCGAAAGTTGGGACATATTAAAAACATATTTCCAAATTGGTAAGTCCTTGACTCAAACTTTGCAAAATTTGGAAAAAAAAAATAGAGGCTAGCTAACTTCGGCTCGACCGAAGTTTATATACCCTTGGAGCTTGATATGTGGCTGACAGTTTGTATGGCAGCTATACTATATAGTAGTCCGATTTCGACAAATCTTGTTGAAATTATGTAAAATCATTGAAAACTTATAAATACGAGCGTTGGGAGCGATAACATTGAAAATAAAAAAGTTTTCTCACTAGGACTATTTTTCAGACCTAACTTTTGTATGGCAGCTATACTATATAGTTGTCCGATTTTGACAAGGCTTGGTCAATTTGTATGTAGCTAAAAAACGTGGTAAGCTTATAGCATATTCGGAATTTGCGATGAATTCTAAGAAAATTTCACGAAGAAACCCCATGTCTAAAATGAATTCCTAACCCCCGCTGCGAAGCATGAAAATATACCAATGTACCAAAATATACCGAACCCTAAATTTTATAGGAATTCATTTTAGACATGACGTTTCTTCGTGAAATTTTCTTAGAATTCATCGCAGATTTCGAATCTGCTATACGCTTATCGTATAAAAAATAGAGGCAAGCTAACTTCGGCTCGACCGAAGTTTATATACCCTTGGAGCATGATATGTGCCTGACAGTTTGTATGGCAGCTATACTATATAGTGGTCCGATTTCGAAAAATTTTGGTAAAATTATGTGAAATCATTGAAAACTTATAAATACGAGCGTTGGGACCGATAACATTGAAAACAAAAAAGTTTTTCTCACAAAGACTTTTTTTCAGACCTAACTTTTGTATGGCAGCTATACGATATAGTTGTCCGATTTCGATAAGGCTTGGTGAAATCATGTGAAATCATTAAAAACTTATAAATACGAGCGTTGGGAGCGATAGCATTGAAAACAAAAAAGTTTTTCTCACAAAAACTAGTTTTTCAACCGATCGTTCCTATGGCAGCTATATGCTATAGTCATCCGATCCGGCCGGTTCCGACAAATGTGCAGCGTATTTGTACCAAAAGACTTCGTGCAAAGTTTGGTTAAGATAGCTTTAAAACTGACGGAGGAGATAGCATAGAAACAGACGGACAGACGGACAGACGGACGGACAGACGGACGGACAGACGGACAGACGGACGGACAGACGGACGGACAGACGGACGGACGGACAGACGGACATGGCTATATCAACTCAGCTCGTCATGCTGATCAAGAATATATATACTTTATGTGGTCGGAGATGTTTCCTTCTGTGCGTTACAAACATCCGGACAATTTTAATATACCCTCTTCAAGGGTATAAAAATTGACCCGCCCTAATGTATATATATTCTTGATCAGGGCAACGGGCTATATAAATTAAGCTTTGCCTGTCTGTCTATTATACTCAAATTGTATTGTCAGTTTTAAAGATATAGAGCTGTAATTTTGCACTGATTATTCTTTCTACTGCACTATGCCTTATCTTATAGCTGTCTTAGGAACCATCGGTCGAAAAATGGGTCCTAGTGAGAAAAACTTATAAAACCCTTGCAGAGGAACTGTCCAGAAGCATCTCCGACCACGTAAAGTATAAACAGGTTTTTAATGGCACAATTTTTACGATTTTTATCAAATTCGAATATATAAATTAGCTGACATATAAACAACTGTCCTGTGGCGGTTCTAGTCCCAGTTTATACAGCTCCAACCACAGATCCAGTTCCTCTAAATAGTTCACACATCACTAACAACTATCGAAGCTTGATACTTCCGCCTTATTATTATCTAACATCTCTAACTCTTTGCCTTTGTGTTACACTCAGCCTTACCGGAAACAGGCCGTTTCCAAAAAACCGAACTAAAATCTAATCTGTGTCTTAAACTAAATAAGTGGAATATCACTCGGAACTTACATTTTTCAAAACTAAAATAAAATTGTTTCGTGAAAATCATTCAAAACCTTCCTAGAGTGTACGACCTGCAAGGGTATATAAACTTCGACCGACCTTCGGATAGTATTCCTCGCTCAATAGATTCTCAAAATTTGTTCGTATTGTGATAACGATACGAAACATTTTTGATTTTTGACTTCGGCAGAGACGAAGTTAGCTTTCCTGCTCGATTTCTTTGATATTCTTTCTTATTATAATAAACAAAATATTTTTTAGCAATATACACAGAGAAAAAAAAAATTCAAAAGCTACACGGAAATGTAGAATTTCTACACGTTTCGAATGGGTTTTTCAACCCACTATTTTTGTGTAGCTTTTCTAAACGCCGCGTGTGGCTTTCTGAATTCTACACGGCGCGTTTAGGTTTTCCACACGCGCGTCTGGCTTTGTCATTTCAACACGCGGCGTGCAAAAAAGCTACACGAAAGTAATGGGTAGAAAATCCCGGTCGAAACGTGTAAAAATCCTACATTTTCGTGTAGCTTTTTAATTTTTTTTTTTAACAAATGTATATATTTTTACTTACTCTGGTAGATTTGAAATCCCGGCCCCTTGGACTGAAACACGATTGGAGTGATGGCTTAGACGTCTCCGCCACGTCACGCGTGAAAGGGAAGACCTCTAAGACATTGAATCTGCTAAAGGCACAATCCAATATTTGGTTGCTTGTAGTTCTCAAGTTCTAATTCAACGCTATCGCTATTTATATACAGGCAACAGAAATTCGCGCACGATTCGTTTAGATTTTTTACACGCAGCATTAAGGCTTTGTAAATCTAAACAAGCATTTAGAAATCCCACGCGCCACGTGTGGCAACCAGTTTGCTTAACGAAAAATATAAGAATTCAGTACTGATGTAGAGCTACATTTTTCGTTTAGAATTTCCACACGCGCGTGTAGCATTTCAATATCCAAATGTTAATGTAGAAAATCTAAATGTCCGTGTGGTAATCAAATTGCTGCATGAAAAATGTAGAATTATTAAGGGAAACAAGATGATTTTCAAATGTCGTGTAGACTTTGCTTTTGCACACGCAGCATTTAACTTTTCTACATTTGCATTTAGATTTTTAATTCCTACACGTCGCGTGTAGCTTTTCCACACGTCCCGTGTGGCTTTCTAAATTCTACACGCAGCGTATGCAATTTAACGGGGCGAAATACGTTGCGCTTAGGTTTGACGTTTCTACACGCGCCGTGTAGCCAAATTTTGTTTTCTCTGTGTAAGAAGGTCGAATAGAAGTCAGAAGCATTATCTGTTGTTTATCAGATTTCTTGATCAAAAATTATTTTGGACCACAAATTTTTAAAGAGTGTGGGTTATACATTTTTCCTGTGATTGGTTGTGTACTTTTCAAGTCGTAATTCTTGACACTTTGCCATTTGATTCCTCAATTTGACCGCTTAAATTACCCCCTAAAAAGCTTCACCCCAACTTTATACACTTTATCCACATATTCCATAAATAAATGTAAATCAAGTTTATTAAACCGCATTATTTAATTGTTTAAATGTATAAAGATAATGTTTAAGAATTTTGGTTACAATAATTTATTGGATGTTTGGACTTCGGAATGGGTCTTTAAAAAGTCATAAGAAAATTGAGTACTTAATATAGTTTTCTTGTTTTTACGAATTATGATTAATTAATTAGTTCTCTTGATTTGCTCAGATTTGAAATCAGACGACGTCATTTGAAGGAGTCCCTCTCTAAACAGTTTGCTACACACATCCAGAACTATAAACTCTACCTTACCGTTCCTCTTTCATTATGTGTATGTATGTATAGTTATGTAAGTATGTATAAGTATTTCGCGCGGCTTTGACTTTTTTGTTTTGTTAGAAATTTTGGGGCAAAATGGCACTAAACAATCTTCTTTCGGACTTTAAGTACAACAACAACTATTTGCTAGATTTAGGGTGGATTTCCAGTATTCTCTCAGTGTTCGCTTTTTTTCTGTTAACTTCTTCTAATACTTTTGGCGGTGGGTACTGCTCCGCATCCTCCGCACCGGTTCTGTAAGTGTGTGTGTGTGTATATCTCGATTTGTCCTTTCCATGACCATTTTTTGTTGTATGCAAAAAAACTTCACAACTACGAATAAAACTTATAAATTAAAAAAACAGCGCAAAACTCCGACTCCTGTCGTCCTGGCCTCAGACCTGATTGACCGGCGCATATCGGTGGACCTTTGGTTGCTTTGGTTCCTTAAGGGTCGGCTTGACAATATCCTCGCTGAGTTTCTGATAGACGAACGAGTTCTTTGAGGCCAACAGAGCCATGCGATAGCGTTCGCCGCGTTTGCGCAGAACCAAGCTGACCACCTTGGCCAGGCCCAGCAATATGATGACCAGGCAGGTGACCACAACAATAACGGGAACCATGAACTTGTAGCCGGTGTAGTAGATGCGGCCACGTTCAATGATAATCTCCTCCTCATCGCTGTTGGAGTCATCGTCGGTGTCAAAGCCGAATTTATCTGGAATTGGTAGGAAGAAATTAGTCACCTGATGGGATTAGTTTAGTGTTGGGTTGAACAACATGTTGTTCATAAATTGCTCTTTTTTGTTCAGTTGTTAGTTTAGATCGATCTTTATGGAAGTTTTAAGGTGTCTTTACCAACACTGAAACTGCTCAAAGAAGCAATCTTACCCAACACTAACTTCTTTAACCCTTCAATCAAACTCACTCAACAGGAATTTATCGCGCGTCTCCTGCGACATTTCTACCTCCTCCACCTTAAGGCCATGATCCTTAAGTTTGGGTTTCAGATCAGCTTCCAAGTATTTCTTAAAATCTTGCTCAGTCTTGGGCTTTTTCTCCTTCTCTGGCTGATCCTCATCATCAACATCGTCGTCGTCATCGTCATCCTCTTCGTCGTCTTCCTCGCTATCATAATCACTTTCCGTGTAGTCATCCTTCTCTTCTCCACCATTATTCAAATCCTCTTCAGCACTTTCGGTTACCTTGACCTCAGCCGCCGTGGCCGAACCCTTCATTATCTTCTGCATGCTACTCAATTTGCTCTTATCCAACACACTCTTGTCCAAAACACTCAGGAGCTTCTTCTCATCATCATTCAGTTTCTTCTCACTCTCCTCCAATCGTTGTTCCAGTTTCTCTTCCTCCTCATTAGCCGACGATTCCTTGGTATTGGTATGCTTGCACACATCATGGGCCAACTGAGCCCAGCCCGCCTGAGCTTGGGTTTCCATTTCCAAAATGGCTGCATCACCCTCCAAATTGGCCAAAGTGGGCATCTTCTTGGGCGTCATCTGCGTATGCAATGAGGCATAGCTTATAAAGTCCTGGAAGTCGGAGTTGCATTTGAGTGGATTGTTGGTTATGTCCAAGGAACGCAGACCCTTGAAGCTCTTCACATCGGCCGAGCTAATCTTCTTGATCAGATTACCCGAAGCATTGAAGCTGCGCAAAGTCTCGAAGATCTTGTAGCCCGTGCCGAATTGTCTATCCGAGAGCAGGGAAGTCAACTCACAGTCATTCACATCCAAAGATCTGAGCTGATGCAAAGGCATAAAGAGGCGTATCGAGAGACGGCTCAGAGGATTACCAGCCAGACTCAGCTTGGTCAACTCATTATTCTCCATGAAGACCAACTCATCCAATTTGGCAATCAAATTGTTGCTCAAGTCCAAGTCAATCAGCTTTCTCAGACTGGCAAAAGTCTCGCGTGGCAGATTGTTAATATTGTTCCAGGACAACTTCAGGGTGGTCAAATGAGGCATGGTGTTAAAGGTGTTGTGTCCCAGAGCTCCAATGGCACAGTTCGAAAGATCCAAGAAGTATACGGTGAAATCACCGTTATAGCTAAGGAATCCATCGGTGGGCAATTGACTCAGACGGGGATTATCATTCAGGCGAATCACATCCAGTTCCGAGTTCTTGAAGAACAACATGCTAGAGACCTGCTCCAACTCATTGATGGACAAATCAATGTGACGCAGATTCTTTAAAGTCAGGAAGGAGTCCGGTGAGATCTTCTTAATGCCATTGCCCTTCAGATTCAAATTCGTCAGTCCCGGCATTTTATCAAACATGCTGTGATGCACCTGGACCAAAGCATTAAAACTCAGATCCAATTGCTGCAAATCCTTGGTACCAAAGTGCAAATCTCCCGAGAAGGAATTATACTTCAGATGGAGTATGGACAGGCTGGTGTGATTGAATATGCCACGGGGCAGCTCCTTAAGGGAGTTGTAAGATAAGTCCAATTCCTCAATGGTTTCCACCGGGTCAAAGACCTTTTCGGGTATTTTCGTCAGACCATTCTGAGACAGATTGATGTACACAATATTGGTGAGACGCGAGAAGGCATGGGGATTAAGTTCCATTAGATTGTTGCGTGACAGATCAAGCTCCTCTATGCTGGAAGACTTTAAGAGAGATTAGTCGGATTACTTGAAGTCCAAAATAGAAGTAAACCAAACCCACCTTCAGCAAATAATGCAGCGTAGACATCACACTCAGATCATTACCCGAAATGGTCAACATGCGCAGCTTCTTGTTGGGTGCAAAGGTATCCGGATTGATAATGGCCAAACCCACATCTGTCATATTAACCGAATACAGTTCCTCCAAGCCATGGAAGGCCTCTGGATGCATATACTCGATGGTGCAGTTGGCAATCTTAATGGAGGCCACAGACTTCAGACCCAATTGCTGGAAGAATTTGGGACCCAAGAGAATGGGATATTTGGGACCCACATTTGTTACCACCAGATCGGTAATATCGGAGCCAAACTTTTGGGTGCCAGGATCCAGTCTGAAGAAGGAGATGGGGTTAGGATTGATAAAATAGAATTGGGTAGGATTCTAAACTCACCTGCTGCAAGTGGCCACCAGGAAACTGTTGGCATTACGCGAGCAGGTACAATATCTGGGGCAAGGAACATTCTCACTGAACACCACTTGCTCATCATCGGTCATATCGGTGGTCTCCTGTTTTTTGGGCAAAGAATAATCAACATGAGTAAGAAGAAAAATCAAGAATTTACGTACTTAAATCAAGAAATTCCGTACTTAAAACAAGAATTTGTATACTGAAAATTTTTGATTTAAGTACGGGATTTCTTGATTCAAGAGCGCTTTTAAAAATCCCTAAATTCTTGATTTCTAGAATATTTGGATAAGTTAAGGACGATTCGACATTTTTTTTACAGAATTCTTAGATCTCAATATAAGCATGATCTAGACTTATTTATGTTAGCTAGGAGAAATTTGTACTCGTTGTTTTTACTTCAAGAACGAAATGATCTTAAATTAAAACTTTTGCTTCTTGAATCAAGAATTAAATTTCTATTTTTGAATTTTTTTCGGTAAATTTCGAATTTAAGAGCGAAATGATCATAAATTAAATTTTTTTTCTGGAATCAGAATTATATTTATATTTTTGAATTTTTAATGGTCAATTTCGAAATCAGGAACGATTCGTACTCAAAGTAAGAATTTTTATGAGCGAATCGTTCTTACCAAATTCTGGACCGAAAAAGGATAAAATCAAAAGCGTTTTTAAGAATGCGATTTCGAGACCAAATCTGCTTTAAAAAAAATTGGTTTAAATTCGCAAAGTTCTTGCGAAAGTGAAAATGGAAGCGCGGTTCGAAACGAAACGCTCTCTTGGGAGCCACTAGAGCGGCGAAGCTTACGTCTGGCCCGCAGGGACCGAACACATTTCGCTAGCGCAAGCCGAGTCTTCTGTCAAGAGAGCAAACAGCTTTTCAGTCGCTAAAGAAGCTCGAAGAAACACTTTTTAGCCTCGCTCTTCTTGACAAACCCTGTTCTACAGTGCCCATCTCAAATATAAATACATACATCATCATCTTCATCATCATCGTCATCATCCTCGTCGTAATCCTCATAATTGGAATCGTTATCGTTATCAATGGTATTCTCCTTGGCCTCAGTGCTCTTGACCTGCAACATTTTTTAACCATTATGTAAAAAGTTTCCACAAAATTCTAGAAACTTTAGATTTTACCTTTGACTTAACGGAAGTGCTCTCCACTATGGCCTGCAGCTTGGGCGTGGGAGTGCTGGTCTTCTTTTTCTGGGGCTTCGCACTGGTCGTCTCCTTAACATCATCATCGTAATTCTCATAATCATCATCGTAACCATAGTACTCATCATTATCTTCGCTACTCTCATTCTTACTGCTGGTCACATTCTCATTCTTGAGACGATCTGGCAGCATTTTATTAAAACGCGGATCCTCAGCCAGGGCCAGACTATGCTTGGAGGCTTCCAGCAAATCCTTTAGGGTTTCATCGCTCACCGGCTGTTGTGTGGTGGAGGATACCAATTTCTTGGCGCTTTTGGTGGTGCTATCCACTGGCAATTCTTTCACCTTGGGTGTGGAAATTTTAATGCCATTCTTGAGCACATCCTCGCCCGAGCTCAGCTCATTGTCCAACAAATCATCGTGTATCAAGTGTATGGCAGGTTTTTGTGTGCTTGCATAACTGGCCTGCAGTGTCAATAGACACACAGCCAGCAGCCACACCAGTCTCGACTGGCGACCCATTCCGTAGATGAGCAAACTGTAAGCAGAGGCAAGAAAAATTAAATTAAATTTCCAAGCGAACAAAATGCTTTTGAGAGTTATCTTATCGGGTAATAGTTCTGGGCAGATAAGCAGATAGGCTCTTATTGAATCAACAATTAACAGGCAGAGCTCTAATATGGCGAATCGCCTGAAAAAAAACTTTTGCTTCACCTTGTTGACACGGTTGTTTAACACCTTTCGGCTATTCAGCGAAGAGTTGACATCATGCGACTGCAAATGCAAAATACAGTCAACCGATTTCGATTCTCTTCCGTTTCGAAATGTAGTCGCTGTTTCGTTTTATGTGGAAATGTTTACTTATCAGTTATGACTCTACGTATACGATTGATAAACAAGGCATGCATAGGTACGATTCTCTACGGACTTTCTAACATGTTACTCAGAATTGTTCGATTGTGTTTTTACTCTATTTTTGGGGTTCCGATTTGTAATCCCCCTCCGCACACGAAGTGAGTAATTTGTTTTTGGGAATGCAAATGTAAAAGCTGCTAAAATAAATCGTTAAATTTGGTTACTTAAACAACTTGTCAAGGCATTTTAAAGAGAAGACTCTGAAAGTCTGCTTGATGTTTTTGAATTGCTTTGTTTACCTCATTATTCATGGCAGCAGGTTTTAACTAAATTATTTTAAGTGTTTTTTGTTGTATGGGGTAAAATGGTTATGAGGTAGTTTTCCAGAAGTTAGTCTAATAACAACAATTCTATAAATTATATTTTGATTTCAGCTTTTGATGATTGAATAAATCAAACGATTAGTTAAAGATAATTAAGACCACAATTAACATTGTCTCATTTTATAATAGGATCTAAATTGATGGAACGTTTCATAATGCTGTTGCCAAATATGCCAAATAATAGGTTTAAGACTGATTGCAATCCAGAGGTCGCAAAAATCTGTCCCCCTTTTGCCTGAGTCAGAAAATGACCGCTTTGACGCGACCTCATTGAAAGAGGTACCGAAACCACCTTTAACTACGCTCTCTGCCTCTATTTGGTTGTGAGCGGATCGAATTGTTTTCCTCTGTCTTTGACCTTTTGGCAAAAAGGATGTATGCATCGCACAGTGGTCCCAAATTCCAAAAACACGGCCAAAAGTCTAAAAACGCATTTGATTTGGCTGAAAGTTGCAGATCACGAATCCGAAGTCACAACTCAGAAAAACAAAATGGCGGATCCAATATGGAGGACAATTTCTTCGGAAACGTACTTGATTTGGCTGAAACATCAAAAAACCTGTTTCATGTCGATTTTCGTGCTCCGCGGTCCAAAATACTTTAGAAAATGTTGGTTTGGTAAATTGGGGGAGAGTCTTGTCGAGCAGTGAATATTTGTAATGTCGCGATAATTGTCGCACAAAAATTATCACTCGGACTAAATCTGCAGCTATCTGCAGCTAATTTTTAGCTATGTTCTGAAGAATTGTCTAAACAACAATTACTATTTTATTTGAGAGTGGGATCTGATGGGAGTTTTGACTTATGGCTTTTTCTAACACGACTTTTCAGAACGTGACCAAAAAAAATTACTTTTACCTTTATTAACGATTCCCTATTTCATGCATTGTTAATAAATACTTTGAGCAATACGTTCATATTGCACTTACTTTCAAGAGTAGAATCCATTTTGCAGAATGCAAATCGGTTACGTTTTCGCTATTCTATACGCTTCTGAACGTTGTGTTATTTTCGCCGTATGACGAGTAAACTATGCTCACGAATGCAGTTCATACCTGAGCCAGGTGGGGCACTTTCTTCTTATAAACGGTCAGAATACAAACTAGATGTACCACTGCAACTATTCCAATCATTTAAAGTCAATAAAAAATATTTTGTTTTTCGACTTTTGGCCAGCTTTTTGGGCTTATAGACTAACAATATGAATGTATTGGACAAACTATATGCGCTCTCTCATGCTCTCTTACACTAACTCGCTCACTTTTTATGCTAAACTCGGGTGCTCTCTTGAGTCTGCAACCTTTTCAACTAACATTTTCACAGTTTGGTCTTCGAGAAGCTCGCATCTTAAGACCAATTGACGGAATTGGGTCTGGTATGGGGTTGTTCTCAGATTGATCAGCCACTGAACGGTGAGCGCAATCACAGCACACATTTGGTTGAGGGAAGCCCGAGAGAGTTATTTTTGTTTTCTTCGGTCAGTGAAGTGAGCTGATAAAACTGAACATTTGATGGAGAGTTATTTACGAGCAAAGGGGATTTTTAAAGGAACATTTTAAAATGTTTGAATATTGTTAACCTATTTTGGTAAAGATTGTGAAATGCTCTCTCAATCCGATCTCAGATTTTTCTAAAGGAATATTTCCAAAATTCTATCTATCGAGCTTGAGAAAAGGTCCATAAACAGAATTCTATATTTGAATAAGGAATAATATCAATTTTAAGTTTAAGTCCGAATAACACAATTTGATTGAGTATCCAGAAGCGGTCACGGATTTTCTAGATAGGTTTCCGGAGACACGGAAATTAATTGAACTAATATAAAGATTTTGCTGTCAGACAGCTTGCTTGATTACAATTTATACGAGATCGGAAGTTTTTAACTATGACAATGAGCTGTAGCTTAGATTTTGGTATTACCAAGCTTTAGCTTTTACTAAGTTTAAATTGCAATGCTTTAATATTTGATTCAATATTTGATCAATTAATAACTATAATTATAAAAATTTCCACTCCCATAAAATAATACACAATATTCCAAGCATCAAATGTCACCGGGCGGCGCCACAATCCATAAATATTCTGTGTCAATATTTCCACAATATTCAACTCAAGCGATCAAGCGACATGCGGGTAATACCAATTGCCCATTCCTAACGTTCTATACTCGACTCTGTTTGCATTTGATTTAATGGCAAGAACAAATAATTTGAAACCTTAACAGCTAGCAATGTTGTGGTACACAAAAAGAGAGCTTTAAATATTAGTTTTTACAATGGGGGGGGACAAAGAGTTTATAGACTGAAGCTCAGTCGGCAAATGCAAATGCGCAGTAATTTTGTATTTATCTATAACCAAATACGTACAGACATACGTATAGATATTTAATTAGACATACAGACACTTATCTGCTATCCATGAAATCGCATTTGGTCTGTTTGGAGACCAGATCCAGACTCGAGGCCGGTTGTCTGCCAAAGGAAAAAGGAAAAAAAAATGTCTTGTGTGGGTGTCAAGTCGCGTCGAGTGCAAGGGAAAACTCTGCACACTCCAGAGTGGCCCGCATTAAACGTGTTTAGGTTTTTTTTTTTGGGTATAAAAGCAAACATTTCAGCGAGTCACGAAGAGATTTTGTGTCGACTGCTAATGCTGCTGCCGCTGCTTTGTCGCCAAGCTGGGCTTATGCCAAGGCGCCGACACGATACCATAATTAATTCCATTTGTGCCATTGCAGCTAGCTAGACAGATACATACATACGCATGTACACTTTAAAAAATTATATAATAAATCATATTTGAATTTGGATATTTAGAATTTAGTTTAAAACTTTCAGCTTTAATGTAAAATCTTTTAATGCCAAAACATTTGACGGATTTAACCCACTTAAGAAAGAAACAACCACCAAAGAGTTGTGAATTGTAAAGTTACTATCGATACAATTCGCTCCAAACTTGAAGTCGAAAAACAAAATCTCGCAAATATACTTTTGTGGTGTGGGAACAAAAATATGTCATTGAGTCCCAAGTTAGGGAGGGCAAGTCAAATAACCCATCAACTCGATCCTTAAATTGCTTTTTAGCATTGGATGAGCCGCTTAGAAAAGAAGGAACCACTGTAATTTGCTCAAATTTCCAAATACTTCGTCCTACGTTTCGTTGCAGAGGTGCCCAGAATCAGCTTACGGCCGCGTGGACACCAAATACATATTGAAAAAAATATTTGTGGAACAACAAGAATCACAAGATATAGAAAGAGAACCAAGATTTTTATTTGTGTGTGCTCTCGGCTGTCTGATGCACACGAAAACATTCGCAACTAAGAACATAAACTTCGCTCGGAGAGATAGAGAAGAGAGAAGACATATGAAGTTGTTGTTGCACTTGGCAAAGCTAAGCGTAAGGCATACGAACACTAATCCCAGGCAACAAATTGCTCCGCAGAAAGCAACAACAAATGCGCGGAATGTACAATGGGCTTGAGCACCCCTGCTCTAATGGAACAGACGTGAAGTGACCAGTTTTTCTGATCAAAATTGAGCACATTTGCTTGGAAGAGGAGGAGTTTTTTGTTGGATTTGACTAATTTTGGAACACCCATATGCACTCATTTGCATAGATCTATGATTCGTGACCAGTTGACCAGTTTTCTGTCGAGATGTTTTTTTTAGGATGACAGAGTGACCTTACAAAAAAAAAAAATATTCTGAGTAAGAAGGTGCTTATAAATGCATAAAGAAACATGGTTATGTATAGCCAAACTTATTAGACCAAAGTTTAATGAAGCCTAGCAAACTCCTAACTTTGGGGGATATGTCAGAGATGGAGTCGGTGTGATCAATTAATGCCCCCGGTACTGAACTGCGGTAATGCGATTCAGAGATCAATAAAGTATGTATTCAGAGCACGTTTAGTAATTTTTTATGATTGAGATAGAGCATATTAAAATTGCACCAAGATTGTAGATAATCAAGGTAAAGTTTAAGACATTTAAAAGCTTCAGGAGAAAATAGCGTCAAGACTTCAGATGACATGGCAACCTGAGGAAGATCATTAAGAAACAAACCAAAAAGTACAGGTCTTGAGTTACTACCTTGAGGTAACTCATAATATGTTAAAATACTTTTAGTTAAGGTTAAGGGTTTTTTGCGGACAAGCTTCTTAAAACATTAAAAATAGGTATTCCCTTCGAATATTTGTATTATCTTATGTATCAATCCAATTCTAACTTATTAAGCCGACTGCACTGAGATGATTTATATTTCGTGATTAATTCTAGGCGCTTCCAAATTAGGATCCACGTACAGAGGAAGAGTGAAAAAGACGTCTTCGTTGCAGTACCAGAAGAATTTGTCTTAGGCACGTCAGAGAAACTTAGCAAAAATTTAATTTAATATTTTGGAAAAGAAGTTTAACGGTTCAGGTTTGTCTGGCCCTTTATTTGAAGGGCTTAGTTCAAGGTCTGGTAACTCTTTAAATCTAAGACAGCGTGAGGGAGGCCAAAAAGTGGGACCTTCCGTCTAATCGTTTTGAGCTCTGGCGAGCGAATGACGGCTATCTGCTCTCTTGCTCTCAGATTCGGCTTGCGTTCGGGTTGTGTACGTGTGAAAAGCGAAATGTTTTCGCTCTCTCGGGGGGAACTAGAGGCCATCGCCGATCTAAGACGTATCGTTTAATGAAATGATTTATATTTTCCTCCTATTTTTATGTTGCACTTTTTTTTCAGTGTACATTTGATATGTTTGTGTATATTTGTTCAAGTTTAGAGCTAAACCGGTAACTGGCACTGGCCATACTTGTACATGTATGCAAATCAGTTTTGTCAGACGGAAATCATGAGTCAACTAATTCATCATAGTCTAAAGCGTTATCTTTATGATGAAAACCTTATAAAGAGTTTGCCGCTAAGTTGAGTTTAGTGTTAACTGAAAGGGAAGTACATTTTCCAAACACCTCCGATCTCACTGACCTTTTGTAATAACATAAATTAACAAAACGTCGTTCTAGAAAAACAAAAGTATCGCATAACTTAAACTGTTTCCCTCGCTTTGTATCGACATGATCGTTAATAAAACGAAAATAATGTTTTATCTATTTGATTTGTGTTTTATCAACAGCCACAAGTGGGCATCTGGTTGGGTTTTTGATCATTTCCCAGGGGGGGCACCCTCATCTCAATCGTTTCATGTTACCAGCCATAACAACAAACTGTCATCCAATGGTAAATGCATGTGGAGCAGCAGCAGCTGGTGGCTGCCCATGGAAAGTTATCAAAAAAAAAAAACCCAATAACAATAAAATGGGCGCAGTCGATTTGGAAATTGGAAACTGGGTGTGTGTGTTTGCCCCGTAACAGAGAATGTTATTCAACATTTCTCAGAGATTTCCTTGTGGAATGTCACAACGATGAACTCAGGTAGTTTTGCCTTGACTCTGGCTTAAGATTTTTTTGGCACAAAAACAAAAGAGAATCATGTGAATGCGTAGGTGAGGATTGAGTTGTCTGGGGGTAATAATGGCCTTAATACACAGGAAATGCCTAAGCAGGTAAGGATGGTTCACAAAACGGAAGTAATAGAGTGGTCTTTCTTTTAGAGTGAACCCGAGTTAGTATAAAGTTAATCAACACCTCAACGATCACGACTTAATCTCACTTTATTGACATTTCATTAGCATCACGAGGTTGAGTGATCTAATTCAAAACACTTTTGCCTTTGTCAGCCAGCTGTCGTTGGGTATATCCAATTTCCTCTGGCAAAAAACGAGGCATCATAATTTCTGCAACGTTAATTTTTGTTAAGCAAGAAGCGCAACTACAATGGAAACATACAAAAAAATTAAAGTCGACATTTGACCACACACACACACTCACACTCACTTATGTGTACACCGCAGAATGGGGGAAACAGCGGCTCAAAAAAAAAATAAAAGATGGTCAGACTGGTTTCTGGCTGAAAATTGCGACTTGTAGCGGCAGCTGTGACGTCCGGCGTAAGCCAACACATTCGCCAGACTTTTTTATATTTTGAGTATCCAAAATTCTTGGTAAAAACAATTTGATTCAAACTAAAGAATTTCAGTTTGTTGGTCTCATAAAAAGAACGAAATTGCTTAATATTTAACTAAATTAACTTCAAAGTTCAGCTAATGTTGTGACAACTGTTTCGCCTTTTGTATGTGAAGAAGCACCGAAGCACTTATATTTACATGACAAATAGATTAATCAACAGTGACATTTGAAGCAGGCATTATCTGTAGAACTTATATAAGTATGTATATGACAAGAAAATGTATAGTATAGGAACTGGTAGAAACTAAGTAAGAATATGCAAAACTAATCTGAAAGCAAGTAAATTATTTATAGGCCAGACACCGGGCTTGGATTAGAATCTACTCTAAGCTGATTATGATGAGTTGAACAGGTTGATCTTTGGAAAAGAAGCAATAGATAAGGCAAGGTTATATTTCTATATATTCTTTAATTAAACTGGTAGTAGTTCCTCCCGATTGCACCATTGTGAGAGCAGAAGATATTGTCAAGAGGTTACATTGCTTCAAAAGGTGCAGTAGTTTATCCTCCTTTTTTCCTACATACGATGTTTGTTCAATAAGTAGGTTTACAATTTTTGAGTTCAAAATAATTCAATTTATGTTTCTTTCAATTCTTAAAGCACTTAAAAAAATCATTTTTTGTGACATTATTTAGCTCTCCCTTTGACGTATCATAGCTCCTTCGTATCCTTTCATGGACTTCTTTAGTTTTGGGAAAAATGTTACAGGAGACCGACCGGCCGAATTTATTCAAATTTATTTTGAATACCTTTAACTGCTCCGAAAGTCTGAGTGAACTTACAGTTTAGATTAAGTATAAACACAGTCTATTAATTTTCTCATTCAAATGGAAAATTATTACAGAAATCAATTAAGGGTGTTACAGTTGAGTGCTCCGACTCACTCAGAAAAAAAGACCGGGATATTTCTTGACCGATCGGTATAGAATTTATGCCGCTTTGTACTTGAAAATTAAAGCATGTTTCGTTCTTGAACGTACTTAAATTAAGTATGAAACATACTAGAATAAAAAAACGAAATTATTCAATTGAGAACAAACGTTCAAATACATTTAGTTATTACAATTAGCCAAAAAATTTAAGAAAAGATCGTACTAAGTTCAAGTACAAAATTTCTTGTTTTAAGTTCAGAATAAACTGATTATGCAAGCTCCAAAAAGTGTGCTACGAAAACTGCGAATTATTTTACGTTGAATCTGTTTTAAAAATCCTTTTCTGGTTCCGACACTTTGGTAATGGAGTGTGGGTAGATTTCCGACCTACAGTATAAACATCTTGTTCCTTGGTTAATTAATTTCCTTTGGATTTTGATATTATATAGAGACCTTTATAGGCTTAGACCAGGAACATTTTGTAGGGGAGAATGGGGGGTTCTGAGCCGCTGGGGGTTGTGAGCCACTCGAATATTGGCCACAAAAAAAAATAAATTTAAACTTTTTGTTTATGTCAAGTGTTTCCCTTCTTATTATCTAACTTTTGGCTAGCAACCGATCAGTCAACACGTTCTTTAAGTTTGAGAACCAGAACTCGACTTTTTTTTTCAAAAAAAAAAGTTTTTTTTTTTCATTTTTGACTTGTGAATATTATACAAAATTTCTTTCGTAATGCCAAAAGTAAGTATGAGGGAAATATCTTTGGTCATTTGCCTTTTTAATAGAATTATGTTTTTTTTTAAATAATTTTTTTTTTTGTTATGTGACGTCACCAAAAAAAAGTGAGATATGGGGGTTGTCAGCCACTTTGGAAAAATGTTGGTTTTGACTTCCAAAGAGGATATTGCAATGATACGCAATAAAACAGAGGAAAAACTCTCCAAAGAAGTTAAAAACCCATTAAAAAAGGCAAACAAAAGAACAGCCACCAGCAAAAAGTGCTCCTATATAAAAGAAAACAAGCCTGATGCCGTCAATCAATTTTCACTCTTCATTGATATTTCTTAATTCAGAATATGAGAAAAAATTTTATTTTTTTCATTTAATAAAGAATATTTGCTTAAAAACTCGAATTTTGAACTTTTAGATGGGTGGCTCACAACCCCCACAAATTTTTGAAATTTCAAAAAGTCACTTTTTTTTCAATATCAAATAAAAAAACCCAAAAAATTTATTTTTTTAAACTAGTGATGAGGAAAGTTTCGTGCATCTTTTACCTAAAATACAAAATGTACAGAATGAAAATATATTGATGTTTAGCTAAGTTATGTTCGAAAAACAAAACTATGATCACAACCCCCCACTCTCCCCTACTTATTTTTTGAAGTATTATTTTGCTTCAAACATGGTTTGGGGTTTACTTTTGAATTATTAGACTTCAATGAAGAACCTTTTTGCACTTATTTTGAGAGTAAATCGGGCTATACTTAGGACCATAACAAATAAATAATATCACCAAAAAGATATAATAATAGTTCGAAATGTACTTAAAATATCCCGAAGCAGTCTTCAAACAAGTATTTTGGGATTGAAAAAATCGTACTTGAAATAAGGATTTTGTACTTGAATCAAGTATTTTCGTACTTACCGTACTATTGACACCGTTCGTACTTGATTCAAGTAAAAATTTCTTGGTTTTCTTTTTCTGAGTGTATGGTTTTGATTTTATTGATACTTCCTTCTGGCTGTTACATACATTTGCACAACTTCATGTTCCCTCCCTGCAAATATTTTGTCTGCTTTCTTATCTCTCTCGTCAAAAAGTGAGTTCGGCGATAGTTTAAGATCAGAGTTTGGTGATTTACGAAAACAAATCACACAAGGTATCACATTTTTAACATAAAAGAAATAAATTAGCGCTATTTGGTATCAATTTCAATTGCCCTAGTTATATGGGCATTTAATACAAGTAACCCCTTAGTTGCCTCGTCTCAGACACGCGGTGCGGCGCAGACGTCTAAAACGTCAGTCCCTTCGGGTTTTTCGGTCCAAGGGAACCGAGTTCGAATTCGCTCAGGGGTAAATAATAAAAGTGTAATAAATATAATTTTGTTGTATTTTGGAATGATAAAATAATTGAGGGAGCCAGCAGGAAACCTAGCTAAAGCAGTGCAAGCATTTTTGTACAAAACGCTTTCTTCTCAGGGGAGAAGAGACTTTTTCGTATCCCCCTTCAAAAAGTTTGGCAGGGTGACACACTTTTTCCCGAAGGGAGATGAGAAGTCGATAAATATGCCAGAGCGAAGCGACACCTAATGGGGGAATCGCGTTCTTATCTTCTGCGATAAAAAAAAAATGTGTGCTGGGCTTTTACCCATCTTTACAGGTACAGGGCATTAATCATGATATTTTTATTGTGTATCAACAGGGTACCAGTCACCCCTTTAATGAGAAGCCTACAGAAATGTTTGTTATTCTGAGCAAATTTAATGCCTGGAAAGAGAGTTACTTTTTTCTAAACTAGAACAAAATTGTCGGTAATCTAAATAAATGGGCGTGCTCAGCAGAATAATTGATCCCTGAGCAAGTAGCATACAAAAATTATTAATCAAATAGTTTCTGCTGAACGAAATTTTTTAACAACGCGGCGGGGCGGTGAATTTTGAAATGGAGGCGTAGATACATTTGCAATGTATCAAAAATTTAAAAGTAGTTTAAATTATATTTTAGAATTTATTGTTATAACGTTAATGTTTTTATCGATAGCATGCTTATCGTTACACATTTGCTATTGGTGGGAGCAGTATCACTTCAAAGTAGCGTACTATTTCTTCGATACATGCCCCTTTATCATGATACTTGAAATTGGCGATCATGATACTGCATCACTCGAGTTCAGCAGAAAGATCAGTACGAATTTATACTTGATCAGGGAGCAAGTGTTTCTGCAAAACAAGGCCAATGTGTCGCCTTTCTGAATATTTTTAAAAATTTCCCGTTCAGTCCTCAGTATTTAGAATCTTAAGTTCCTTATATATTTTTTTTATTTTGTTTAAACTCTTCCATGTTCTCTTGGAAGCTCTCTTGGTAACATCAACCCGTCGCTGTCTTCATTTGCTTATTTGTCTGTTAAATGTTTAATATTTTTGTCTCACTTTGGTTTATTGCTCTGCATTTGGATGTCTATTTTTCTGCTGACAGAACGTTATGTGCATACATAAACAAACCACTTTGCTTATCGGTGAATGTCTTCAGTGTGTCCACACATCTAAGATTAATTGGGCTTAAAATTTCAACTGGCTCAAGCATTTCTGTTTCATTTCTGCTGATAAAGTGCATTTCCCTGCTTTTTTTGTTGTTGTTGTCTTTTTATATAAATTTTTAAGTGCAATCGCTGGAGCTTATTAAATTGTCGTAAATTGATTTTGACCATTTCGGAAAGAGATTCCGTAAACTTAATGAGGACAATTTATGTTTGCTTCCTCAACACCTGAAAATTGTTCTTTGTTTTTTATTTTTAAAATTGTATTTTTGATTATGAACAGGAAGCGGGGCATAAATTAAGTTTTTCAAGATGCAAAAACCGGCTTGTCAGAGGTGGGAGGGGATGTTTGCGGATAATACTGAATTAGAGAGTGCTTATTGTACTTGTCTAGAGTAAAATAATTGTTTGCATTGTTTGGCCGACAAAAGCCATATTTTTTCCACACCAGAGTGTGACTTAACACAAGTTCAACTTTGCACTCGTAGCAACCCAGATACGAGTATAGCAAAACGGGGCCTCCTGTCACGTATCGTTTATCAGAACTTAAAGGTGTTTTGTTCGCTTGTTTTTTTTTTGCATTAAAATTCACAATATTTATTATTGACTATCATTTAGGTTGTCTGTCAAAATTGCTGACATTATGGCTTAACAATTTTACGTCATTCTCAGACATTTAGGGAGTGGAAAATGTGCTCAAGTTGAAGGCTTACATACAAACGAATTAATACATTCCGCTTGAGGTAAATGCAAAAATTGAATACTACCCACATTCCAAGCTGCACGTAGACAGCGAACCTCAAAGGCAAACAAGAGCTTGCGGCTTGGTACCCCTCTGACTCACAACGACAACCGCGAAGCCACGCTACGTTGATAATGGCGCGTCCCAGTGAATTTCATTAGCTCTTCAGCTGGGATCCGAACCTTTGGTAAAAAAAACAGACCACCAAATTGATGGCAGTTTATGGTTTTAAGTCGTGAAATCGGCTTAAAATGATTTAAAAACCAAATGAAAATATATTACCTTGGGTGGTTGGTGCAACCAAAAAATAATATTAAAATATTAAGTATGCCCGAGTGGAGATCTTAAATCAAATCTGAAATACTTTAGCTCAGATTTGGTCTTGCTTAAAGTAAAGGCCGCTAATGGACTTCTCATTTGTCTCATGTGTGTTATTGCTTAGACATTTTCTTAGGTTGGTCTTTCATGACAGCGATTGAAATCATTTGGTTCTGTAAAATATGTTTATTGTTAATATTAATTTCCATATTATTTATCTAAGCTCAAAAAGTGGACTGAAATTTAATAATCAGTCAAGTGTTTGCTGTAGCCAAGTACCGACTAATGTTCTCTTCAAATATTGAAATTTAAGCAAATTAAAAAATTTGTTTAGTCAAAGCAATTAAGCAAAACCCACTTAGATTTAAGTACCATGCGTGCTATTACCCAAAGGTGAAAGCTGCAGTTGGCATTTCAGAAGCTCAGGGCATGCATTCCAAGTGGCCAGTTGCTACGACCCATATGCACTTGGTTTTCCTTTCTCAGTTGCCATTAACCTGATGACTCATCTTATCAGTAGCGATAAATGTATCTTTTATCTCTATAATTTGCTTCTTTTTGTTTTGCAAAAATTGATTAATGCCTACACTGTTCCTCTCGCTCTCTCTTCAGGCTTGATTGATTATATTCAGGGTTAAGGTAAAATGTCAACGTTATATCGATGCGAAATGTCTATGAAATTTTATGCTCAATTAAACAGTACAAAAAAGCTTCCAATTTTGTGTAGAAGAATTGCATTTTGACGCCCACAATAAATATTTAGAGCTGTCTCTTTCTATTTTGTAATCCTGATTTGATTTAAGAGTCTGACATCATTTTTGGTTTTAACAATTTTTCAAAAACTGAAGATCGTAAAAATCTATTTAAAATCTAGCGATTTATGTATGAGAGTCATGCGCCAAAAAAAAATGTACAAACATTACGCATACGCCGCATGTGCCGACACTTAAGTTAAAAAAAAAACAGCAACAACTAACCGAGTTTACCTACACATTAAAGTGAGCCAGTTGTTCGTTAGTTTTTTTGTTTCTTAACTTGTTATTTTTCTATTAAATGTTTGTCTGGCACTCTCCATAAAGATTTGTGTTTAAGTATTCATAATTTGCCCTCCACAGTGTAGAGTGGGACAGTTCAAACTGGTTGGAAGTTTGTTATACCCTTTGGCAGAGGGTAAGAGTATACGTATATGCACTAGGAGTTGACTATGGAAGGAAAAAGTAAAGGCATTCTTGGTAGTAAGCTCGGCGGTAAATCTTAATAAGAGAACTTATTTGCTCATACTTTATACTAAATGTGGAATTATGAGCCAAAAGGAGCAATCCTAGAGTCTAATTTTCTTTTAACTTAAGCACAAAAAAGTGGGATCTACAAAGCTCTTTCCAAAGCGGGCACCTGAAAAAAGTCAACAGACTCTCAGAAAATGATCAACCTCAAAATATTTTTATATACTTCGGATTAAGACTTCTGCTAGCTTTATCAAAAAACAAACAAAAATCCTATATATAGAAATTATTTCGTAATTTTAGGGCGATTTTAACTCTTAATCAGAGATTAAAACCGAAACAAATAAAGGTTTGGGTTACGGTTACTGTTTTGGCCGATCGCTTTTTTCCGGTTACGGTTATATTACTGTTGTGGGATATCGGTTTCGGTACTGGTTTCGGTTATTAACTGAATTCTGTTTCGGGTATTGGTTACGGTTACGGTTACGGTTATTAGTATAAAATATCACTTTGACTAATCATGCTGGCAAAAGCGGGGATTCAATAAATATTCTACTCCTTAAAACGAACGCTCAAATCTTCTAACTCGTGAGACTAAAGTTTGGTCTATGTTCAGTCGTTGTTTTTGATTTCAAAATTTTGATTTTCCAAATAAAATAAACCAGACCAAAGACTAACAGTTCGCTCTACATTCTTGTTGATCCAACTGTTTGTGTAACAATTTCGCTAATACTGTCCCACACCTTAGGTTACTGAAAAATCATAAAAGAAAACAAAATTTAAACCAAAATCGTATATTTTTGGATCGGCAAAACTAGCCAGCATCCAGTGCAATATCACATATGTATAAAGAAAGGTGAGGAGGGTAAAGATTTTAGTTAGCTGCACTCGCTCTTTCTAGTTCGCACTTCTTTCTTTGTGAACGTCAGCAACAGTTCGGAGTAATGTATGCAAGTAAAACGTTCATCGTGCAAACATCAAATAAATTTACGTCAGAGCCGGCCATACATAAACTGAGTGTAAGAGAGAGAAGTGCATATTTTTCTGTCCTCTCCATTTGGCTTGTCCTGGTCTAGAGCAATGCCGGCTAACCTTAGCTACCAGGGGCCGAAGTCACCGAGCCGAACTTATGGTAGTGTGAGTCGGTGAAAACTGAATTGCATGTAAAACGGTTGTAGTCTGGAGAGGGAAAGAGATCTCTTGCTCACTAACACAAGCACATGTTTCTGTCCTCTACATTAACCCTGCATTGATTTACGCTTATCGAAATTTTTTACTAGTAGAGGAAAACCGAAATAAACCGTTTTATTTGTTTCTGTTTCAGTGCTCATAACCGGTTATGGTAATACAGGTTATGGGGTTACGGTTATAAGAACAAATTTTTTTTTCGGTTACGGTTACTGTTTCGGTTACAAGTTTTAAAGTGTTTTTAGCGGTAAAGGGTTACGGTTTCGGTTACGGTTTTAATCTCTGCTCTTAACTGTATTTTCGTAAATTTAGAAAAATTAATTTTCTTATCTAAATTTAAAAAAAGCGATTGTCACGCCTGGTCCGCAGGGGTCGAGCACATTTGACTTTTCACACCGACACGAGCCGAACGCATGCCGAGGCCTATTACTATGAATGCGAATTGGTTTAGTTTTTCTTTTCAATTTCAACTTAGTCTTTGCCGAAGTTTTTATACCCTTGCAAATGTTTTAATACATCAGAGTTTGCGAACGTCAGCATTAAAACAAACATTTTTTTTAAATAGAACCCTCTTTTCGACCCATAGTTTCTATGGCAGCTATAAGATATAGTCATCCGCTTTTGACCAATACTTCCGAATCTGTGTAAAAGTGTTTAATATGAATAATCGCTGAAGTGGGAGACGTTTTCATTAAAAATAAAAAAGTTTTTCTCACAAAGACTCACTTATCGACCGATAGTTTCTATGGCAGTTATAAGATATAGTCATCCGATCCGGTCAGTTCCGACATATTATCAGTGTGCAGTAAAAAGAAGACTCTGTGCAAAGTTTCAGCTTGATTGCTTTAAAACTGAGAGACTAGTTTGTGTTAAAACAGACAGAGAGACGGACAGACAGACGGACGGACAAAGCTCAATCAACTCAACTCGTCGCCGTGATCAAGAATATATATAGTTTATAGGGTCGGAAATGAATATTTCTATGCGTTGCAAACTTCTGGGCAAAATTATAATACCCTTTGCAAGGGTATAAAAAAAGAATAAAGAAAAGAACAGTCGAGCACACCCGACAGTATAATATGGTCGCTGCTTCAATTCTCTTCCGATAAATAATTTAAAATCAGTATCCTGGGAGCATTAAGACGAAGTCATTGAAAATCTTTTTATATCTTTTTTTGTATTGTCAAAGCGTTCAAAAAAGAAGTTTGAGCAACTCAAGAACCAAAAATAAAATTTCTTAAAAATTTGTTTAAATCTTCCCTACTGATATTTTTGAGATTAATTACAAGAATAACTATAACTTCCTCAATTTTCAAGCTACCGATAGGTTCAGGCACGCAAAGTGTTTGGAAAAGAAGCGGCTTTTACATATATTATTTGAGAATTTTTGAAGGATGGGTTTTGTTTTTGCTAGACAAAGTTTTTTGAAAAAATCCATCTGTTTTTAAACGAATTAAAAAAAATCCTTCTTTGTTTAAAGGAATTAAAAAACTGTTTTCTAAATTTATTTCAAATGGGCTTTTTAATCCTGAACATTTGAAGCTCCCTTTCGACCAATAATCATCCAATTTGGAAACATCAGGTCAGAAAATAACCTTTTTATGTATGGAATGCACCATATGTTCTGTAAATTTTATTGTTTCAATTGTTTTGAAAAGAAAACCAACAGCGCTTCTTAAGGTCAATGATCAAGGCCGCAGCTGCGAAAGCTGTTTGCTTTGTTGCTGTCGCTTTTGTAGTCCATCATGCTACTGTGGGCAGAAAATTCAAATTTATAATTTTTGGGATTTCGATAGCTTTGTTTTTAAGTTGGCAGCATTATTACTCACATCTGTGCAAAATTACACCCCAAAATATTCATTACTTTCTGAGCTACACATCCTTTTGTAAACAGCTAAAAGTGATTATTACGGGTTTTTATAATGTCTGAAACTATTCAACAATGCAGTTCAATTAAATTTTGTATTGAAAATATAGGAGGAGGCTTTCGGTGAGCGGGCTATATCGATAACAAGAGGGTATGAATGGTACAAAATGCTTAAAGAGGGTCGGAAAGCGACGGGCACAGCTTGGTCTACCATCAACAACAAAATCAAAGAATCTGTGCCTTAAAATCGTCAATTGACAGTCCGAGACCTTGCTGACTATTATCGAATATCGGAAGGATCCATGAAAACCATTATAAGTGACCATTGGGCGTCAGACATGTTTTATATCGATTGATTCGTGGATCGATTCGTAATCATTTATTATTATTCCGCAACCACCCTATTCTTCAAAGGACCGTTTGCTTGAATCGATAAAAGAGATCGAATCCAAAACCAAGAACGTATTATAGGCCATACAGGAATAGGACTTAAAAGTTTTGAAAATTGGAAAAAAACGTGGACACAAGTGTTCCGCACTTTTTTTAAAAAGTCAGTCCATCACTAGAGAGTATACACACTTCGGTTTAGCTAAAGTTGGCTAAAGTTTATTTAAAAAAAATTTTTTTTTCTGTTGTTGATATAGCTTACAGCCTGGCAATTACCAACGCAATCGGCGTGGGCCATGAAACCAGACTAAAACCCCCGAGTGCTGTGACCTCATTAAACTCCACCAGTTAAGACTTTACTCTCTCATATGTTTGCTCTGGCATTTTTTGTTGTTGTTGTTGTTTTTCTCTCCTTTGTTGGGGCCGGCTTATGTTGAGATTAGATAATGTGTGACCGATCGTGTGGCTAGCTGGCGACACAAGTAGAAAATGCAAATCTATGTAGTTCTAGTACACACACCTTCCATCAAAGGGACGCACCTCAAAAAACCATTAAAAATTCCAGTGGCGTTTGTTTATCAAATTTATTTAAAAAAGTCATCAAATCGTAACCGATCAGAACTGGTTATTGAATTAAGTAAGAACAAATATTTACATAAGTATTTTTAGAAATTGTTTGTCGTTAGAATCCGAAATGGGGATTTTCATGAGTCTTTTACTACCAGGAAGTTGATAACTGATTAGATGCTTATCTTAGGAGAGTAACTATATGTTTTCGATCAGGGCTGAAATATCATTCGAATGTCACTGTGTGTTTTTTCGCATTGAAGCGTTGAATTTGCTATGAAGGTGACTTCTTTTTGAGTAAATGCATTACCGGTTTTTCCCTGGTGCCTTCTCTTTGAACCCCCCTCTGTTTGAACTAACTCAGGCGAGAGCGGCACACACACACACACACACAGGTGTAATCTTATCTACCTTTTCTCAGTTTCGTCGTTTTTCAAACCATGTTTTTTATTTTCTTCTTTGGTACATTTCAAAACTGTCCCTGCAATTGCATTTCAAACTCTCTTTCTTTCTCTTTTACTATGTGTATGTGAGTGTGTGTGTAAGTATCTATGAGTTATTGAGCCCAGTTTAAGCAATTTGTTTAGATAATTGCGACTTAACTAGAAAATTTATATGTCAACCATTTGCTCGTGCACAAAAGCAGCTGCTTTGGCTTGGTGTGCGTGAGTTTCGTTATGTTTTACGATATGGCAGGTAATGAAGCCACAGGTAGGTAAACCCACACACTCGCACACTCACAGAGTGAGCCAGGCATATTTATCTCCGTTACACTCTATGCCTGTCTCAGTCCCACTTGCTAATGACGAAATCTACAGACGTATTTACACAGTGCACTTTTTCAATGCCCGACTCCTGAAATGCACTCAATTTTTGCATCTGTATCTGTATGTTTGCTTACCGTGCCTTGAAGTCCGCTTGAAATGCAGCTAAATAATCCAATAACAAAAAAAAGCCAAAGATTGTTTATAGATCGCTAAAAGAGAGACACAAAGTTGAAATTTAACAGCCACTTAACGGTCACTGGGTTTTGTGTTTTACAACTACAATTTGGTTTGCGTTTTGTATTAAATGCAACTTTCTTTTTACCACGTGTTTTTTTTGTGTTAGTTTGTTTGATTTTTATTATAAAAAATGTTACCGATTTCGTGCGTTTGTTATTCCGCGTTTTGTATTAACACCTGTTGGAGTTGAAACTCGACTGATCCACAAAGACAAAACCCGCTGAGCAGTGCTCAGAGCGCGGCACATAGCCCTGAGCAGTATACCTAGGCCTGTGCACTAAATCACGAACCAGTTGGTGGGAAATTTGAAAACTAGTTCTTTGGCCCTTCCGGCCAGCTTTTACTTAATTATTTTATGAAGTTGTTGAGGTGTTTTTTTTTTATTAATTACACAGCCCAACAGTGATTTTGGTGCAGGTCTATTTTTAACAAATTATGTTAATATAGACTTCACTGAACAAAACTGTATCATTGGTTTTGTTCAATCAGCTCTTGTTTCCAAGATATGGCGGAAAAACCAAAAAGTCGACTTTTTGGCACTCTAGGATTTATGGAGGCCACACTAGGCATATTTATCTGAATTTATGAACTAATTGCGATAAAGTACATATCAATGCAAATTTTAAAAATCATAGCCGCTATATTCGTACAGCGGAAGGTGTCTAAATTGGCCTCTAAAGTCAGACATTTTTCGATTTATAGCATTTTTAGCATTTTTTATAGCCCGTTAAAGCTAGCGCAGTTATTGAATTAATATTTTCGCCATCTGAGCCTATAGACAAACATATGATCTAATTTTGTGATTTTTATGGCGATTAAATCAATTTATTTGGCAAAGTTATAGCCTCTTAAACACGAAATTACATGTTTAAATTTATGGGAGGAAAACTAGATTTGTAACCCAAATTTTTATAGGAACTGTGAAAAGGCTACTTGTTTCCAAATATAATTTATCATCTACATGTAAACATTTAACAATTTATGCCGAACCAAGTAGCCCCTTTACAGTTCCTATACAGATTTAGAGTAACAATCTAGTTTTCCTCCCATAAATTTAAATATGTATTTTCGTCTTAAACACGCCATATCTTTGCCAAATAAACTTATTTAAATGCCATAAAAATCACAAAATTAGATCATATGTTTGGCTATAAGCTCAGATGGCAAAATTAATTATTCAATAACTGCGCTAGCTTAAACGGGATGGTTTATATTGCTAAAAATGCTATAAATCGAAAAATGTCTGTCTTTAGAGGCCAATTTAGACCCTTTCCGCTGTACTTATATAGCGCCTATGATTTTTTAAATTTGCATTGATATGTCCTTTGCCGTAATTAGCTCATAAACTCAGACATTTATTCCTAGTGTGGCCTCCATAAATCCTAGAGTGCCAAAAATTCAAGATTTTCGTTTTTCCGCTATATCTTGGAAACAAGAGCTGATTGAACATAACCGAAACCAGTTTTGGAATCAGTGAACATAAACTTATCATATTTTTAAGGCCACAGGGCTGCACCTCACAAAGATGGTCATTTTGTTGGCCTGTGTTATTTTATAATAATTTATTTATTCTGAATAATAAAAAAAATTAAATAGCTGGCATGACTTGTCAATTATTTATTTTGCAGTCATTAGTTACTGATACTATTTTGTTCAGCCCTTAACTTCGATATCAAGATCGATGAAATAAGCTTTCTTTAATGTCAATCGATCGGTTAATAAATGAGACAGGATTGGAAACGCTGGAATAATAAGGCTTGAACTTAAGCTTTGAATTTCCAACGCTTGCGGGAGGATTTTTATCAATTGTTAATTAGGAGAGCGTAGAATAGAATATGATGGGAAATATCGAAAGAAATTTACTCAGACCGACTTTTTGACCTGGGGAATAAGGATAAATTGAATCTCCTTCCTATTCTACTGCCAAGTTTTACCACACACGGCATCTACCGTCCAATTTTTAGCTATCAGGTAGTATTTCTGGGTTGTCAATTCGTCAGTCATTCCGGACAGTCTCCTTTATGTTCTTACGTACACAGTTTTAAGATGCAAATATGCAAAAATAAAATCCTTTAAATTCTAATAAACTTTGGCCATATCGAAAAAGACTTACTTACTATTTCTTATTATTGGAAAATCCCAGAACAGTCCTAGTCAGCAATTATTTTTTAAGCATAATCTTCTATCACTAGGCTTACCTAGTCCATCTCTTATTTTATATATTAAAGTGAATGATTTTTAATTAATTGGATATATTAAATGTTCATTCGTAATATTCTAATAAATATTATTATAATAGTTTTCATGATTCTTGAAAAATTTAAATAGGTTGTTGGAATATTGAATATCAATATTATTTTCTCAATATCTTTAAAAATTTTATTTATTATCGAAGAGACCAAAATCGTACAGCAAGAAAGTAACTACAAAAAACGTTTCACTCTTGAAATGTTAATTATAATAAGTACAACAACAGAGAAAAGGATGAACTTTAAAGCAGACACCGATAACTGCGCGCACATTTAGAGACATCTACTCAACAGACATTAGCTTAGTATTAAACTCCACGTTAGGCGGTACAGACGTGTTAAATAATGTATGTTAAAAATGTCCAAAATTTTGTTACAAATGTTTTGTTATAATTGGTGAATTGTTCTTTGTAGTGTCCCTGAAGACGGATGCCGATGTGCATCCGAAATATATTGGAAACAAACACAAACTGAGTTTTTTCTTCTTGACCTCGAGCCAGCAAGCATCAAATTCTACAATTAGAAAGGTCGCTAACCAACAATTTTTTATTACTTTGATCGCTGCAGCTTAAAAAGTAAGGCTGCCTTCACACTGTTCAACACATAAGACATGAAATTCTGGTAGTCCTGCTCAAGGTGTACTGAACAAGGTGGGCGCACTCGTTCTCAAAAAGATACTTTACAGTGCCAGTAGGAAATCACTGTGGTTAGAGCGAGACTACCATATTCCCAAATGTATCCAAGGAGCGTAAGTGACAGCGAACAGCTGACCCAGCAGTACCTATAGAGCGTAGGTGAGAGCTGAGTAATATCTAACAGAATCTGTGTCGACTGTTTCTCTCTAATACACATTCTTCATGGGTAAGCAAACGTTGTAAGCGACGCATCTCCGCAGACGATTTTTTTTGGGATTTGACTCCAAGCGAGTAAAGAAATTCATTACTCTCTCGGTCTCGCTCTCTTTGATACAAATATAAAGAGTTGTGAGAGAGCGAGTGAGGCTACCTTGTTTAGTATACCTTGGTCCTGCTTTCTGTTAAGTTTTCAATTTTAAGAGCTTGTCAAATTCATAGAATTTTATGGAGAAAGCTCTAGGCTATCATGCCTCATAAGTCGAACTGTGTGAAGGCAGCCTTAAAGTCTTCAATGACTATACCAACTTATAACGTCATGGAGATCAACTGATGATTTCGGAACCAGTTAAATTTGAATCTCGTGATTTAGCTATGTTTACCGCTAAATCTCCCATCTCTAGGCTTAACTAGTCCATCTCTAAAAGCTTGCTGTGAAAGCTTTTTAGTTTGTTAAGCTTTCGGAAAAGCGAGTCTTTATTTCAAAGCGAATTAAGAGTATAAGAAAATTCATTTTTAAATTGGCATTTGAATTATGACCACTTCTACTATGCATTTAAAGTAAGAGCTTTAATGTAAGCAGTTTTATGAGCAAAGCTTTGAATTAAACTTTTTCCCAGCACTAAACTTTTGATGGGAGCTTTTTGTTTTGAAAGCTTTATTCAGTGTACAAACCTCCAGAAAAGCTTGTTAGCATGAATTACCACCTTTTTCTATTGATCAATGCAATTATTACGACACATTAATAGAGTCGTTTTTTCTCCCATGGTTCATTGGGAATTTTTTCAATAAATTGATTAAATTGCTTAAAAAATCCTTATACTCAGATGATATAACAATTTAGTTTGGCTCTATTTCTCATAAAGGTAAGACTGCTTTTCAACAGCAATCAAATTTGGAAGTTGTTCAAAATTGTTTCTATTCATGTGAACTATAGCGCCGTAATAAATTTTTAACTCATCTTACTATAGTCTTCAGAAGGGATTTTTAGAATTTTTCGTCTCCAACAAAGTTGGACATGAACAGTCCAATAAGGGATGGAACTGGATTGATTAGCAGACGAATTTTTTTGGGTCTCTTTCAGCTAATTTTAAGAGATCGACTCTTCCCTGTCGTATATCTGATACTCAATATCAATGCCAACTTGAGGACATTACTGTCCGATACCCTTTTTGTGAACGATCATGAAATTGCCCAAAAACGAAAGACAATAAATGAAAGTCATGTTGCCAAAATTGGTCAAACTGGTCAAAAGCAGCGTCGAGATGCTGCCGCCGCTTCTGCTGCTGCTGTCACGCAAACGTCAGTCGGCCAGTCGAGATTGCCAGTTGACAAAACATGCGCCTGCTCACAGTTTTCGCCTTTTTCGCCTTCACATGAATATTTTCTTGTGAAAAATCTCAGCTTTGTTTCGTTTTTGCTTGCCATGATGCATGAATAATATCAAAACAAATCGAAAAACGAACCGAACAGCAAAGAGGAACGCGGCTTGCAATGCCACAATGCCACAATATCAGGCAGCAGCACCAAAAGCAGGCAATGCGTCTGCGACTCTTGGGCGCTCGGCTCGGGATGGCGTTGAATTGCCAGTTGATGTGTGCGTGCCGCGAATGACAATCACTGGTGATCGATCGACTGCGTCATCAACGGTGTAATGGTCCTTTATTAAGGCCCTGGTAAGGCATAGAATTGCCGTAATCAGCTGTTGGTGGGCCACCACCTCAGCCACTCCACACTGACCTTGACCCAGCTAAATGGTGAGCTGAGTTGTTTAGCCAAACGGTAAAGTCAGGTGGAAGCTGGTGGCTGACTAGACAAAATGTTGGCAAAAACCTGTCCACCAATTTTGGCCATGCGGCTGTGTGGCCTTCGTGGCATCCCAGTCAAGTCAGAGTCGTAGCCATAGAACTTGGTGGCCTGATTACCATGAAGCCTAACGAGCCATGTTGCATGCACAGTCTTATGTTGATTAGCGACCACCTGCAAATCTCATTTGTGCAGTGGAAATGGAGGTGAGTACTTGACTACAGAGCTTGAAAAATAGTTATCGTTTATCGGGTAAATGGTTGATTAGGCTGAAAAGAGAGAGAGAGAAAGATGGAGAGAGTAGAGAGTGGGATAATTAATCAAACTAGAGGTGATTTGTTTAGCAAAAGAATAAGAGATCTTGAAAAAGGCAATTACTCTTTGGCAACCATGGTTACTTTTCTTATTGAGATGTTAGAAATTCATAAAGAAGGTTTTGTCATATATGGTCAGTTTTTAAAAGATATTGATTAATCTTTTACTTGAGCAAGGGATTTTTTGGTCCTGTTCCGGCTTCCAGTATCTTATATGGATCTTATATATCTTCTTGTGGTACTTAAAGAAAAAAGAGATACCAGGAAACTACAGTTAATGTTATTAAAGCGAGAGTAAAAGTGTTTGAATGAATAGGTTTTCGCACTTACAGTTCAAGTTTAAAATATCTTGAGTTGAGCACAAAATGTACTTACAATGCACTCAGAGAAAAAATAGAGAATTTCATTCTTGAATCTCAAAAGAACGGTGTGAATGAAAATTGTTCTTTCTTGATTAACGAGTGAGTTTTCGATTCCTACATTCTTGATTGAAGAGTTTCTGTACTTGATCCAAGTACAAAATATTCTCTTTTTAAAATTCCAAAATTTAAGACCGACAAAATTATTTGAACACGAGTCAGAGAGCACCCCAAGTTTACCCAAAAAGAATCATTCCGACCAACTGACAGACGGGTATAGTTTGTCTCGATAATACGCCGAGTCGATATGCCTCTTGAAAATTTAAGAGCGAATACATTTTTATACTCTGTATCGAAGGTTTGAGATGTATGGGACAAATGCTTCTTATACTTGCAGGCAGATCAAGTTTATTTTAATTTTTTTGCCACGCCCCCTCCCTCCCCCCGAATTTGGAAAAAGCGTTATATCTCCCGCAGTTTTGAAAATAGATGATTCGTTCCTTTTAGAGATAGTTAGTAATTAGCAAAATGTATTGTAAAATTTGCTGAAGAAATGATAAAGATCGGATGAGCGGTTCTCAAGTTATGAGCAAATAAGTAAATTACCCTAACCCCATCCCCTCCCTCCTCCCTCTTACAACTAACACCGCACAATCTTAGAGAGAGAGAGAGAGTGAGAGAGAGAGAAAGTGAGAGAGAGACTTAGAGATGAGCGCAGCACCAGCATTGCATTCAGCTTTAACTCCAGGTACAGAGTATATTATAGTTGGGCTTGACCGACTTTTTCACTTGTTTCAAAAGTTGTACATTGCAAGCTAAGGTTAGGATCATAAACATTTTAAAATAGTTTGAAGTGTACTAGTTAAGTTAAGTTAAGTATTCAGGTACTGAAAAAATCGTACTTCAGATAAGAATTTTATATTTGAATCAAGTATTTTCGTACTATTGACACTGTTGGCAGTTGATTTAAGTACAAAGCTCTTGGTGTTTCTTTGTAATTTGGAACAGGTAAATCATAACCTAAACCTTAAGTTATTGAAAATTTTAAAAGAAAACTTATTTTGCCATTTTAAGCATAACAAAGAATAAAATCGAACCCACATTCTCCCTTTAGTTTAAGTTCAATGCCTTTACACTCACCACAACTCATATCAGTCACGTGCACCATTTATGCCGTTCCCTTTCCATTCCAGGAACCGTGGGCCCCACCAAAAAAGTGAAACTACAGTTATTTTTTTTTTTTGTATAAAGTAGACATTTTTAGCCTGCATTTACATACGATCATAATTACATTATGGTAAGAAGACTCGTCAGCCCCCGATGGTAACTGTAATCCCAGTGTCCCCAAAAACAGGGGCCCAGCCTTTAATCTAAAATGGCGATCACGTTTCGGGGAGCTCATAATTTCATATGACTTGAACATGCTTTTATAGAACAACACGTATAAACAATTAAAATATCCACTTCACTTTTTTTTTTTTGTCCGGCCTAAAGAAGGCATCGAAAAATTACACCTAAGCTTTAAATGTCCAGCGCCAATGAGGCGGAACATGCACGCTTTCCATATACGAAAATGTTCGTTGTGACTAGCGTCACCCCTCGGCAATGGAGTCTTTCGGGCGACTCCAAATGCAGTTTGATTATGAAACTGACGTTTAATTGTGAGTTTCCGGTTCAGTGCAACTCATTTGCCTAACTCGGCATACCTTTGGCTCAATGAAAACGAAACCCCCGAGGCAGAAGAGTCAATAAAACTGTTCAATTTGGGTCAAATGGGCAAATGGGGGAACATTGTTTCTTGCAGTGCATTTTGCATTCCATTTTAAATGCTTAAAAAATTAATAGATACTGCACGCATTCTTATCGATATCGGCAACTAAATCAATATTTACCTGAAATTAACTTTAATCGGGTTGTCAAAGTTGTCAGCAAAAAGTATCTATTAAATACCCGAAAACGAGAAATAGTCATGTGCTATTTCTTATAAATTAAGTCAACACTGTGTGGGTGATTAATAAATTTCCTCATATGTAAGAATGGAGAAATTAATACGAAAAATACTTGCACTTATGCCATTCAAGTGTTTAGACAGAAATCTCAAACCGAATGCCTTAACCTTGAAGTACATTTCCAATGGAAAATAAACAATATCTACAATTGCACCAGATTATACAATATCAAATGTATTCTCTTCAGAAAAAAAAAGTTTGGGTAAATATTTGCTTGTCACAAGTGAGAAAATTTAGTTGTCAGAGCTGTGACGAGCTAATGTTATTAATCAATATCATGACTATCTAATCAATAACAGAAAGGAAGTAGAAGTTAATGGGAGGCGGATTATTTAGCGTATCTAATTAATATTTTTTGCTGACTAAAGAAATGAACCCGCTGTACCTAGTACTAACAATTTGTTAAAATGTTTGCTCGCACGATTTCAAAGAAATTGAAATTAATACAGAAATTCAACATAAGAAAGTTAAAAAGTTTATTACTAAGCGATCAGCTTACATATGTTTATTAAAAAAGGCGGCACTCGTGTTCCAAATATTACTTAGATATTCTATTACTGAGTTCTAGAATATTTTCGATATTGGACAGGTTTTGAATCGAAATTGTATCTTTATAGCCCAACCGAAATCAAGCATTTAACGACGATTAATTCAGAGCCAACATATTTAACTTATCTCTATTTTAATTAAGCTCAACAAAATCCGACACAGCTTTAAATGACTTAGCCTTTGACTCTTTCCTAATCGTGCGAAATTCTAGAAGTCTGTTTTAGTAGGAATATTATTACCAATAAACTCACATTCACATGAATATAATTTGATAATTGGCAGTCTTGATAGCAATACTTAGGATATCCCCTCAAACAATAGAGCTCTCTCTATTTTCCTGCATACCTCATATCGTTTACCAACTCTGACGTCAGTTCACAACGGTTAAAAATAATTTGCAATTAAAATTTTGGATTTTCTAAACAAATTTATTCAGTTTATGTTCTTGCATTTTATCAGACTCCGGCCATTGGACACTTCCGATACAATTGACGTATACAACAACAACAAATACAACAAGCATAGAGGCAACGGCCAACGAAAATTTTTGGAAAGGCAGGTGAAGAGTCGTTGGCTGGATTTTTGCACTTAGATAAACAAAAAAAAAAATAGAAGGTCAGACTTGCTTTGACCGTGGCCGAAGTTTTAGTACTCTTGCTGGCGTTGGATTGAATTTATTTTCCATAATTTAAAAAAGGGATAAAATAATAATAAATAATAGAATTAAAAGTTGCTGGTCTTATCGGGCTTAGTTACATAAGACATGGTTGTTAGCCGTCTTAAGGTCGAGTATCTTTTATGTGCATTAATTGTAATAAAACCAGAGAAATCAAATAAAATTTCGGTTCTGTTTTGGTTCTACTTTATTTCGGTATTCGGTTCTGTACCGGTACCCAGATTTTTATTTCGGTATACCGATATGGACCGGCAAAATTAATGGAACACTTTTTTGGTCCAAAAAAAGTGGGAAAGCAAGCTTTATGTAGGTGTATATAAATTATAAATTTTTTTAGCCTAACCAAATGATTAGACATAAGATGATCAAAATAAAAAATAATAACTAAAATAATTAGTTGTAAAGGAATGACACTTTAATTTTTTAGGAACAATTTAAGTCACAATTTTTCGTCTATGGGAAAAAACCGTCGGGGAAACTTCTGAAAATGTAAATTAATAACAACTTCTAAGAAGCATAATAGCGGCCAATGTATTTCCGTTCATCTGATTTCTTAGCGGAAATATGATAAGCTTCTCCTAGAAAAAAACGTTGTATGCTTACTTTGATATAAGAAACAGCAAGAATAACTTTTGTTGCTCATGTAATTGTCGAATTTTGTATCCACCATTTAAGTAGGTATGTACACAGAGGGAAAAAACCGAGATTGGACTCGAAACGAGCACAATCTTTACCAAAAAGTATGCATGCATTACTTCAAGAACAATTTATTGAGAACGCAAAAACTCAAATTGAGTTGATATTGTTCCATTTTTGAGAACATTTTTACTTACCTAAAAAAAATTTGATTGCACTTGGGGACCAGGTGTGCGCGGATTCCTAACATTTAGGCGGAGTAGAGAACGGGGACATACCTCTTTCGATTGGAAGTGAAAAGAGGCAAGGCTACCTGGATATGCGCACTGCTACTTCTCCCTCCACCCATATTATGTGCCATAGGAATCAGAATCACTCCACCTGACTCGTTTGATTTAAGTTATTCAGATAAACACAGACAAATTTATTCGGGCTTGACTAAGATTTGAGCCCGGTACCTCACGCACTCAACGCATGGTTTGACGCGTTAGCCAATTCAGCCGTTGAACAGTATTGCAAATGCACGTCTAGAGGGCTACTTATGCTTTGCTGAGCTGACAAGAGAGAGAGAGAGATCAAAAAGAGAGACACTTGCTCTCACTCGCTCTCTCTCTTGTATATCTCTCTGTTAAAAGCCAGTTTGGTTGTTGTTTAAAGCAAATATTATTCGATTGAGAACAACTTTACTCATTCCAAGAACATTTGGAACATTTGTTCTCAAAAATTTTGAGAACTTTCTGTTCTTATTTTAAGTTGATGGCAACTTATTTTCTGAACACATTTTTTCCCTCTGTGTACATCATCTTTGTTTTGTAAGCGTTTAATGCTCAGGAAAACCTTGATTTAATTGTTTTGTAAAATTACTTAACTATTTCCACTGTTTTTCTATTTCACTCATCAAAAGTTATGCTCAGACAGAATCTGTATTTTTTATTAAAAGCTTACTAAAGAGACAAATTGCTTAAAAGTCCCACAAATTTAGTTGCATTCGCTGTACCGGTCACATATTTTGGTTTTTCCGGTCTTTTCGGTTGATAAAAGAATTGGTTCTTGGATACCGGTATATAAAAAAAATTAAAATGTCATTTCCAGTATAGGTTCCGCTTCAGAGATTTAATTGGTTGTTTTCAGTGTACGGTTTCGGTTCCGCTTTGATTCCAGTTCTGAGATTTATTCGGTTTTTTTCGGTATACGGTTCCGGTTTGACTCCGGATCTGAGATTTAGGTGGGTTTTTTCGGCATACGGTTCCGGTTCCGCTTTTATTTCCTGAATAAAACACATCTTTTTTTTGGAAACCCCAAACTTTGAAGATATCGCTCTGTAACCATACAATTTTTATACCCTTGCAAAGGGTACACTCAAAAAAAAAAAAATCCATATGGGATCAAATCAATCCTAAGCGACAATGAAAACAACGTAATCCCGGATATGCTTGACCCGATCTGAAAAAAGATTGAGTTAATCCGACTTTTTTAATCTTAAGAAGGATTACATATATCCCGGGGTAATCCTAAAAAAGATTGAATTGTGCAAAAAATTCGAGCACAATTTAATCCCAAAGCTGGATCATTTTATGCCTAATTCTAGATTAACTTAAGATCGATATGTAATATTGATTTGATCTCAGGAGATATAACTATTCTTCATTTCCTCCGCCATGCAATTTGTCATAGGACATCCTTATACATATCAAAGACCACACCCACACCAGTTTTTGTTAATTTAAGACTTTTGAAAAACAAAGAAACAACACTTGAACATACGACCTTCGCACTGAACAGGAATGGGACGGCATCTCATCGCACACCGCCATACCCATTGGTTGTTGCAGCGTGTGTGAAAAGCTACTTAAATTTCTTCGCTCTCGCTCTCTAATTTATGGACATGTGATCTCGAAAGAGATTGTAGTAAGCACATTTGGAATGATACAAGTTCGAAAGGAATGAACCAATCCTTCAAAGATTGAATTGTGTAGAATATCCTGGAAATCGAGATTGAATTTTCAAGTGCCGGGACTACTCCATGATTTAAAAGATTGAAAATATCTCGACGTTTTTTTCTGTGTATTATAATTTTGGCCTGCAGTTTGCAACGCATAGAAACATTCATTTCTGACCCTATAAACTATATATATTCTTGATCTTGCGTTTGTATCTCGTCTGTCTGTCTGTACGTCTGTTTCTACCCAAACTAGTCTATTAGTTTTAAGGCTATCGAGCTAAAACTTTGCACTGAGTCTTCTTATTACTGCACACTGCTAACATGTCGGAACCAACCGGATCGTATGACTATATCTTAAGGCTGCCATTGGAACTATCGTTCGAAAAGTGGGTCTTTGTGAGAAAAACTTTTTTGTTTTCAATGAAAACGTCCCCCACTTCAGCGATTATTCATATTAAACACTTTTACACAGATTCGAAAGTTTTGGTCAAAATCGGATGACTAAATCTTATAGCTGCCATAGGAACTATCGGTCGAAAAGTAGGTTTAACTTAGAAAAATTGTTTGTTTTAATGCTGACGTTCTTAAACTCTGATTTATTAAAACATTTGCATGGGTATAATATCTTTGGCAAAGACGAAGTTAGCTTGGCCTTCTCTTTTGGGATCCATTGGATATTTTCGAAGCTGATTTATTTTCGTTTAAGAAGGGCATATCAGAAAAAAGGATAGTTCTTGATCTTTATTACTTATTTAAAGGAGCTAAAAAATGCGAAAAGGATATATTTTAGGGATCTTAAAGTGGATATTTCGAGTTTCCATTCTGCGGAGATCTCTTAACAGGACAGTACGAAAAAGTTTTTACGGATTTTTAAGAGATGGCTTCAGGCTTTCTTTTTCACAATGTGCCGTTTCGCTGAAGTGTAAACAACATAGTTTTGGTATGCTCCAATAATGTTCACTTTTGTGCCAACAACACAATTTGCGGGAAAGTTTACTCTAAACTTAAAAACTCCTGAAAACTGCTCATCTATCACCTACTAAGTACTCTACCCATCATTTATAGAGTATTTTTTAGTGTAATATAATTCTTCTAGTTTCTTTTTAAGCAAATACACGGCACGCCAGCTGGCTGTTAATTCTAAATGATTAAAGAAAAAGACGCGAATCGCATATTTTGTGTATGAGATAATTTTATTTATTTTACACTGAAAAAAAGGGCTGATTGCATAAGCTGAGGACGCAGGAATCAACAGTTACCAAAATTAAGTATGTGTTTTTTTTTCATTTGTCAGTTTTCAGTAGAACCTGAAGCTCCACTCATGAGTGTGGTCGATGGGTGATATCACCTCGTACAAATACGATAAGATAAATTCCAATTCAAATATTTAACATTGATGTTAACACAAGTTTTGCCACTCAGCTGCTGCTACATACGTTTGCGTGTGTGTATGTAAAATGGCAAATGCTAGACCTATATATAGTATTCATTCACCCAAACTGACCATTAACTTTGACCCAGAAACCTATTAAAACATAAAAAAGAAACAAAAGCCCAACCAAGCAGCATGAAACGGTTTTGTGTGGGGGGATTTAGAACATAAAACACGCTTTTTCGTCGAACAGGAAATGAGAATTGCACACCTCAGGTAAGTAATATGAATATTCGCTCGTATATTGCATTTAAGCAATTTCCAAAGCAAATTCAGACTTGGAAAGAGTTTGCCTAGACAACTTATCAGCTGATAACGAAAAGTTCATTTATTAATGGACCCGCTCGCTGATAAGAAGCATTTGGCAAAAGCTTTTCGCGCTCTCTCTCTATATTCTATGCCATAACTCATATATCTCACCCCACAAGTGCAAATGTATCTGCGCCTCATTCACCTATCCACGTGTTTTGTGGCGCGATAAAGTACAGAAACGAGTAGCTGAGTATCTCAGGGCTCTCTCTCGCTCTCTTTTAGCTTTCTGCTCGTGCGCTCAACACACACCGTTTGAAGTTTTAGTTTGGTGCCATATAAAACCGCACAGTTTTATTCGGTATTAAGCTTTGCCAGCGAACGGTCGTGTATCTGGTGGATGCGGTATCGGTAGTGCCGGTAGTTTCCGAGCTTTTTTGTGTGTAAGCAAGCGACTAATCAACGAACAACGATCAGCCGGCTTCTCCTCTGTGTGTTTTAGAGGTAATTAAACAGAAATATATCCACGGAATAGTGGAAGTGCGTTTAACAATACGGTTAAATCGAAATCAACCTCAAACCTCGAACTGTGTGCGTTTGCCGCGCCGCTTATTGGCTTTGCATTCTTGTTTCGCTCAGCTTTCGTTGACATTGCTCAGTACGTTTGCTGCTCTCCTTTTGGGGCTTTTCATTTTCGTATCTTTTGTGTGTTGTATCTTTTATTCTGATAGCAGACACAGACGACAGCAGACCAGATCTTCAAGAGGAGAAAAACAAAATGAACGCTCGAGTGTGTGAAGTTGAAGGACTTTCAGTGCAAAATATTTAAACAGTGCAAAAACAAAATAGTGTGTGTTGTGAGTAAAACAATCAAAGTGATCTTAGATCAAGGCCCCCCCGCCCTGCTTACAGCGTTTGATAAGCAATCAGAATTCAATATAATAATCGTGCGAAACCAGCAAGTGGGCATTACACTCTGGGGTTTTTATTTACCAACGCGTGTTCGAGTCAGAGTTCGGAGATTTTAAAGTGAAACAAGTTTTTAATTTTTTATGATTTCGTTAATTTCATTTTTTTTTGTAATTTTTGCGGTTTATTTGGTGGCAATCTTGACCCTATTTCTCAATGCTCTCAGCCACAGTTATATAATGGCAGAGAAATGAGTAAACTATCATAAAAAAGCGGTTACTTTTTTAACCCCACTTAAAATTACTTAAGCGAGCGATTGTCAGACAACACGCATCCATATGAAGCAACAACCCTAACACTTCCCACCCGTTTAGGTAGGCGAGCCAAATTCTTCCAAAAAAAAAATCAGTTTTTCTCGTTTGGTTTGTTTATCTGCTTGACTCACTTTTAACAACAATTTTGAATGAATCATTTTAGCCAAAATTTTGTGGTATAAATATTATAAATAGTCATGAAACGTCAGCCACTGCTAGGTAGATCGTGTACTCTTCCCACTTATGCCAACTGCATTTGTAGATCTTACGCAACAACTTGCCATATTCGAACTTCGCTTTTAAGGTGCTAATTTTCTACACATAATTCACAGAGTTGTGCGAGAGCCAGAGTCTGAAAACACTTTCCAAGCGAAAATAAAACACAAAATGTTGTTTATGGCCCATTACTTGGCGAACTCCACACAGACCTCCCATCTTATCGCGGCCATTTGTTGCCAACCCATCAAACATCAAGCCTTTCTTATTGTGTTGTTTTTTACTTGCCTAGTTCGTTTCTTATCTAATTCTTAAAAAAAAAAACGAAAAACGAAACAGAAGTTGTTTATGCCAAAATAAAAATACACATTTATCGGTATTTAAGGTCAAAAAGAGTCTTATCGAAATTGCTTCTAGGATATATTTCATAATAGACCGGAAATAAGACTTATTTACACAGAGAGAAATAGTGAGGCAAATTAGATGTCAAATTTACAAAGTGATTTGGAAACTGCTTCAACAATCCCATTCGGAATGAGCTTGAATGGAATGTCGACATATTGCTAAACACAGGACGTTTCTTACGGCAAGTTATTCTCTAAGTTGTTTTGTTTTATTTTGAAGGAATTTTTTAAAATTAAAGAACGTCTTAATTTTCGTCTTTCTCTCTAAAAACCATGGTACAAATCTCTTTTAAACCTTCTAGTTTTTGGCAGCTCTGAATCTCGTTTAGCTTGTCCATAACTTTGAAACAGGAACACACCACTCCACAAAGCAGATTGGTTGGCTGTACAGCTGCTTCATGAACATCTCTGCCCAATGCTCAGCGGTCTTTGCCTGAATACTGCCAGCCAGCAGCTGCCTCTTGTTCTTCGCTTTGGACTTCCCAACTTGACTTAACAGTAAAAAATATTTTTAAAAAATCTAGTCTTTGTGTTACTGTTTATTCAAAGAGTCATTTTAAGGCAGTGGTAGGCACAAAACACAATCACATTTTGACATTGAACAGCAACGGATATTTTTTGCTCTGATGCAGTGGTGGCGGTAGAGCTCAACAAGGACCGAGAGCGCATCACCACTGCGCGCCGAAGTTATCCGACGAAGTTATAGTCGCTGATTCTGACCATTTTTGCATGCTCAGTAGATGGTGAAGCGACAAACTCGTTTTAAAGGCATTTCGAAATGACGAGGCTAGCGGCTATAAATTCGTAGCAAGCGTAAATGGAAAGCTATTCAAAAGAGATTTTGGCAATAATAGTTTCTTTAATAGATGCACAATAAGTATTTATAATCTAGATCAAAATCGGACTACTATGTATATTTAGCTCCTTTAGATCGCATTAAGGGTGTTTAATATACATATATATTTAAAGTAAGCATATAATTTTTAATAGCTTTTACAAATCTAGCCAACTTTTATAAGAATTGAGATAATATATCCCAAACAAACGCTTGGATTTAAATTTTAGTCTAAGTCCAATACAAGTCCACAATCATAATAAATTAATAGAATTTTGAATAGTGAAATACAGTAAAGCTCCATTTACACGACCTGATCACTCATCTAAGTTTTTGATTTGCTGTCTGACCGTGTAAAAAGGCATCTGAGTAGACTTGAAGCTGCTCAGATGAGCGATCAGACGAAATAGAACCGGTTTTATTTGACCTGAGCACTTATCTGAGTGGCATTTATCGAGTTACAGTGTTGCCTAACTGCAGTGTGCAGGCTTTGCCATTTTCTGACAATCGATATACATTTCTTATCGCATTTTAGCTAACGGTCAATTTTCTTGTATGTCAAGTGAATTCTTATTTAAATTCAAAAATCCAAAGATCGCCATTTCGCCATTTTTATTCTTCTTGTATTTTTATACTCTGTACCGAAGGTACATAGAGTATATTAAGTTTGTGCAAAAGTATGTAACAGGGAGAAGGAATCATCTCCGACCCTATAAAGTATATATATTCTTGATCAGCATCAACAGCCGAGTCGATATAGCCATGTCCGTCTGTCCGTCTGTCCGTCCGTCTGTCCGTCTGTCCGTCCGTCCGTATGAACAAACGGATCTCGGAGATGGTAAGAGATAGAGGTTTGACATGTATGGGACAAATGTTTCTTATAGCTGCAGGCAGATCAAGTTTATTTTCAATTTTTGCCACGCCCCCTTCCGCCCCCGCAATTTGGAAAAAACGGTATATCTTCTACAGTTTTGAAGTTAGACGATTTGTACCTTCTAGAGATAGTTATTAATTAGCAAAATGTATCGATTTGCCGAAGAAATGATAAAGATCGGATGAGCGGTTCTCAAGTTATGAGCAAAAAAGTACATCACCCTCCCCCACCCCCTCCCACCCTATTACAACTAACACCGCACAATCTTAAAGAGAGAGAGAGAGTGAGAGTGAGAGAAAGAGAAAGACTTAGAGATGAGCGCAGCACCAGCATTGCATTCAGCTTCTACTCCAGGTACAGAGTATGTTATAGTCGGGCTTGACCGACTTTCTTACTTGTTTTTCTATGTTAATATGAATTCTATGTTCATATGAATCAGAGGATTCCGATGAACCCATGGTTCTGCAACAGGCTCATATGAGCTTCTCAAGCTTAGTTCACACAGGCAAATAATTTGACAAATTTTTATGAAAATTTGGTTAAATTATCCAAATTGGCGAACTTTTCGGCCATATTTGATCAAATTATTAGTGAATAGAACATAGTTGATTTAAGTCCTGCAAAATCTGCAATCATGGCTATTTAGCCAAATATTTATCAAAATTTCCTAAAAATTTGTTAAAAATCTTTGCCTGTGTGAACTTAGCTTTAGGCATGTGTAAAAGCAAAACTGAGTTGATCAGGTCGTGTAAATGGAGCTTAAGCAACAGCTTCTGCCGGTTTTGAGGACTTAATTCAAAGACAAGTTACGGGTCTCAGCAGTACTTAAATTAGTTCTGTCCATGACATAAGCAAAAACATAATTCTTTCGCTTCAAATAGTAAGTGATGGGACATCGTCATTCAGTCACATATAAAGCATAGTTTGAATACAGCTGAATCAAGGTACTTTCAATAAACATTAAGCAACTATTGGTAATTATGTTCATATGTGTTACTAGAGAGCTCTTTATAGACGAGGTCTTAACGTTGTAGCATATAAAAACAAGCCGTAGACATTTATATTTTCTCACAAAGTGATAGTTTTAGTGACATTTTTGATTGAAAATCATAGAAACAGGTTATAGGTAATTTAAATTAAGATTTTGTCCATAACTTGCATACAAGCCTGCCTTTGGGATTCCCAAGCGGTCATAGCAGTTCTGTCATGAGATACCTTCTGCCAACACACTAAGGACAGGCAGAGACATGGAGCAAAAAATATTAGAGAGGCACTTTGTGCTGCCGCCAAAACGATAGTGCCCAAAAAGATACTTCAAAGTGCCAGTAGGAAATCACTGTGGTTAGAGCGAGACGACCATAACCCAAATGTATCCAGAGAGAGCGAACAGCTGACCAAAAAGTAACTGGAGATCGTAAATGAGAGCGAACAGCTGCCATTTTTCTGACTGAAGCGGTGTCGAGTGAGCAAAGTTTCTCTCTAATACTTTTTGCTCCACGGCAGAGACAGCTGAAGATTAAATTGGTAATTATGAAATAGCGCTATACTGTCAACCAGCCTCCTTTGTGGTGTTGTGCGTGTCTTGCCAAAATGCTAACTTAACTGACATATTCAAAAATAGCAATTAACTTTTAAAAAAGTGAATAAATTAAAATAATGTGAATAAAATGGTAAGAAAAAGTTTTAACGCTCTTACTTAACGTGATCTTTGGTTGGCAACAACTGATGAAATATGTACCGCAATGTTATAAAATATAAATCGTTAAAATAGTTGGAGTAATGGGCAAATCAAAAGTTTTAATTTTCACTTATTTACCGCTAGCCTGGCCATTTCGCCCATAGTGCGCTTACCTTAAAATTGACGCTTGTCTATTAACGGATCAAAAAGAATCTCATACTTAGTTGTTCAAACTAGGTGATTAATTATAGGATTAACATAAAAAGTCCACACAAGCCAAAAGAAACAAGAGAAGCAAAAAGTAGTCCAATAAACAGCACAGAATTTTCGCCGCACCTGCATCATTTTCATAGCCCAAAATCCCTTTCACACTATCTTATCTTATCGTTTTGACATTTGCTAATTATAGATACGCCTTAGAATCAGAAAAAAAAAGTCATGTGCACTTGGGGATTTTCTACTGTGGACACAAAACTTAAATTTTAATGTACCAATGCACTCAACAAACTCGAAAATTCTTATTTTGGTTGGGGCAATGCTTTTGCTTTTGTTTTGATTGTGCCACGATAACTGCTTGTTTTTCCTTATCGAAATTTTGGTTGCTCATCCCCCAAAAAAAATAACAACACATCTATATCTAATGGGGACAAGGTTGACACATCAACCCAAAAATGGGCTCTTGAAGTGCACTAAAGTGTTATTTTTTTGGCTTTTTGTGTGACTGCAATCTGACATTAACATCAACTTGGATGACGAGTCTCTCCACAGCTCCCATTTCTACGAGACGAAACGAAACACTCTCACGTTTTACATGGGCGTACGAAAATTGAAACTTCAGACAGAAGGCGCCAATTTGCTAATCAGTGGCAAAGTGAAGTGGGCAGTTTAACTTGCAGAGAGAAGTTACAATAAAATACACAATTCAATTTGCGAACTGTGTAATATGACTCAAAAAATGGTTATTATGCGAGTTTCATGGGGGTTTTTCAGACTTTTATCAGCATATTTTATGAGTTGCTTGTATCAAATACGAATGTATTAATCTGCAATATTTTTTAATTATGTTGAAAATGGGACCTGAGGGAATATTTCATATTGATTTTATCAGAAATCCAGTTGAACGGAGTTCCGTTTCGAGTTGATAAAAATGTACATAAAAGTTCATTATTAATAAGTTATTTCGATTTCATCAAAAAACCAGTTCAACGGAAATTCCTTCCGAGTTGATAAAAATGTTCATTAAGATAATCAAAAAACGGAATGAAATTTAGAAAGGCAAAATAATGGATGAATTAGAGTTATAAGAGAATCAATTTTCAACTGATGGCTTTAAAAGCCATAGATCAAAAGTAAATATTCTGAAATAAGAACAGAAACTGGGAGATATTTTAGCGCCACATTCTACCTATAAGTCTGGGCCAAGAAAAAGCAAATTAAACAACAACAACGAAAATGCCAAATGAATTTTCTACACATTCTAGCATCTGTTATTTTCAAACAGGTGGCACCACAGCACAACACTTGGTTAGTTGATCAAAGTGAAAAGTTATTTGCATATGGAAACCATTTTAAATTGAGAGATAACTTTGGACATGGGCATCAAATGTTTGTGCGTGTAATGACCTCGTCTGGGATAAATTATTTTTTATAAACAGTTGACTTGGATGGATTTCAGATGACTAATCTAAAGGCGTGCGTGTGTGAATGGGACGTGACAATATTTCGTTTGGCACAATGAATGCATAACAAACAACCAACAGGTTGATACTACTCTGTGAGAATTCGATTCGGGAAAGTTGTAATTGGTATGGTGAATCAATTTCAATAAATTCTCTCTCTAATTTTCACTTTCATTTCACGCTTCATTTAGGATTTGCCTCTGATTTAGCAGCTGCCAGTTTTCAGTTTTAAGGAAAAGTTCGTATTTAGACAGTCGGCCATTAAATTACTAATTGTACACAATTAAATTCAAAGTCAGGCAATGCATTAATTGCGAAATTAAATATGCACACACAGGAAAACTTGCACTTTTTCAAATGTATTTTTAATTTTCCTTTTTGCATTGCAGCTCTGCACCACGACCACGACCATATGTATGTGTTATAAAAGGTAATCAGTCGCAGGATTAGCATGCCAAAGCATCGGGCTAACCAAATTGAGCTGTATGAACACAAACTAACGAATCACCTCCAGAGAGTGAGTGGCTCTCCCAAAACCAGTTCAGAAAGTCTTTAAACCACTTGGCGGCGGCGCTCTCTTGTGGGTGCCGGCCGGCTTGGTCTAGCCGCTTTTGGTCTCTAAACGAGTGGTCATAACTGTCCAGAGGCTGGAGACGGTCTCTGGCCACTTAAATGGTCCCCCGGCCGTATCGTGTGCGTGCTCTTAACGTGTCAACTGCCAAGCGGCATGAAAAACGGACTATGTGATCATGCGATCGTTTCTTATGCCTCCCCAACCCCAAATATATACATACTTAATGTTGAACTGCTACCAAAAGCTAACCGCAGGCTAATTTGTCCCAGTAGGAGTGTCCACACAGTCCAGCCAGGCACTTTATGTTAGCCTTCGGATTCTGCTGTAGAGCGATGGTCTAGGCTTAAACAGCAATAAAAGCAGTAAGCTACATGGAAGTTAACCGGAAATTCAAAATATTCTTTCGCTACGAAAAATAGTAGAAAGCTTACTTCGGCTTCACTGAAGTTTATTTACTCTTGCAGGCTTACTATATATTCAGCCGATTTTGATCAAACTCGCAAAAATTATGATATAACAGATAATATTCATAACTTGAAAGTATAAACACGCCAACATTGAAAACGAAAATTGCTCAGTGTTTAGTCACTGTCAAGTCACTGTCAATACTCTGTTTAGTCACTTTCAAGCAACTGTTTAGTCGCTGTCAATTCACTGTTTAGTCACAGTCAAGTCACTGTCTAGTCACTCTAAAGTCACAATCAATTCACTATCAAGTCACTTTCAAGTCACTGTCAAAACTCTGTTTAGTCACTTTCAAGTACCTGTTTAGTCACTGTCCAGCCACTGCCAAGTCACTGATTAGTCACCGTTTAACTACTGTTTAGTCACTGGAAAGACTCTATTGAGTCACAATCAATTCACTATCAAGTCACTGTTAAGTCACTGTCAAAACTCTGTTTAGTCACTTTCAAGTAACTATTTAGTCACTGTCAATTCACTGTTAAGTCACAGTCAAGTCACTGTCGTCTCTGTCAAGTCACTCTTAAGTCACAATCAAATCACTGTGAAGACACTGTTAAGTGACTGTTTAGTCACTGTTGAGCCAGCCCCACTTCCCCCTACCACTTTCCCCCCACTTTTACACCACTTTTCTTCCACTTCTCTTAAAAAAATTTTTCTCACTAGAACTACATTTTCGACCAATCGGTCCTATGTCAGCTATATGCTAAAGTCATGCGATTTAGATAATTCCTATCAGAATTATGTGGCCCAGTGGTTAGTGTGCTGAACTGCTGGGCGGGAGGTCGTGGGTTCGATCCCGCCTCTAAACATCTAATAATAAAAGTTTTTTTCTTTCTTTAGAAAAAAGCTTTTACACATACGGTCACCTTCACCAGCTATTGGCGCCAGCTGTGAAGTAACTAGCCATGAAAAAGCATAACTAGTTTTTAACCGTTGGTTCCTCTGGCAGCTATATGCTATAGTCATTCGATCCGACCAGTTTTAGTTAATGTGCAGCGTATTAGTACTTAAGGATTTCGTGCAAAGCTTGGTCAAGATAGCTTCACAACTGTTGAAGGAGATGGCATAAAAACAAACGAACGAACCAACTGGCATGGCTCTAACAACTCAGCTAGTCATGCTGATCAAGAATATATATACTTTATGTGGTCGGAGATGCTTCGTTCTATTCGTTACAAACATCTGAACTATGTTAATGAACGCTGTACAAGGGAGCTCAGGGAACGGCATTTTGTTTTCCCAGTGAATTTAGAAGAAGAATTAAACCAGCATCCGTTACTCATCTTCTATTAACCTCTAGCTTTCAGAACTGGAATCCTTTTAAACTATGGGAAACGCAGGAAATAGTTCTCAAAGTATTGGAAATAGTTGTGTTATTTTAGTTTTTTGGTTTTAAAATATGGATTATAATTCCGAAATGAAAGGCAGATTTAGCAGACTTATAATTGTCGATTTTACCAGCTGATCGCAATGATTGTCGATTGCGATCGGAAAATTAAGGTATTAAAACTACACAATATTGTTAGGCCTGCTAACAATGCCTTTCAGCAGAGATTCATCTGAAATCGTAAATCTGTAATCGTTAATGGGGTTTATCTGAATGTGCCCAAAGTTTAAAATGTAACAGAGTAGGAACTTAAGTCGAGTATGGTAACAAAAAATTATATTTAAATATAAAGCACATAAAATATTCACGACCTTGAGCCTGCCATCAACTTTTTTTTTAAGATTACCTATGGTTAAGGACTTAATATTACTTTGACCCGAATATGTTTAAGGTTCAGGCTCGTGTTGTTAATCAACGATTATTTAACTTATTTAATTTTTTAAAATCAGAGAAGTTTCGCTTAGATCAAATCATAAATCAATGAATGCTGCTGAGCTGCTGCTGCCTTCTTTAGAAAGTTTTATAGTCACCAGACAAATTTATAGTGCGATGAAATCATAGCTCCAAGTTAAAGTAAAAGTGTCTCATTATTAAATCAAATTACTCTGACTAAGCTCATATATATTTATAAAAGTATTTTTTAATCATTAACTTGAGAATTTAATTTATTTTTTAAATGACTATTTATTATTTTCCCCTATATTACTCACTGCGTATCTGTTACAGATCAACTTTGTTTTTTGTGTTTACAATAAATTGATGCCACATGAACTTGAACTTGGATGGTAAATGCAAATCATTAAACAAACACCCTGATGTTTAGTGTAATTTTATACCCAGTCAACATATTTAGCAAAACACTCACACAGACAGCCAGAATTTGTGTCCGAATCCATTGGAATGCTTCTTGCAGGTGCAAGAATGGCAAATAATTTCACGCAAATGTCTTTTGGCATTTATGGCATGCTGTAAAAAATGTTTATCGTTAAGATTGTGAGATTAAAGGAATTGCCTAAATTGATTTTTCATTGAGTTTTATGTTTGTTAGCGCAATGCAAAATAATTTGCATTCACCTTGCAGTTAGTTGCGAGTTTAATCGGAAACAGTTGAAGTGTTAATGAAGGCAGTTCAGTTCGAGAAGGTTAGTCTAATGCGCTGTTCTTGGGTAATTTTTGGCAACATCATTTCGCAATCCGACTGAGTTCTCTTCAAATCTTCCTTCGTTTTTAACCAATTAACGCCATTTGTGGCATATTATTATTTAGCTTAACTATTAGCTATTTGTTATTTTTATTTGTATTTCAAGCCGCAGCATTGACGTTTGCCGTTTGTTTGTTGTTTTCAGCTAATTATGGTTACGTGGCGCGTTTCTCATTTGGAGAACTTGTTGATAAATTCGAACAATTATAAGGCATTGATTAAACTGCAAGTTCAAGTTGCTCTAGCTGAGACTTAGACTATATTAACGTGTTTCTAATTAGAAACTACTTACATTGAGGAAAAAAAGTTCAATGAAAAGTCGAGAACTTACTGACTGTATTTATTTATTGATTATATGACCCGGTTGATGAGACTTTGAACTAAGAACTATTAGAGGAGCTAGGAAGTGATGCAGAAAATCTTTAATTATTCAGAAATTATATAGTTTAGTTTCTAGCTAGAGCTGTGATGCGAACAGATCAGGAAACCTAACATTATGACTACTGTGATTTCGAAAAGAACATCTTAAAGTGTTTTTACCTTGGCACAATGGGCCGGAATATTGACTATTTGTCGAAATTTTTTGTTTGGAAAACTGTGTAGTACAACTGTCCAAAATTTGGAACCTTTTTATAAAAGAGTTTTTGAGTGGCAAAAAAAATTGCAAAAGTAGAAAATTAATTGTCGAAACTAGGACAGCTAGGAAAAAGCTTCGACTTCGTCTTAAATTCAAAATCACAATCTCTCAATGGTAATTTAATCAGCAAAGACAATCTTTTAAAAAAGCAAAACAGGGAGTAGAAATACCAACAACAAGATCACTGGCTGCTGTGTTCTTCCTTCTTTTCTGTAATTCTGTAAAGTCACTGTCAAAACTCTGCTTAGTCACTGTCAAGTCACTGTTTAGTCACCGTTTAATCACTGTTTAGTCACTGGAAAGACTCTATTTAGTCACTTCAAGTCAGTGTTTAGTCACAGCCAAGTCACTGTCAAAACTCTGCTTAGTCATTGTCAAGTCACTGTTTAGCCACTGTTTAGTCACCGTTTAATCACTGTTAAGACACTGTTTAGTCACTGGAAAGACTCTATTTAGTCACGTCAAGTCAGTGTTAAGTAACAGCCAAGTCACTGTCAAAACTCTGCTTAGTCATTGTCAAGTCACTGTTTAGCCACTGTTTAGTCACCGTTTAATCACTGTTAAGACACTGTTTAGTCACTGGAAAGACTCTATTTAGTCACGTCAAGTCAGTTTTTAGTCACAGCCAAGTCACTGTCAAAACTCTGCTTAGTCACTGTCAAGTCACGTTTTAGTCACTGTTTAGTAACCGTTTAATCACTGTTAAGTCACTGTTTAGTCACTGTTTAGTCACTGTTTAGTCACTGGAAAAACTCTATATAGTCACGTCAAGTCAGTGTTTAGTCACAGCCAAGTCACTGACAAAACTCTGCTTCGTCACTGTCAAGTCACTGTGTAGTCACTGTCACTGTTTAGTCACTGTCAAGTCACTGCTTAGTCACCGTTTAATCACTGTTAAGTCACTGTTTAACCGCTGGAAAGACTCTATTGAGTCACGTCAAGTCAGTGTTTAGTCACAGTCAAGTCACTGTTAAGTCACTTTCAAATTTCTGTTTAGTCACTGTCAAAACACTGTCTATTCACTGTTTAGTCACTGTCAAGACACAGTCAAGTCACTGTTTAGTGTTCAGTCACTGTTTAGTCACTGACAAGTGAGTCTCACTGTGAAATCACTGTCAAGTTACTCTTAAGATACTGTCACCTCACTCTGAAGTCCCAGTCAATACATAATCAATTCACTTTCAAGTCACTGTCAAGTCACTGTTCAGTGAATGTTTAGTCACTGTCAAGTCACTAATGAGCCAGCCCACTTTCCTTTCTCTTAAAAAATCTTAAATTTTGTAGGTTCGCGTTAAGTGTGCCCAAAAGTACCCCCCAAAAAAAGGGTCGAACTAAATTATTGCTGCCTTTTCTCTGCACTATCTAAAGAACAGTAGTCAGGCATATCGCCTAAATGATTATCGTTATCACTTGTCAGCTTTATGTTGACGTTTGTTTCACCTCTTGAGCGCCAGAGTCTGGCCTCGTAGCTCGCAGACAGTGGACGTCACATGAGAATAGTTAGCACTTCAGCTATATCCAATAAAGTTAGCTACACCCCTTGAGCTCTATTCACTCTGTCGGTGCCTGGATAACCTTTCGAAAGAAGCAATGCTTCTACAATTTGGATTCTGCAGGCATTTTACTTTACAATAACTGTATCTTTTAGTTTATTGAACTTCTTTAACCATAAATACCATCATCCCAGATTTAACGTTTACACCTCTGGCAAAATTTTGTTTCGTTTTTGCTCCCCCCATATTTCTCTTTCTCTTTTGGCGAATAATAAAAAGAAATAAGCCAAAAACAAAAACTCACGCAGTGTTGAGCAAAAAACTGATGACGCCAGGCAATTAAAACATCAGGTGATTTCGGTATTTTACCTGCGAGTTGAAGCTTCAAAGCGTAGGCTAATGCTTTGACCGCAAAAAAAAAAAAACCAAATATAAAAATACGAAAACTATAAAGATGACGTCTCAGTCTGAGCTCATGACTCAAGCCAAGTCTGGCTCAATGGGCGGCCATTCACGATATTCATTCAAGGCGAAGCGATAGTCTTGGCTGGGCGTGTGTCGTCATAGACGAATCGAGCTTCGTTGGCGGCGGCAAAGCCCAAGACAATTAGCATATTCTAATTTCTGCAGGTCTAATGACCCAAATCATTATTCAATAAATGCCATTTAAGCAAAAGTATGGCAACGCCGGCCAATCGAGTGCAAAACTCAAGCCTAATTTAAACGTAACCTGAAAAAGTGCCTTGGCAAGTGTTTAATTGATTTCCACGAACAAAATCCAATCACCCAAAAATACGAGCTGGGAAAGAAACTGCCGGCCATAAGCAGAAACCCATAAAAATTATGTGAATTATGCAAAAATGTTGAAGCGTATCAACGTGGACTTGATGGAAGTCAATGATCCAGTAGCAAAAAGAGGGCTACTCAAAATGCTACAAAAAAATATTGAGAGATTAAATTGAGCAGAAAAGTGATTATCTCTATCAAGAAAACAAGCACATTTCACACTTGAACTTGACCTACCCAGATGACAAGACACAAAACACGTCTCCCTCTCTCTCTCTCTGTCTGGGCAGACAGCCAGAAATATATAGCCACAGAACGGAACTTGGCATTCGGATTTCATTTTCAATTGCATTGGCAGGCTATTTTTATAGTATAAAATCAAATCGGAATAAAAGAGGACCCGTCTGTCGGAGTTAATAAAAATAAAACATAAGAAAGAAAAAAAGAGAAAGGTGTTTGAATAGTTTTTTTTTTATTTTGATTATTTTCCCATTAGGTCTGAGAATCCGGTTATGGAACCTCCTCGGTGTGCAATAGGTGCAGGCACAGGCAGGTGACACCCACATGAAAATAAAAATCACATTGGCCACAATTTGGCTCAGTCACAAAATTAGAAAATGGCAAGAGAAAAACGTAAATCATTGTCATTGACATACATGATGATGGACTGAGACAGGGACTGGGACTGGGTAGGCAGTGTGTTGATTAGTGCCAAATGGATGGGTGGCACTTTAGTTAAGTTTTGTGGGTGATCATAAAAGTTACTGTCGGCGGTGATAATAAAATGTGGATAATTGAAATGAGGGAAAAAAGTTGCAAGTGGATTGTAAACTAATAGATAGATAGGTATTATGAGGTTGGAAGCGTTGTCAATCCGACATTTCATACACGCGCTACACGCATACATCCGCAAAAGACACTTTTGATAGACAAAGGGAATTGATTGATTGATTGATTGAGAAAAGACTGAGGTAAACTGTCATTTCGTCTCCCTTTTTAATCGTGTCTGAGGGTGAATGTTTTTTTTTTTAAAAGCCTGTAAAAAGTGACCAGTTTTTGCAAGCTTCGCTAAAAGTACAATAACTATTAACAGATCATGTAATTAAAAAGGTAATGAATGAGAATGATATAAAACAGGCTTACGGCCAGGTGGCTTGAAATACTAGTGCTCATCAAAAATAAACTTCTGTGTGTGTGTATGCCGCCGTAAATAGCGAAAACTGCTCGGTTTACTGCAAGCGACTACTCTAAACAACTTTGTTGTTGCGTTCAAGCTTGCGAGAGACTTCGAAAGGAAAGAAGAGAGTCATATCTGATATTGTTGTTGCAGGTCAGCACTCGCTACAAGACTTTAGCTAGGAAAGAAAGAGAGAAGAGCACGCTTATGAAATTTTTGTGGCTTCATGAAGGCTTATGGCTCTCTTAAGTTGTATACGCGACCGCTATTTCTTAGGGTCAACCAGTAACAAGGCGCCTTTGATATAGAATGAATAAATGAAAGTAAATTTACATACTCACTTGCCGTTTACTCACACGCGCTACACGCATACATGCGCAAAAGACTCTTTTGCCAAATCACAATACAAATGGAAACGGAATAGAGGAAAAACTAGAACCAAATGGTGTCGGTTCATATCTGTTTCAGTTAAAGTTCTAGCTAGAGATAAGCGCTTTCGGTCCACATATATATCTATTAATAACGTTAGCGATTTGTTTCCTCACCCCTAACTTGGTTGTTACTAAATTTCCTAAATCGAGTTAATGATTTCTATCCAAAATTAGCTGCAATTTTCCTCTATATTTAAAGATCATGCAAATTGCCCTGCATAAACGGGGGAAACCCTATTTATAAATCCAACCATACAAAAGCCAGAACAAACAAATAATTTTATTATATGCACAAAGCTCTCTCGACAAGCACAATTTAAATGTATTAAAAAAAGAAGAGATTTGCACACATCTAAATATATGTATATATAGCATTTTTTTTTATTTATTTGCCGCCTGACGTGATTAAATTTTTCGTTCATCATAACGAGTTACTGTTGTCTGCGCGCGGCTACCGAAACTGAAGACGACTGTTCTCGGTTCTCTGTCTGTTAGCTCTAAGTCAAGGTTGAACATTTGTCATCGTTTAAAATTTAAAAATTTTTTTGATATTTTGCGATTTTTCTTTATTTGTCTGGCAGTGATTCGGTTCAATTTGCAAAGTGTTGGGTTTCGGTCTGCCCCCCTTTCCCGCTCCTGGCTTACTAATTCCAGTTTCCTGTCGTCGTTACTTCAAAGTGCACGTGCCTGGACACTGAATGTGAGCAATTAAGTGAAATGATGATTAAATTATGATAACATAGCCGGAGATTTCTTGTCTAGATATTTTTTTCTAAATGCATTTAAGCTTTTCCCTCGTGTGGAAATTAAAAATTCACAAATTGACAGATTTTGATAAATGAGTTTTTTTTCTTTCTTAGTTTTAATTTTTTCGAATTGGTGAAAGTTAAAGTAGGAGTTTGGCAAAGCAATTTGTCAACACCAGCCCATTTGAAGAAGACATTTGCGAGTTGCATGCGGCTGTTTAACCAAAAGCGAAGTGACACAATTTATGTTGAAAACCACTTTTCACATGTCAAAACTGCAGTTAACATTCATGACACTGACCTTGAAGCCGTTCCCTCGGCGAATTCGTGTTGTTTCGTTAATTTTGTGAATATGCGTGTGATGCCTCATTTCCAGTTGGCATTTTCTGCCTGAGAGACCAACATCATTATCAACTGCAGCAGCCCAATTACAATTTTTTTACTTGCCCACCAACTCCGTTGTTGACAGCTGGCGGCGATGCCGGATTTCGTTTTGCATTTGCAAAATGATGTGGAACGGCGCTGAGAGAGAACTTTGAATCTGGTTTCAACCCCGAAAATAATTTTTGAAAAAAACGTTACAGTTTATCAAATTGTCAATTAATGAAGCGGAAACTTAAGAAGGAAGGCTTTACAGTTCCTTAGAAATAATTTTGAATATGGTGAATCTGGGCTTTAGTAAATTAAAGTTTTTAGCCGGTTCATGGTCAAAGTTGAATTAAGGTCACTTCCTATAGATTAAATAATAAGGTGTAGGTCTGTTTTACAACAAAATTCTTTCTTCTGTTCTTAAGCTGTCTTTGACGCTTTCTTCTCCCGATTCGTATAAATGTCTAAAACTTGACCTAAATTATCTTCAATCTTGGTGCAACGTTAATATGCTCTATCTTAATCACGATAAATGGAAGTTCATGTTGTTTCACCGCACGAAACCTGATTTGAATACATACGCTATTGATCAAAGAGCTCTGGACCGTATTACAACAGTTCAGGATCTGGGGATATTATTTGATCACAAGCTTTGCTTTATTGACCACATCTGTGTCATATCCAACAAAGGTAAGAGTTTGCTGGGTTTCATTAAGCGTTGGTCTAAGGAGTTTAAAGATCCATATATAACCAGGCTTCTCTACGTGTCTCTCTTTCGACCATCGCTAGAGTATTGCTCGAGCATCTGGTCCCCTCAATATAGCTTCTATCAAGATATACTAGAATCGGTTGAAAAACAGTTTCTTCTCTTTGCACTCAGGGGCTTAAACTGGGATACTGATCGCCGTTTGCCTCCCTATATAGATAGGCTACGACTTCTAAACTTGCCCACTCTAAAAGACCGCAGTACTAGTCAATATGTAATTTTTCTGCATAAGCTAATCGTTTTTGATGTAGATTCGTCTCTCCTTCTAAATCTTATGAAGAGGGAACGTACCCTGCAAAGCAACTCGCCGTTATCGTCCGTTGTCTTCAAAAGTATGCAGATCAAATTACGCTCGTCCTGATCCTCTCCGAGTTCTGTGCGATAACTATAAGGACCAATACCATATATTGTCGTTTCAATGCTCCCACTACATCAATTCACGCAATCTTTTAGCTTTTTTGTCTGCACCAAATTTGTGAATCTACTCTGCCAGCCAATCGATGTGAGCAGGGGCATATCGTAAAAAAGTTCTCCTTGTTTGGTCGGTGCGGTAGATAACTAGATTTATTAACTATTACAAACAAGCAGTCAATTACTTGTCTTCAAATAAACAAACAAACTTGACCAATAGATGGCGCCACTACGAAAGGAATTTTCTGTCGTTCTGTGTATTAGGCTTGAAACCCAATTTTTTTTTTCGACTCTACACAATTTCATACTTCTTTTATCTTTTTTAATCAAATATATTTCCGCAGTAGTCCCCAAATGTAGATAAACACTTGCCTTATCACCAGTTGTACCAGTTTCTGATACCTTTCCTTCCTTCTCTGTTGCACTCATCAACAGCAGTTGCCAACTGCACTTTTTGATGCGAATTTCCAACGGCAATCCATGCAAATGGGCAAAACTGTTGAATAATTCAAGTGCGCCTCGTTACAAATTGCAAATTGAGCTGGCTCGTCGGTTATTTAGAGACAGTCCCAGACATATGGCATCCATTTCAATAGTATGGTACGAGTATGCAGGTTTTATTATTAGGATTAGACAACTCGTCTCGTATATCTTGATTTTTCTATGAGAGTTTTTGCGGTCAAAGCAGATGATCGTTCTCGGGAAGCTTATCAGTAAGAATGGCGGTGGGGAGGGGGAAGGTAAAGAGCAAGCGCCAGTTGCACTTAAATTGCATCCACGAGACAGCCGTCAATCAGTTTGCGTTTGCTCAAGTAATAAATGGCACACAGACACACATCTGATGATGAGTGGGAGGAGACTGGAGATTACTAAAAAGCCAAGCCGCACCAGCTGCCAGTCAAAATGACCTCAAACCCTTAACCTCTCTACAAGCGCATTCAGAACATGTTATTGAAGGCTTTGATTTATTATTATTAAATAATGTTCAACATGAGGAAAACTGCACCAAGTTTTACTGATTAGAAACAAAAGTTCTTTATTCAAATTGGCTCAAGGTCCATGTGGGTTATTATTCAATGATCCAGAAAAAAACAAGAAATTTCCAGAACCTCTTGAAATGGGCCTTGGCTTAAAAAACTCCATCACAAAATTGTAATCGCGAAGGAATTTCAGTTGCTTGGCAACTTACAAGGGTGTGTGTGTAAAACTTGTTAAATATTTAAATTAGCAAGGAACAGCATAGATATAAAATATATTTATCAAAGATAACTTTCACTGAAGATAATATTTATGGAGGTAATAAAACTAACTGATAAGTAAAATACCGCAATGAGACTGCACTGTTGTGGTTAAGTTATCACTTGGAACCAGTGGCCTGGGTGCATTTTTAAAAAGTTAAAAACTTTGACACCAAACTTTATCTTCACCAGCTATTGCGGTCAGAAGTAAGTGCCTCGACAACCAGAGTTTATCTTTTAAAATAATAAGATAATCTTGACTTTGATTCTCTGAGTTGGATACACCAAATATTTTTATGCATAAGAAGTAAACTTTTTGAAAATGTGAACTATCAAGATAGTAACCTCGAATCTATTTAGTGTTTGGAAATGTAATCACTTTTCTTACCTAGGTTAGGTTTTAGGTGAATGACAAAAAGTAAAATAGGTAATCTTAACTTACAATACCTGGGTAAAGGTACAAAAAAGGTATTTTTAATGAGCCTTTTAAAGTACGGTATATTCATTAATACCTCGCTACATTCCTCGTTACTTACCTCGAAATTTTACCATAATCGACAGATAGGTGAACGGAAAGAATCAGTGGAGCAGTTCTTTGTGTTAATAGACATACACTTTTCTGTCGGATTATATCAAAAATTGTTGTTTGAAGCTTTTACTTTGAAAATAAGATCATCCCCAGACACAAAGAAAAAGGGAGAGGAAATGATATTTTACTTCTGGTTCTTATCAACGATCTCTCTATTCAATCGCTGATAATTTTGTTCGCTTACTTGGTGCATAAGACATTTAGATGGACTGAATCTGACAAAAGTTTCTTTTGTGTATGTATGTTGGGCGTGAGACTTAGTAAATTGCAAGTGTGTATGCTACTTGGTTCCTCTTCCTCTATTACGCTTTGCTGCGATGATATTTATAACTCAGCAACAAAATCTTAGGCTGCGCTAACAATAAAAAAGGACGTTTGAGCTGACGCTTGACTTGTTTTGCTCAGTTGCTTATGCTCAGCTGTTAAGAGCCGAACGAAACTATCCCCATCAAGGTGTTAGCGTGAGTCAGCTTCATGTATTTCGCTCAGCGAGAACTATGAAATAGCCCAGTGGCGAAAATTGACATAACAAAGTAAATAACTCCTACCTTTCTTTACCATCAGTAAGTAGGAAAATTAGCACATACAATCTGCTTTGTGCCCACAGCTTGCATTACTAGTATTAAACGATGTATGCCAGAGCCAAACTGCTATCGGATTCCCATTACGAATGCATATATATTATTAGTAAAATTGTAATGCAGAATGTTCGCAGTCTGTTTGTTTTCGATTAATATCTCTCTATCGAAAAGAACAAATTGGTTGACAAAATTTTTCGAGCTGAGCTTTTTAGGCAAGAATTCACCTACTTAATATTTTTATACTTTTAGAGAGGGTATCTATATGAACACCTAGATCTCTGAGATGGTAAGAGATAGAGGTTTAACATGTATCGGGCAAATGCTTGTTTAATCTGCACGCAGATTAAGTTTGTTTGTCAATTTTTGGCCACGCCCTTTCCAGCCCCCGCAATTTGGAAAAAACGTTATATCTCCTACAATTTTTAAGATAGACGATTCGTACCCTCAAAAGATAGTTAGTAACTAGCAAAATGTATCGAATTGCTGAAGAAATTATAAAGATCGGATGAACGGTTCTCAAGTTATGAGCCAAAAAGTGAACCAAAAATATTTAGCCTCAACTTCATAAACTCATATTTAAGCAAATGTAGTATTAGTTTCAAATTATGTTTTAAGTACAGGCTTGGTCTAAATCGTTAGCAAAAACTTTGAAAATGGTCAAATTAGCAATTGGATTATACAATTTTTTAAAATCTTTGAGTCTGCCGGCGATTGCACTGGGTGCGAAACTGCCAAACAGACAGAACTAATCTGATCGCTCAGGTTTTGTTTAACGTGGCATTTTCCAAAGAGGTAGAATTACAACCACGGTGCCCTGATATGCACATAATTGTACGTATGACACGATGAATCTGGAGTGGTGACGCCAGACTAGCGCCCCTAGAAGACCGAAGTCCTCTAGGTACCAATTTGATTGTCTGCTTGTCGGGCATGACAGTCCCCCTTGGTGAGGGGCGAGGTTTATCTAAAACCTCTGCTGATCTATGGGTCACAGCGCCCGGTTGATACGCAACTACACGTCGAGCCAAACAGACAATAAGAAGTTTTTTTTTTGATTGAATAGCAATCGCATTTTGATAACATGCAAAAGAGAGGAAAAGTACATTTCAACACTGGTTACAGCCAGAGCTGGGAATGCTGATTAAAATTTTTTTTTCATTAAATATTTTCACATAGCTAGATACTCAAGCACTAATCAACTATTTGATATAATTAGTTGTATGCTTCAATTACCACTAAATCCTGTTGAAATATGCTTACATTTTAGCTCAATTGTTTTTTCGATTTAATTGAATTTTAATTGAATATGATCACTAAAATTTAGAATTAGTTGAAAGTTCAAGCCTTCAGTCAATTATTAATGGCACTTGAACCCAGTCAAGTGCCAGCTGAAATTTATTTATTTATTTCCCTCCCATTAAAATTTAGCTTGGGATATTTCACACCAGCCAATTTTTAGTTGGGATTTTTCACACCAGCCAATTTTTAATTGAGAAATTTCCCTTCCATTAAAATTTCAATTGGGACTTTTCACAACCAGCCAAAACTTAGTTGGGGATTTTTACTTCAATTACATTTTTTTTTTTGGTACAACTCTAATAGATGGACTTAAATTTGATCAACACCTTTTATTAACCAACCTGCATTGTTATCTAATCATCAAGCGCTTTAATAAATACATTTAAAACTTTTTTGCAAAATTTGCTGTTGTTTGACCATAAGTAACATAGCCCACGTTCAAGTCCAGGTAATTAACTATCTGGGTGCCAAATTTTATCCGAATCTAGTAAGCCAATTGTTCTTGATTGAGTAACAAACGGGCCAACATACAAAGATATAAACTTTCATATTTATCGTATTAGCTACCCAGCGGACGATGCAGTATGACTGTACAACGCCAAAATACCACCCCTCATCAAAATACCACGCAATGTGAAACGGTTACACTGCGCTGATTTGCTTGCATTTGAATTTAGTTAATTGTGTTTGCTAATATTTAGATATTTTTGGATGATATATGGAATGTAGAAGTCATGGGCAATGCAAAATCTTACCGTTGGTTTCAAAATATGGAGTTGACACCCAGCTAAAGCGATTTAGTTTGTCTGAGTACTAAGCTTAAGGAAAACTCTTTTCAAGTAATGCAATTTGTCTACTTGTCAAAATATGTTGGTATCACTTATCGATATTCGAAACGCCTACTGTAACACGTTGGAATTCGATCTTTGGTTGTCGCTAAATTTCCAAACTTCTTATTAGAGTTAAGATTAATAAAGAATTAAAATTGCAAAATCAAATAAATTCCTAACACTTTTATTTGAGTTTAGATTATTATAAAAACGTGTAAACCGGCGGGCAAATAAAAATAGTCAAATGGTCAAGAAAATTGCGAATTTTTAATGAGTTTAGATGGGTAACTAGGAGGTGTTGATTAATCGGTACAATGGAATTTAAGCGTTTGCAATATTTTTATACGTATAAATTTAAATTGTTATGAAGATAGGTAAATAGAAGTTGTTGATCAAACGGGGCGTAGCAACGCACGCCGGGTACCTGCAAGTTTTTCACCAAATTGTTCTCTGCTGAAGACATAAATACTCGTATGCCCAAGATTTTCATAAGGAACAAAATCTTGGTTTTTGACGCTATCGGCAATATCGAAACCATTTTTATTTTTCATTCAATAAAAATGCATTTTAAGTTATTCAATACAAACTATAAGTCAAATTACGATGGTATCGCTTATCGGCTATTCGCCATTGAAACTAGGAAAATATACAAAACTTCAGCGTTCTAATAACATGTTGAACACAGTTGCTTTTGTTTTTACACAAATTTCTCAATTTAATTTTGACTGGTTGTGAAAAGTCCCAATTGAAAAGTTAATTGAAGTAAAAATCCCCAACTAAATTTTGGCTGCATGTGAAAAGTCCCAATTGAAATTTTAATGGAAGGGAAATTTCTCAATTAAAAATTGGCTGGTGTGAAATATCCCAACTAAAAATTGGCTGGTGTGAAATATCCCAAGCTAAATTTTAATGGGAGGGAAATAAATAAATAAATTTCAGCTGGCACTTGACTGGGTTCAAGTGCCAATAATAATTGACTGAAGGCTTGAACTTTCAACTAATTCTAAATTTTAGTGATCATATTCAATTAAAATTCAATTAAATCGAAAAAACAATTGAGCTAAAATGTAAGCATATTTCAACAGGATTTAATGGTAGTTGAAAAGTTCAACTCTTTAAATCACTTAATTGTTTTTGGCTTGAAAATCTCCATTATTTAAAAAATCAATTTTTTTTTATTTAAGCCATGACTGATTAAAAAAACTAATCAGCATTCCCAGCTCTGGTTACAGCCATAGCCGTCTAGCGTGATATGAATCAATACTGTTATCAGCTCGAAACAAGGTACCAAAGGTACTCAGAGTAAGTTTGTGAATAAGTATGAAACGGGAAAATGAATCATTTCCGATCTTATAAAGTAAATGTTTTCCGGATCAGCAAACAGCCACGTAGATGTAGCCATGTCCGTCTGTCCGTCCGTATGAACAAACAGATCTCGATGATGGTAAGAGATAGAGGATTGACTTATATGGGACATAAACAAAACTATAAAAATATAGCATGATACCACTCGGGTATCACTAATAAGATAAGCCTGATTCAGGGTATATTAATTGTTTTTTATTCAATATATAATAATTCAATCACATCCGCTTTGCCAATGAGCTTTCAATACCTAATCCTTCACTTTTTGACAAGGTAAATGAAAATTTAAACCTAGATAAGACAAAAGGTAGTCGAATTTAAAAATACCGAGGTAGGGTACAAAAATTTAGTGTTTAGGTAAAAAATCTGCGGAATTGACGTACACTGCAGGTGTTCTATGACATTATTTTTAAACCTTGCGAATTCGATTTGAAACGGAAATAAGCTGTTTTCACAATTTATTGCCCATAAAGATTTTTTTTAGTGATTTTTAAGTCCCATGGCAGTTGAAATTATTTCTGACATTTTTGTGTTAATAGGAAAGACCTAATGATTGTTTCTGAATTTTTTATTAGGTATTTTGCATTGCTTTTGGGGTTTATGGAATTTGGTGTGTCTCTCAATTTTATGATTTTTTTATATTAGCTACCATAATTCACAAATGCAAGTCACAAATATTTGATCAAGATAGCTTAAAAACTGTTGACACTAAGAGGACAATCAATATCATTTTTGCGAAAGAAAACTGAATCACTTTTTCCCCTCTGGTAAGGTGTGTCAGGTGCTTTGGCTGTCTGGCTGATGTCACAGTCCACGCCAACAGACCTTTAAAACTTATCAATTGTATTTATAGAGAAAAATCGCGAATGAAATATTAATTACCCCTTTGGCAAGATAATGTCAATATCTGTGTGTGAACAAGTTGGCGATAAGTAAATCTAACGGCGATAACAGTAGAGACTAGAATCAAGTGACGCAACCTGTGACGAAGAACTAAGTCACTTGCCGAAAAAAAGTAACGTTTAGTCTTCATTTCAAGGTGTTGTCGCTAGGTTCGCTCTCTTTTTATGACCAAATTCTCACCTTTTATTTCTGTGTGTCTTTCTGTGTATTTCAGATAAGACGCCAGGCGCAAAGTACGTGGAAGACTCATACTGCCCAATTTGAAAGATTCTGCCATGGAGCGTACGTACGTCTTGCTGCTGCTACTGGTAGGTAGCATAGTGGCCACACCCACCCCCACACCCGCAACCGAGTGCCCGGAAGATTGCAGCTGCTCCCTGGCCCAGCACACACACAAACCTCTGCTCCATGTGAAATGTAACAGCACAAAGGGTTTGCGATCCTTGGAGGAACCCGTACACTCGGACATACCCATACATTCCATCGACTTGTCCTACCTGGGCATCACACGATTGGCTCATATGTTGGACAATTTACCGGACATCACCTCGGTGGACTTATCCCACAACGAGCTACACGAGATTGGACACTTGAGCAAGCGCATCAAGAAGCTCAATTTGAAGCACAATCGCCTGACCAGCCTCAAATTGGCCAAACTGCCGCAGCATTTGCAGGTGTTGAATCTGCAGCACAATGACATCACCCATCTACCCTTGGAACTGACCCATCTGCATCATCTGGAGCAGCTAGAACTCAGTCACAATGCCATCAATTGCTCTTGCAGCACTCTGGAGGTGCGCAACTGGCTGCAGGAACATCGTGTTTACATGGAGCATCCGGTGGTATGCTCCCTTCCGGCCGAGGCAAGGGGCAAGCCCTGGCTGCAGTTGAAACAGTCGGAAATTTGCGACAAGGAGAAACGTGGCTGGTTTAGAGCAGGGATCGATGAGAATGAGCTGATGCTGGGGGATCAGCCCGCGGCTAGCTCTGCCGAACATGACGAGGAGGAGGAACTGGGCAAGGATTATCTGCCCATCGATCATAATACTATTCAAAAGGTCAAAAAGGTGGCTCGTTCGCCTCAGGAACCACTGCCAGGAGATGAGGTGGAGGGCTCCGGAGATCTGGGTCAGACCAATATGGAGCTACAGCAGCCCCTGCATTTAGCTCTACAGGCCGAGGCCACCACCGAAGCACCCATTAAGGAGAAGCTGGTGACTGACCCAGAGCAAGAGGATGATGATGAGGGTTCTGGTTCGGGCGGCGGAGTTTTGATTATACCTGCCATAGCCAATGTCCCCGAGAATCCAGATGATTTCGATGATGCCCCCGTAGAGAAGACACACGGCGACAGCGAGAACGACAACAAACCCTTGGAGGAACCTGCCATTTCCGAGGAGATATTCAAGCACCAGGGCATCTTTGAGGGAGCCCCCGAAGAAAAACCGAAGGAAATCCAGGAAGAGGTCCAGGAAGAGATCATAGAACCAGTGGTGCACAAGCAACTGGACACGGCTGTGGTGACCGACGGTCCGCTGGATGACAGCCAAGAGTCGGCGGACATACTCTCCGCCAAGATGGGCAAAAGCGAGGACAGCGGTGCCATCTATTATCTTCTAGGAGTCATAGGACTGATAGTCGTGGGCTTAATCCTCTTTGTGGCCATTAAACGCTGCAAGTACAACAGTAATGCGGCAGCCCGTGATGCGGAGGCACAGCGTCAGACAGAGTTGTTGGACATGGATAAAAAGAACTTGGGCAAACCCTTGCAGAAGAATGGACACGAACACTCGCCCTTGATTGGAGAGAAGAGCAAGCTGGATGAGGCTCAAATAGTGAATGGCGGCGCCAAGAAACCTTACAGCCCCAACGATGTCAAGGATGGGGCCAATCAACAGCCCCTGCTCAATGGCAATGGTTCAGCCAATGGTAATGGAGCCGCCCAGGAAGTGCCCACCATTAACGAGCCCGCAGCCCACGAATACTATCCCATCACACCACGCTATCCCACACCACAGTCGCCGCGTGCCTCCAAATATGCCCAGCATCCGCAACAGGGTGCCGAACCGAACAACAACAACGAGCCGGATGGCTCCTATCTGCCCTCGTCACCCAAATCCGGCCGCTATTCGCCCGTCTATTCGCCAGAGACAGGACGTGTCAAAATCAAGCTAACCGAAACGCCCAAACCCAAGACCCCCATGCTGGTCACACGCAGCACCTCGAATGCTGGCGACATAATCACAACACCCGTCACACAGCCTGGGATCCACCACCACCAGCAGCAGCAGCAGCAGGTGGTCAATGGCCATTGAATCCCCCTCCCCTCTGGGGACAGTTCTTGTAGCTGGGATTAAACGCAACGTCAAACTATTCGTTTTAAGGTCTCGCCCCGCTTCCCCCTCTTAAGTAGTTTTTTTTAGACTCTAAGTAAATTAATTATTACTTAAGCATAAATCTAGTTTAATACCAAAGTTAAAGCATATTTAAAAAACAAAACAAAAAAAGTGTTAAACTCTAGGCCCCTTCTACCCCCCTACCCCACTTTGTCTGCCTGCCCGCATCTGCATGTGATGTGCTCCACCATACATACTTACTACTTACTATACATATGTACTTTTTATATACATACCTATACCTGTACAACAAATAAATCATGTAAAATACTTAAGCTGCATGCACTTGTGAAATTATGAAATGTGTTAACTTTGCGAAAATGTGAAAGCGACTTTTTTAAAAACAAAATAAATGTGAGTGAAAATTATCTAGAGAAATGAAACTGGAAATGGGGAGCAATGAAATTCAAACTTTGGCGCTTTCTGTCAGTGTTGCTTAACGGTGGCTCTGCGAGCTTTCAACCACAAAAGCTGTTCAACGTTAGAGTGCTTGAGTGAAAGCTTAAAGCTTTGCTACAAAAAGCTGTTTTGAAAAACTTGATTGGTGAAGTTTTGAAAAGTTGTAACGTATTTCAAAGGAAAATATTTCAAGTTTAAGCGTCCAAGCGGATACAATAAATAATGTACGACAAATTGCTTTCTCGATGGTGCAGTGTTGCCAACGCCCCTTCACTAAAACGGACTGTTGAACCCCAAAAAAAGGCACAAATCGAGAAGATTTCTTTTTAATATAATAAGCCTTAATGAATTTATATATTTTTTGCTGCTTAATAAATTCATATAACATTTCGAAGTAATCTGAACCAGAGAACTGCAAAAATCACTATTTTCTTAATTGTTTCATACACCAAATTCTTACTCACATTTAATCAATCATCAAAACTCATTTGTGAACATATTCTGCTCGACCGCAATTGCATCGATCGGTGGAGCCAAATTTGATTTAATTTCAGATAAACTCATCGAACAAAACTCAGCGTCGAATAAAATCTTAGCGTCGACGTGCCAGCGCAATGCTCTCTCTCCCTCTCTCTCCCGCTCTCTTTTCTTATCTGTCAGCATCGGCTATGCGTCTTTTGTGAATAAGAGGTGATAATTAAATAATTATTCCGAATGGAATTATAGTCAGAGTGACGTGTTGGGTATGCAAGTTTGATGCATTCAGCGCTAAGCCAGTTTATTCGGGTTTTGGTTAACGTAACGTTCTCTGACGAACGGCTTCATTCGATTGCAAATCGCTCACACATTAATCTGTACACGAATAAACTGGCGTTGCGATCAATACTCCGAGCTTGCATGCGCAACATGCTCGCCCTTGAGTTTTATTCAATTCAATTGTTGGCACTCTGATTAATAATCAAGTTCGCTTCATTCCATTCAGTTCGGGTGATTTGATCGCTTGCTCGACGACGATTATTCTGAGCGAACGAAAATACTCTCGTATGAATAAACTCTACCTCTCTCTCCGATGTCTCTCGCAATCGGTTGGCCTGAGTTGGCTGAATTTTGTTCGATCAAACAAACAAGTGTCGCATCAAAAAGTTCTAATTCAACCGTTTGATGCGAATTCGGTATGAGTTGAGTCTGTTTGATTGAAAATATTTGTTGCGTGAATAAATGTGAACAAAAATGTTGCATCAAAAAACTCTGGCACAACCGTTTGATGCCATTGCGGTTTGAATTGAGTTGAGTCTAGAGTTTTGTGACATGAATGTAGAATTTAAGTTATATGATGTTTATTCATTTGTTTTCGGATGGCTTAAATCGATGTACAGTGTGCTTATGTTTATAATAATGATAAAGTGTATCTTCCTACGTGTGTCTTCTTTCAACCGCTGCAACCGACTCACTCCGTTCACCCTCCTCATCAGTCCCTCAGTAGTCTGGCAATGCATTCAGCGTTGCCAGATAGCTGTGACCGCTTCTAGTATTTTTACCCGTAGGACTCGCTTCTATTTGAAATCCCACATGAATAAATGTGAGTAAGAATTTTTGTGCATCACGCAATCAACAAAAAAGTAATTTTTGCAGTTCTCTGATCTGAACCTAGAAGATAGATTCAGATTTAATAAATTTCAAACAAAAGACTAAATGGAATTGGTTAGTGAAATCTTTATTGTGGACTGTAGAAACTTACTTCTTAAAGATAATTTCATTCATATGTTGATTGGGACTACGCCGTAAATGCTACATTAGGATGGTCCAATTTTGGATTAATATTTTCAGCATTGCGAATTACGCGAGTAATGTTAGCTTCCAAGTCTTATATCCTAGCTTGCTGATCAACAAAAACTTTTGACATAACGTAACCCTACCGGAAGAAGTCCAGTGGCGTGAAATCGCAAGATCCAGGAGGCCGGTTGACAGGTCCGGAATGCAAAATGAGCTGTTCACCGAAATGATTTCTCAATGAAGCCATTGTTTTGTGCACTGTGTGTGCCGTTACATAATCATGCTGAAGCCAAACGTACCCGACTTTAAGGGGTTAGATTTCAGGTCACAAAAAGTCGTTTATCGTGGTGAAAGAGCGCTCGCCATATAAACAAATAGGGATCGATGATTCCAGCAGCCCATAAACCACACCAAACAGTGAATTTTTGTGGATGTAACGATAGTTCGAGAGTCTCATTACAATATGCAAAATACCAGCGCCTCATTGAGTCGGTGCAGAAGAAATTTCTCCTATTTGCCTTACGTAGATTAAACTGGGAACAACATAGTTGCCTGCCGTCGTATGTGGACACACTCCTTCTATTGAAACGACCGTCTCAGAAAGATCGTAAAATCTGTCACCAAGGTATGTTGCTTTAAAAACTAATAAATGGCAATATTGACTTTTGTTTTCTACATATGTATAAGTAGAACTAATTTCGAATATTAAGAACCCGAATCATAGCATGTGTTATTAAGATTTATACCATTCGATGTTGTTAAATGTATCTACTATTTTGTCATACTTATCTTCCCAACAATTGTAATTCTTTGCCTTCGCCCACTTGATGTGAGTCGTAACTCTTCAAAAAAATGTTCTCTTAACTTGGATGGAGGCTGGAATAGGATTAAGTATTATTGTATTATGTTGATATCTTATTTTGTCAATTCTACAAAATAAATACAGTTCTATTGTTGACACTAATAAGTTTTTGAGAACAAATCAATTGTTTTCATTTTCTGCCTTCATAACTTCACTCCAACAGGCACTAGGAGACTAAATAATTGAGAAAGTGAGTTTCTTATTAATAGTGTCAAATATTAAGATTGCGAAAAGGCAGTTTTTGGATGCTAATTCTGCTAGAAGTGTCTTGCTCAACTTTGATTACATTTTAGTATTGGTTAAGAAGAAATTTCTACATTTGAAGTTAGAATCCAATGGTTTGTTTTGCATATGACAGCTGCTTTGTCTTTCGTTCATAACGTGTACGTAGAGAGTGTATTGGTTTTTCAGAAGTTTATGCTCGCGCAGAGAATCGCGCTCTAAATACAGTTCATGTGCATAATTTTGGGAATTTTTTATTTATGTCGAAGTTTGAGAGAATTTCTGCTTTCATTGATTGTCATTTAACCGCAGATCTGGCGATAATGTCTATAATTTTTTGTACTCTATTTGGAAATTTTTTATTTCATTGTTTTTGAAAGGAACAAACTAAACACATTTCTTTATAAGTCCTTTGTCTTTTGTTTCTGCTCCAAGTTTGCCTATCTTACTCTTTTTAAAGCCCAATTTTAATCCTTACTTCAAACACGCAACCCGAGAGGATGTTAAAAAAAACTCGACTTGTTGGCCCTTCAAGCAATTCAAGCCGCATTTATTATGATAATTATATAAAAAATAATCGACGCGTTTTATAAATAAGTCTTAAAAACTATACAAAAATTGGGTTTTTAACAAAAGGAAATGTGGGTTTTGTTTGTTTTCGTTTCGAACCTTAAAATAGAGTCTCTCGCATGGGCTTGTGAACTTGAATATGGCTTTCGCTCTCGCTGGACGACGAATTATTCGCGGCTGTGGCGGCCGTAAAACTTCCACTCACCCGTCGATTAGCCGAGTTTTTGCGCTTCTTGCGCTTGCCACGTTCCAAATCCAGTTCGGCTTCCGAGGTGGAGACATTTGATCGATTTTCATCGGGCAAAGAAGTGAGTTCGGGCTCGTTTAGCTCTTGGAAGTCACTGGCTATGGTAGAGGAGGACACCGCCTTGGATGGAGCCTGGCTAAAGTAATCCTCCACAGCTGGTGCCAACTGAGTGGTGGCTGGATTCTCTTGCAGGGTATAGACCTGAGCATTTACCTTCATGCAAACTGGAGTCTTGGGCTTCCGTTTGGCAAAGGGACTACCTGGCTTGCTGCCCAAATCCTCGTACTCGGGATCTGTGAGGAACTCCACACTTTGGGCCATCATGTTGACCCTTTTAAACGGAGGTATTTCAGCTATTTTGGGTTTGCGTTTGGTGTACGGACTGTTCTCATAGCTCTGGAAATTGCCAATTTGTTCGGCGCTCTGCAAATTCTGAGTCTTAAGGTGAGCAGCTGGAAAGCGCGAATCTTCGATGCTGAAAAGGCGACTTCCAGACTGACTGTATTCCATGTGGCCGGTGCGTCTATAGGGTCCATATTGGGCGGTGCGCTCTTTATCGCGATTGGATAGCATCTCCACGCTGCGGAATCTCTGTCGATTGTCCAATTGTAAGGCATTATCATCCTCCGCCTCTGAGGGGGGGTCATCGGCTTGGGTCTGAGAGCGACGCAATTGCTTGCGTGTGCGAGTTCTCTCACCGCCCAACAGATCCCCCATAGACTTGGCAGGACGCACTAGTTTGGGCATACGTAAAGCATCCTCATACGAGGGTAGCACACTAATTTCCTCATTCTGAAGTGGAGTGGGTCTGGACTCTTCCATAAGCAAGCGCTCGTTGAGATCACGTCTGGAGGAAAGAACTATGAGCGACATTTGCACACATATGGGCCAAATGCAAACTTACATGCGACGCATTTCGTCATGATTGTCCGTGTATTCTCGTTCTTCTTGCCTACGTTTATGTTTACGCAGTAACTTTTGCATGCAGGTATAGGCCAGGACAAGACCCACCAGCACTAGGATGGTGATAAAAATGGTAGACCACACCTTGCCACCGCTGTTACTGCGTGCACTAGCGTACCACACATCCATGCAGGCATAATCCCAAGGCTTGCCATACAACAAGGCAGGGGAGGCACAAAGCAAATGATTTTTGTCCTTGATCTGAAAGAAAGAGTAAAAAATAAAAAGGAATAATTTGGTAAGTCTCCGACCCACCTTAGCTGGCTTGACAGTGAGAAAATCATAGAACTCCATAAACAGTGGACTCTGACAGTCACATATCCAGGGATTATCGCCCAGCCAGAGTTGATCTAGAAACTTATTGGAACGAAAATAAGCGGGAGGTATGGGATTAGTCAACCGATTGCCATTCAAGTGAAGACTAGCCAACTCGGGAAACTCGCGAAAGGTGTTATTTCTTATGGTGGTGATTCTGTAAGAAAAAAAATTTATTTAAGCTGTTATAGGAGTAAAATGATTGAAGGACAAACAAAGAAATCGTAGATCCATTTTTTTGATAAGACTGCCAATTGATAAAAATGTTTGTAAAACGTAGCTTATTTAGCCTTATTAAACCACATCTGGTCAGTGGAACGGAATGAAAAACTGTCTAAAAGTATTAAATAACGTGGTTGTCTTTGACTTTAGACCTAGGGCCGGCAAAGCACAAATGCGTTGAGTGTGTGTGTTTAGCCACGCGAGAGCGCGCTCATTGTTGTTGCAAAAAATAAACATTATAAGTTCGTATGTTGTCGGTGTGTCGACGTCGCTGCCGCAGAGCAATGTTATATACACAGAACGACGCACTATGGTTCCGAGTCCCAAAAAGCTGACCAATTGTCAAAAAACAATTTTTTAGGGTTTTTTAATGATTGGATTAGTAGTAGAGGTACATCTAGATTGTATTCTGACCGTTAATAGGGAGGAAGTGTCCATACCTGGCTCAGGTATGAACTCTGTTTGTAAGCGTCGAGCGTATTTCATCGTTTACTCGTCATGCATCAAAAATAACAAAACGTTCAGAAACGTATGGAATCGCGAAAAGTTCGCCAATTTGGGCATTACAAAATGGATTCTACTCCAGAAAGTAAGTACAATCTATGTATGAAATCGTGATTCATTAAAAAAATAATGTTTCTTCCATTTCGAAAAGTCGTGTTAGAATGAGCCATAAGTCAAAACTCCCATCAGATCTCGCTCTAAAACAAAATTTAAATTGTTTGCGGATAGCTGCAGATTCAGTCTCTGTGCCACAATTGTTGCGACTTAATATATATACTCTGGGCGACAGGACTCTTCCCCAATTCACCAAACCAGCGTTTCTCTAACCGATGAACACGAAAATCGATATGACCAAAAAAGCTGTCGAAAAGTTATCGAGATATTATCGAAAAACAGGGTTTTCGATGTTTCAGTCAAATCACATACGTTTCCGAAGAAATTGTCCGCCAAATTGAATCCTTCATTTTGTTTTTCTAAATTGTGACTTCGAATTCGTGATCAGCGACCCCAAAAACCTCCGTGTAATGACTTTCAGCCAAATCAAATATGTTTCGACTTTTGGCCTTCTTTTTAGGATTTGGCACCACGGTGCGACGTGTCAAAAGAAGTGGTCGAGGTTTTTTTGGGTGCTTTGATATCATTTCTGGCATTATTTTTTCGTTCGTTGGAAAGGGGCTGACTTATTTGGAGAGTGGAGGAGGGAAAATTGAAAAGTAAAATTAAATGGGGTATCGATATAAATGTTTTTCGGGAGCCCGATCTCATTTTTGGCATAATTTTACCAATCGGCGAAAAGGGGTCTGACTTAAGGGGGTGGAGGTCGGTAAAATTTAAAAAAAAAAATTCGAATGGGCTATCGTTGTAAGGATTATTGGGATCGTTATATAGATTTTCGAGAGCCGGAGGTTTCATATCGGGCCTTATAGGGGTGGAGGTCGGTTGACTTAAAAAAATTAATTGAGTTATCTTTGTATAGATTTTCGGGTGCTCCGATCTCATTTTTGGCAATATTTATTTTCATTATTCCGATGTGTATATTATATATCGATATTTAGGTTGAACGATAAAGCTTATTTCGATATGATATTATTTGAACCGATATATTACCGATTATCCGATTATCGATATTTCAATAAACAATAAATCAGAAAAAAATACTATAACAATTGCAGGAGCAAGTTGACATAACAAGCCTGTGGATTTTGTTCTGCCCAAAGGGTACAGAAAAAACGTAAAATTTCGTCCGGAAAACATGGGTCTAAAATAAATTCCTTCATTCAACTTGATTCAGGTATGGTATTACGGCATAGATTTTCTTCTCTTAAACTTTATTTCTTCGTAGAAGAGCGGTTTCTAAGTAAAAGAAATAAAAACAAGTGAGAAAGTCGGTCAAGCCCGACTATAACATACTCTGTACCTGGAGTAGAAGCTGAATGCAATGCTGGTGCTGCGCTCATCTCAAAGTCTCTCTCTCTTTTTCTCTCTCTCACCCTTTCTCTCCTCGCTCTCTCTCTAAGATTGTGTGGTGTTAGTTGTGAATGGGTGGGAGGGGGTGGGGCAAGGGCGAAGTACTTTTTTGCTCATAACTTGAGAACCGCTGATCCGATCATTCCTTCGGCAAATCGATACATATTGCTAATTACTAACTATCTCTAGAAGGTACGAAACGTCTATCTTCAAAACTGTAGGAGATATAACGTTTTTTTCCGAATTGCGGGGGCGGGAGGGGGCGTGGCAAAAATTGAAAATAAACTTGATCTGCCTGCAGCTATAAGAAACATTTGTTCCATACATGTCAAACCTCTATCTCTTACCATCTCCGAGATCAGTTTGTTCATACGGACGGACGGACGGACAGACGGACGGACAGACGGACGGACAGACGGACATGGCTATATCGACTCGGCTGTTGATGCTGATCAAGAATATATATACTTTATATAGTCGGAAATGATTCCTTCTCCCTGTTACATACTTTTGCACAAACTTAATATACTCTATGTACCTTCGGTACAGAGTATAATTATTCAGTTCCGTTCAACAAGATAAAATCGTTAAATATCTTTATTATTTGAGATCGAGTTGCACAAACTGGGGATTTATTTTGAACTCATGTGATCTTGTTGAAATGTTCTTAGAATTTCCGTAGAATCCGGTTTTGCTATAATCTTTGTTAATTTTTTTGCCTGAACAAATCGAACCCTTAAACCATTATCTAGTTTCAGAAAATAAGGTCATTTAAATCATAAAGCTATAGATAATATATAACTGCGATTAGAAATGATCATTTGGCGGTGAGGATGTTGAGAATTTTGATTTTTGATATTATCGATATTGATATGTTGAGAAATATCGGCAACCCTAGTGGGGGCTGGTTTATGGAGGGGTGAATAGGGGTAAAAGAAGACATGCTCCGATTTCATTGCGGGCAATATTTTATCGATCGGGTGGGAGGGTCTGTCCATAAAGGGTACTTCTAAAACTAGTTCGATTTGGATAGTTTTTGGTACACACTTATATATAAGCTTTAAGTGAATTCTAACAATATGGCCAAGTTTCGTTAAGATCGGTCAATTTTAAGATGTAGCTCCATGTAAAATGGATAATTAATAACATATGAGTACATCTAAATACCAAAGTTTATTCGGAATGGGAGATAATCGGACGGCGAAATACGAATAGGGTCTTTTATTATGATCTAAGGCATTAAGAAGCGTCCATCTTAGGCCAGACACAGCCTGATCTTCAGTCAAAAATGAGCAGTTCAGGTAAGGAAGCAGTTCTCGACTTTGTTTATGGAACCCTTAAAGCTGTACATTTTCGACCTCTGTTGTTAATTGGCAACTATTTAAGTTCTGCCGGTCAGTTTTCCATTCTTTCCCAATGTGGTCTCTTTCAAAACAAACTTCTAAAACTTATAACCCACCTGCAATTGGCCAGATTCAGAGACTGCAAAGTTTGCGATCTCATCAGATTGGGTATATCATCGATAAGGTTATTGGACAAATCCAATTTCTGTACGGCCGACAGACTGGACAAAGCTGTGCTATCTATGCTGGTAATCTCACACCAGCTTAAATTTATAACTCTAACCGAATTCGAAACGATTCTGGTCAATTTTCTTATCACATTTCGACTTAAATTCAGCTCCACCAAAACATCATTGTTGCGTATGACATTACGATCCAAGCGAGCTATGGCATTATAGGCCATATTCAACTCTTTCAAACGCTTTAAGCTGCCGAAAGCATCTTGACCTATCAAACTAATGACATTCTCGGAGAGATCCAGCACTTCGAGTAAAGTATTATTGGCAAAGGTGAGAGTATCCACCGCACGCAAAAGATTTCCCCGCAAATGCACTTCCGTCAACTGGGGCAGGCCACTGAGATCAATCTCATCTAGATTACAAAACGAAACATCCAGTTTTCGTAGCTCATAGGCCAAAATTAGGTCCTCCTCTATGGCACCAAATTGCAGTTCCGTATTTCTTGACAAATTCAAAGACTCCAGCAAAGGCAAAGCTTTTATAAAATAGGAGGACACATACTGCAGACTGCAGTTGCTTAGATCCAAAACTCTCAGACTTTTTGAGGGAAGGGGAGCCAGTTTTTCCAGTTTATTATTGGCCAAAGAGAGACGCTCCAGGTTGGGCAACTGATTAATCAATTGATCACCACCCAAGGCAGTTAAATGACAATCTGTCAAGTCCAATTCAGACAGAGATTGACTGTTTAGTTGCTCGAACAGCTCCTCACTGCCAAAACTACCCAAAGGATTGCCACTGAGACTTAAACGCTTCAGACTGGGAGCATATTTAAAGGCCTCATTGGGACTGAGGTCAGTCCAGGCGTTGAAAGAGTTATTGGTCAGCAAAAGGGTTCGTAGAGAGGTGAATCCAATGAGGGCTCTACTATCCAGAAAGTTGATTTCATTGTGGGACAGATCCAAATATAGCAAAGAGTCGATATCGGCATATTGAGTGGGAAACTCGTTAAATTTATTTCCAGATAAATCCAAATGCTCCACGGGAATATTATCGAAGAGAGGATAGGTGTGTAGACCACGACCAGAGCAATTGGCATAGAGACTATCCACCACCCAAGTGCATTTACAAGGAAAGGGACACTCAACAGCACGGGTAATGGTCACAAATCCCAGCAAGAGCAGCCAGAGGAAAGCCATAGCTGAAAACAAAAGAATGAAGTTAAAGGTGGTTATCAATTTGATAAGTTTACGAAAATATAATCAACGCAATTGCAAATTGCGACGATTTTGGACTTAATGACGCCACACAAATGAATACGAAGGCGAAGGGATGAGTCAGTTTAGTCAACTAATCTAAGGGGAAGTAGGGAGTAAGCTGGACCAAAAGATAAGGAACATTTTACAAAAATTTGAAAGTGGAATTCATCAAAGAATGAAACTGCACTGAAAGAAAAATCAAGAATTTTCGTACTTGAATCAAGAATTTTAAAGCTTTAATATGGCAGAAAGACAGAATTTCCTGATTCAAGAGCGTTTTTAAAAATCCCTAAATTCTTGATTTCAAGAAGGTTTGGGATATGTTAAGCACGATTCGGGATCTTTTTAAGAACTTTAAGAGCTCAAAATAAGCATGATCTAGACTTATTTATGTTCGCTAAGAGCGAATTGTACTTAAAGTAAGAGCTCGTTTATACATCATAAACGAAATGATCTTAAATTAAAACTTTTTTTCTTAAATCAAAAATTTGATTTCAATTTTGGAATTTTTAACGGTCAACTTTGAATTTAAGAACAATTCGTAGTCAAGGTAAGAATTTTCAAGAACGAATCGTTCTTACTAAACTCTAGACCAAAACAGGACCAAAATCAAGAGCGTTTCTTTAATACAAAATCGCTCTGTTTTTTTTTGAGTGTGCATGATTTGACTGAGATTGTGGTTCTTTCCACACATTTTACATGAATACTTCCACACGAAAGAGCTATTCGCCCGATGAGTGAAGCGATTGCGAACCCTTTATCGAGTTACTACCCTCAAATGTATATTTGAGCGAGTTGGACCGCAATCCGAGCGAGATTTAGCTTGGATCCGTTATTATATGTGAAAATGGGGAACCTTAAAAAGTCAAGAGAAAGCAATGTTTCGTTTGACCGGCCTTTAAACAAGTGTAAATTGGGTTTGCAAGTTTCTTCAAAAAAGGAAATCCAATCATTCTTAATTATTATTCTGAGTTTTTGATTCATGATTAATTTACAGCCATATCGGCCTCATTTGGTCAAGTAAAAACTCTTATTTCACTTCAAACTGCTTCCCAAACTTCTTCGATTTAGTACTCTCATGACGTCACACACATATTTTTTCTTAGCCTCTGAAATTATTCACCTGTTGGTATTGTTATTATTGTATTTCCTATAACGCATATACAAAATGCACCCGGCTCTTATCTTATCAGTCACTCTGCGACTCTGGAGGCACACACTAAACTGGAACAGCATTCACAATATAATATAGATTTGACGTTTTCGTCTTTTGATTGCAGTTTGTTACTTTGATTTTGATTAATATTGAACTGTCATTATGTCAGAAGTCACGCCCTTTGGTAAGACCTTCAGCTACATTTTTGTAGTCAATATTTATTCGATTCACTTTTTTATATTTTATTAACAATTTCCGCTTTTAAACACGCCGCGTTCGGTCTAATACTAACTGAATGGGAAAAAAATTACTCACCTGCTTGCTATGAAGTCCGCTAGCGGCTTCCACATGCTGATAAGATAAGCCGCCTGATAAGCTGTAGTGTTGAAAAAGTTAGCAATTAAGAGATGAGAAACTATCGTGACAACTGCAAAAAAATACCAAAAAAAAAAATTGAATTCAACCAAACACTGATTCATTTTGTCATATAAGGAAAGTGCAACGCGTTGACATCTGTACAAATTGCCAAAAGATTCACCCAGGACTGATAGGGCATTAAAATTACCCACCCCATTCAATCCGCGGAGAAGCAAGACACTGGAACAGACGCCCAGACGACACCTCTAACCGGATTTATTGTAATGAAGCGTGCGCAAAACAGAAACGACGCTTTCGCCACAGACAGGGAGGAGAGCGAGCGATAAAGATGCAATGGGAAATTCAGAGAAAAAAAAACGCAAACACAAAGGAAAATTAACAGACACACTGACGTGTTGACAGTCGGCAACAGGAAGTGTTGAGAGTGTACCAAAATAATAAAAAATGAAATAAATTAAGGAAACGCTGTAAGGACGAAAATGCCATACCCTTACATAAGGATTTTTAAAACACTTTGATCATATTAGCCACATTGCTAATACAAGTTTCCAAACCTTTCTTCAAATTGGTGAATTTTTAAAAAATTCTAAAATATTGATGAATGTTTTCAGGCTCAAGGTCAAGTTGAAAAAAAAAAGGTAATGGTTTAGTAGAGCCACCCCTCACCAAAAAATTCGAAAAAAAATCCCTCCATAGACCTTGAATTTACAAGAATTATGGTGTTTTCAGATCGCCTGGGACTTTCGCGGTTCAATGGTAAAAATTACTTAAAGTTGAGTTATTTTGATTAAAATTAATGAAATGGTACATTATGATTAGAGACCGGATTTATATGCTAAAAAGAATATGAGTATATTCCCAAAAAATATTCTAAAAAGCATATGAGTATATTCTTTTTTTCCTCTTATATGTGCTATTTTTCCATTAAGAAAATAAAGGTGCCTTGGCAGAGATGTAAAGGTGTTAGAATACGAGTCTTACGTACCCGGGTTCGAGTCCCAGTAAGGACCAATCGTTTTTTTATTTTTTTTATTAAATTATTTTATTACATTTTAGTTATGCATAGAAATGTGGTTTTTCTTTCGAGATACTCAAAATATGAAGATTTACAAAAAAAATGGTTGAACATACTGGATATACGAGAAATTGGATAAAAGACTTTCACACAAGAAAAAGATCAAAAATCTCGTTTGAAAAGGGTAACCTCACTTAAAACTGTTTAAAAAATATGTTTTTTTTACATATAAATTCAACAATTGAAGTGAAACTTAGCAGAAACTTGGTGGGGCAAAAAAGTGAATAAAAAAATGGTGCAATACATTTTAAGTAAAATTATTTAAGTAATTGTTTTATTTTTTTTATCCAAACTATGAAGAGTTGCAACATACAACAATAATTTTTTCAATATTTTCGACTGTAAGTCTTTCTCGCCTGACCGACAAAATATTTTTATATATGGAAAAGGATCGTTCAACATCGCAAGAAGTAATGGTGCGCCCATTATAAAATATTTCTTCCGAAATTCCTTTTTTATAGTAGTTTTTGCATCCGAGTTTCCAAACAGTTTTGATAATCGCCCATGAAAAAGGTATTCTTTGCAATCACGTTATCAAGCTTCTTTCGAATAATGTTCCCAACTTCTCCAGGTGCAAGCTTAAGAGACTCTTGAAGATTGAGAATTATCTGCACTGAATTAATAAGACTATGCCCTTGCTTTTCTAGTAGTAAAATAGTGTTGGCGATTTCCGAACGTTACAAATCTCGCAGAAAAGTGCGGTTTAGTCTACCTTTGGTACAGAGCAGGGGCCGGCCAAACAAACATGCTCATTTTCGCGTTGCGTGTGTGTGCTTAGTTACGCGAAAGCGCACTCATTTAAACTTCATTGCTAAAGAAAGGAGTCTAAGCTCCTATACTGTCGGTGTGCCGACGCGCTATACATTAGATAGCGACGCGCCGGACTCTGGTACAGAGTTATTTTGTCCGATAAATTATTCTTATAATCATCTAAATATAAGATACTATATTTAGTTTTTATAGTTGGTTTTGCAACTGAGTTTCCAATATTAAATAGCAATCAAATTGTTTTCTTACCATTTTTTTTTTAAATTTTCATATTTGTTTTTTTTTTTTCAAAAAATTAGTATATATCGTCTTGGAGTCGAACCTGGGTATCTTAGACCCGTAGTCAAAAAGCTAACAGCTGCGCTACAGCGCTTACAATCTTAGTAACGAAAAAGTTGCAGTTTTAAGAAATTAAAAGAATATACTCATATGCTTTTTTCATATACTCATATTCTTTTCATACAAAATATGTCAAATATGCTAAAGCATATAAATCCGGTCTCTAATTATGATACATTATTAATTAGGTGGCACTGAGTGCTTCCTTAACATTATCATCGTCCTCAACATCATCTTCGTCTTCGTCATCAGGATCCTGTGAATAAAAAAAAATTAAAAAAGAAGCGCAGACAATAATTAAAGGAGGCTTATTTTACGTGAGCCTAAGAGAGTCGGTTTTTTTAGAGGGGCCTACTCCTCTGTAGTCCTCCTCGTGACTATCCTCCTCCTATAAATTAATATTTTGTAAAGTGAAAAAATTTTCGCCTGCGGCGCTTTTTAAAAAAACCCTTTAAGCTAACATTGACTTACCTCGGCAAATTCCACATTGTTAATTATGTTATTATTATTAGGATTATATAAATATCCTATTTCCAAAAATAGTTGATGGATTATTTTTGTGTGGTCCGGGTATTTCTTAAAAAACTGAAACTTTGACAGGTATCCAATATAGCGTTTTTTTTCTACCAAATCTTGGTAACTGTGACCTCATGTCCCTCCATAGTCTTTCAATGTTCTGCGTGTGCGCTTTTGTGTCAGGATCAACATAGTTTTTAGAGTGATTTACTGATTGATGTCTAAATCCCTCTTCCTCCAGGCAATTATACGCCTTCCAACAATCTGACATAATAGTTGTTCCCTCAGCGATGCGTTCCTTTATAATTGCCAGAAGAGTCTCTGTGCTGCGATCTTCAACTGGTAAAATAAAAAATTTTCCAGACTTACGTTCAATTCCCCCGAAGACCTACTGTCCTTCGACTATACGGCCACAGTTAAATTTGCGCTTTCCAATCTTTGCTTCGTCTATTTCCACTATTTTTCCATGACCTCCAATAACTGGACTGCATTTCCTGATGGAGTCTATGTAAACCTCCCGAATGAAGTTTTTCCAGGCTGCTATAGTTGGTCTGGACCATTCAAATTCCTTCTCCAAGAATTCTTTTTCTCCACAAAAATGACAGTAAATGCAGAGAAAAATATATTTCTTAATCAAAAAAACTCAACTTTAAATAATTTTTACCATTGAACCGCGAAAGTCCCAGGCGATCTGAAGACACCATAATTCTTGTAAACTCGCGGTTCATGGAGGGATTTTTTTTCGAATTTTTGGGTGAGGGGTGGCTCTACTAAACAATTACCAAAAAAAAAAAAATTATGTTTCTTTTTTCTTCAATATATCTCGGTTATTCTTCTTCAACTGTCTTCTGGGCAACACTACAAAAATTATACACCAATATTAAACATAAGATCTCGAGTAAGTGTACTGTACGTCAGTGTCCGTCTTATAGTTGAGTCGCATGTCTGTTGGTATGTTTGATATGTGCAAATTAAGGCGCTTGTTGTTAAGTTGGTTCCAATTGGTTCTATATTACTTACTTACTAATAAGTTGTAACGACCTCTTTTCGTGGCACGGATGTAACTCGCCGTTGCCAGGGTTTTCACAGATATTATTTGTGTCTGGGACACTTGGTTCCTGTATTTGCTGAAATCGTTTACCCGCCCAAATAAGCACAGATCGAGTGGTTTGGGTGCGTGTGTTTGTATTTTATTGATATTCCTTTCGTAGCGGGTAGTGAGATTTCTCTGGCGGATGCAGTGCGTCCACCTTGCTAAGCCGTGGCAAGGGCCGATGTGGTGCATGCTCTTCTGTTTCTGTGGGGGCCACCAAGTGACCGGGGGTGCGGGTCCGCGTGTGACGTGGCTGGAGGCCACCAGATGCAGTGCGTCGGACTGGGCGGATCGGGCCAGGGGTCAATCTGGTACACTGTAGCCGTTGTCGGAGGAAACCAATTCTGGGCCCGGGAGTCGCTTCAAGCTGTGTATTGTTGGAACGCACCTCAACGCGTGCGCCGTGGCTGTGTCCCACTGGATGCAGTGCGTCGATCCGGTTGAACCAGGACAAGAGCCGATTGGAAATCGCACTATTGGAACCTGGCGTGCCGGAGCCGATTGAAAGTCGCACTCCGGGAGTCCCGACGATAGCGTCAATGGCTGATGTATGGTGGATGCAGTGCGTCCAGTCATATTTAAGATCAAGGGTGGATTGAGAATCGCACTCCCTGTGGCTCACCCAGCCGCCGATTGAAAATCGTACGTTGGGAGTTGGCACGGGTTGGCGACGGTACTATTTGACCGGGAATCCCGTCCAGGCACAGATGCCGATTGAAAATCGCACACCCGGAACCGACCAAACCGATCATCTGAAACGAGAGGAAGAGGAGATCAACTTCTCGGAAAAAATAGTTAAGAATTTTCTGGCTTATTGGAGTTTTGAAACTGAAAATTCTTGATTTAAGTACGAAAATTCTTGATGCTCTTAGGGTAAATCAAAGATCTGTCTGAGAAAGACTTTTGTACTCCCTCAAACTGGTTTGAAAACGAAACCTACACTCCAAAATAAATCTTACCATTATAAAAATTAAGAATTTTTTTAAAATTTCAGCGACTCCCGACTTACTCTGAAAAAAGCATATAATAGTTGCTATACCCTTGAAGTATATAAAAGATTTGAGGGTAACAAAACGAAAATGATTTGAAATGAGTGGCAACACAACAAATAGAAATAATTTAATACTTTGCTTTTAAATAGCAGGAAATTCTTCGTCGAAGTTGCAGACGAACGCATGAAGTCAGCGTAATGCCAAGCCTGATAAGCTCACAACCCAGAATGTAGTCAACCAACCAACCATCCCCTCATTCCAACCAAATCAAAATTTAAGATAAACTTCCCACTATTGAATGTGGTCTGTCAAGGGGGCATTGTCAGTCATCGGTTGCCAGAGTCACGCGGATAACTGCACAGATAATGAGCAAGATGTCGTTGGGCTGTACGCTCGGCGTGTCCTTGCCGTTTTAATGAAGCGCAACGGCTTTGTTGCCGAGACGCCCCCTCGTCCCTCCGTCCATCGCGATGGATAATTAGCGGACGCTGCGATGCAAAGTCAGCTCTGGCGTTTGGGAATTTGCACAGTTGAAATCACAAGTTAATGCGGCAAAGGTCCTTTCGGTTTTTGTCCTTGCTTTTTGTGTGTGCTTTTGTTAATGGATTGATTTTGAATTTTCTCTCATCTAATCTGGGTGACTTTGACTTGATTTTTAAGCATTTTCTTACAACTTTTCTCGGTGCTTTTTTATGGGCTTTTTTTTTTGTCGGTTAATAAGAAAAAGAAGTGCTTTTTATTTATTTTTGCGGCACTTACTTAGGAGAAGGCGGGCAAAGTTTTTCTCCTGAATGACAGCTGCGTGGGTCAGAGATAAGCGCGTCCAGCTGCCAGAGGCAGGAAAGTAACTGTGCAGCCGTCGAAATGATAAAGTGAAATGTGAAAATTCTTCAGGTATATGCACTAGGAGAAATAAAGTGTTGATTCAAGGAATTCCAAGCTCTAAATTCCACCCTGTTCCGTTCAGCGTTTTCTTTTTCCTGAGTGTAACTGAAGTCCAGCGAGAGCTGGCTTAGCAATTCCCATGAAGATGTGTCATAAAGATATTTCCTAATCACACACTCAACCAACGTAAACGACCTCGATTTTGATTATTTTTATGGTTTTAACGCCTCGAAGTATGCCACACACCAAATTAGGTTTCTTTTTTTATTGTCGAGCAAAACAATTTGCTTCTATCTCTAAGACGATATGTCACAAAAAAAGTCAGAAATATCACATAAACATAACGAGCTGAGAGGAATGAGACGATAAAGCCCGAGTAGACTTCAATTTGCATACCCCAACAAAAATCTTGTAGCAATTCTATTTATTATTCAGTTATGTGCGAAAGCCAAAAGGCATTTTCATTTCATTTTCATTTGCTTCCGTTTGAAACACGGTTTCAGGCAAAATATCTTAAATAGCAATAAATTTCGATTTTTGTCCACTTAAATGCTTTATGAATTATAAAGCTTAAGACAAGGGGGATGGCCCCACCCCCTCCACAGCGTCACTCCTTTGACAGTCAAAGGAGTGCAGCCACCTTGAGCATTTTCCAAAAGTTTTCCTCTACAAAAGAACTCTAAAGCGAAATGCCAGTCAGTTACTGATAGCAATCCCCTGCCCCGCTAGCACTCCCCACTCCACCTAGGCGGGGTGTCTTTGTGGAAGGGTGGGAGAGATTTAAGCGGAGCACATTCTGGCAAACATTTTTAAGACTTTCGCCTGCGCAAGCCTTTCGCCAGGCCACAAAATGCCATAAATCAATTCGTATTAGTTTTATGAAATTTATACCTGCGGCGTTTTGCTCACACGCCCCCCAAAGAAAAGCCAAGGAAGCCAGGATGTGCTTCGGTGGGGGAGGAGCCAGAAAAGAAATTGTCTCTGTAACTGCCGCTGGAGGTTTAATAAGCAAATCTTATTTTTTTTTTTGGTAAGGAAATTTTGTGAAGGGCATCAGCACAAAATTTTTTTACCCTACAATGCTAGGATTGTGATAAGCACTAAATATACCCTACACAGAGGGAAAAGCCGAAAGCATGGGACTTAAGATGTGCGCAAACGTGACCAAATACTAAACATGAACTGTTTTTCAAGAACAGTTTTTGAGAACGCAAAAACGCAAATTGAGTTAATATGGTCCCCTTTTTAAAAGAAAGAAAGTTTTAAACTCAATTGGGAAAATAATTTGATTGATTTTGAACAGGCAGTAATAGGGAAGTTTAGACATATTTCTTGGGATTGGAGGGGAGGGAGCCAAGACTCCTGGATATACTCTGCTGCTTTCTTCATATATTTCGTTAGATCAGAGACATCATCGCTTGTAAAACAAGTTTCAATGACCACCCACATCTTACTCCAATTAACTCGTTTTATTTAAGTTGTTCAGAAAAACACAATAATTTGTTTCCGGCTTGATTGGGAATTAAACCCGTTACCTTATGCACTTAACATAAGGAATGACGCGGCAACACGTTCAGCCGTTGCAGTCTTTCGCAGATTTACATCTAGAGGGCTACTTAAGCTTCGTTAAGCTGACACGAAGTTGAGTTAAACAAAAAAAACAAGAGAGAGACAGTTCGCTCTTGTGTCTCTCTCTGCCAAAAACCGGTATTTGTGTTGTTTAGAGCAAATGTTATTCAATTGAAAATAACTATACTCATTCCAGGAACAATAGGAACATTTGTTGTTAAGCATTTTGACCATGATATGCTTCCTATAGAGCAGCAATAGCAATCAAAAAAATGATCCGCTCTTGCTAAGAATTCGCTATCAATATTTTTAGTTATTTAAAGAAAAGGTTAGCTAAAGCAGCAACACAAAGATTTGGGGGTGATTTTTGGGGGCTTTGCAGAGTAAACGATCTTTAACATTACTTGGGGCACGCATCACTAATGTCAAGCATCACTCAAAATAAAATTATTCACCCATCATAAAGTTTATTTCATATGGGCTTAGATTATAACATGTCCAATCGATAGCCTTGATTGATCATCTCCGACCGCGGTTTCTAAGTCAATGAATTCGCAGAACTATAATGTACCGCGATTAATTCCATGGATGAACAATAATAAAGAATTTAGTAAAGATTATAAAGAATGTTTCAAACCACTTTCCATGCCTGACAAATAGTTAAATAGCAGAAAAAACACCAAAGAGGATCAAAAATAGTAACAATGTCAAACAAACTTTACTCCCAATCAAATGTGGCAAATCATGCCAAAATCAAAGGATAAGTACATTACGTAGCTGGGGGTTTTCCATGGTAATAACACCGCTAAATACTTAAGAAACTGCTTTTCAACACCACAAATGACCACACATGACTACAAAGCCATGATTTTGACAATACAGAACCCCGAACCATGGATGAGCAGTGCTAAAGAACATAGATAAAACATAAATATTTTCTCAGTTCTACCACTTAAGCAAGTAATTTAGCGCAAGAACCTGCTTGATGTAGTCCATAACATCATTTACTATAGGTGACGCCAATTCAGACACTTTCGGATATACCGCCTTTGATATGTGCTCTTTGGTCATCCATGGTATTTATCGCGGTTCAGTATACTATACAGTACCCTTAATATACAGCACGTAACTTTTGCTCTGACAACTTCTTTAAGAAGCATTTGAGAACCCTTTCATAAAAACCGTGAACCGGGAAATCTGCAAAGCCACCAATAATCACCCCAAATCTTTATATTGTTGCTTTAGCAAACCTTTTCTTTAAATTACTCAAAATATTGATCGCGAATTCTTAGGTACCATCGAAGGACAATTTAAATCCTGAGGTGACCCTTAATGTACTAATAATACTAAAACTAGAATACGATCTAGAATAATCAACACTAAGCCAATCTGTTAAAATATTTATTAAATTCTTAGCAGACGATATGGAGGAACTACGGGAGCAGCTTAACGGAGCACTATCGGAAGCAGATGCTGCGAGTATTTTGATAGTAGTTATACCCGTTACTCGTAGAGTAAAAAGGGTACACTAAAGTCGTGCAAATGTATGTAACAGGCAGAAGGAATCATTTCCGACCATATAAAGTATATATATTCTTGATCAGCATCAACAGCCGAGTCGATATAGACATGTCCGTCTGTCCGTCTGTCCGTCTGTCCGTCCGTCCGTCCGTCCGTCCGTCCGTCCGTCTGTATGAACACCTAGATCTCAGAGATGGTAAGAGATAGAGGTTTCACATGTATGGGACAAATGCTTCATTTATCTGCACGCAGATCAAGTTTGTTTCAAATCTTGGCCACGCCCCCTCCCGCCATCGCAATTTAGAAAAAACGGTATATCTCCTACAGTTTTGAAGATAGACGATTTGTAATTTCTAAAGATAGTTAGTAATTAGCAAAATGAATCGATTTGCCGAAGAAATGATAAAGATCGGATGAGCGGTTCTCAAGTTATGAGAGAAAAAATGTTACATACTTTTCAGATGGTCACCCTAAGGAAAGTAGGAACACTGTTAAACATGTTTTTTCATGAGTAACGGGTATATCGAAGTCGGTCAGAGCCGACTTTAACTTACGCTCTCGTTTTTTTATGTTATTGACAAAATTGATAGCACGGAGCAGGGCAATAGTGTTTCAGATTTGATTTTGTGCTCCGGCTACTGCTCTGCTCTTTTCACATTCGGAGCAGGCGCAAGATCAATTTTGACATCTTGTTCTTGTTTTTAGTAGAAGATTACTTATATTCTGAACAGGATTTCATCCTCTGTGTAGACTCAAGAAAGCATAAAAGAAGTGACTGTCTTCCGCTTGCTTCATCAACATCTTTCAAATGAAGCCTTAAGGCTTACAGACTGGCCAAAAAGATTGATCAAAAATGCAAAATAAAACTTTCAATTATACATTTTTTCTTTTTTGCTTCTTTTTCAATTATACATTTTTTCTTTTTGGTTATATTTTAAGACATAGCTCAGTTCTTTAGTATTTTTACCATTCACAGAATGCGGTCACACTGTTTTAGTTGGACCTAGGTGCCAATTCTATAATCTGTAGGCCATTCTCGTCTGTAAAAAAACTATTATTCAGGGGCATCAGTGAAAATGTACGGTTGTTGAGGGATTATTTCTAAGATAGTCGGAAAAAATTTCGTGGAAAGGCAGCTAAAGTGATAAAACTTATTTCATATAGCCAGAGCTCTGAACATGTCTCATGTATTTTCACTCAGCTCTGCACATGGAAAGAAATAAGTGAAGCTGTCTCAATCCGTGCGCATTCACTGTTAAGCGACTTGTTAAACAAACAGCACTAATCCTTATGACTGTAATCGATTAAAAGGACACTGTCAACTTTTTATCCAAATGCACTCCCAAATATTTATCATCTCACTTCATTCAGTCCCAATATTCGATTTAGCAGGCATCTTTCTTATATTTTTGACACTAATGACATAGTAAATTGACCTAATTGCAACCGCGGAGTGACTCTTCCCAGGCTTATGAATCATCACAACTTGGGCTTCTTCCAGCATTTAGGAAAGGCAGCATTAAACGTAAGGACCAGACAAAGTAAAGCATTAAAAGAAGAAGCTTTTTAAACTGTATTGTCTAGGCGATCCTCAACTGGGTTTTTCTAATTGTATGAACGAAAAACGGTTGTATTCCTTTAACTGTTGTTGTGTAGCGAGAGCGGAGAGAGCACAAAAATCTTTGCATTTTGTGAACTCAGCATATCGCTTTTTAGTCGTCTAATTGCTAGCTTATAATATTTATAATATAATATTGCTCATTCATGGTAGATAAGTCACAACAAAGTCCATAGATATCTGCATATTTCTCCAGCCACCAGAATAGCCGTTTTTTCCTGCTTGAGAATGATCCTCCCATTTCACTAATAGAAAACACTTTAAGATAAAACATTTTCTACTTCGATCTTTCTGGTTCTAAGTTCTAATTTGGATCTGTCAATAACTGCAAATCCAACAAATTTCTTTTCCTTAAAATATTTTGTAAATTAAGATATCGGTAATAAAACTGTTGTCGGGTGGCAGAAATCTTAATGCATATTCATATTTTCAGGACAGCCTCAAGTATTTACTCCGTTAAAAATTTGCATAAATCTTATGAATTATTACAATATTTTGCTTTACCTTTTTAGTTGTTGATCTGTTCCTATGGCCTTTCCTTTTAATGGAACTTTTTGAATTATCGCCTGACAATGGGATTATCATTTTTACATTTCACTTTTTTTTTTCTTTCCTGTGGCCCACTGCTGTAGTCGGAGAGTCCTCCTTCTTCTGGGTCAGTTACAGCTTGGCTTAGTCTCCCTGGGGGGTAATTCACAGTTTGCCATAATTATCATCGTAAATTATGCGCAGAGTAAAAGTTTGGATTTTATGAAAATGAATTGAGATTGAGCCTAGCTGCATATATATATACTTGGTACAATTGATTTAAATAGTCGCGTTTTGGTGTTCGTTTTCGTTCCCCCGGCGAAACAGTAAATCAAAGTGGCTAACAATCTTCGTTTGGGAATCTTCCCTTTAAGATTTTTTAGGCAATAATCTGCAGAGCCGAGTGTCATAAATAATAATTAAACAACTCGCGTTGTTAAGTCTTTTTATTACGCGCCCAAGACAAACGGCAGTTGACAGCGGGGGTGGCGGAGGATAAGGTGGCCCAAAGTCAAGACAAGGGAAGGCTTAGGGCGGTCGCATGTGCGAGACGCACACATGAGGGCCAACTGCATGCCGGGATTCTATCTTGGCATCCTAGTCAGGTGCTTGTCCCGCTTCCTTCAAATGCTTTACAGAGGATGTTAAGACGTAATTAAGAAAATAAATAATAATCGCCCAATGCACAGGAGCAAGGGCGTCCGTGTCTGTGTCCGTGTCAGCTGGCTCTTTTAACTTAAGCCCACGTTGTCATATTCTTATACAATATCTTAGCATACTTGGGCCATGAGGGGGGTGTGGCAAGTGTCCGCCCCTGTTTGAGCAAAGTCCAGAAGGGTGGAGGCAGCTAAGGTTTTTACTAAACAAGAATTATTATCATTTGATGGTACTTGCTGGCTGGATGGCTGGTCGAGAGTAGACTTTACCCCCAAAAAAGGTTTAATGAGCTCATGTTTTGGGTTTAGAAGAGCTGGGATGAGATGATAGTGGGGAAAGGGCAGTTGTTAGTGGGTCGACTTTGGCCTGTACCACAGAGATAAGTTTGTCTAAGGAATTGCCTTTTAATTGGTCATCTTAAGTTAAGATAAGTGTTTGCTTGAAGTGTCCTGAGTGATGAATTTCTGTAAAGGTTTATAACTTGTCAAGGGATTATGCAGAAAAGTCCCTTTAAGTGGCCAAGTCGAAATAGGATGTTATGCCCTTTACTTGGCAACCGGAATAATTAAAGTTAGAGCTGTAGGCTATGCATACTTTTTGGGTTTGCTTAGTTGCAATAACAGACTCAAAATTCTTAAGCAAAGAAAAACTAGAGAGAAGCCTTGGAAGACTCTTCGAGAAGCTTTACATGCTCTGTTTATTAACAACAAATATATCATGATGTGTGCCCTTTTAAGTATGCTAAGATTTTCCATAATAATTATTTCGAAAAATATTTGAACACCTTAAACATACGACATATGAAGAATGTGCATTTCAGAGAAGCATCAGCACTCTTCAATTATAATTCAATTTAAATTGGTTTTTCCGTTTTTTCTTCATTCCCTCTTCACCCGCTCACCACTACTTTTTCCACTTTCCATCTTCCACCGCTCTTTGCTCTTTCCCTTACCCCCTCATTCTCACACATATAGCAGCTGTCATCTATCTCAGAGACATCATGACATATTAGTAAAACCCACATACCTAACTTTTTGTGAGTATGATCCCTCTCATGTTCACTCTGTCTCGCGCTCTTAGAAAATCTGTTTAGTCCAAAATATTTTATGAGCGCCACAGTTCCATTATTTTTCTTTGGTTACATATGTATATACGCACACTGCACATACTGTCACTCAGAAAGTTGTTCACTCTCTCTCGCGCTCTTAGCACAACAGCTTAGCATGTTATGTGCTCCATACAAACTTTTCTTTGGCGATTTTACCTACTTGGCGGTCAAATTTTCAAAATTTTCTTTCTTAGTGCGCACTATAACTTAAAGAAGGTCTATGCCAAATCTTAAATCTGAAGGATAATCAGTTTTGGCTGTGGGTTGATAATATGTCAGTCAGTCCTTCGGGCCTACAGATTTGTTAGTATAGACGGGCTTTCTTTCTGAATTTTGGTTTTTTTTACATAATCTTGCTTCTCTTCTTTATGGTTCGAACTCAGAACCTTGCTGCTACTTAAACGCAAGAGTCGGCATCTCAACCATCACAACTACCGATCTCACTCACAACGTTGCGACAAATCGCAGTAGAGCAGGCAAAGCTTTGTTTATGCAGAGCTCTAATACAGCTTTGCCTATTAAGTAGCCGGCTAGGCGGAAAAGTCGTGAGTTCCCCGAAGAATTTTTTCTGGTTTTTGATTATTTTGTTTTTAACGATTAAATTATTTCTGCAAAAGCATACTTAGACAATTTCAGACAAGTACTGTGTGGTACCTAATTATTACTTTGCACTTTCCATAAAATCCATATTTAGTACTTTTTATAAGCTTTTAATTAAATTTTTACAAACATTTTTACGTTTTTTTTAAGCGAAGATATCTTATTTTTAGTAACAGCCTACGCATTGACCAAATTATTTATTTTAAATGAAATTTTATCTATAATTTTCCAACACTTTGAACTCCTGAAGAAGAAATTCCTCATCTGTGGAATTTTCCTTTATTGTGCTTAGTACAGAAATATTTTACATAAATTGTATATTTTAATTCCACTTGCAGCCATTTTCCACTCTCCAGCCGACAAGAGCCTGAAAGAGATGTACAAAATTCCGCATAACTTTATCCATTAATTAAAACTCTTAGCATTTTGCACCGCGCTTTGGTTGGCTCCTGTTCCCAGTGTTCGGCCACGCCCACAAACACTTGAAGGTACTTCCACAGAGGGGCTCTCGCTCTCTTAATGTAAATAGACATAAACAGCCCAAGGAGTTGGTGGGAAAAGAAAAACATTTACATAGTTAACAACGCCGCACTTTGTGGTTTTTAAACTTTCATAATTTCTGCTCTTTCCATTTGGTAAGTTGGGGAAATAAATAAATCTTGCTTTTTATTTTGCAAGAACTTTGCATCCATAAATCTGTGTAAAGCCTACGTAATTAAGTGAATGCTTGGGAAATAGAGTACAGGAACATGAATTGCAATGATCAAAGTGACAGATCGAAAAGCAACAATTCATATCGCTGCCAAAAGGACCCTTGCCAAAAAGGACACGGCACAAAGAAACAGCGGTAAGGGGTAGGGTGGCAGGCAGGATGTACTTATAAATAGTTTTGCGGCTTTGACTGATATGCGGAGCAATAAAACTAATGAGCGTGCGAGTCAAATAGTTGGCAGTGGTTGGTCGTTGGTTTGGTCCCTGGCTGGTCTTTGGTCCTGGGTTGGTGGTGGCGATTCATTTGGCAAATTGACTGTGCAAACAAAACACCAAAACAGAAAACAAACGACCGTACCACACCGTAACGAAACGAAACGAAACTCAAATGAATAAACGCAAGTCCAATTAAATGGTCATAAGTAATAATAATTCCGCTTTGATTTGTGACATTCGCCAGGAATTTGAAGGGAGACAGAGAGAGAGAGAGAGCTGGTAGAGAAAGCAGACATCTTCATGTTGCACTTGTTTTTACTTTTCCAAGTAAATTAGTTAATGAGACAAAGTTTTGGCCAAACCAAATTGTGCTGCTGCAATTGGGAAGGTTTGTGATGTCTGTGATAAATATTGAAAAAGTCTTGAAAAGTTTATAGATTGAAGAATCAGCAGGGATACTTTTTGAATATTATTTAATTAATTCTAATCAAGAAGTTGATTGCCAATTATTTCAAAATTTACTATATCAAATTTGATTTAAAATAAATAACCTCTTTAAAATTTTCACTGCATAAAAATAAGTTCAACTTCAAATATGAGAAATAACTCTATTAAATCTTTATTTAAGGCCCCGCGCACAAGTATGCAACAGTTTATGGAATTCATAAATAAAGGCGAGTCTAATATGGCGCAGCCTAAAGATATGCTCATAAATTTGTTTGAAGCGCAGCCATTTCTGATTTTTTCCCACTTGCCCGCAATTTTAATTTAAAAGTTTGAGATAACAAATGAGACACATCCCTTGCTCACACACACACACCCACACACACATATTCACTTACAGATACCTACTTAAAATAAGAAATAATGTTGACTGCTGATTTAGTAACCACACTTCCATTAAAGGAATACACACACGCCCTAACAAAGGCCAACGAAATAAAGAACGTAAAGAAGTTAACTTTGGTGCTAATAAATTGTTTCATATCTACCGCAAAAAGATGTTTGCTTGCACACACTAGAACGAGAAGAGAGAGCAGCAGCAGTAGCGGCAGTGGCAGATAACTCATACGCCGCATGGTACAACTCGCTTTTCTTTCTCTCATATGCATATTTATTTCCCCTTTTGCTTATCAGTGACTTACCAAAAATAAAAAATAAAATAATATGGCGCACATATGAGAAATTGCCAAACCCATTACGATTGCAGCACATTAGCCTGCTGACTGCTGCCAACGGCAAGAAACATAGCCAAAAAGAAATGGGCGCAGGCTCCGCTACTTACTTCTCCACAACCATCATAACTCACTCGCTGCGATATACGAATGGGAATGCATTTGTGAACAATTTATGAGAAATGTTGTTAATGTACTTCAGATGCTGAGATTTTATAAAGAGAAGTTCCATGTTTGAATGTTTAACTATTTGAAGTTCAAAATTTTAACAAAACAATTTTATTAAGAAAAGGAAGTAAGTTAGTTCCTTTTGTTTGCCATCTTAATACTTGCTTTAAAATAGTAAGCTGCAAAAGTACGACCCCTAGAACTTCCAACTATGTCCTTGATTTTTTTAAAGTTTTAAATATTATGCTTATGTGTTACACTGCTCGACAGCATTCGTCCCCAAACCAACTTTTTCCAAAGTATATTGGACCGCTGATCAGGAAAATCGCCATAAAAAAATTCTATCGACGCGTTATCGAAATATTCTCCAAAAACTTTTTTTTTCGATTTTTCCAAAAGTTGCCTTAACAAATTAAAATGCTTGTAGATGTTTTACGGTGCTAAGTCAGCTCTCCTAACATCTTATCTCCTTTTTAAATGACAGGAGTTTTATAAGGTCTTAGCTCTTAATGTTGTTGAGCTATGAGCTATGATTAGGCTGGGTTTCCATTGTTTCGATTTTCTAAAATTACAATTTTCAATAAATGGAAACTTTATATTTGATTTTAATAGTTCAGTTTAATTCAGCGAAAGTCGCGAGACACACGCAACATGGGCAGTATGGGGATCGAATATGGCCTACTGTCCACACTTTTAGTCGTCACTTCAACATACATATAGTCAAAACCGCAAGGGTGAGTTACCATAATATCACCCCTCTTTGATGGTTAAATGCCACTAAAAACTAGCTAAAAGAATCGTCAAGCCTCTTGCAAAGGCAGGTTCATTTTAACCAAGGGTGAAAGCAATTTCTAGTCGAACTCTAGTTTTACTACAAAGTACAGCGTTGCAAGTACGAGAGTGCTTGACAACAAGGGGCGTTGCTGAACTTGCTTACTTACCATGGTCTAACATCATCGATTTAAAATGATTCATCAGCTATTTCAGATATGCTTTGAATTTATCGGTGAGACTTAAAAGCTCAATATTGCATCTAAATTTGTTAATGTATACTTCATGATTTATCAGCTTTCAGATTTGATTGAAAAAATATACATAAAATTCGGAAAAATGTATGAAATCTTTATTTGAGTCGATAGAAAGATCCATGATAGATGATTTCCTGTAAATGTTGACCGTCCAATAGTCCAATTGTGGCATACTCTCTCCAGCATATCGGCCGAATAAAATCTTCCATATGGGCTTCCAGCGATTCAATTGTTGCGGGCTTAGCGCTATAGACATGAGCCTTAACATAGCCCTACTAAAATAGTCTAAGGGTGCTTTATCATAAGATCTAAGCAGCCAAACTCTTCACTGGACTCGCCTCTCAATTGAGTCATTGTTTCGCGTGTTGTAGGACATGTGGCATCGTCTTGTTGAAAGCACATTATCGGAAGGTAGCGACTTCCTTCCGCCTTCGTCATCTTTAAAAAAGTACCTTCCACACCAAACAAAGCATTTTTCGGGTTCAGTTCTTCTCTTCACACGAAATACGACAATGTACTTTGTTCACGTTTCTATTCAACTAAAAAAGATCTTCGTCGCCAAAGATAGTTTTGGACTTTCGCATTTCTCACAATGCTCGAATTTTGATAATAAATTTTTATAATTTTGAAGCATGGTTCGTTTCATGGTCAAATTATAGACCAAACTGAACATGTTTGACAGTAACATGTGACACGAAAACAGTTAAACTGCTCAAAACTGTGTTGCCAAAACTAAAAATTATCAAATATCACCCTTTACTTTATAAAAAGTACACTGTTAATTGATATTTTCGACAAGTTGAAACATATGTAGTGTATGACGACTTGTTTGTTATTTTATGCCCAATCACCTACTGAAAATTGGCTCCGCTGGGATGACTCACCAAGGCGTTCCCAACCCAAGTCCATTGGGCATCATATTTTACATTTCTGGCTAATTTTGACATCGATGCAGTACTTTATGGCACCAACAAGAGTGTTTTAGCGTTTTCTGAATTTATAACATTCTTCCGTATTGAAATATATATTTTTGAATATAAAAGGAAAAAATGATTTTCTGCTAGCACCATTCAAAATTCAATAGTTTTTCATAATATATACTCCACCTTTGAGAAAAACTTCTCATTTAATTGGCAAGGCTTCACACTATTTACGCATGGTTTACTAAATGTTTATATTGTCAATACGGGTTTCTTCTGTCCATTTTATATACAGCTTCGGTCCTTTTACATATCTGTTTGTCTACTTTCTTATGCGTTCTCCGCCTGGTCTTGTCATCGTCTATTCTATATGCAGTGTGACCATCGTCTCTGTCTTAAAATACCTTAACCTCAAATACTTATCGATATATTGGTATTTCTATAATTCCAAATTCTACAGAAGATAAATTCTTTTCTATTTTCTATGAAAAATCTTTTGACGCCCTCTGAAATGCTAATCATGCTATGGGGCTAGTACGAGAATGCAAAACCTTCATAAATGATGTCGTATTCGAGTCTTTATAACAGAAAAACTTTCGTTTATTTTAGTTTTCCTTTGAAGGTTCGTTTTTTTAAGCAAATTGCTAAAAGTTTCGTGAATCTTTATTTGATGCTCTTTCTTAAGCTCGGTTGCGAATTTGTCTAATATTCAACTAATCCATGTTCGTATAACATTGCCGTGGTATGCCATCTATTGTGGTTCGGTCGACTACATAGCTTACTTACTTATATATGAACCTTCATAATTTGTCCACCCATAGAAAACTTCAAGAATTGAGTTCAAATTTTGACGTTTAAAATTGTATTTATTTAATCATTTAATAATTGCTGGGAATATATTTATATGTATAGATGTGTGTGTGTGTATTTGTAAACTGGTATGTGTGTTTGTGTGTGTGTATGCATGCTGACCATAAATTACATAATTTATTTTATTAAATTTAGTTTTATTTTCGTTTTGTGGGGACTTATGGAACTAATGGAACAATTCATTAAACATTCCCATGTGTAGCTACAGCTTAATGGTTTTTGTAGATCAGTTTTCAAAATAAGAAACAGAATTCTTGTTAATGGTTGTTGATGGTATTAAATACCCACAAATTGTTGAACATAACGATAATAAGAAATTTTGTATATGTATTCTCCGATATGCGTGTGCTAAGCTTGGGAAGGGAAAGAAAATGGAAACGAAACTTAAAGAATGCGTTCTTAACATAACATACAATATTTACAGTTATACAAAAATTGGCTTTCTTTGGTGGTAACATTATCATTCAAGTAGAAATAGTTGGTAGAAAGAGAGAGAGAGAGGGAGAGAGTTATATATTTGATTAGGTAAAAGTTTCTGAAATGATTTTAATAATTAATTAATTGATATTGTTTAAGTTTAAGGTAGTTTATCTATTTTGCTCTAATTATTTTCTTTTCTTTTTTTTTTGCTAGATATTCCGCTTACTGGGGATTGATGTGTGTTTTACTATAATACTTGTCATACATTGCGGGCAAATGCGGGGAAGGATTAGATCTAAAATAATGGGGGGCGCGGGCTGCCAAAATATGTACAGAATGCTGCTAATTTTGATTTATCTTTGTGATGGGAGGAGGAGGAGGAGGAGGAGTCTCTCTCTCTCGTTTTTAATCCCTTTCCTCATATTTGGGCACAAAGGAGCTTAGGCCACCCAGCTGGGCACATTGAGTGTTATCATAGAGCGACATCTTGAGGCGTTTGCATTTAGCACGACGATTCTTGAACCAGAACTGTACGTTCTTGCTCTCCAAGCGGGGAAACTTTTGCCTGTTAATGAGAAAGGGAAAAGGGGATAAATGAAGGGTTAGTTTTGACTGACTATACTTAATTTGAGTTGTTTATAGCAAGTGAACAGAAATGGGTTGCCTCACTGAATGCTCTTTTTTGTTCAGTTGTTCACTTGATTTCACGTATACTCTTACTTCGTTGTTTAGAGACTTAAAATAAACAAGTCAAAAAACAACTGAACAAAAGAGAGCAACTGAACAACGAAGTGAGCAATGTGAATAACTGAACAAATGAGTATTATTTAAAGAACAAAAAAGAACATTTGTTGATAATCCATTGGATGATTTTGGTATAGTTTTAATAATGTTAAAAGGATATTAATAATATACATTTAATATCAAATTGATCTTAGATCTTCATCCAATGGAGCTGAAAATCATCCAATGGATATGAAAAAAGAAAACTATCCATTCCAAAATGCATTCCAACTCACCTATAGGGCATCGTGTTCAAGTCCTCCGTATACTTGAGTATCAGATTATGTGAAGGATGTGTATTCATGGCAAACCATTGCTCTAGCTTGGGTACCTCGGTTACAGGATCAATGAATGTGCGATTGCGTTTTCTACGCTCCTCATTGGATATGCTCGATAGGTTCAATCCGCTGGCCCCCATCAAAGCATTTGGCTGCATTCCAGCGGCGGCTGCTGCCGCTGCTGCATGATGATGCGGATGGGCTGCTGCTGCCTGTCCAAATGCTGGGATATAGTGACTCATGTACATGAACGATTGCGAGAACATGGAATTGGGCACCATGGGAAAGGGCAGCTGTTCCTTGTGGGCCGACACATTACCTCCCATTTCCGGTGAGGGTGAACGAAACTCATCCAAGTGACTGGCATCATTCTCATTATCCTCTTCATCCTCATCCATATCCAAATCATCCTCCTCCTCCTTGGGTGTGGTACGCTTTGGGGTGGAGGTGACCTCGGGCTCATTGTTATTGTGCAAACTGTTGTTATTTAGATGACTATCGGCTAGAGTGTCCTCCTCTGCCCTGGCCTCCTCTTTGTGATTGGAATTCTCTTTCTCATGGGATCCTTCAAGGGACTTCTCCTGTCGCTCATCCTCATTCAAATCATTTCCATTGATCACATCACTTGCCTCACTTTTGGTTCTGGGCGGGGCCTGTTCCTGCTCTTCCTGCTCCTCATCCATCAAGGGAGAGCTACGATTACGCTCATGTGTGGTCAGGGACAAGGGCAATTGTGGTGTATTGGGTCTACTTGGCTCCTCATCCATCTCATCGGAATGCTGGGACATGGTATCTATATCCTCCGATTTCAGGCTCATGGGACTTTTGAGATAATCATGCGACATGGACAGATTACCCAAGCTCATGGGTTGGCTACCGGCACTAGAGCTGGAGTTCTGTCCCAGCGGAGCATGTTGACTCAGATAACCATTCATGGCCGCATGACCCAGAGCACTCATGGCATTCCCCAGCGTGCCACCCCTCATCTCGGCTCTTTTCTGGGCCGCTCGAGCGTTCTTAAACCAATACACCACATTATTCACATCCAAAGGCTTGCGTCCACGTCGCGACTCCAAAGCATTCAACTGCACCACATAGGTTTGGATTTGCTGACGCGAGGGATGTGGATTCTCCTGGAACCATTTCTGCAATTTGGGCAGCTCCATTTCGGGGTCAAAGCTGGTGCGCATGCGTGTCTTCTGATTGGGATACTGTGGAGCATGTGAGGCCCCATGATGATGGTGATGCATGGAGGCGTGCATGGGATGTACCAACATATTGGAGTGATGAGCGGCGGCGGCAGCTGCTCCAGCAGGTCCAGCCACTGGATGATGAGCAGCTGCCTCATTGGCCAGCATCAGAGACTCTCGACTACCCATAGAGCCCAGAGGATTATTGCCGGCAGCATGAGCCGCGGCTGCAGCGGCCGCCGCCATGGCTGTGCCCACGGGGAAATCCATATCACCTGGTCCTGGCACCGAGGCGGGTCCCGTCATAAAGGGTAGCATCTTGGGCGTCATGGCCGCTTGGGGGGACAGCTGATTCGACCACCATTGATCGAATTTGCGTCGCAAATCATCGGATATCTCTCCACCGGGTATGGCATAGGTGTTCTGGTGCGAGCTACGGCAGATCTGCGAAAGCGTTACCTAAGACCAGGAGAAAGAAGATATAGAAACTTTATTGACTTAATCCCAGGCACATGACCAATGCGGTCATAAAAATCAGAGTTCGAGAAGCGGTGAGCTGGCATATGAAAGTAAAGCCCTCAAGTGTGGGGATTTACTTAGCCATAAAATGGCAGTGAGGCCGCACAAAATTGCCTATAACGATACCGATACCAAAATCCCAACTGATATAAACTGACGCCCTGTCCCACAGCACACACAGAGATAGTCCCTGATAGGCCACGACATAGCAGCTTATGCGATTAAAACTGAATTTAACAAATAGCGCACAGAAATAGCCCACGAATTCATTCGACTGCCCCTTCTTCTTCATTATATATAGATAATGTCTCCGGCATTTGCTATCAGCTATCAGCTAAGGAGGCGCCCCAAATCACTTAAGCTGCTCGAAACACACACGAAATGCTTAGCTAGATGGCACCCGGGGGTGGGGGCGGGGTGGACACCTAATTGTAAATAAAATGGGTTGACGCGTAGTCTTACTTACGCCTTGGTCTGGTATTATTAAATTGATTTTCCTATCGCGCATTTGTAATGCTCCGCGGGTGGACACCACTGAAGACCTGAAGACCACAAGACCCACGTCTGTACGTAACCAACCGAACGTCTGACAACGCGGGGAATTATGGAAAATGCTTATCATGTGATTAGAGAGGAACTGCTTTGCTAATATTAATCAGGGCCAATAAAACTAGTCACAATATCAATTGAAGGGTATTTCGGACTGTGATTTTGTGTTTGACGATGATAGCGGCATGATGATGGCGGTCGAGCCGGGTGATTTATGGACATAATGCAACGATATCGTCAGCAGCACGAGGAGCTAAAATGTATGGTAGGAGGTGTATATGGGTCATGTGAGTGCAATGCTTAGGGGTACAATGGGGCAGGGGACTGAATGTCTATTGTTTCAAGGACCCCCCGGACGATAGTTATTTAGTTGGAGACGATGTAGGCTGGATAAGTAAGAAGAAGTAAAGAAGCAATTGGAGGCCACTACTAACAACGGCCGCGACCGTGAATCGGTTGTGAGAACAAAATGGTGGGTCAATCAAAGAAAAAGTTCATACAAAATATAATTTGATCCCTTAATACGAAACGGATCATCTTAGGTACGGATCGTACTTAACGAAAGCAAAGCCAAAAAGAGTGGCTTTAACTACTATTTTAAAGTCATGTAGTTTAAGATGCCGACGACCATGTTTTCAGTCTTTGACGTGCTGAGCTCATGTCCCAAACAATGCAAAGTTAAAAATATTTTAACTGTTAACAAAATCTAGCCAAATTTAGCATCGAAAAAAAGGAGTGGTGTGGGTAATGTTGTGATTGGTCGTCTCTCCCCTCTTTACCGCATTCTTTCTTACGCTTTTTTATTAAACTTTCAAAATTGAGTTTTGAGTTTGAAAGGCCAAGTTGGGTTTGGTTTGCATCATTCCGGAATCATTCCACTTTTATTACCCTTTTGTCTTGAATTGATCCCAAATGTCTTTATTCTTTTAACAGTGCATATTTATTTAGTTCTCTACACCCAAAGATCTGCACGAGTGCAAAGCAACTTCAAGTGTACTGCATTCGTACTTAATATGTTTCACAATAGAGTGTATCCAACATAACACTCACTGTATATTTGTGATTCGGGTATGAGTGCCAATAATACCCGCTGTCACTCGTGCGGCTCAATGTTTATACTTTGCTCCACAAACACCCAAAAATAAAAATTTTTTTTTTTTTTTTTTTTTTTAGATAACAACAAAAACTTAACGGCGTTTACAGAGGCATTTTCAAAAGAAGAGAAGAGATGTTCATGCTGTAATTTTTTGTATCCGACTGGCAATCGCACCCGAAATAAACATGCAGTGACGCTCAATACAAAAACAACCACTTTGACAGACGATCAATCGAGACACTCAGTAGCAAAATACCTATAACAGAACGAGTGTCTATTTAGCTTGACTAAAAAATTGCTAGTGTCAGTCATACCGCAAACGCTTGCAAATTTTGCAGGACTTAAAACTCGACCTATAGTTCTATGCGCAAAATAATTTGATCCCATATGACCGCAAAGATTTCTAATTTGGCCTAATTATACAAATTTTCGTCCAAATAGAGGCAAATTATTTGCTGTGGGACCTTAGCTTTAAGTATTAAATTAATATGTAAGAAGGAAAATGTTCGGACACCTCGAATAGAGTAAACAGGTGTTTGCAACACCAACAACTCCTGTTGAGCTGTGCTATGCTTTCCGCCAGACGAATCGATGACGAATGACTTTCCAGGGTTAAGATACTGTTAAATACCTCCCACTTAAAGCTGGACAGTTTCAGAGGAGATGCTGATCCTAGAATCATAATACTGTAAAAATGGTTGTTAAGCCGGCTCAAGGTCAAAGGTTATATGTAAAAAACTCAATAAAACTCAACACTCATCAACAAAGATTTTTTACACTTTGAAGAGCAATGGTTTGTCTGTACATCAGAGTTCATCCGCCATAGCCCTTGAGGCACAAACAAACTCTCCAATTCACAACAAATGCTTGCCGAGGTCATGTTTCACTGTGTGTTAGTGAGAGACACAGTCCCATTTTAGCGCTCTCTTCTTAAGGACTCCTGCTGTACAGTTAAGTTTCAAGGGCCTCCCGGTACTATCATTAGCAGCCTTTTCGCTGTCACACTTCAACGCGTTTTTAATATTAACTGACCACGGTTATATTTCTTTTTAGGGATTTAGTTTCTAATATAACACCAACCTAAAAAAAAACAAATGGTAAGTGCTTCAATTTTAAATGATAGCATATTTTTTAGCATAGAGAGCATGTTTTTTTTTTTGTTAAATTCCTTGCTTAAATTTTGCTAGTGTTGAACCCCGCCCTTAGCGATGAGAGTGTGTCATGGCGAATAGTTACCGCTTGTGATTTCCTTGGAGGATAATTATATATTTTATTACAAAATATTTTATTACAAATAAAATTAATTTCGGTCAATGAACAAAATTATTGAAACGCGTAGGAGAAGAAGAAGAGATAAAATATGAATTTTTATTTCTGATGAGGAACAACGGCCATTGCAACCCATAAAGTTAACACAACAATTAGACAAATTGGCCTAGCACAATTCAAACATTATTGCGGTTCTTTTGTGGTTACGGTTTTGATTCGGTTATACCGGATGAAGTTTTAGTTTGATGCCTTAACTGAAAGAAAACACAACCATTGAAACCATTTCGGTATGGCCTTCTGCAGAATAATTTCTCTGTCGCTGAGGAAATTTTTTGTAAAGTCTTCATCTGCACTCTGGAGTAGCCTTCAAGTTTTATTCCCTAAACATAGTGTGGGTTTATGGAAGGATATCTGGATAAAAAAGTAGATGATAATACACCCAGAAAATAATTTTTCTATATATAAAAAAATCAGTCAAGGGTTTAAATCGTCCTCAAATTTAGAAATAGTTTCTATATTTAATACATTTTTGTTTTAGTTTTAAGCCCCATACGGAGTACGACGAAAAATTCGATTTTTTACAGTATTTCACATAAATAGAAACACTTTCTAACAGCACATGAACATCAAAGCAAAGCCAAGGTGTTTCTAATTATATGAAATACTGTAAAAACGTTTTTTTTTTTTTTTTTTTTTGTGTTTTTTTTTTGCGCCGCACGCGATAGGGGGAAAAAATTTTGTGATATGGAAATGTTTGTCAAAAAAATATTTTGAAAGAAAATCGCCCGAAAATTTATAAAAAAAATTCTGTGTTGTAAAATTTGTTAGAAAATAGTTTGCTAAAATTTAAAGAGGGTAGATTTTGCAGGAGAAGTTCTAAATTTCAGGGCGAATTTGGGGCTTTTTGGGTGTATGTGCCACTCTTTAAAGTAAGCAAATCATAGAACAGGGAACCTCCCCAAAAGCGGGCAAATGCCATTTAAAATTTTGCATCTGAAGCTCAATAAAATCGTATCTAATACAATTCGTTCGTTAAGTTACCTGATCCATAAAATGTTCATACATTTGCTTTTGCTCAAAACGGAATTGAAGTCTTTTGCCTTAAGTTTATAAGCCTTCAAAACGATTTCAATGCACATACACACACACACACAAGTAGACAGACACACGCACAAGTCGTTGCGATAAGCGTAAAGCTGATTAAAAATGAAAACTATTGCAAAAAAGGATTAGTTAAGTGAACCAAATAAATGAACTCGGCTTAACAAAAATTTCTTTGTAGTCATTATCAAAACATTTTCCTATGATTTTAATATGCAAAAGACAGAGACAGTGTACGTGCGTGCGTATGTGTGAGTGTGTGTGTGTGTGTTCATGCCTCACTTGCCTCAAATTAGCGGTTTGAGTTGTTGGCAAAAGTTTTAGCTACTTTTCAAGACAAGGATAATATTCTACCCGCTTGTGAGTGTGTATGTGTGTGTGTGCCGTAAACCGCTTATGAATCATTATAGAATTTTCAACGTCTTAGAGCCAACAATATTTTTTTCAGAAAAAAGTTCAAAGTGAATGTCTAATTAGTTCAATTTGCTATCGGATTGCATTCTGTGGCACTTACCTCATCCAAGGGACATCCCGTGGAACGTAAAACCGCATGCGATTGTAAAACCAACAATTTCAGCAACTTATCCTTGATCTCCCCAAAAGGAGATGTCTTGGGTCTCAGTATGACAATGCGTAAAGTGATCACAGAGGTGAGTTCACCCACAATATCACTCACTGGCACCGCAGGATTATCGGAGATCTGTTCCAATGGTATGGGTTTCCAGTGTTTAATGATGAGAGAGCCTTTAAGTGGGTTAAGGGGGTTGATTAGGGTTTGTATGGGTTGTTTATAGTCACAGGACTTACCTCTAGCCGTATTGGCTACCTCCTGCGAGTAACCCAGACGCTGCAATGCGGTCTGGACAATCTCACTCCAAGGTGTGGCCGCTGCAATAATCACATAACTGTCCGTTTCAATATTTGGCCTACGTTTCCAGGGCTGGCGACTGTCAATGGTGAGGGAGGCATGCAATGAATGCACCGACTCCACCACACAATGCAATGGAAGTGATTTGGCTGCAATAATAAAAAAATACGAACATGTTTTAAATAAAGTTAGAAATTATAAACTAGAAACAGCAGTTTTGTAATCGGTTTAGTCTACACTGAGGAAAACTGCCAAAATTGGTAAACCTGTGATCAATATTCTGGGACCTTTTCTCTCTGTGTGTCAGCTTCAAGTGCAAATCAAAAATAAATTTTAAATAAGCAATTAAGCACTTACACACACACACACACATATTTAAATAAATTATGGCCTGTTGTGGTTAGCCACAATTGGTTTTAGCTGCTTAAATGGCCAACTCTCCCCTCCCTCCCATCATTCCTATTGATTATGCAAAATATTTCAAATTATTAATAAAGATGAATTCTTCTCGGGGAAAAAAAATAACGTTTGCTAACCTACCAATTATCGCAAAGGCTTAAAAATAATTTTCCAAAAATTTCCCACAAATAGATGATGAAAATGCAATTGCAATTCAAAAGTGAGAGAGAGAGAGATTGAGGCGTGGCCAGCAAATAGGCTTAACGCCCAGTTTCGGGACGTAATGGTATTATTAATTATTCCAATTATAAAAATTGTAAGCAGGCAGAGATTGGTGTTTGGCATTCGGGTGTGGACTGGTCGGATCGGCTCTGGTTTGGTCAGTTTGGGTGGCCATTTTAAAAACAGTCAAAAGAACGCTGACCAAAAAGTTCAGCCCAATTACGTGTGATTTTCATTGTGTGCGAGCGAATATGTGTGTGTGTGTGTGTGGGCCATGTAAATCTTTTAATTGCCATGAAAACCTCATTGAGGGAATTGGCATTAAAAATAAATACATCAATTGTGTATGTAAATACGAATATGTACGCATGTAAAGTATGATAAAAAAAAATATGATAGATATTTAAGGTTCAATTAAACTGCACCGTAGAAGGAGATAAGGGAAGGTGTATTATATTAAATAGTTCTTAATATTATTCAATAATTATTTATTATGCAAAGAATTAATTTAACAATTTTGCTGTAGGCAAAGCGGTACAGAAAGTCAAGCACCATGAATGAGTAAGACGAAACATACAAAATCGAAAGCAAATAGTTACGTTATGAAGCATTTATGTTTGACTTTAAAAAAAGAAAGGGGAGCAAGGAACATGAATGTTTTGCATTTTATGATGCCAGGGAAAGCAAAGAAGAAGGCTAAGTTGCTCAGTCTCCTTTTTGAAGTCGGCTTGAGTGCTTAAATACAGTTTGTGTAAAAAGCGCTTTCCACCACACAGGGCAAACAAATTAAGAAGCTTCACCAAAAAGTGTAGAATTTCTACACGATTCGAACGGGATTTTGAACACTTTTCTTTTCTGCACGCCACGTTTAGTTTTCTTATTTCTACACGCAGCGTATAGCTTTTCTGCACGACGCGTGTATTTTTCTAAATTGTACACGTAGCAAGGCGAAATACGTTTCGTTAAGGATTGACGTTTCTACACGCGCCATGCAGCCAATTTAATTTTCTCTGTGCTGCAGAGAGATTTCGTTTCTCGGTTCATTGGTTGATATTAAGAGTAACCACACAAACATTTGTTAATTTGTTAAGACACGGCACGACCCGAACACGATTGGGTCCACAGCCGAACCGCATAAACTAGAGATTTAAGATCCGATAGGATCTGTGGGCACGCTTGAATCACAAAGTGGGTGAAAATGCCGGGTGTGCCACAGAAACCTCTTCCAACCAAATTCCAACCGAATTTAAATTCTTAGGTGCCACAGAAATTCGTTTGGGGACCTTTCGGTGGCAGAATTTATCACCAAATCAATTTTAACAGAAAAAATTGTACTTTGGAAATGTAATCAACAGTATTTTTCTGGATAGATCGCTTCTTTCATTGAAACATTGAAATTTTCATTTCCAACCAAAGTCTTCCTATGTTAAACAAAACCATCCACCTCAGTGGCCGCATTTTTAGAGATAGAATTTTAACTGGAACAGTTTCTGTTCAAAATAGATTTTCTAATAAGAAAATGAAATCTCTCGAATTTCTGTGCAACCGACAAGTTTTTCGAGAAATTTACAAACCAAGCGTTGGAAAAATCTCTAAAGATTTTTCATCAGATCAATTTGTGCGAAATTATTAGACATGTGCTTTCCCTATTGATGAATGGGTGTACAATTTACTCTAAGCCTCTAAGGGTTTGTTAGAATAGTTTACGAAATAATTAGAAATATTTGCCGTTGTGACGGGACTGTAATCCCCTTAAGTAAACGCACCAGGGCGCTGAACCGGAGAACAAAGCTATTGGACATAGTTCTCTCTCATAGATCTCACACTGAAAACATTCAAAAAGTGGTTAAGTGTCTCAGTCAATAGGATGGCACAAGGTATACTGAGCAAGGTAGGCGCACTCGTTCTCTCACAACTCGTTCTCTCACAACTCGTTCTCAACACTTTAATTTCAGTCATGGAGCAAAGAGTATTAGAGAGAGTATCAGAAAATTGTCAGCTGTTTGCTATCATTTACGCTTTCTAGATACTTTTTGGTCAGCTGTTCGCTCTCTCTGAATACATTTGGGTTATGGTCGTCTCGCTCTAACCACAGTGATTTCCTGCTGGCACTTTGAATTATCTTTTTGAGCAGCGCTAACGTTCTCTCTAATACTAATTGCTCCATGAGTAAGCAGTGACTGAATAGTTATTAAAAAGTGACTTAACAGTGACTAAACAGTGACTTGACAGTGACTAATCAGTGACTGAATAGTTACTAAATAGTGACTTAAAAAACAGTAAGCAGTGACTAAACAGTGACTTGACAGTGACTAATCAGTGACGTGACAGTGACTCAACAGTGACTGAATAGTTACTAAAAAGTGACTTGAAAAACAGTAAACAGTGACTTAACAGTGACTAAACAGTGACTTGACAGTGACTAATCAGTGACGTGACAGTGACTTGACAGTGACTAAACAGTGACTGAATAGTTACTAAATAGTGACTTGAAAAACAGTGACTTGACAGTGACTAATCAGTGACGTGACAGTGACTCAACAGTGACTGAATAGTTACTAAAAAGTGACTTGAAAAACAGTAAGCAGTGACTTAACAGTGACTAAACAGTGACTTGACAGTGACTAATCAGTGACGTGACAGTGACTTGACAGTGACTAAACAGTGACTGAATAGTTACTAAATAGCGAAGCATCTGCGCGGACGAATTTTATGTGATTTACTTAGTAGCTTAGTAGGCTTTGTATTGAAATATATTCCTCTCTCGCACTCTTTGACACAAATATAAGGAGTTGTGAGAGAGGGAGTGCGCCTACCTTGTTCAGTATACTTTGGGATGGCTCAAGCGAACGAATCAAAAAGAGCTGCATAACGAGTAATTCAAAACCTTTTCCACTTTTTGTAAGTAAAACGCAAACTTTTATTGTTAACTTAGCTTAGTCCAGTCTAGCTTGTCCAGCCCTAGAACCTAGTGTTTTGAAAAACATTGATAGCACTATTGATTGTTGTGCCCGCCCTCAATGTAGCAGAAGTATAGGTAAGATTTTTTTAAATTGAACTTGTAGAATTTATATATTTGACTAGCTTATACCGGCGATTTTGCGCGCATTTGTGCATGAAGCTTTTTCCAAGGATTTTTCAATTCAATTATGGAATCTTTCTGAGGTGCTCTGAATGCTATATTTAATTTTTTCATTCATCATTTATCGAACTATCAGGGACGCCTTCGATTAACTGGTGAAGTGTGAAACTTCTATAGAAAGCTGTCAAAAAATTTAAGTAACCGTTAAACGACCGTGAAGCAAAAAGGCAGCATCCATTTTTTCTTTTCTTTTTTCTCTTTCCTGACTAATTTCATTCAAAAAGTGTCTGTTTAGCCGACTCAAGGTCATAATCAACAATAGTCAACATAGATTTTGCCCCCTATTGGATAGCAAAGGATTGCCTGCACAGTAAAATTTCAAGAGCTTATTTAGGAGCTTGCATAAAAGTGCAAAGACTAAGACAAGGATATTTGGCACAGAGAACCAAAGGTGTGAGCTGGCAGTCAAGCGTCAGCCTCTTGCCAGTGTATGTATATAAGCGAGTGTGTGCGAGTCTGTTGTGTGTTGCAAAGTTCTTAAGTCGCCCCAATACTTTGGGTCTGGGCATTATAAATTAAAATGCACGCATTAAAAATTCTACTAAAAAGAGTTTGCAATTAAGTAGGACTTAAGTTGAAGTGTAAATAAAAATGTACACACACACACGCACACATACACACACATACACACACAGCTAAGAAAAGACAGGCAAAACTTATAGCAATTTCCTTAAGACTTTTGCTTAATTTCCGGTCACTCTTGCTTTCATTCAACCAAAGGGATTTTTTGACAATGGTCAACCCTTAAACTTCCTCCCCCCCCCCCCACTCCGCCCCTCCCACAGGTGATTAGAAACCCAAATCACTCAAAATGATTTTAATAAGTAAATTATGAACATTTTGCCTATAAATAAACAATCACACAATTTATTCCGTACACAAAAACTACAAATATTTGGCCAGCAAAACTTATATAATCCTTTCACCCAAATTTCTGTGTGTCTTTTACGTAAGGATTAAATCGTTTTGATGTCCTCGAGGTAAAATTCATAATTATTTGTTTGGGTCTGTGTCCTGTGGTCAGCCAATTGGTCAATTTCTTAGAAGAAAAGTCGAAACTATTTTATGCATGAGAAAAAAGTTTCCTGCAGATTAAGGCAAACTTTTCGATTAAGGGTGGGTCTCCCCCCGCCCTAGATGAAATTTCAATTTAAGTGTAAGATGGCCAGAATTTGATTATTTTTCATTGCCTTCAATTCAGGTTAATAAATCTTAAGCCGCGTGGCGGGAAACGAAGCCATAGCCCAGAGTTCGTTTACAAATCGTTTGTCAGCTTAGGTAGAGTCTGGCCCTCTCAAATGCTTTTCTCGTTTCTCTTCGTTTTTAATTCAATTTGTTTGACTGTCTCGATTATTTTTCCACTGATAATGCTAATAAGGATAAGCCTCTGTCTGCCAGGCAAGTCCTGGCAACTTAAAGCCCCCGTAACGGCGGCATTCAAGCTCGACATTTTGAATGGTAGATGATGCAACAATTAGTGGGTGCGCCATTGGTTGGCTTTAGGCTCCGCCAGAGTGAAAGCCACAGACCCCTAACAACACACACACACACACACACACACACTCAGACTCAGACATATGCAGGTGCATAAAATCCGCTTTTATTTTAGCCCACCCGAAATCACGGGACCAGGGATAATGGATTTAATGAGTTTATTATTTGGTGGCTGCACTGGTCCACGCACATTTGCATCCATTGTCCATATGCCCCGTGGCTCTGACCACCCCTCCGCTAATACCCATTTGCCCCGCTATGATGCATAATACTAAATGTGGAGGCGGCGGCATAATGCTGTAAGAGCTAAAAATTTCTGCCAATAAGTGAAAATAATAAATCTAAATCGATTCAACTAGAAAATCGAATGTTTTAACTTGGGAGAAATTATTAGATGGAAAATTTAGAATTTAATTGAAAACTGATTTACATGGAAGTGCAAATAACCATCAATACTTGAATATTAGCTGGTGGTAACTAGATCCGTTTTAAGACCTTAAGGAATTTCAATTTTGCTAAACCATAAATATATTAAAAAAGTGCAAAACAGCACTAATCATACTAGAATACAATAAAGTTTTTGGTGCTCTACGTATAGCCATAAGCTAAGTGAGAGACAGATACGCGCGCGTCTCGTTCAGCGTATAACAACAACGAATGCGCAGAGTGCGTAATGGGCTTGAGCACCCCTGGTTTAGACTATAATAAAGACGGGAGGACCTAAGATAACTACGAGGATTGGATAATGGAAATTGACGACGCGAATAGTAGAGGTGTATATTAGCCGTTAATGTTTCCTTTGGACTTGTTCAATTTGTTTTTTAGTTTGACTTCACAGAGAGAATCGATCAATATCAGGGAATAAACTGAATTGTTTTTCGGTTTCGATTCTGGGACGAACCGAAACGGATGTTTCGGTAAAAGGCTCTGTTTTGGTTCTAACATCATTTTGGTATTTACGGTATGTACCGGCAAAATTTAAAGAAATTTATATCCTAAGACCAAGACAAGGCAAAGTGGGTAAGCAACCCAGACACACACAACTACGGATGTATTCGGTTTACATAAATTTTAACTTTTTCTTTTACCAGTCATTGTTTTTGGGTTCATCTGATTTTTCAACAGAGCTTACGCTTACTTGGGTAGCTGGATTGGCAAGAAGAGCATTTTTTAGCTCTAACAATTCCGAAATCATCTCCACTTTCAGATTAAGCGTCAGAGATGATTTTCCCATTTAGTTGGACTTAACAAAACAGAAATACTAAACTTCTTTAATGCATATCTCCCAAAGTATTTATACATGTAATTTGTTGATCAAAGTTTAGCGTGGTATAATAATGTGGATCCGAGATATTGCCGAAAAAATTTCTAAGTGCTCGTTTTGCAGTCTAGTTGTTGCACTCAGAACCGAAACTGTACCGGTATAATGTAAAGGATCTTTTGGTATTTTCGGTTCCAAGAATAACGGTTCCGGGATACCGGGAATATGGGTTCCGGTTCTGGTTCCGAGTTTCAATCGGATATTTTCGGTATCCGGTTCTGGCTTCGGTTTGATTCCTTGATCAAAACAACACTTCGCTGTCAGATAAGCCAGTGTTTGACTTCATTGCAAAGCTTCTGAGTCTTACGTACGTTGCAGTGTGACTGTTCAAAGCCAAAACATCACCCTTCATCAAAATAGCACCAAATGTAAAACGGTCACACTGCGCTGCTTAAGCGATTTTTTTATACCCGTTACTCGTAGAGTAAAAAGGGTATACTAAAGTCATGCAAATGTATGTAACAGGCAGAAAGAATAATTTCCGACCATATAAAGTTATATATTCTTGATCAGCATCAACAGCTGAGTCGATATAGACTTGTCCGTCTGTCCGTCCGTCAGTCTGTCTGTATGAACACCTAGATCTCAGAGATGGTAAGAGATAGAAGTTTGACATGTATGGGACAAATGCTTCTTTTTTCTGCACGCAGATCAAGTTTGTTTACAATTTTGGCCACGCCCCCTTCCGCCACCGCAATTTGGGAAAAACGTTATATCTCCTACATTTTTAAAGATAGACGATTTGTACTAGAGATAGTTAGTAATTAGCAAAATGAATAGATTTGCCGAAGAAATGATAAAGATCGGATGAACGGTTCTCAAGTTATGAGCAAAGAAGTGAACCAAGCCCCCCCGCTACCCACCCTAAAATAATGTTGCATACTTTTCTGATGGGTCACCCGGTCAACGCAGGAACACTGTTAAACATGTTTTTTTATGAGTAAGCTTAACAGAGAAGTTAGTATTGATGATAGGCAGATTATATTCTGCTTAACCTGCTGTGCATTTTAATTTGCTTATTCAGTAATTGACAACTTTTGAACGATATAATATTCAATCCTGAACGGCGTAGAACTCGGACAGCCGCATTTCGACGGACTAAAGAATTAATGAACAAGTAGTTCCCTATTAGGTTGTATTTACTTTTGGGCGAACATTAATGCTATAATCAAACTGTAAAAACATAATTGTACCATTTCTTGGACCAAATCTCAATCATGCTTGAAGAGATCATTCCCTTTTCATATTAAATTTAGATTAAAAATTTGTCTTAAATAATTTTTGTTGAGATAAGCGCGGGATAATTTTATTCTTTTCAGAATAATATAAAAAAGAGGGATCAAATCAATATATTTCTGCTCGGCTTAAGCATATCCGAGATTAGGCTGTTTGCGTTACCACTTGGGATTGAGTTAAGTCCGCATGGATTGATTTTTTTTGTAGGGATTAACCGAGTGTGCTCTCTTACACAATCGTTTGCTTATTGGAACTCAGGGTTGTTCTGCGAGATTAATTTTTCTCTAGCTTTTATCTGATCGGTTTTAAAGCCAACATTCTGAAAGAGTATTTTATCTCGTCTAAATATAGCCAGCTGGGTTAAGGCTGTTCCAAATTGAAAGTCAATGCTCTCGCACTTTTGCATATGAGTATATATGAGTATGCATATTTTTTGTTGTTTTTGTTGTTTGTTGCATTTGTCAAAACTGACTCAGAGGTATATTTTCGAAAGGGCTTTAGGCGGGAAAAACATGCTGAAACTTTTAAGCGGATTATAATTAATGCCGCCAGGCATTTTCTTTCTTTTATCGTTTGCTTTCGCGTTAAGCGCCCTGCAGTTGGGGGTGGGGGGCGGGGCCCCAACACCTAACCTAAGTATGTATTACCCACTACACCTTCCAGCCGTATCCATTTTTATAACCAATCGAAATCTGGCGGACTTTCATCCGTAAATGTAAGTCAAAATAATCCTAATGAAATAAGCCTGGCCCTTGGCGGTAATTTATTTTAACCCTCTTGTCAACCCCTCCTGCTGGCCAAAAATCTTGGGCTGTTCCCAGCTGCAGAATTGGCCTGGGCCAAGGCATTTAAATTGTCTCAACTTTTGTTTTTGTTGCGTAATAAATTCATTTTTTGTCCTTAGACATGTAAAACTATGCATATGTGTGCGTGTGCGTGTGTGTGTCCTTCGACTTAATCCCTTTTGTTGTTGATTTGGGACCATCATCAGGTGAGTTTTTCTTTCAACTAACTGGCCAACCTCAGACTTGAATCTGTCCAGTCGCAGTCTCCGCACTGAATGGATTTTCTTAAGTGGTTCTAAGCTTTGTCTGTGAAGCAAACCAGAAAACATGCTTATACAGAAGAGTTCAGATGCAAGGACTCAGTTTCCCTCTAGTGGCATTAGCACACAGGCTGCTCAAGGCATTGCAGCACTTCATTAGTTTTTGCGAAGAAGCAGGACCCTGAGACAATGGACAACTGCGTCCTGATAATTGAATGCAAGAAGGCGAAACAGGGAGAGAAAAAGCCAGGACCAAATCCTTACAAAAGGATTATGATGTGTATTTTTGGTCAAAGTGGAATCACGACCCTAGTCCACTCGAAACTGGTCCTTGTTGAGTGGCAAATGAATGTGTTGAGAGAGGCTGTTCGAGTGGGATTGCGAAAATAATGCAAAGTTATGCAATTGAAGAAGAACTGTAGAAATTGACTGATTAATTGATGAAGGATGGCAACGGAAAAACCAGCTCCAAAATGCAAATAAGCATGAAATGTTGAAGAAAAGGATTAAAATTATGAACTCGCAGGATAAGGCAAACACACACACACAGAATGCAGCCATGTGTGCTCAGACCTGCTCCCCCTCGTCCTGCAGGCGGAGTCACAAAAGAAACAGAAACGCTTGCCACAAAAGGATTTTCAATTTGTCAAATACCATCAAGTGGTGGACAAGGACAAGCTTGATGCTTGTTTATAAACCCAAAGGACACAAAAAAAAGGGATTTAAATGTCGATAATATGTCTGCAAACATACACGCACACACACACACACACACAGGGACAAATGTATGCACAAAATGTCAAAAATCAACTTGAATTTGATGAACCAGAAATAATCGCTACAAAAATGTAGAAAAAATTGAAATTAATTCCGTCATTGAATCATTTTGCAGCTTGCAATGTTAAAGAAAAGAACAAAAAAAAGAAGAAAGAAAAATGAACGAAGAGAATTTGTGAAATAGAATTTTGCGACTAACTTAAACTAATTTGAATCGGTTATTTAGTTTAATAAAATAATAATAAACCAGGGACCGTAAATAATAGTTATGAGCTTAAAAAAATTGAAGCCCAAAAAAGCCTCCCAGAAGTGTGGGAAAAATACACATTTTTTTTTTTTTGCGGTAAATTGAAAACAGGATAAACTTATATTTTCAATTTTTTATTTTTAAATTTTTTTTAATTATTAAAATTAATTTAAATAATAAAAAATTAAAAATAATTATTAAATTTCAATTTTTTTATAAAAATTAAACATAACTCTTATTTTCAATTTTTAAAATAAAAATTGAAAATAAGAGTTATTTGTCAACTTTTATAATATAAATTGAAAATAAGAGTTATTTGGCAATTTTTATTATAAAAATTGAAAATAAAAATTGAATTCAAATATCTTTTGAACCGAGGAAGCCAGACCTTATATCAGCCTATATATATGATCTCACATTAATACCTTTCAATTGATATATAATATGTATGTACAAGTGCACGCACATATGGGTCATTCTTTTACAATCCGAACGCCTGCGTCGAGTCAACATTAAATATTAAAAAAATTTGTTTAAATGCATCTTGCAATAATATTTGTTGTTGTTGCAAGAACAGAAGAAATTTTGTTTTTATACACTTGAAAAGTGTGTGAATAGCTCTTTGCTCGTAGCTCTAGGGAGCCGGCTCTCGCTCTTAGCTCACTACACTCAGCTCCTGGCTCTGAGCTGGGAGCCACAGCTCGAGAGCCGGGAGCTATCAACCGGCTCTCGGCCCGTGAGCCACAGCACGTGAGCCGCTCTCGGCTCGTGAGCCCCAGCTCTCTGTTCTACGCTGGGAGCCACAGACTGTGTGGTTCGCGAGTTTTTCTAACCTGTTTACCATGACCGTCGACTTTTTAAATCGCGAATTTATACCAAAGAAAATAAAAAATAGTAAAAAAAATTAAGAACGTTAACAACATTCGCAGCTAACGGATCTCCATGGTAATAAAACCGCTTATTACTTAAGAAACTGCTTTTCAAGTCCACAAATGACCACACATAAGACCATTGCCATGAATTGGACAATACTGAACCGCGATAATTACCATGGAAGACCAATGCTAAAGAATATAGTCAAGACCATAAGAATCGATTCAAACCACTTCCCCCTACTGACAAATCATTAAATCGCGGAAAAATACCAAAGAGGATTAAAAAATGTGATCATGCCAAACAAACTTTACTTTCAAGATAGTGAAAAATCATGTCAGGATCAAAGCATAGGCCCAATATGTAGCTAAGGGGTCTCCATGGTAATAAAACCGCGAAATGCTTAAGAAACTGTTTTCCAAGACCACAAACTATTACACATAACTGCATTGCCCTGTTAATGATAATACCGAACCGCGATAATTACCATGGATGACCAAAGGTAAAGAACATAGTTATGATCTTAAAAACTGTTTCAAACCACTGTCTGTTAATGACAAATCGTTAAATCGCGGAAAAATACCAAAGAGGATCAAAAAATATTAACAATTCCATACAAAATGTACTTCCTATCAAGGGAAAAATGCCAGGATCAATGCATAAGCGCCATTCGCAGCTAAGGGTTCTCCATGGTAACAAATCCGCTAATAACTTAAGAAACTGCTTTTCAAGTCCACAAATGACCACACATATGACCATTGCCATAAATTTGACAATGGAAGACCAATGCTTAACCCTCTCATGCCCGCTGTTACAAGCCCAATAAGTTTTTAAGTGTGTTTTACCATTAGAGTGTTGTTATTAGTCAAGTAACTAGTTGTCATGGGTAGGGTATTAATGTGTAGATCATATATATAGGCTGATATAAGGTCTGGCTTCCATTTTTCGACCGATCATTTGTATGGCAGCTAAAAGAAGTAGCTATCCGATCCGGTCGGTTCCGACATATTAGCAGCGTGCAGACAAAAGAAGACTCTGTGCAAAATTTCAGCTCGCTAGCTTTAAAATTGAGAGACTAGTTTGCGTAGAAACAGACAGACGGACAGACGGACGGACGGACGGACGGACGGACAGACGGACAGACGGACATGGCTATATCAACTCAGCTCGTCATGCTGATCAAGAATATATATACTTTATGTGGTCGGAGATAATTCCTTCTATGCGTTGCAAACTTCTGTGCAAAATTATAATACACTTTTCAAGTGTATAAAAAAACAAAATTTCTTCTGTTCTTGCAACAACAACAAATATTATTGCAAGATGCATTTAAACAAATTTTTTTTAATATTTAATGTTGACTCGACGCAGGCGTTCGGATTGTAAAAGAATGACCCATATGTGCGTGCACTTGTACATACATATTATATATCAATTGAAAGGTATTAATGTGTAGATCATATATATAGGCTGATATAAGGTCTGGCTTCCTCGGTTCAAAAGATATTTGAATTCAATTTTTATTTTCAATTTTTATAATAAAAATTGCCAAATAACTCTTATTTTCAATTTATATTATAAAAGTTGACAAATAACTCTTATTTTCAATTTTTATTTTAAAAATTGAAAATAAGAGTTATGGTTTAATTTTTATAAAAAAAATTGAAATTTAATAATTATTTTTAATTTTTATTATTTAAATTAATTTTAATAATTAAAATTAATTTTTATGATAAATATCAAAAAATAATTATTATTTCTTAATTTTTTTAACAAAAAATTATAATCGTTACGGTCCCTGTAATAAACTCGAACGGAATTTTTTTTAGCACGCTTACAACAGATCCAGTCTAACAGAGACAATCATACAAAAGCTACATCAATAAAGCGCTCAGTTTTTTAACTTGCTGCTACGAGACATATACTAATCTATATTCAAAGAAAAATCATGAATTTTCCAGTTTCAAAACATGAACAAGCCAGAAAAATCTTGATTTAAGTACAAAGTTTTTTGATTCAAAATTTTTTTTTAATAAATTCTTTTTGGTATTGTTAAGCGCTATTCGTGATTTTATGAAGAACTTTTAGAGCTCAAAATAAGCACATTCAGAGAAAAAGTAGAGAATTTCACTCTTAAATCAAGAGCATTAGTTCTCAAAAGTTCGGTAAGAGTGCTGTTTAGAGACACGACCAACCCGGTTGAGCACATGTATAACATATTTTTATTTTACTTCTGAGCACACGGACGACGGCGCGTTAGCTCAATAGGCAATTTGGCATCAGCAAAACCTCTCGTCCAAATCATACTTAATAATACACGCTTTTTGTATTTGTACGCATCTAACACCGACAAACTGCGCACGTCCTCTCTCTTTCTCTCTCAGTTTGCCTCCCCTTTCTCGCCTTGCCTCTAAAAACCAAATTCAGAATGAATTTATCTCGAATCCAAGAGCAAATTTATTTAGATTATTTCGCCAACGCATAAACTTACAATAAACCTTAAGATTAACGGTAGTAAATAAACTATAAGAAAAAGTCCCTAAGTAAATGCTTAACGGCAACGTTGTTACTGTCAAAGTCGAATGTCAACTGGAAGACGATTGTATGTAAGAAGAGCTCATAATAATTGGCATAATTGGCCCTGTGAGTCCCCACTCTAAATGAAACCATGGCTCGCAAAGATCTAGGCGGAACATTGAAGAAATTTTGGGAGATTAGCACAATTAATATAGCCTACTATAATGTCATTTAAAAAAAATAGAGATGCAATTGTTTTCCTATCCTCAAGAGTAGAAATATGAATGAGGCGACATCTACTCAAATACGGCGGTAAAGGCTCGAAAAAATTTAAGTTAGCTAGTGCAAATTTAAGAAATCTTTTTTGCAGACGCTCCAGCCTATTCACATGAACTGCAACGGAAGGATTCCAGATAAGCGAAGCACATTCAACTCTGGAACGCACAAGTAGCAGAGTACAGACTCAACCGTGTATAAGGATCATGGAACTGATTACAACTTAGCTTTACAAAGCCGAGCACTGAATAAGCTTTGGGGAGGATATAATTTAATTAATCAGAAAACAGAAATTTAGAGTCAAATAAATCACCTAAATCTAAGGATCGTACTGTCGCCGTAGAGCGTGATGAGCCATGTTATAAGAGGTAAGATTTTGGCAGCTCGCGTTTGCCATAAGTTACATAAAAGCATTTGCAAAAATTAAGAGTAAACTGTTCTTACAAAATTGTAGACCAAAGCAGGAGCATATCAAGAGCTTTTTTTCTGTTTTTTTTTTTAGAGTGCTTGCACGTCGACAACTATTGAAGGAGTAGTCGAATGAACTTGGTTTGTTCTAAAGGTTTGTATATATTCGGCAAAACTGAAAATGTGGTCTGTCTTACTTGGTCGAATTCGAAGCTGTTTTCAAAATATTGTAGAAAAAATAAAAAAAATAAAAAAATATATGCTTTCTCAAACTATTGATATTTGGAGAATTAAGATTAGAATTTTTGGACTGGACAATGAATTAATACAAGAGCTTTAGAGTTCTAAGACTCAATCAGAAGCTGAAAACTGCAAAGTGCTATAAAAAAGAAAACGGCAGCTAAACAGATCAAACCCAGTATAGGTTTTTGTACTATTTTCACACCCTTTAAGATTTTTTGGGCTTTATTCTTTTGATCATCCTTATTAAGTTTTAAAAGTGTTAGAGAGTAACTCCGCTGAGAGTTTCGTTGTTATAAAAAATTTCAATTTTGAGAAAGATTACATTCATACAGCGGTGGGCACGGCTTTTGCTTCCAAAGCTATGAGAGATATTTTTCGGCAGCTGGCGTCACTCAGACGCATAAGAAATTGCAGACGCTGCAGCGGGGTCCCTAGCCTCGCTTTAGAGTGTGTTACGATAAGCACAAGCAGACGGCGCAGCAAGTGCAATTGCCAACCAAAGCCATGAGAATCGGCATCAACCCGCACAAGCAGACAGCGCAGCAAGTGCTGTGTGCTCCACCATAAATCGCTGACAAGGGTTGTTTTTTCACCCTGGTTTTACCAAGTCTGTTTCCTAAAATCAGGGAATCGGAATCAGGCGTGTTTATCTTTGGCAAAAGTAAAGTGTCAGATTATTCTCGGAATAAGAGGAACCTCTAATTAACTTTCTACAAAAATAATAAAAGAAATGGTCCGGACTCAAGTAATATTGAAGTGATGAAAAAAACTATCTTTCCTGTAGTAGAATACCGACCTTTAGTCTCCACTTTAGAGGAGTCTCCACCTTAGAGGAGTCTCCACTTTAGAGGAGTCTCCACTTTAGAGGAGTCTCCACTTTAGAGGAGTCTCCACTTTAGAGGAGTCTCCACTTTAGAGGAGTCTCCACTTTAGAGGAGTCTCCACTTTAGAGGAGTCTCCACTTTAGAGGAGTCTCCACTTTAGAGGAGTCTCCACTTTAGAGGAGTCTCCACTTTAGAGGAGTCTCCACTTTAGAGGAGTCTCCACTTTAAAGGAGTCTCCACTTTAGAGAAGTCTCCACTTTAGAGGAGTCTCCACTTTAGAGGAGTCTCCACTTTAGAGGAGTCTCCACTTTAAAGGAGTCTCCACTTTAGAGGAAGAAATTAAGGCAATTTTAGGCGACAAACAGCAATTGTAAGAGCTGTCCGGAAGCATTCGTCAAATGCCTAAAGAATATGACTGTCGCTTGATTACCTCTAAGGGCTTTTAAGTCCAGCATTTCTAGAAAAAAAAATTGGTCAACTGGCGTATTCAGCAGAGACTCTCGATCATTGAACCTTTTTAAGAAACTAAATTTATTTTCTTTCCATACTTTAAGGTGTAAAATATGGAAAAATTTTAGAAAAAAGTAGACCACATAATTCACTCAAAAATATAGCATTGAGACTGATGAACACTGCGATCTAAACCTATTTCGACTACTTGATTTATTTTAGACATAGACAAATAACCCAAATGAAATGCTGTTCGGTGGAGGCCAATACCAATTTGAAATCCCCTTCAAAATTTTTGAACTTACTTAAATTCGCATAATTTCTTTCCCTTCAATTGTTTCAACTCAAAGCTGGCCCACCCATTTGGTAAGAATCTTAAGTAGCATGTTGCTCCACTATCGTCATCCAAACAGGCATTGCCACACACAAGCCCGATGTCGTCGTAGTCGTCTCTTCTTGGCCAGGCACAAAGCAAAAGCACAAAAGCGAAAGCAAAGGCGGGCAACCTTAATCACTTTAGTTATCAATATTACTTATTTACGTTGCTTCTACTTAGCGCTTAAGACGCTTTGACTGTGTGTGAGTGAATTATAGGCGGATACATATACCACACACATACACATGTGTGTGTGCATATAGTATATGTAAATGCAGATACTTGGCCTCGTCTCGGCTAGCATTACGTTTAAATCTTCCTGCTTAAAGCCAAACAAAGCCATATTTCTGCAGTGATTCAATTAAAGTGGCAAAGGCATAAAAATGTTAATTTCGCCAGCAGGAGAGGGAGAGGGAGCGGGGGAGCGGAAACGGTGGACGCAAAACGCCTAGTTGGCAGCGGCGGCATTGATTAATATAATCCGCTTGCGAGTTTTGAGGAATTAAGTTACCGAGGAGGAGGCCAAGCGGCGTGCACTCCTCAAGCACCTGGCACAGTTTTAAGTACAAGTTAATGGTGCTTATGCATATTACAGCTCCCCCGCCCCGCCCCGGCCCCACCTCATCGAGGCCATTAATACCCACAACTGATTTTTCTTTTCATTTTTTTGTTGCTGCTTCTTTTTGGTTTTAAATCGATCCAATGGCAAAGCGTCTTTTGTATTTCACAGTCGGTGCGAGTGCGCGGTGGTTTAATCCGCTGCCAATGAACTGCAAATGCGAAGGGTGAGCGGCGGGTGGGGGCAGAGTTGGAGGAGGCTACCCAGATGAGCGGCTTTTCAAGGGAGGAGTGTGCCGGGTTTATTAGTCAACGACGACGACGACGACGACGACAACATCCTTACCCAGAAAGGATGTCGCCGCATCGCATTGGCATTTCTCTTATTTTTTGTGGGCTTTGTCTGGTGGGGATGAAATTTGATCCGGTAGCATTGTATTTTGCATTAAGCGTAACCTTTTGCGATTGAGCTTGTGGCAAGGGTGCGAGTGCGAGTGCGAGACGTAGTCGATGCCCGAAGCGGCTTAATTTGAAGAGGGATTATAATTTGGAATTTCTTTTATTTCCATTTTTTGGGGATTAAGTAGAAATTTCTCAACTAGCTGGAGATCAGAGCGGGGTTAACCCATGCCAAACCACAAAAGCCAAACCACACAAAACACTCAGCTGACAGCTTACCAAAGCAAAAGCAGAACAGAACAGAAACTAAACCCACAAAAGATACGCAGAGTCAACTTAAAATCTTAAACATTTATCCCCGCGTATTATGTGGCAACTCTGGCTAATTGCCAGACTGCACACACACACACACTCACACATGGCAGTTGTTCTGCTGGGAGCTGGAGCTCAGTTTGCTTTTTTTGCCCCCTCCATTTGTCCGTCTGTGTGTGTGTGTGTGTGTGTGTATGGGTATTCAATTTAAGGGGATTAACTGCTAATTTTTTGCGATTTTGCCTCAATGCCAACAACTGTAACTGAGTTGATTTTTTTGTTCTCTGTGTCCAACTGCTCCGAACTGACCAGTTAACACTGTGGGGATAACCGCCTGTGGACTCAGTACTGTGAATACGAAATCAGATAATCAAATTAGTCAAAAGTTGATATAATCTGCGGCCGGGAAAATTTTGAAATAAAAAAAAACCGTATTTTGTTGAAGGGATGAAGGCGGAAATGGAAGTTAAGCTGGCCAAGAATTCTTGCTGATAAGCCATTTCGGTATAAAGCACAAGCGCAATTTCAGATCGTAATTATGATTTAAAATGTAGATTTGAAATTTATTTTCTGCATTTGTTAAATATTTGTCATAATTCTTGAAACTGATTACAATACTTTTTGGTACTTTCCAGTAGAGAACTATTTCCAAATAAAACCTAAGGGAAATGCTGAGCTGTTGAGTAATTATTAAATTACCGTTACAACAAATATGTGTCGATTACGAGTTTTGAATATTAAGTTCATTTTCAATTTTTGCCACACCTCCTGATGCCCCGGAATTTAGAAAAATTTTACATCTCCCACAGTTTTGTACCTGTAATCAAGATTATTTATCGATTGGCCGAAGGAATGATAAAGATCGGCTGAACTATATTCAAGTTATGAACAAAAGACAGTTCGCTGACGCAGCGCTAGCCAAATGTCCACAGTCATCTATTGATCACTTTAGAACAGGGGCGCCCATGCCTATTGCGCATGACACGCATGTGTTGTTGTTCTACGCAAAGGAATAGCCTGCGCGCATTCGATTTGCGCATGCCATAAGCCAGCAAAAAACAAAAACAAATTCTATGCCTGCGCTGTGTTTTGTTGTTGTCGCGCTCTGACCTGCAACAACAACATCATATGTGTCTCTCTTCTCTCTCTCCTATGTCTCTCGCAAACTCAAACCCAACAACAAATTGCTTATGCGTACGGCTGAACGCTTGTCGCGCTATCGAGTTTGATTTGCGAAGCAACGACCACACATACACACAAACAAGAATCGGTTCTCTCTTTCTATCTCATTTAATTGTTATTGTTTGAAATATATTTGGCGTTTGTGTATTGTTCATGGCGCGCTGGTAAGCTCGTTTTGGGCACCCCTGCTTTAGAAAGTCCCCAAAAAATCGTTGTTCAAACCAAGTGTGTTATGTTATGATCAAAGGAATGCTCTCTACAGCCATTTAAAAGCGAGGTTTTCACTGTTCCTTCTAGGAACAACCAACAGTATTTGTATCAATAAAGTAACGTTTTTTAAAATGCTCTATAGATTGCCAACACTTTTCCTAAAGCTGTCTTTAAACTTGTCATTTATCACTAAATCGGTCGGTTGTCAAACTTTTCTAAAGAAAATCTGTTATCAAATATCATTTTATGAAAGAAGGTTAATTTTATTTAATAATTAGAAATATATCGTCAGAAAGTCTCTTAAGAGATATATTGCAAGTGTAAAGGCAGCTAAAGTGCAAAGAAACAATTGATATTCACCTGATTAAAATGAACTTTTGAAAATTATCAATATTTTCATTTCAGTTTGACAAGGAAATGTCTTTCTGATCCAAAATAATATCATTTATTTCATTTTTTTCAAAATGATATATAAAAGGATATAATGAGATGTAAAGAAATATCGATTTGAAATTTTTAACATATCAATTTAATATTTTTTCATATCGAAGTAAAATTGATGTGAAAAATTATCTTTTTTTGTCGGCTTGGGTTAATCTTATTTATTTACTTTATTACTTTTATTTTGCTCTGCAATAGCATGCTGATTTTAAAAAATTTCAAAAGTGTTTCTATTCATGTGAAGTTTGATATACAAATTAATTTTCGTATGTTCTGGAAGTCGGAAACTTTGCCACTTTAATAGCTACTCTTATAATATAAAAACTGCAATTAAAATGTGTTGAAGGTTTTACTTTAAATCAAAATAAAAAATACTTTAGTTGAAGGTTATATTTTCATAATTTTTGATTTTAACTTTGGGGGCTTGCGTCATGGGTGATGTTAAGAAAAATATGTTGGTAAAGAGACAGAATTTTGCGTGTATATGAAAAATTCAACATATGTATCTTTAAAACGAAGAGTGATGTAACAAAACTGATAGCAGATTTGAAATCAGATGAAGCCAATTTCTATGGAATAACAAACATTCATGAAGGGCAAAAAAAGTTGAATTTTGTTGTCCTGTGTTCTTATTGCAATTATTTTACAAACTGTTACCTTAAAACAGGAGATATGCATATGATATTTAAAATTTGTATTTCATTTATTCTTTTCAATCCATACCGATTCAAAAACGATTTTTGAAACTGGTAACAAGGAGCTATGGGAGCTATTAGGAGCTATGTTGAGTAGAACTGCTCAAATAATGATATACATAATTAAAGGGCGACTGATACCAACCAAATAAATGTCAACAAAGTGACCTGAATTCAGTGGAAACAGGAAAATTTTTAAGAAATGAGGTTAAGTAAAAATGGACTATAAGACAATATTTCAGAACGAGACGGACATTCTTTTTACTGAAGAATAAGTAAATTTATAATATTAACAATCTATAACATAATTCAAAATAGCCCACTCTCGAGTCAGCTGTTCTGCCTCTTTTCTACACTTATCGACGCTTATCTTAAAAAAAGCCAAGAGTGAACAAGTCTGATTTACCATATCAGCCTAAACTTGGTTCGAGTACGAACTTGATTCTTGTCCGATAAAATATTACAGACAATGAGATGTTAAAAGATATATTACACACGGGTATGTCCCAGAAATCTCTCGTGATTTTCGCATAAGCGCATGCTTGCCGTTATTTGAGAAGAGCCACAAATATTGCTCTGCTACTGACTAGAGAGAAGCTTTGGAGCTCTACAGAGAATTTTACATTATTGATTAGACTTCAAAAATAAAATGTGTGTGCTTTACCTTTATGATAATCAAACCATCAATATTATAAGGTCTCGTTATGCTTGCGCATAACTCTAATAAGGAGGAACACAACGATTATGGTAGCGTTGTCATGGAGTGGGAGATGTTGGGGCCAGTACAAGCAAGCGAAGGTCGATGATGATATGGTAGTGGTACCATTGAAACAGCTGTACGACCAAATAGCTTCACTTGTGGTGTATTGTGTTCCTCCTTTTTGGAGTTATGCGCAAGCATAACGAGACCTTGAGCCAGCTTAAGATTGATGGTACAAAAATTAAGCGATTTTAAACTCGTCGATCCAAATAAATTTAATGCGGTCTTACTTGCATATGATATGTGTACTAGCCGACCTTTATCTTATTGGTTCAAGTATGTTTAAGGAAATTTTCCATAACGTCTGGATTTTTGGTAGTTTGAGTCCAATTAAGACAGTTTTTGGGTGCGTTTTGAAAAAATTTACAGTTTTCATTTGATTTTTGTTAATATCATACAAAAGCACTTTTTCAAATTAACTATCCCAAAAAGTTTTACGGATTTAATAAGCCAAAATATATAATTTTTAAAAATGTGTTCGAAATGTACTGCCTACAAGTATGCAATAGATATCGTTCATTTTTGGACTGGATGATTTGGAATCAATTTAGAATCTGATCCTGATTTTGAAATGTAAGTGCACTTAATTCAAAGATTTTGAAAAATAATTCGAGCAACTAGAAAAACAAGAATTTGATGATCATCGGATAAGATATTTTATTTTCTCGCAAATACCATTAGCGTAAAACCAGATTTTCAGTCAAACGAATGAAACATAATTGCGGAAGTATAAGAATTGCTTATAAACTGCATCTCGAGTTCTGTAATATTTGAAAAAAAAAGTTTCAAATATTTATATAATATTTTATCATTAAGATCCAGTGACTCCAGTGGCTTGAGGGCCCACAAGCGACAACAAGAGCCGCAGTTGTTCTTTTGTTTTGGTAGCTTTCATAAGATTCGTTATTTTCTAACTCACTCTGCCATATGATCTTCAAACTGATCTTCAACCTGTTCACCATTTATTTTTTATTTTCTTTTATTCACCCAATTTCTTGACCGGGTCAATCCCTGGCTGAAGCCTCAGAGTTAGCTTTCACTTATCATTATGTTCAGTCTAGTTGTTTTTTTTTCTATGTGCATTTTCACAGCCTTTTTCCTTAGTGTTGAGCTCAACGTGTGTTTGGTTTCTTTGTTGTTGTTGGGGCTGGGTAAGAGCGCGGCTTAAGGCTGGCAACTGAGCGAAAGAGGACTCCCCAGTCAGAAGGATGAGCTCAACACGACTCTCCTCTGTTTAAGTGCCATGCATTGTTGTTGTTAGCATCTCGCCTGCCAGCTTTGGTTTGTCTGTGTGTCTGTGTGTGTGTGTGTCTTTGTGTCTGTGTGTTTGTCTGGCAGTGTTCAACTGGGACAACAACAGCAACACAAAACAAAATCTAGTGAACTTCATAGGGATTAGCCTGCACGAAAGCAACAGATTTAAAAGCTTTCGCTCTGCTTTTTAAGTTCATTTGTGCGCTTTGTTGTGTGTGTTGCCTTTGTTGACAAATGCGAGTTGACAGTGGTGTGGCAAATCCCGTCGTCTGCCGTCAAAGTGTTAAGAGTTCTGCTCTTGTTCTTGTGGGTCAGCTCACTTTATGCTTAAGCCTAAAACCAAATTCTTTTAAACACTTTCAAAACACTCGCACAATTCAAAAACCAAAAAACCGTCGACTCGAATAACTCAAAAGCGTCGAAACGGACAACCAACCTTCTTCCAGCATGTTTGGCACGAAACTGAAAACGAAATGCGAGAGTTTCGTTTTGGCGCCCCCATGCAAAGACACGCACACAGATACACAAGCAACGTAAGCCACGTACAGCAACATGTGGCACTCTCTCTCTTGCTCAGACTCTCTCTCTCGGGACTGGCTCTCGCGCTCTCTGTGTGTGTGTGTGTGTGTGCGTCGCTGTGGCCCCGCATTACGCTTATCAAAGTATATCTCAGGGATTATACGAAATGAATGGAATTAAGGATTAATTTCCAAGGGATGTCATTTCGTTTTGGGATAATGCTGTTTGCTTGTGTGTGTGTGTGTGTTAGTATGGTGTGTTGGTGTTGGCAACAGCTTAAGCCATAATGGATTCAGGTTCGCAGTTGCCGTTGCCGTCGACGTCGCCTGGGTCGTTGGTGGGGTTTTAGTTATAAAAATACACCGGAGTTTATAATGCCAAAGCGGGTTATAGAACAGAGGCGTCGCGTCAATTTTTCGGCAAAATACCTTAAGATTAGTGAAATTGGAAGGGATCAGAAAAAATGGTTTGTACAAGAATTCGATTATAAACTCTAAAAATAAATCAAGAATTATGTACTAAAACCAGGAACGACCAATTTTGCGATTATTAATTTCTTTTTTAAGTTTGAAGATTTTTAAATGAAAATATATTCATACCTATCTTCAGGACTCATTTCCGTTTAAATAGTAAAATACATGTTTAATTAAGGGAAGCTCCGAAAACTTACTCCTGAGAACCTGTTCTCTTTAGGTTTATGGTAGCCCCAAAACCGAGTATTATCCCGAAACTAAAGAAATACCAAACGATCATTGGGTTCACTCAACAGGTTTAAGGAACATTCTTAAAACCGTTGCCTACTTTTTGGGATGGTAAAAAATTCACATTTGAAACATTTTTCACTGGTTTTAGATTTATCAATAAAATAAAAATTTTCGAAAGATTTACTTATTAAAAACTGGTAGCAAAATTTATAGCCTTCAGTTAGGCAGATTCTGATTAAGCAACAATTTCAAATTTTCGTATATTACACAATTCAACAAAATAAAATATTTTAGAGTGTGTGTTCAGTGTTTCTAAATTATTTTAGTGTGCTGAACATCAAGTCGGAATTTTTGGAAATTTGAGTCTAAAATTAATAAAAAATTTATTTTTTTGAACTTTTTTAAGAAGCGTTTTGTGGGGAAACTACAATTTAATTTTCAATCTTTTTTGTATTATCGTTTAGTTATAGTTCTTAACTTTAGAATAAGCTGTCCCAAAAAATTCGTAGATTTTTTTAAGCAAAGATATAGCATTTTGTATGTATGTGTTCGAAGTGACCACATTTTTTTCAGCCCATAAGTATGCAATGGCAAATGTCATAAGAATTTAATGCAAATGACTAAAAAACTCTTTTTGTATTGCTTACTTCTGGACTCTGCACATATATGTTACACATATTCAAAATTTCACATCTTGGTTTAAAAAATCTCAGCGTTATTTGGATTAAACTTTTTTGAACCAAATATATGGTACTATAGTTTGATTTATCAAATCTTTAGGTCATATTTTCTCCCAAAAAAGTTCTTGCTATGACCTTGGCTAACCATTTATTGCTGCATGAATCATATATTAAGCATGTGTGATTATCCGTCCTGACGATAAGAATTGGTTGTTGGAGAAACCCCAAAAAAAATATAAAACTTAAGATAAAATACACAAAATATTTCAACATATTTTGAATTTTTTCTCTCCTTTTCCCCCCAAACTCATCCCCTCTGCCTACCGCCCTGGTAATTCGTCTGCGCCTCTGTTCATTATAATACCAAGCGATCCATAAAACGAAGAGTTAAATCCGAAATAATAATCCCGCACGAAATTAAATCCCTCGCCCACGCGGCCAAACCTCAGCCGGCACCCGCTAACGCCCCGCCCCCCCCCCTCCCCCCTTTACCGCTCTTGGCTCCAGTTCTGTTTGCATGGAAAAAAGTTAATCTTCCAACAGCAGCAGCCGCTGTTGCTGCTGCCGCCGCCAAAACGGGGGGTTTGGGTGGCGGAGATTGGACCTGTCACTGTGCGTGGCTGTCTCGCTGTGTGTGGCGCTGCCTGCTCACCTCCCCTCGTCGTTCCACAACAACCACAACCCAAAACTCCAACTCGGCAACGGCATGGCATGCTTTTTGGGCCTTTTTGGGTTGCAGTTGGCAGCAAGGGCAACGCGTCAGCTCTGCCGGTTTAAGGATTAACACAGACACAAACACAGCCAGAGCCCACACACACACACACACACACACACACCAATACGTGGAGCAAAATAAAGCACACGCAATGCCCAGAGCACAAAATCGTTGGGATTAATGTGGGATCTACTTTATTGCGAAAATATGCTTGCCCGGGTGAGCAGAGGAGAGGAGAGGCGACGCGTCCGGGGAGCGTTAGTGGATGATTTGGCCAGGCATTGGACAGCTCGTTGGCGTTGGGCAACCCAATGGATTGCCAGTGACTTAAACGTATTGGGATTACGTTGCGTATGATTCATATGAAGGCTAAAACAACAAAGCAAACCAGCCACTGGCTTAAAAAACAACAACACACACACACATACTTATGAGTGTGTTGGTGCCATTCCATTTATGTATGCCGTATGCTGCATTTGGGGGGCATTCAAACGGATTACAGCACAGCCAAAGCCGTTCCCCCATCATACTGCCCAACTGGCACTCACCATGTGGAGCACACAAATTGAAAATGACCAAAGCGCCTGCCAATATGCTGGCGCCCGGGATAATCCTCTCCTTGGCGATCAATAAAGCCTGTTCAGAATATACACTTGGCGAAATTATTTTGGTCTGAAACTAATGAAAGTTCTTTTTAAGCTATAGCCTAAGCTAACTCTGACCCTCAAAATTGAAGTATGTTAAAAAAAATATTAAATAAAAATTAAATATCTAATCCCATGGGTCCCTGTAGCCCCAATTCGAACGAGAACTGCGTCATGAGAACTGCTTTAGATTAAATTCTTAATCGGTTTTCTGACTTAACATTTGAAACATTTCAGTCTTACGCAAACGACGATGTTAAATTTTAACAAGAGTACACAGAAATGTTTCAAGAAATATCTAATTAAGGACAGTCTTGGGATTAGTTCTTATTTGATTAATGCAAGTATTTATTTCTACAGGAAGAGTATCGCTATCATTACTTCGGCAAATCTGTAAATAAATTTAATTACCTAATATCACTTTAAAATTTGCAACATGAAGCAGAGGAGCTAGAAAAATTTTGCGATTACCGTTTGAAAGAGTGTTAAAATAAAAGAAAGCAGATGACAAACTTGAACATTCTCAATGCAAAAATTAAACGTTATATTTCATTTTTGTTTTGTTATGGCAGTACAAATAAATTGCTAATTCTGTGCTTACTGTCGCCGAATTTATTTATGCACACTTGGTTGAGTATCTATTTGTAATAAATCTGTAAATATGCCAAGTGGGCCAGTGCTGTCAAATGTAGAGAAATGCTCAATTCTGGCTACAAAAAATGCAAATTCTCGTTTCGTAAAAATGCCTGAAATATGGGTCGCTCAAACAAAATTGTGCAAATTTTTTTGAAAAACCAAGATTATTTTCTAATTAAATATTTAATTACCATTACAACTTCTTTCATATAATGAAAAATGATATCGGATATTACCCAGAACCCAATTGGTCCTTAGTGAGAGTTTATAGGTTTAATTATTAAAATAATTGTAATAGTAATTAAATTTATAATTACAAAATAATTCTAAGTATAATCGTAATTCAGTTTTAATTACTCAACCAATTTGTAATGCTAACTGTACTCTAGATACAAGTTAGGTTCTTTTCTTTTTGATTCCTTGCACTGGATTTTGAACTGAACCTTCTAAATTAATTTCTTTGTAAGCCTTAACCCTCACAGAAGCATTTTTTTTTGTTTGTAAAACAGTTGTCTTTTCATTTTTTCAGCAAGTAATCAGTAATTCCTATGTTTTATTAAAGTTTTTGGTAAAGAAAGCAACAAAATGGTTTAAAAAGTGTTAGAGATAAGAACCTGAAAGCAGTTTACTAGAAGCCAAAAATGAAAGATTATAAAAACTATCCATTATGAAAAAATAGAGGCAAGCTAATTTCGGCTCGACCGAAGTTTATATACCCTTGGAGCTTGATATGTGCCTGACAGTTTGTATGGCAGCTATACTATATAGTGGTCCGATTTCGAAAAATTTTGGTGAAATGATGTAAAATCATTAAAAACTTATAAATACGGGCGTTGGGAGCGATAACATTGAAAACAAAAAAGGTTTTCTCACTAAGACTTTTTTTCAGACCTAACTTTTGTATGGCAGCTATACTATATAGTTGTCCGATTTCAAAATGGCTTGGTGAAATTATGTGAAATCACTAAAAACTTATAAATACGAGCGTTGGGAGCGATAACATTGAAAACAAAAAAGTTTTTCTCACTAAAACTAGTTTTTCAACCGATCGTTCCTATGGCAGCTATATGCTATAGTCATCCGATCCGGCCGGTTCCGACAAATGTGCAGCGTATTTATACCAAAAGACTTCGTGCAAAGTTTGGTTACGATAGCTTTAAAACTGACGGAGGAGATAGCATAGAAACAGACGGACGGACAGACGGACAGACGGACAGACGGACATGGCTATATCAACTCAGCTCGTCATGCTGATCAAGAATATATATACTTTATGTGGTCGGAGATGCTTCCTTCTATGCGTTACAAACATCCGGACAATTTTAATATACCCTCTCCAAGGGTATAAAAATGATTGAAAAAAGTACAAAACTTATATGAATGTATTAATTTAAGATTTGTTTTTTACTTTCAAAAACTTAAGGAACTTTAAGCCTTTTGTAGTTTTTTAAAAAATTTGACGTACTTTTAAGTTATTCTGCGTTGTATTTTATGTAGCTCTTCTCATTAGATCATAGACTTCTATGTCTATAATAAATAATATGGATCAAGAATATTTAGGCTGATATAAAGAAATATCAGTTAATTTTTACACACAAGCGCATTGCTTTACCATGGATCAGTGTCCGGCACGCCCGTATCTTTTGTGTATCCAATACTGCTCAGTGGCAGCGAGCGAGATGAACATGAAAAAAATACACGGAGGACGTAAGCCGAAGATAAGTCAGCGTGACCAGCGCTGATTAGTGAATGCTGCAAGTAATTCATTAAAGTGCTCTAATGCGTTAGCGGCTGATTGTGGACCGCCAAAAAGTAGCCCGGACCAAGGCATACTAAACAAGGTAGGCTCACTCGCTCTCTTTCTCTCTTGACAACTTGTTAATTTTCAGTCAGTAAGCAACTGTTGTAAGCAAAGCATCTCCGCGGACGAATTTTTTGTGCTTCACTTAGTAGCTAAGTAGGCTTTGTATTGAAATATATTACTCTCTCGCTCTCTTTGACACAAATATACGGAGTTCTGAGAGAGCGAGTGAGCCTACCTTGTTTAGTATGCCTTGGAAAAAGTTTTATTTGGGCGGTCTGGATGGGTTTTTGCACTATTGCAGGAACTATTGAGGAAGGGTTCCTTTTGGAGGAGGATCATTAATGGTTTGGGCTGACATTTTCAAACACTCACATGAACTCCAGGGAGTACCTGGAAATTTTGCAAGCGAATCTATTGCCATTTCTTCGCGGTCAAAGGCCTCATAAGTTCATTTTTCAACAGGACGCATCGATGCACCGTATGAAGACAATAATGTTCGGTTTTTGGAGTGGCCCGCCTGCATTTGATTCTGCAGCAGCATTCAACACTACAAAACAATTTTTGATCAAAAGCAAGCAGCAGCAGCAGTCGTCGCTTTATCATTTTTGATTTTGCTGGTCTTTCGGTTCCGTTTATAAGTCGAATCAAAAGCACGTGTTCGCTTTTAGAGTTCGACAGCAGCACCAGCACCACAGAAGTCTCTCACATCTCTTTCCTGTTTTTGCATTTTGCCGGCGCAATATTTCTCTCAACTCACACAACAAATCGAATTAAGAAACACCAAAATTTAACTCAACGCAACAACAATATTGGTTTTTATTAGCGCATTGTTGTTGTTACCTTCAACCGAGCCGAGACGAATAACGGTAAATGCTTTGTTGTGTGTGCAAAATGGGAACAAAGTATTTTGCTTAGTCAGGATATACGAAGGCTCTCAGTTCCAAATAATAACGGCGTGTACGACATATTTACTAAAATATGCTCAGAGGACTCCTGCATTCAACCTAGTTTCTTATTCCCAACCGGAAGGATCACGGTCCTGGGGGCGATCCTTGCTTTTCCTAGTTAAATGGCTGTGTTCACCAGCACAATCGATCACAAAAATATAGATATTTTTAGTTCGATTGTTGTGGTCAACGAATGTGATGTGCAATTATGATTGCTAATTGCAGTCAGTTAAAATTAAAAGGTAACTTTGACTTTAACTAATCCTGCCTGGAGACAAATTGTTCCTCCTGCTTAATAGACCCAGTTTAAACTTTGCCTCTGAGACCAATTTGCTCTTAAATTTATTCATTGATTCGAACTGGTTCGATCCCGGTCCAACTACCTTAAGTTTAGCTCCTTAGGGTGTTAATAAGCACTTCTAGCGAGTTCCGTTCTTTCTAAATACTTGTGAACAGCCTGAAATTCTTATCGAAACGGAACTATGCTTATGAAGGGATTTCCTTCTTTAAGAACAAAGATACTTTCCTTAGAGTGTAGTTGAAAATTTTGTATTAACATAATACACCCAAATTTTTGTGGCGGTGCACTATATATCTAAAGGCAGAGACTGAAGGCGAAGTTACAGACATCGACTTCTGTGGTAGTCTGCGGGCAGCTTGGCATGTGATGGGATTGGCATTGGGATTAGCATCCCCCAGGCTCAGGCTGCCAAACTCTGCCATGTCTGGCCCAGGTCTAACCCACCTGGCGCACACTCACACACACACACACACACACACATACACACATTAGCTGGCGGCCTAATCCCAACGTCGCTGGCATTTGGCATAAAGCAAAGGCAAAAGCACTTCAAAAGCAAAAACAGGAACGAAAACGAAAACAAAAGCTTAAGCAGAGGCACAAACTGCAACTCGCATAGCGTATAGCCTGGAAACGTGAAACTTCTCTTCATTTGTGTCTGATGGGATTAGGGCTAAAGCCAGATAAAGGGATAAAGGATTCGGCAGAATGTCGTGCCCTTCGAGGAACTCTCAGACAGCCAAAGTTCGTACAAGTTTTTGGCGCCAAATTCGCATGCAAAGCAGACGCAAGGACGAGAGAAAACAACAGAGAGCAAGAGGGAGAGAGAGAGAGAGCAAACTCTGTTTGCCGGTTTCAGGTTCAGTTCGGGGGGATAAGTCGCAAACTTGATGCTTTCGCCTAATGTCCTTGGGTTGTTGTAGTGGTTGCTACTCCCTGCTCCTGCTCCTGCCCCTGCCCCTGATGTTGTTGTTGATGATGATGGTAATGATGATGATTTTGTTTTCGCTTGCGGATTATAAACGTCCTTGTGCCCAGTCGCAATTCGAAAGCGAGCTTAGGGATTTTCCTAATACCCTTAATACCCTTTATAGACGAAATTCAACTCGATGCGTGTGTGTGAAATTAAAGAGACTTCCAGGGGACACCATTTTGGGGGGTTTATACTAAATTCAGCTATAAACAGGTTATTTAGAGCACTTTAATTGTACAAAATCGGCTTAGACTAATAAGATTAGAAAATTAAATTTTCGTGTACATTATTTTGTTGAGAATATACAAATCGTTAGCAAAATTTAGATTATAAACAATTTGAGTGTTTCAGTGACCTTTTTTTGATCAGCCGTCATGGCCTATTATTGTAGATAGCCCAAGACTGCTGATGATTAAAATGGGAAATTCGTGAAATTGTACAAAACATTGTACGTCAATTTTCCAACGCCTAAGTTCCTAGCTTCATAAAATAATATTTTTCTCTATACTCTTCATCCTTCGTTCATTTTCTATGCTCAAAGCAAACACCTGACTTAAGTATTAAGATATTAAATTCATAACCATTTTCTGAATCCTCTGCCTAATTACAATTGCAAGTGCATGAAACATGCTTAAGGAAACCCAAAATATAATTCCACTTTTGTATTAATACACACACACACACACCACACACACACACAGCCGCACTTAAAATCCTGCTAGTTCTCCAAGTTAACGTAAGTGATTTATCGCTTGTTATTTCAAAATTTCTGTGGCTGTTGGCGCTTTAAAGTGTTTTGATAATCACGTGGCATAGACTGCTGTTTGGCTGCTAGAGAAGAGTATTTATTCGATTATAAGTCAGCCCGCCCCGCCCCGTCCCAACCCTCCACAACCGCATCCAAAAACCGAATCAGAATCAAAATCAGAGCCTGGCCCTGGCCCCACATGCGTTGCTCGGGAAGACTTTAAGCCGTTCGTAATGCGGCCCAGTTGAGTTTATGCACAACACACAAAAGGTGCCCCCAAAGGATGCACAAGTTGTGTGTGCCGCCTGCTGCTGCTTCGGCTTGGCTGGTGGGCAGATGAGCTGAGTCTGACTGGGCAGGTTCAGGTTGGAACCGATACGATTCGATTCGATTTGCTCATGTTGCAAACATTTAAATCCTTAAAATTTGTAGTTGGAAGCTGCTTCATCGCCTGATGTGGTGAAGTGGGTGGGGGGGGGTGTGCGTAGGGTTGTCGAGAGTCCAAACAGATAAACTGGGCTGCCACTGCAATTTCACTTAATCTCTGGCACCATATGTGTATTTTACACACGGCAAACAAATTGTGATAAATTTTCGAACTTTAACCCAAAAATGATTGAAAAAATGGGAAAATTTGAAAAAAAAAACATTGTTGAATATAGTTATGGGTTATTTTGGGTGCCCTATTTGCTCACAGTTCAAGGCAAAACGGAAGAAGCACATTTTTCAAAAAACTTCTTTTAAATTACTCCAGGAAATCATCAAAAAGTTTGCTTTTAGATAAGTTTTAACACAAAAGTCACCTTTAACTTTATAAAATGCCGTGAGTTAGCTACACAAATTTATATTTGGATGCAGCTTTAAGCTGTAGATCTTTGAATGGATCAAGATAGTTAGAGAAGCTCAAATTAGTTTTTGAGGTAAAACAACTTTAATTTCGGTACGGATGATAATAGTAGCAGTAAATTTTGATTTCAGCGTCACGTGACGCTGTGAACAGGAGTGAAAGAGGTGGAAAGGGGGGTTAAGTGGATTAACAGTGACTAAAAATTACCAAACAGTGACTTAACATTGACTAAACAGTGACTGAGCAGCCAACTGAATAGTGACTGAGCTGTGATAAAACAGTGACTGAATAGTGATCTTAAAGTGACAAAACAATGACTTAAGAGTGACTTAACAGTGTTAAAACAGTGACTGAAGAGTGACTTAACAGTGACTAAACAGTAACTTAATGGTGACTGAACAGGCGACTAAATAGTGACTGAGCTGTGATAAGACAGTGAGTGAAAGTGACCGAACAGTGACAAAACAAAATACACTAGCCAGAAATTCCACAACTAAGCAGCCCTGCCCCTTACTATGTAATTGTGCAATATTTCTCCGGTTGAAATGAGAGCTTCTAGTGTAGAAAATTGACATTCTGACAAAAAAAAATCAGGTATAGTGTCGGCGGAACAACACGAGCCAGTTATTGATTTACCAGGAGAGGAATCTTTCGTATCCAAATTAAAACGTAAGAAAGCAAATACTGCCATTAATAGAATATGCGAAAACGAAGCGGGGCTTACAGCTACGCGAACGTCAGTAAGCACAAGATTAGGGAAGATTAAAGCTGGAGACTCAAAAATTAGAATGGCATAAAACCATGGAGGAAAAAAGTTCGAGTTGGAAGGAGGAACAGAAATCCAGGAACAGAGAAAAATTGGTACCGAATTTAAGCTTAAGAAAATGGAGCTAGATCAACGAAAAAATTTGCTTAAATATGAACTTGATATTAAAAATGAAAAAATATAAACATTTATTCAAACATTAAATTATAAATTGCTTGTCGCTTTTCTTCGTGGGTTGGGATATAATTCTCGATCTCTTCGTTTTCATTCTCTGCTTGTGTTCCCTCACGATAAAGAATTAAGATATTGTGTAAAATGCAGCACACGGTCACGGTCACCCACTGGCAAAAAAATGTTCGGCTCCTTTTATCAGTAATTCTCACACGCATTTCTTTCGGGCTGCAGAATTGTTTTTTTTTTACACTCCAAAGCAATTTTCAATGCGCACGCGATGTTGACTGTGACGTCTTTTAAAACGGTTCTGATTTTCGATCTCCATGTGATTTGAAATACTTCGATATGGTGGAATTAAGAAATTATACAGAGAAATGCTTCCCGGATATCTAACCACAATACCCAATTTATGATCGCAAACCGCCTGCAGTTTTATAGCATAAACTCGTTTACGAGAGTAGTAAGCAACGTGTTTTTTTGGCTTCTCTGCAAGTTTGACCTCCGTTCCAGTACGGCAGTTTGTGAAGCGTCTGTGACACAAGCAGCTGACGCTCAGATACATCTGGCCAATAGAGATACTCCTTTATTCTTCCGAGAATAGCACCAACTACTCTATTTGTTTCCTTAGATAATGTTTCACCGTCGCCGACTCCGATAGATGCAATTTTCGCAATGGAACCACTGACGAGACCAGCCGGAACAATACAATTGCAAGCTGTTAATCAACTTTACACAACTTTTTTTATATTTTATTTTTTTGACAAGTTGAAAACAAGTAGAAGAAAACAACAATTCAACTGGCATGTTGACAAAAAGGGTTCTTCACAATTGAACATGTTGAAAATTCATCAACTCAACTATTCCGTAACTCAACTGGGGGTCGTGAATACCTATAGTATAGGTATAGAATTAAAAGATCTTGTGATTTTGAAATTGAGCCCCTAAATTTAGCATCATGTTTCACATTAATGCATTGTGAGTGTCAACGACACTCACACCTTTTTTTAGTCAATAGAATTCTAATGGGCAGACGGTTTTTAGTAAAAGACTTATTGGTCTCTGCATTAGCAAGGGGACGAAATATCTCTTACTTATACAGTAGGGCCATTTTGGGTAAAGCTTCGATGGAATTTCCAGCGCTGACATAATGAGGCACAGATAAGGATATATAGCCTGAACTATTACGCAAAAGACAACGCTTCTGTCAGAAATTAATCAGCTGTACGCTGTCACTTACGCTCTCGGAGTACATTTAAGAATATGTCCATCTCGCTTTAACACCTGTGATTTTCTATGCGGACTGTTGCCTTACTTCACTCAATTAAGAGGCTTCCTGGAGAAAGCAAATTGTGACTTGCACTAGACTGGCACAGGCTGCTGCTGATCAAACCGGGCGGTTTCTGAAACAGCTGTACAGTCGACCAGCCTTCTTTGTGGTGCTTGCGGTGGGTAACTACATTTGCATAGTAAATTTTGCTTCCCTTGCCTTTTTTCTTTGAGTGAATACTCAAAAATAAGGGTGTTTACAGTTTAAAACTGTATTAGGCGGTGCTTAAATTAAACAAAAAAGGAGAAGGTCAAGCTAACTTCTTCTTTGCCGAAGTTTTTATACCCTTGCAAATGTTTTAATACATCAGAGTTTACGAACGTCAGCATTCAAACATTCCAAATCTGTGTAAAAGCGTATAAAACTAATATTTGTCGAAGCGGAAGGCGTTTACATTAAAACCAAACAAGTTTTTTCACAAAAACCCACTTTTCGACCGATAGATATGGCAGCTATAAGATATAGTCATCCGATCCGGTCGGATCGACAGACAGACAGACGGACGGACAAAGCTCAATCGACTCAGCTCGTCGCCCTGATCAAGAATATATATAGTTTATGGGGTCGGAAATGAATATTTCTATGCGTTGCAAACTTCTGGGCAAAATTATAATACCCTTTGCAAGGGTATAATGATGGGTGGTGTTTAATCTATATAAACGTGTTAATAGGCGGTGCCTTAAGTATGGAATAGTAAAAGGTGGTGTTCACCCTGTTATAATGAAATGCTAGGCGGTGTTAACAGTATGAAATTGCGGTGGTAAACGATGTTAACAGTATAAACACCGCATTAGTTATTAAATTTAAAATATTTAAAATGCCTTTATTTGATTTTTCGCTCGGTGTAACTCCTGGCTGTGTGGCTTAACTCAATCAGCATCACCTGCTCACACACATCTGCCCTGTGCTAGCTCCTGGCTCCAGTGGCTGTCCCCAAATCATGTGTCTCTGTTTGTGCATTGCCGAAGACTCTTTTTTTTTTTTTGTTCCTCTATCGTGTTGTTGTTTTCACAAATCCCTTTTTGCTTATAATTCGAAAATGTTGCCTCCTGTTGCTTTTGGCATTTATTTGAATTTGTATCTGAATCTGAATGTATGTGTGGTGTCCAGGTTCTGGTGTCTCTGTGTCACACATATTGTGCTCAACTTGGCCCATGGATCGGTGGCTAAATCCTGTGTGTGTGTGTGGTCCTCCGTCGCTTAACACTTAAGCTGCAACCAAATCAACCCAAGCACCACCCACCTTGGCATGTCTATCAACCCACAGCTTAGCCTTAGTAGAGCTCCTAAAGTCCACATGCAACTGGGTGTGCTTGGTTTGCGTGTGATTACAAAACTAGGACCGCAACTCCTTTAGCATTTGGAAGATGGCTGCTTATGCATAACCGACCGATCGAATGTGACGCTTATTTTTGAATCCTCGAACACACACACACACACATGCACCCCTGGCTTATGACAAATGCTCCGCCTGCTCTACTTTTCAATGTGTTGGACCCCAAAAACGCAACAATGATACAATAAGCGGAGGGGTCAATTGGTTGGGGTCGGGGCCAGCTCTTCGTTCTCTGAACGAACGCGTTGATCCACAAACGTGTCGTTAACTAAGGCGCAGTGATTTTCAATTGCAATACGCGACCCACACACACACACACACACACACAGAGTCACTGGCACGTGTGTGTATGTGTGTGCATAAGCTTATAGGTGCCAAACGACAGCTGCAACCTCTATAGAGTAGGGTTGCAGTATACACTGAGAACAAAATTGAGTAAAAAACTTTTCAAAATTACTGAAACTTAGAATAGTCCCAAATTAAATCCGATTTACTTTTGAATTAAGTAATTGCATTCTTAAAAGCAAAAATAATAATTTGAAAATGTCCGCCAACATTTTAATATATCTGTGTTTTAGAGTTGAAATCGAAATATTCTAGATTTAAGAATTTCTTTTATTATTTGACGATTTTACATTTCAAGGGTTTAATTTCCTTTAGTTTTTCTGAGTGTATAAACAGCGGGCTGGACGTGGGCGTACGGCTTGCATATTGACAAGTGCGGCCGTTTGGGGATTTATTAAGGCTAAAGTATGAAAATTTTGCATACTAAACGCTGCATAAATCGAAACGAAATGAAATGAAAGAGAAGTGAACAAATAAAAATAGCCCCAAAAATGAAACCTCTCTCTGTCTCCATGCTGGCAACTGTAACGGGGTTTTGGTGTGTGTGTGTGTGGAGAGGGGCAGGATAAATATCGTGTTGCGTCGCTGAGCAGCTTAGGCGCCATAAACACGCACACTCAAACAGCAAAACAAACGAAATAAACAGATTTGCATACACGCACACACACACACACACACACACACACATGCACGCACGCAAAGATATGAATGCAGTTTTGCCATGTTAAATGACAAAAATAACAACAATACTGCATCCACATCCACTTCCATAGCCAGTTTTGTTGTGCAAATCCTCAAAATATGCTACAAAACCCATTACACACACACACACAAAGGCTGAGAAGGAAACAGAGAGAGAGGAAGACAACAATATTCAAATCTAATGCACGTTTCAGGCCTGAATTGGCTGCCACCCCCCAAAAGAGATAGCAGGGGTTAAGCTTAAGTTTGCCTCTCAGAATAAAGCAATTTCGTTCAATTTATATAAAGACCTGGTGCCCGTTAAAATCAAAGTACATTAATTTACAAAATTTAAATTTAGATTAGTTGAAAATTTACTTCAGTCGAAAAAGCTTTAAAATGAAGAATTCCTTTTAAGTAAGAACGCTTTAAATAAAGACTTAGCCTATTTTCATTATGATTACATATTTTGAAATTAATCAAGTTTTTTTTAACGTTTTTAAAGCATTTGTAAACATTTTGTTAAAAAACAAATTCTGTTTTCATGCCCTTTGTGAGATTTGAACCCAGGGCTTTGCAGATCCTAATCCTATACACCATTGCTGTTAAGATAGAATAGACAGCTTAAAGCAAAATTGTCAAAACCTTAGGGGCGACTGGACACTTATTTTCTTTTGGAGAATATCTATACTTATAAATCTGTAGGCCCGACTGACATTTTTTCAATCCACAGCCAAAACTGCTTATCCTACAGTTCTAAGATTTGGCATAGACCACCTTCGTTTAGTAATGCAGGCGCGCACTAATAAGGAAAATTTTAAAAATTTGTCCGCGAAGTTGGTGAAAAGGACAAAGAAAAGTTTGTATGGCTGTAGCGCTCAAGCAATATTGTGTAGGTAGTGAAAGAGTGGAGAGCGTAGGAATAGGAAGGGTTGACGAGGGGTAATAGAAGAGAGTTAAAATTATATAGACGGTGAGAACTTTGTCAATTTTGGAACAGCAAATAAAAAAACTTCGTTTCAACTTTTTGAAAACCTTCGAAAATCGGAACAGGCCTGATTGTCTCTTTAATTTTTGGGAATCTTTACGTTCCCAATTATGATGATGATGATGTGAAATACACAATCTTTATATGCTGTGAGCTTGAAGCAAGCAGTGCTGAGCTCAAGATAAAGAACCAATATCCGAATTGATGGCGGTAGCAGTAATTTTCCATAAAACTTGAAAAGTCGATCATCTATTACAGCGGTGAGCATGAAATTAAAGTTTGGAAGCCGTCTTACAACAACGATTGCGCACTTTATAGCTGTTGCCCTGTATTGTTTGTTGATCACAGATGATCGGAGCAATGGGAGCTAGGGCTTTCTCACCGCTGATCTATCATTTTAATTTTTCCACTTCAAAGGGTCAACTTTTCATAGCTTCGTCCTTTATTTGAGGAAACTTAGGGCAGAAAGGCTTAGGAGGATTTTTCTTAAAGGCCTCGTTTAAAATACTTCTGAAAGAGTTTTATAAAGCTCATACCTCTGATAATTATTTCTTGAACTGTGCATAAGATCTCATAAATGAGTTATATAAAACCACACACATTGGTGAAAATAAAACTCTTAAGCTAACGTTATTTTAAAAAAGTAGCTATTAAAATATTCTAACACATTATAATTATATACAAGAGCAGTGGCTCTTAAAACTACTGCAAAAAGGATTTTTACTTTTGCAGAATTATGTGTGAGTTTCAAATTTTCTGTATCTGATAAGGAGCCAATTGAAGCTAGGGAGAGGTATATAGGAATAAGCATCTAGCTATAACACTCATAGAAATCTAGAACGAATAATTTAAGTACGAACGCTCTTGAAAAAAAATCTAGTCGCACTTGAATTTTCAAGAATTTCGCTCTTGGAATCGAGACAAATTCATTCTCAATGTGGTTCTATAGGCAAGGGGAGTGAGGAAACGCAAACTTTGAGAGAATAACGTTGGCCGCGCTCTTTCAAAGAGAGACAGCGCATAAATATGCTTTCGCCGCTACTTGTAGTTTATCGACAATAGTCGAGTCGGTTAAGCTGCTCGTCCAACTTGTGTTTCGTCTTCGGGTACCGAGTTCAAGTCCCAGTAATAAGTAAAATAAAAAATTTTTATCTGTATTACTAACTCAAAATCAATCACATTTCGAAAAAGTGGTGGGGTGGCTTGTGGTGGGGGGCGGGCCGCCCGGCCCCAAAAAACGTCGGTCTGACGGGTGTCCCGGGGTCTCGGTCGTGTCTGTCACACCCAAACCCCCACCCCACCCCTTCAATATATTTTTAGTCTTTTATATTGAGAATTATTAGTACTTGGATCAAGTACTGAAACTCTTGAGTCAAGAATGTCGGGATCAAAAATTCACTCTTGGATCAAGAATATTGCTCCTGGATCAAGAATTTTCACTCTTACCCTACTTTTGAGAACGAATGCTCTTGATTCAAGAGTGAAATTCTCTATTTTTTCTCTGAGTGAACCTAAGAAGGATGAGGATTTCTTCGCTTTCTTGATAAATATGTAATGTTCCCTGCCTACACCCTAAAATAATAAAAAAAAATCAGGATAAGCTCGTTTCAAAGTATGCAACCTTTATTTTCTTTCCTTTTATTTATGGCAGGATCACAATTTATATTCACTCGAAAAAGTTTAAGTTGTACAAATTCTGTTAGAGTTAAGACAAATATAAAACAATTAACATGTATGTTGTGGCCAGAGTTAAGTCAAAAGAAACCAACATTTATACTTAAAATCATAGCATACTTTAAAGGGCATTTATCATTGTGTTATTTTTTTTTTGCTTTTTAGCTAAAGCGGGGATTATCAACCAATCTTTTGGTGAAATAAAATTTCATTTAATTGGATGATAAGTAGATGGCACTATACGGAAATTCTCATCGTCTGAATTTGGAATCTCATTAAGTATTTTTTTAATATTGAACCTTGTGACATTGGTTTATCAAATAATAAGAGAAAAACTAAACACCTTTTCATATATTTTCCCTACAAGTAGACTAAATTTAAATCCTTTCCTTTTAGCCAACTTATTTTCATACTCTGCAAAGGCAAATCCCGTATATTGTGGCCTGCCTTTAGTCAAAGAAACCATAAATTGGCCCTAACTTTAACCCAGTTGTCTGTGGCCACCTGTTGAATGGTGAATCACGCAAACACACACACACACGCACAACCGAAAGAGAGCAACGCAGGTTACGTATACGCCGCGAGTGCCCAAAGCAAGCAAACAAACCGAAAGGAACAAACTTGGTCTGTTTCCTTCCGCTTGTCTATCCACAAGGGCTCCACAAGTGCCACAACGCCCTCGCACAAGCGGTTGGAGGGGGGAAAACGAAATGTTTGTTTGCTCTGCTGGCACACACATACACACAGATACACCAGCAGACACATTGAATACAAAATAAACGTTATGAATGCTTCATATGCTTAATCCAGGGGATTTCGATGCATACATACGAGTTGGCGAGTGTGTTTGATGCTGAATGGGGATTGTGAGATGTGCAAGTGGATGTGTGTTGGTATGCAAAAGGCTTCTGTATCTGTCAGATACCTCTTGCGTAAGCATTTGAAACCGAGATACAGAGACATTCACAAAACTATTGATGAACTAAACAAGATTATCAGGTCCCAGACTGAAAGCAGCGAATGTAGTAAATATGTGAGATGTGTGGAATACGTGTTAAATGCCAAATGAACTTTCTAGGGATTAGGTTGGATGGAGTTTGTGCTGTGCCATGTGTGGGGTTGTATAAATTGGGATTAGTCTCGGAAATGCAAAAGGATTTCGTCCAGATTTATAATTTCTTCTACTTACGATTCACTTTGCTAACATCAAACTCTCGACGCGACTCCAAGGCCGGATGACTGAGCAACTTTTCCGCCTGCTGTTGGGCCTGTTGCACGCCCACTGCCATGCCCAGAGCAGCTGGTGGCAAACACGAAATGCTACCAGTGCGTTCCTCACGCTCACTTTTCGGTGTGGCGGCCAATGAGGCATTCTGACTAGATGCCGTGGAGGAGGACAAGGCTGGCCCCTCGCCGGAAGTCTGCACGTGCTGCTGCTGCTGTGGAGCCAACGAGGCTGATGGACTGCTCTCGGACGAACGACGGCCAGCCGATAAGGCCAACTCCACACTCCCTCCTCCTCCGACTGGCTGTTGTGGTGGCTGATGATGCTGGTGCTGCTGCTGCTGCTGATGATGATGATGCATCTGCAGTTGGGTAAGCTTCTCTTGGACTCCCTGCAATGAGCCCCGTCTAGTTAGCTCCTCACCAGCCACGCCCACCTGATGTGTTGGCGATAGAGAATGTTCCTTCTTTACAGCCATGTCAACCAGACTGGCAGCGGCCGAGGGGGATTTGGCATTCGCAGCGGCCACCACAGCAGCCGCATTTGCTGCCCGCGTCAAAGCCAAAGCCTGACTCTGTAAGAGCAGAGAATAAAGCAGAAAAAAGACATTGGTTCAATTGAGTTTTCGTTTGTTTGCTTAGCTAAGTGAAATTTGTCCGATCTCCGACAAAATAGAAAACCAACCCAAATTTATTTTATTGATTAAGTCAACAATGGGCCAAGGCCCCATGACAGGCGTTGATTTCTATTGATTTGCTGCGTTGTTTGCTTTCTATAATTTAGCAAGTAATTTGCTGCACAAATCGTGGCGAATCACGAAATTGTCTTTAATGATCCCCCGAGATCGTTGCCGAAGCGTAACTAAATTAATGTGGCCTCTCTTCAGTCCATTAAAAAGAAAAGGCGAAACAAAAAACCAAAAAACGCAGAGCTTGAAAAAGCTCTTTCACAACAAGTGGAATCAAAGAGTGGCAATTCGAATAACGAAATCAACAAACAAAAAAAAGAAAAAGAAACGAAAATAGAATTGAAATTAGCCACGGCATTTGGAAGAATCAATGCTGATTAAAATTGTCTGGGTTAGAGTTTGAAACTGAGATCCAGGCAACATAGGGAAAGTGCGGAAGAATAAGATGAATTGGGAAACTGTTGGCGACCGTGCTAAGGAGGGCTTTGTTGTCGATATCGATAGGCACATTAAGTACAAAAGTTTCAAAGGTTTAAGAGTTAATTTAAAAATTTTATAGTTAACTAGCTGACCCGAAAATAGTTTTTCTGCCATATAATTTGTTTTTTTTTTGTCTATATGCATACAAAACTCATGCCTTTTCCTCGTTACGACTTTGCTGCTGTGTTTTCCCTCCAATTCCCAACCACTTCCCCATCCTACTCCCTTCCCACCCAAATCCCACATCCAAACCCTAACATTTCGCATGACGGCCCAAATAGCCACCCCTACATGTTGCTGGCAGTGTTTACTCTTACACACACAAACAGGCCAAAGACCGTACCGGCGATAAATCTAATTGTAAATTTAATTATTGGCAAAGAGACACTGTTGTGGATTCATTTGGATAAACTTTATCTTAAAATTGTATAAAATAATAGAACATATTATAAACAATTTCTAAAGTATCAGAAAAATATTATTGACTCTATAAATAAATGTATAGTTAGAAAGGACACTGAAAACACGACGACTATATTTAAGTCACGGTCGTACATTTCATATGAAATATAAGTTGTAGAGTTCATCGGAATATAACTTAGATATGATATGGGCGCAATAGCTTCGTCCAAAACAATTCCTAAGCGCTCAAATTTTTATTCTAACTCCGTCCTCAGTATTCACCGGATAACGCTCCTTTTGGTTAGCGATGGTTCGGATGAGCGATTGTCAGGGGCCGAAGACATTTCACTACTTACACATACACGAGCCGAACGCATGACAAAGCTGAGGTCAAGAGAGTTCTTCAGTCGCGAATGACGAAAGCAGATTATCAATGACAAATTGCTTGGCTGATTTACTTCCAATTATTTTGAGAAGTCATATACTGGGTCTTTGGATTACCTCAAAATATGTGTTACCCAACGCTAGATCCTATGCTTCCAGAAAATTCTAAAAAATAGTGCCTAGTATTGTGTAACCATTTTTTCACAATAAAGACTCGAACTTAAAAAAAAATATAGTGTGGTCTAATTTTTTTCTTCCAGGGATTTAAGTGGCTATACATATGTTTCTTCAATGTTTGACTCATATGTGATTTTACCGAAAAATATATTTGGCCTTTATGAATTTATTACTTCAACTTGCGATTTTATAATTCGTTTTTCATGGTAGGGTTTTCATTGAGCAATTTCATGATTACTTAATTTAAGCCCCAGCCTTGGTGTTCTAGTCAACTATATTAAATACATATACGGACTTAATGCTCAAAAATGTCTTAAGTTATATTTTATAAGATGTATTTTAAATTTTTTATATTATTTTTATGTCACGTCACCGAATTAAGCATTATAATTCATCGCTTTGAGTTCAGAACTTGTACTTGTACTTTTCCTCTTTTTCCCCACCCTTTTTTCCTCCCATATTTATCACTGTAAGACCAACACTGTTAACCCACTGTTAACTCAAAGTCAACTCAGCTTTAACCCACTCGTCAATTCATTTTAAATTCAAATTTACTTTCCCTCTTTTTCCACCCTCTTCACCCCTTTCAGCATCCCAGTCCAAAGACTCACACCCCCACCTGCTGCTACGGCAAATGGCAAAAGCAAATTTCAAACACAAAAGCGTATCCAAAGAAATCTGAAGCAAAGACAACATTTTGCTCGTTTTAGTCCCTCAGTCAAACGTTCGTAAAAGAGTTTACAATATTGATTAACCCACGACTGTTTTCCAGATCTCTTTCAATGTACTTTAAGAACTTTAATTTTAACGTAGGCCAACAACTGGATGATGAACTCAAATAATAACATCAGTTGAAGGACCTTAAATATTCCCATATATTCAGCCCACAAGCCAAGGCTTGTGTCAAGAGCTCAAAACAGATTTTCAGTGGCTGGCCAGCGGTCGATGAAGTAGGCTAGAATTGATTTACGCCGCACAAAAATACACTTATTTTTGCGTTTCTCCTTCTGACTAACACTAATTTAGAAGTAGCTTTTTCTACTACCGCTTAATCTTGTGCGAACAAGGGTTGCCCCTTGGCATTTAGGCAAAAAAGAAGTATCATTTTTATAGATTTAAAAAATGATTCTTTTTATGTGTGCCCTATGCGATTCTTCTTCTCCCACCAGCCCCACACACACCAATTGGTCCTCCACCCTATATAATTATAGCGTCTCGCTGCTGCTGCTGCTGCCTGGCTACCGTTTTTACCGTTTATGCTGGCTGAGCACGCATGGAATTTCTGCGATTTTGGCCAAAATACAGAAAAAAAAGAAAGAATTATGGCATTGGCATTCGATTTTTGGTTGCGTTGCTGATCGTGCGGATAAACTTAAATCGATGCCGATGGTAGCCTAAGCCTCTGTATTGTGAGACGCAGTCTCGCCTCTGGCTAGTTTGTCAAATGAGGGCAAAAAGTGCCTTCTACCCCGAAACAACATAAACAGAAAAACCAAAACATGTTCAGAAACTTAATAAAGGCGACGGCTCCACAGTAGCCACATCGAGTTAGCGATCAGCGACAGCAGCACATCGATCTTATGTTATAATCATCGTCAGCCTCTGGAAGCACATCAGCAACGATTTAGGCCTGCAAAAATTCATTTACGCTTTAATCAATTTCATTCACTATGCAGGAGGAGAGGCATCAGGAGTAGAGACAACTTTGCCTAAGGGGCCAGCGAAATTTTACATTGATCTTGGCCCGGACCAGACAACCGACAACTGGTTCGTCGCTCTCTCAGCCCTCCGCTTTGGCTTCTGTTTGGTGGTGGGCCACATGTCAAAAAATTGACGAAAATTCGATCAAAAATTTTAATTGATCGCCCTGCAGTGATTCGGGTCTCAAGCAAAATTGATCTACCCCTTCCAATGCGTGTCCCTAAGCCCCGCACTTGCGGGTAATTTTCGGTTTGCCGAAACAGACTCGTGTTGTGATTATGTTAATAGAGGGGAGAGGACCCGTGTTTCCTCCCTAGAGGGAGGTAAGATGACGGCGCTCGCCGCTTCTGCCGGAAACTGAAATGCCCAGAGGCCGTAAATTGTGAAACAATCAAATACATTTCAACCAAAAAAATCTGCAAAGGAAAGACACAGGACATTTGGGGGGCATGTCCAAGATGATCCGCCACTGAAGTGAAGTTTTGAAAAATGACTCATCGTTGATTTGTCTGTTCAAAGTGAGATGTACGGTAAGAATGAAAATGCTAGATCCAAGAGCGAGTTTCTTGATTTAAGAATAAGCTTTTAATCCGGAACTTTGGAGTTTTGAAAGCTATTCTTTTAAATGTTGCTTGCTCTCTTCGTTCAGAAGCTTGACCTCTGTGCTTAGCCCGCAAGAGCCGAACAAATTTCAATATTTACTTCAACAAGAGCCGATCGCTTACCGAGGCTTGTGCCAAGAGAGCAAACAGCTTTTCTGCCGCTGGCCAGCAGTTGATGGAGCAGGTAAGAGCTGGTTTGAGTCGCTTTATTTTCGCACATCAATACAGAAGTCAGAATTTAGGTCCAGAGTTCTTAAAAATGTTTTCTAATCTAATTTAGTATAAAATACCAGTTCTTAATACTCAGTACTCGAAACTGTCCTCCATACTCATTAGTCCATACTCAGTACTCAATATTCAGTAATTGAGTACTCTATTCTCTGTACTCGATACTCAGTCACGATATTCAGAATTTATTCTATGTAGTCGATACTTAGTATTCAATTCTCAATGCTAGATACTCAATACACGATGCATACCAAGTATCGGTTATCGATACTTCGTACTCAGTACTTATTACTCAGTACTTGATAGTTAGTACTCGATACTGAGTAGACGATACTCAGTATGTGATCACAATATTCAAAATACGATACTTTGTAGTTGATACTGAGAATTCAATTCCCAATACTCGATACTTAATACAAGATGTATACCAAGTATCAGTAATCGATACTCAGTACTGAATACTCAGAGCACGATACTTAGTAAACTCAGTATTTGTTACTCAATACACTATACTCTGTTCACTATACTCAGAATTCGATACTTTTTAGTCGGTACTTAGTGCTCAACTCTCAATACTCGATAATGTATACAAGATACTCGGTATTCGATACTCTGTACTTGATGTTCAGTACACGATACTCAGTAGTTAATACTCAGTGGTCGATAATCAGTACACGATACTCAGTACTCGATACTTAATACACAATGCATTCCAGGTATCAGTAATCGATACTTAGTACTTAATACTCAATTGATACTCAGTAAACGATACTTAGTAAGCGATACTCAGTATTTGTTACTCAATACACGATACTCCGTTCAGGATACTCAGCCTACGATTCTTTCTAGTCCATATTTAGTACTCAATTCTCAATACTCGGTATTCAATACTCAGTACTTGATACTCTGTTCAGAATACTTGGTATTCAATACTCAGTGGTCGATACTCAGTACTCTATTCTCAGTAAACGAAAATCAGTACTCGATACTGTGTGCTCAATTCTCAGTAATTAAGTCACAATACTAAATCAAAACCAATCTGTGAGTCGGTGAACTGTAAGTAGAACGGCTGTAGTCTGTTGTCACCAACACAAGCACACATTTTATTCCTCTCCCTTTGGTCAGGCCTACTAAATTCTCAATACACGATACTCGGTATTTGATACTCAGTACTCGATAATCCATATTCAATACTCCGTACTTGATATGGCGTACTGACTTTGCAAAGACAAAGGCGTACCCAAAAAAAAACTGTAGCAAAGACAAAAAATTATTCTATATTAAGTCCTCCAGTTGCGCTTCCGTAAAAAATCTCCGCTCTAATAATCCTGCCCCAAAATTTTGAAAAATGATAAACACAGAGTAATCCCTCAACTCACTTTTTAGCCACCAGCTAAGCATATTAATCAATTCGTTCTCCTTTGGTATCCTTCACCTAAATACCGAATTTTTGCCCTTCTTCCTTGCCACATTTTAATATTAACCTGTCAAAGGCCATAATTGACAACGTTTAACTTTTAACTTTAAAAATTTACATTTTTATGGTTCAATAAAATAAATCAGAAAACCTCAAGCACAGTGACGGCGAAAAGTAATTGCAGCACATAATAATCTCGCATTTAATAATCCTCATTACAAAATCCAGTTTGGCCACAGTTTACCCTTACACTAACAAATATCACCACCTCGAACAATGTTCCAGTGCCTCATCATCAGGCCGACGATCAAAATTAGAGGGCTCAGCGTTGAAAACATTTTTTCGGTACAAAAATTCTTCAGCTTCTGTTGGTCATCGTCGGGGAATGAGATGCGCATCAATCGATGATATGATGAGCTGACGTTTGGGTTGACGTTTGCTTGTCGTCAATACGTCGCCTAATAACACGTCGCAACAGGTAGTCCCCAACGATCAAGCGGACAGCGGACAGCGGACAGGGGACAGCGGACACTGATTCTGATTGCGACACAGATACAAGCCAAAACCAAAAAAAAAGCAGAAGAGGCGACTCTCTTTTTGGGGGCTTGCTGTTGGAATTTCAGCAATTGCATGAAAAATATGAAATTAGTTTGGGACTCGAAAAGTCCAAAGAGCTACTGGAACTGGGCTGCTGCAGTTTTAATGTGTTTTAATCATCAAGTAGCTGCTGCTGCTGCTGATGCTGCTTCTGTTTTTTCCCTCCTCCCGACTAAATTGTTTTTTTATATCGTTGCTGGCCTTCCATCTGATCCTTTCTGGACTGATGTATGGCACATTCCATTGGGCTATAAATCGTTGTTGCGCCTGGCACCATGGCGCTGTCTCTTGTCCTTGGCAAATATCATTTGATTTTTGTCCAGGCTTTAATTGTTTTTTTTTTTTTTTTTTTGTGCGTTTTTGTTTATTTTTTCGTTTAGCAATGCGTTGCGTGATGGGAATACAAAGTTGAGGTGATCGTGATGATGTTAAGAGTTGGTGAGAATGATCGAGGTAGGTTGATTTTTTGGGTCTAAAAAGTTAAGGGGTTGGGATTATCCTTTGATGAGTTTGGTAGTTAGAGATCACTTCATGTGATCTTTTCAGTTTCTAGAGTAAAAGTAGCGATGGATCTTAGTATTTCAGTTATGGAACAACTTAATTGTAGAGAATCACATAGTATGAAATTCTTTATATGATTTTCTTAATTTTATAAAAGATCGGTTATAGTTTTAGACAGCAATCTACAACTAAGTCAATGTCAAACAAATTTTAAAGGGATTTCCAATTTTTTGGTTGATTAGTTTTCTTCCAAATATCGAGCCGGAATTCTAACCCAAACCGAAAAGAAACGAGCTTAACTTTGTATAAAATAAGAACCCTTATCCCAGAATCTGTATACAGGGAACCGAAAAGACCCTAGCAATAAAAAAGAGATTAACCACAGGATCTGTTCTTTGGACGTCAGTGCTTTGAGATCGTCAATCAATGGTTGTCTTCCTACTCAGTCTAGTCTGGCCGGCAAAATGTAGTTCGGCCATATCAATTGTTTCTAATAAATATTTTGAATAATATTTTTGATTCTTAAGCAAGAATCAATAATCTGGACTACATCGCCGACGATGCTCTTGGCGTTAGGCGATTTGAGTAGATTTGTAAAAATGTTGGTCTTCGTTTGGCATTTACTACAATGATCCTTCTATATGGTACACTTTACCTTTGATTTTGAGGGTTGAATTAAATTGCCAACCATTTGCGGCTCTATTGTGCATTATTTCTATTGCTTCAAACAAAGTTATTTGAAAGCATGAATCAAATCTACGAATGAACTTTAGAAACAGGTTTGAATCTGGATCTGTGCCGATGAGCAAGCGGTTCAATGGTTCTGGAAGCGTCTCAATTCCCGACACTCTTTGACCACATCACCAATCAGGACTTCCGGATGAGCGAAATATTCGATATCGATAGCGAGTCGCAGAAACGAAGCGGATAAAAAATGCCCGACGTACTTTTTGGCGTTGTCGTTCAGTTTTACGTGTGTTTACATTTACCCGGGGCACTTGTCTCTGCTCCAGTAGTTGTTGCTGTTGACTTCGCAAGAAGAACGCCTTTGCGACGTTCTATTCTAGCTGCCCTAGCATTTTGCATATGCGTTGCTGCACTCGACGGCCCAAATAGCCACCCCTACGTGTTGGAACACACACAGATCGGCTAAATTGAAACGATTGATGAAAAACGATATTCCGATATTTTAGTAATTTACAAAATTTTCACCATAATAAAACACAGAGTGAAACAGATGAGCAGCCTGCTGTGTCGTCAATTCAAAAGAATATTCTGCTGAGGGACACCCAAATCAACTAGCGTTACGAAATATAGTTAAAAACCTGTAGTACACCTGTCAAATATATACAAAAAAAATTCGTTAATATCGGTCAAGCCGTTTCGAAAGAGTTTGCGAACAAAAACATGACAGGACTTTAGACTTCAGAATACAATTAGAGTTATAAATTCCAACTATAATTTACTCAATCTCTCCTTAAACTGTTTTATCGTTACAATCTCTTTACGTTCAATTCTGTGATCTTTAGTCCTGGTCAAGAAGAGCAGGACTAAAAAGTGGGAGTGTATTGGCTGACGGCGCAAACCATTTAAGACCTACTTTATCGACCACTTGACATTGACTGAAAGCTGTTTGCTCTCTTGGCACTAGCCTCGGCGTGCTTGCGAAATGTGTTTGGTGCCTGCGGGTCAGGCGTTACCATAGTTGCTTTACTATAGATTGATCTTCATTCTCGCATCTCTTTGCCTGTCTTTTAGTAATACTCTAAAAGCGATTGCTCCAGTCTTTCAAAATTATCTTTATCCTGTGATCTTCCAGAGTAATGTTCAATATTCTATCAGAGTATTTGTTTCCTGGGACTCTCCTGTGCTCTTCTTTAAAAATGATCTTCTAATTAATCTTCAGTCCTGCTTATTTAGATTGATCTTCAATCCAATATTTTTCTCTGCCATTTTCCTCCAAAATGAACTTCAGACTAGTTCTTTTTGATTAATCTTGCTTAGGTGTCATTGGTTCAATCAAAGCGATATTTTTGCAATCCCATCTAATGAAGCTTAATAGTGTGAGAATTTAAGTTCTGTTCGCCTGACTTGATCACTCTACCAATTGATCGCCTTAGTCTCTTGGCACATCAACATCTTTCATTTGTCATTTGGCTTGTTCCTCTTGTCATGTTCTCTGTCAGTTTGTTTTGCCAAACATTTTGTAAGTGTTGATCACTCTGATCACTCGCTGGCTGTGATCTTAATCGCTTTACCACACCAAAAAAAAAAAAGAAAACCAGACGAAACCAGCCCAGCCCAACGCAAAGCAAAGCAACCAACTCCCAGCCACATTGACATTCTTCGCTGTCTGAGATTATGTCCGACTTGTCTGCTACTTGTGTACACACACATTTAGTGTTTTTGCTGGATACAACCAATGAAGCTTCAGTTCCAGCTCCCGCAACGACATTACCATTTCCATTGGCTGAATTCAGGTCTGGGCTTTGGCTTTTTTGTTTTTGTGATTGGGTGTTTGGAACGTTTTTATGGTCACTCCCTCTCCCTCTCCACCCTCTGTGTTATTAATTATCATCATCAGCGGGAGGCGATCATCGTCTTTTTGGTCAGCAAATTCCCCCAGCGAGGAGTTGGAATTCGGCGCGTAGAAATATCGTTTTCGAGTCTTCTCTGTCTCTCTCTCCCTCTATTTGGCTTTTTGTGTGTGTTTTTGGTAATTTGTATGAGATTTTTTGAATTTCTTTTTGGGTTCTGTCCATTTATGTCGCTCGGCATGTTCGTGTCCTTAACGAAATTGTGATTAAGTGTTTCAATATTGAAGTGACGAAAGGCCAGGAGGGCAGAGCGGGACCGAGGGACCCAAAATAATTAAAAATCAGCGAACGTTTTGAGTGCGAAAAAACGCCATTTAAAGATGCCACAAAGCCGCAGATAAGCAGAGAGCGAGCGAGCGAGCGAGAGGGCAAGAGGGGACGAGACAGATGACAGATGAAACCGGTTGACAAAATATGCGATCAGTTGGTACGATAGCCAGATCCAGAGACTCAGCGGACCACGCACAGCAGATCGAAGATCGCGGAAGAATGTTTTACCAAATTACGAGCTCGTCGAACGGCTACCCAGCTACGCGAGCTGGAGCTCTCCAGCGACATTTAATTATATTTCATTTCATTTTATTTTACTGCCGGTGCTGCGGCAGCTTCGGCCGGGTTTTCGGTACTCGACGCATTAATGATGACTTTGCCCTGAATTGCCGGGGCATACACTCAATAATAACAATAATCATAAAGGGTGCCCAAAGCAGCCAAGAACGGGGCAACCGGCAACAGGCAAATCGCCAATTGGCAATGGCATGTCCAGTCCATGTCCATGTCCATGCCCATGCCCAGAGAGCCAAGTCCCATGTCCCTTGTATTGATTATGCGCGCGTTCGTCGCACGTTCACGTCAGCGCGAAACGCATTGCATCGATCCAGTCGGCCAAAGCACGCTCATTATTTCTACTCTCGTACCCGGCATTAATTTGAGATCATTGCTACTGGTCCTACGACCACAGACGAGCGGAGGAAGACCGGCAACGCCGTGGAGAAGGTGTCGAGTGCTTGAAATGTTTTAAATACAAAAATTAATAAAGCTCTCTCGTCACTGGCACAATGTCTGTTGGCATTTTTCAATTACCCTGACGCGCTCGAGTTCAAGTATTTTGCCTTCAACACAGACAGAGAACTTTGGCAAATTATTAACTTAACACTTTAGCCCACTTTAATGATAACTCATGAACTCAGGCACTAACTACGAGGGGTGACTTGGGGTTCAAGCTGTTTGACAAAGTTGCAGTAATTGGTGACCCCGACGAGGGTAAATTAGGTACAGTAGGGACAGTCAGTCACGTAACTATTTCGGAGACCAGTAGGAAAGGCAGTAGTTGTTTACGTTTACCCGTTATGAATACGATCAATCGCAATTGATAAGAATTGTTATTTCTAAGAAACGATTAAGGAACTCGGTACAAACGTTTTGACTTCTCAGATAAAAATAGTTGTGATGCTTAATATAGAATAACAGAATCGGTATTTGGAATTCCAATTCCACATGAATTAATCGATATCGAAAACGGAAGCAGACCTGATAATATAACTTTGAATACAGCAAATCATTTAGAACGATTGCAATCAGATTGCGGAAAGATTTAAGAGAGTCTAAGCTACTTCGCTTTCTTAAGGAGTCATTGAAATAAATTTAAATCAAGAAAGTTTCAAAGTAAAATGTTCAATTCTCTTCCGAATTTTTGTACTTCACTATTACTATTACTTTTGCTGGCAGCAATAGCTATTGAAGGTGACCGGTTGTGCAAAATTGCTTTTAAAGACGTTTAACTACAATCAGAAAAAACGACTAATAGAGTTCTAGGTCAATCCGAATAGAATCTATACCTGTTTGTTCTAGAAATTTTAAGAATGATTTGTTATTGGATTTCCTTAACCCTCTCTGCCCGCTGTTGCATATACGCAACATTGCATTTATAAGCCTCTAACTACCGTTATTTTACTTTTTGTTTTGAACCTTTCGCAGAAATTTAGCTGCATGTGTTGGTGAGCTTACACCTAATTGTTTGGTAGTCAGCTGCACACGCGTTCAGTTAGTAGCTATTAGTAGCTATTAGAAGGTAGAGCGCAGTTACAAATTCTTGTGCAAAAAACGTGGTTTTAAAAAAGTGTTAAAAAACATTAAAATAATTACTTTATCCTAAAACCAAGTTTAACAACTAAATAAAGAAAGGTAAGTGAGTATTTAAAAAAAACTCCGCTGAAAATGTTATTTAGTTTGCCTGTAATAATTTTGTAAATGTCCTGTTGCGTATCCTGTAGCTCTTGAACCAGGACACCTGGACTGAAATTTTTGTCAGTTGATATTGAGGTCAACTCTAGCTTATATGTCTACTCAAAAAAGTTTAGCCACGCCCATTTTAATTTGGGCATGAGAGGGTTAAATTAAGAACGAAAAATTCTACACTCAGAAAAAAAATAGAGACTTTCACTTTTGAACCGAGAACGTTATCTCTCAAAAAAACGATTAGAATGAAAATTCTTGATCCAAGAGAGAAATTCATGATCCAAGATTGAATTCTTGATTCAAGAGTTTCTGCACTTGATCCAAGTACGAAAAAAAAGCAGCGGGCTTGGGTGTAAGAGACACGCTCTGTCTCTCTGTGAGAGCGTGTTGAACGCTATTCTCTCAAAGTTTGCATCCCTCACTCCCCTTTTCTTTAAGAACCAAATTAAGAACGAATTTAGCTCGATTCCAAGAGCGAAAGTTTTAAAAATATAAGAACGGATAAGTATTTTTTGTAAAGCCTTCGTACTCAAATAATTTGTTCTAGTTTTTCCTTAGTGTAGAATCAAAAAGCGAGTGCTAATGATATTGAAAATGAGACTTATAGCTGAAAAATATAAGAAAATCGTGTTCTTAGTTCAGAATATTTTAGATTGAAGTCGAAACTGATTTACTATGCTAGCTCTAAAAAGTGTGCAATGGAAAAGTCCAATTATTAAACATCAAATCTGTTCTAAGGCTGCCTTCACACTGTTCGACACATGACACTTGATAGTCTAGTAGTCCTGCTTTTTGTTCTGTTTTAAATTTGAATAGCTTGTCAAATTTATAGAATTTCATGGGGAAATGAGAACCTACTAGATGTCATGGGTCATGTGTCGAACAGTGTGAAGGCAGCCTTAATATTCCCTCCTAGTATCACAATTTCTAACATACAGTAAAACCATCTTAGTCTTTGGTCTATTCACTGCATTTGGAGGTAGAGGCATATTTTCAAGAACAAATTGGGAATAGCTTCAAAATTTTAGTATTTTATGAACTTTTGATTTGTTGCATGAATGAAGTGAGGGGACTTTATCTATAATAAGACGAAGAATATGTTGCACTTGTATTCAGACTTACGACCATTACAACTTAAGAGTATGATAAAAAATATTTTAAAATAGTTTGAAACAAACTTAATATATCTCGAAACAGTCATAATTAAATAAATCTTGAAATAAGAATTTTGTACTTTAATCAAGTATTTGTAATATTGACACCTTTTGTACCTGATTTATATACAATTTTAGAGATGGACCTAAAACTAGGTACTGAAATTTCTGCCAGACACCTACCCTCACTTTTCCTCATGTGCATTTCGTTTTCTAAAATAGAATCTGAAATCTTCGTCATCTTAAGCTCTTCCCAACTGAACAATCTAACTGATTGCTTACAAATGAATCTCAATTAAAATTAATTCAAAACATGAACTGGGTATTATTTACCCGTTTGACACTCACTCTCTTACACACACACACACAGTGAGTGTTAGAAATATGCCACACCACAGATTGACACACATCTGTTTAAATGGTAAAATTCTCTCGGACTGAACAGCACCGAAGGGGGGTGGGTGGCGACTGTGGATCATCAACAAAGACCGAGTTCTTGGTCCCCGCCTTCTCTTACCACATTTACTTGTTCCATTGCATATATCAGCATCAATTAATTTGGTATTCGTGATTCTACTTAACATCGATTGACCTCAACAGATTAGTGGAAAATGTGCCTAGTGAAGAAAGACTGAACTTTGCTTGGGGATACTGCCACATTCCACAGAGAAGATCGCTCTGCATATATATTTTTGTGACGCAAATTGTTGTTTTTTATCATTTTTGCGATTATTTCACTTAATTGTCCAATGCCAGCAGCGAGTTGTAGCTTTTGGGGGCGCCTTCGGCTCTGGGCTTAATTGGTGCGATTTAATAAAAATCATTTGTGACCACTTGTGGGTCTGCGCCTCCTGCTCCATACAGTGCAATGTTATGCATCAATTTCTTTGGGTGTCGATTAGAAGAGGCTCACCGATCACTTGATTGCGTTTGCTCTTTAAATGATTGATCAATGGGGCAATTGTGTCTCAAGTTTTAGAATTTGCATGAATCTGGGCAGCCGTGAGATCGATCAATTGATAGTTGATTTTTCATTGATTGATAAATAAACCATTTGGTGTGCCAAGTGGGACTAATTTGTGTGAGCTCAGGCGATTATATAAGCCTCTGCCTAAGGGATCTTCAGTTCGGTTCTCATCATCCCTTGAGAAGTTTGCCTCATAAATTGTTGTCGGCTCATTTGACCATGACAAAATTGTGTCCCTTCTTCTAACTTTTAACCTATTTAATTGACTTATAATTGGAGTAGCCCACACATACAAACCCAGGCATTTGGCATCTGTGAAACTAATAATTTTTCGTTTTCCTGGACAAGGAATTCCTCAAGCGCAACACGAAAGGATCACAATCACACATGTGAACAAAAGTTAGCAGGGCGCAAAAGTTACAGTTGAACGAGTTTCTGGTCAAAGTTGTGTGTGTGTGTGGACGAGTGGAATGAGCAATGAGAATGGAAATGAATTGCAGGGGAGACGAACAAAAAAATAAGGAAATTATGCCGCCCGCCATGTTGAACTTGAAATTGTAATTTGGCATTTGGCATTGGCAAGGGCACCTACATGTTGACAAAAAAACGGCGGAGGGTGCGGGATTGGGATAGTGTTTACCAGGTAGAAACAACGGTAACTGTACACAGAGGCTCTTACTTTTATTTGTCAGCTGTTGTTGGTGAGTGAGTGGTAGCTGATGTTTATGATCAAAAAAATCTAAGGTAAAGGTGCTGCAATCTCATCTACAAGAAATACTTTTCACAGGCTTAAAATTAAAAGAATACTTACTTAGGCAAAATAAGTATTTTTTTTATGTATTTTAATGAGACGGTACCTTAACACGAACTAGCTATGAATTAACCGAGTCAGTTTAGCATCTTCTTTGTTATCCTTTTACTAAACCTCTCGGAAGTGTCTGAGAAAGAGATTCCGTCCCTACAGAAAAAGCTCGTATTTAGAGCTAAAAATAAAAGTACGAACCGAGTTTCGGTGCAATCGCGTAAAATATAACAAAGTTGGAGCAAATCAGACAGATCAGTTATATGTCAGCTTTATGAAATAGTATGCCGAATCGAACCATAATCGATAAGTCGGTTAAGGTTCAATGGCGTTAAAATACAACAAAGTTGATGCAAATCGTTCAGATCGGTTATATGGCACCTAATTGATATAATGGTCCAAATCGAACCCGATTTTTTAAGAGCTGAAAATTGGAGTGCAAAAAAAATTTTAGCTCAGTAGCACAAAGAAACCACAAAACTGCAGTAAATCGAAACCAGATCGGTATTTCGGCAGCTATATAATACATTGGTCTAAGTTGAGAGAATCTGTGCCAATCGTTTTAAGGGTCTAAAATATGGGTACAAACCAAATTTGGATTTAATATCTTAACAGCTAGAGTTTATGCCAAAAAAAATGGCAAAAAAACCTAAATTGATTCCTTAATCTGTATTTTTACGACCTGAGTTCTCAGCTGACTTTAATTCTGGTATCCCTCGTAATGTAGTAACATGTATATTTAAATCTAAAGCTTAGTCATACAGTTATACAAATCATACACTACTATTACTATTAGGAAAACCTACGCTTAAAGAAAAATCAAGAGTTTTCGTACTTAAATGAAGAATTTTCAGTTCAAAAACTTTATTAAGCCAGAGAACTTTTGATTTGATTCCGTACTAAGATTGTTTAATTCTTGGTTTAAATACGGTTTTAAAAATCCCTGAATTCTTGATTTCTGGAACGTTTTAAACATGTTTAGCGGTGACACGTCATTTCACCCAACACAACATTTCAACAATCCGTCAATTCAACACAAAACAAACTCTTCACAAAACAATTTCAACACACGTCAATACATTACTTAGTCATTTTACCCAACACAACAATTAAACACACGTCAATTCAACACAAACCAAAATAATTAATTTATTATTCAATTTAAATTTAGTTTGAACTGAATTGACGAAGTGTTAAATTGTTGTGTTGGGTGAAATGACTTATAGACGTGTGTTGACTTTTTTTGTGTTGAATTGACGAGTTGAAATTGTTTTGTGTTGAATTGACGCGGAACCTAAAGTTGAGTAACGATGACTTTTATAAGTGATAGTAAATAAAATGCAAGTGTGTAGTACCATCAGATATAGAAGGGAGACACTAGCTGCAGGTACAATTTTTTCCACATTGGCAGCCTCCATCCCCCGCCGATTCAAAAAACCAATTCCCGGTATAATCATAAATTTCAAAAAGTTAATTAAACATACGTCATTTCAACACATTACAAATTAAACACAAACAAATTTATCCTGGGAAAGAAGGGTGACACAAGCGGCAGGCAAAATACGACATTTACAACTTCTTCATTCGAATGAAAGTTACTCAATTTGTGAACAAAAGAATGTTATGTCTGGTGCTTTCAAATGTGCATACACTTTCGGAGGATATTAAAGTCAGGTTCACATTGCCACTTGTAGGATGGAAAATATATATTTTTTTTAATTGTTGTGTTCTATTTTGCAGTGTTGAAATTGTACTTGTACTATATTGAAATTTGGCGATGTTCAATTGGTTTGTGATGAAATTGATTATGTTGAAATTGTATTGGGATTTCCCAGTCGCGACATTTGTACGACTTTAAGTGCAAAAAATATAGAAAACAAAAATGTTTTTGTTTTTGGTTTTTATTTTTTGGTAGAGTTTTGGTAGCGAATATTTAGTGCAAAGATAGGTTCAGTCGATTTGTCGATTAATAAATTGAAAAGTTATGTGATTTATCACGCGACAAAATGGAAGTCGTTTTCGACTGCATCCAATAAAATTCATAAACAGAAATAGTAAACAAAAATTTTACTGTTAACTCTTAAATAAAGGGAATAAGCAGCTTTTTATTATGCATGATATCGTTGTTTACTTGCTTTGTTTTTATAAGCTTTATATTTGAGAACGCACTTATCACGCACTATATTCAAAAACTAACAGAAATTGACTAATCTTCGTATTCGGCCATTTTCTTTGGTATGGAACAGAAAGGTTTTTGATTTGTTTTTTTTTAATTTTTTTTCACGTCATGTTAAGAAAAAATTTTTTAAAAAAATATTTTGTCGATCTTGGTGGACCTTTCTGTGGAAATGCCCATATGTGTTGAAATATCTTGTGTTATAATTGTGCTGTGTTGAATTGACTTGTTGAATTGACGTGTTGAAATCATTTTGTGTTGAATAGACGTGGAACCATGTTTAGCACGATTTGTGATTTTTTTAAGAACTTTAAAGAACTTCTATATATTTGTACTACAAATTTTGTAGCATACTTTATCTGCTCTATCCATTTTTAAAGATTTCATTACCTAGACTATTTGTATGTTTTGTAAGTAAAAAAGTTCTTGATTTATGAATTATTTTTTCTAATGTTACCAGCTGGCTAATGTATCAACTGGGCATAGATTTGTCTAAGTGTAAGCTTTGGATTTTTTGGCGATTATTTGTAACAATTGGTTTATGCACAATTAAACATGCCCTCCTCCTGGCTGGGCTAAATGTTTAACTAAATGGTGGTGTTGGTGGTTGGTGTTGGTGTTGCCCATCTATTGCCCTGATGGTTCCTAATTAATAAGACACGCCAGCAATCATAATTGAAAACATGTCTTTTAGCGCCGAAAGCCTCATGTAACAGCCACACGTTCAAGTGGTAGATGAAGCAGTATAGTAGCAGCCCGACAATATCAAACAATCTTAAACTTAACAAGCCAAAACACAAACACCACACACACACACACACACACACTCCCCCCCATTGGTGAGGCGACGAGACGAGACGTCTGTTTGCCTTTGGCCAATGTTGCAATGCTGCAACACCAGAGCGTCTCACTCTTTTGAAGTGTGTGTGTGTGTTGCATCTATTAGCAAAGACAGCTAGTAAAATACCAGTTGCAGTTTGCCGGTTGCAGGTTGCACGTGAGCCAGACCAGCGTAAGATAAACAATTGCCTTGGCTCGTTCGTACGTGCTGCAGCCAGCCAATGCAATTAAGCTAAAAATGTGAAAAATACCCCCTCGATGATACAAAAAAAAAATTGTATGGGCGTAACTCCAAAACGTCTGCAGTCCCGTCTGGTAACTCTAGCTGAAAAGATCGCCCAAAAGAATGAAAATTAAAATGTTGCATGGTTTACTTTCAGATTGATTAATGCTCGGGAGTTTGTCAGTTAATCAGTAGTAATAAAAGTTGATCTATTTGTGTCAACTTTTTTAATTTTGAGCCAACATTTCAATTATATGTAACTCAAGTAAAGAATGTCTCCAAAAGATATGAGACTTTTAAATTACTCTTCTATAATTGAACAAATACACCCCATTTTGATTCCATTGGATCTTTCTAGCCATAAGCCAAAAATAATTTTGACCCCAAACCATCAATACCATCAATTTGACCCCGCTAAAAAAGGAAATTGAAGAATTTTTGTGAAAAAATTTTAAGGCTTAAGTCAATAACATTTTGGAATTATTAAGTCGGAGCTTTTTTATGGACGTTTGACGGGGGGACTTAAAGAAGACAAATTTTGTCTTTGCGATAGATTCTTTCGGGTACGCCTTTTTCTTTGCAAAGTCAGAAGCTTTTGCTATTTGCCGTGAGCATGTGTATCGAGTACGGAGTATTGAAAACCAAGTACTTACTAAGTATCGAGTACATGGTATCGAATAATGAATTTGCAGAGCAGAGTATCGAGTGCAGACTATCGAGTACAAAGTATCGAGTGCTGAGTATCAAGAAAAGGAATCGAGTACTGATTATCGAGTACAGAATATGGAGTGTATAGTATAGAGTACAGAGTATGAACTACTGAGTATAGTGTGCATCGATTACGGAGTATTGATCACCAATTACTAAGTATCTAGTACGACTTATTGAATAATAAGTATGGAGAGCAGAGTATCGAGTGCAGAATATTGAGTACAAAGTATTGAGTGCAGAGTATCAAGTATAAAGAATCGAATACTGAGTATTGAGTACAGAATATCGAGCATAGAGTATGAAGTACTGAATATCGATGAAGAGTATCGAGCATCGAATACCGAGTACTAAGGACCGAGTAAGTGAAAGCCACATTCACAAGATTATTTTTCTTCGGAAGAGGCATTACTGATCCCAGCCAACATTTTATGAATTTTCTGATCACATTCGAGTCTTTTTTGAGTCCTCAGTCTGATTATAAATAATATTTTTGTCGGGAGTCGCTTAAACCAGTTCCGACTCGTTTTTGAATCATTTTGTCAGCCTTTTTTGAGTCGTTTGTTAATGAATCACATTTTGAGCAAAGGAATGAGTCTTCTTTGAATCGAACATGAGATTAATTTCATTTTAATCATTAAAAGGCCTCGAAAAGGACTCATCATGTTGATTCTTATTAAAATTATCTTCCAAATGGTGGGATATATCTCTTCACTTTTAAAATCCAGTATTTTGGAATAGAAGAAATCGTGTTTAAATGATCATTTTATCAGTAAGGAGAGGGTAGTTTTTGGGGACTGTAAGGATCAGTCTTTGTAGCCAGATTTCTAATCTCTTGAATTTACTTATAACATCTACCAACTTTACCTCTATTATTGTGTCTTACCTCGGTTAATCCAGAATTCACTCAGAACTCAAAATTCTACAAATTTCTTCCCAAATGTGGGCAGAGCAATTGTCCCAAGTGGTAGACACAATTGAAACAGCTGTGTCTTAGTCAAAAAAAAAAGGTAACCAAGCAGGACCTTCTGTAACTGCAGTTTGCAAGTGCAGCTCCTCAACCTTAGCCTTAGCCTCAGCCTGAGGGGCCGCTGTAAACAGAAGGAAGCACAGGAAGTAAGGACCTGGGGTAATAACAAACTCAAGCCGAAGATAACCGAGAGCCCTACATAGATAACAACAACTGCAATGCAACTGCAGTTGAAAAGTGAGAAAGAGAGAGAGACCTATGTAAGTGCAAGACAGCTGAGCTAAGTTAGTCAACTGGAAAAGGATGTATGTCAAGGGCAGGCGCCAAAGCAGCCTACACAGCTGTCGTTCAAGTCGCACACCCCCACACCCTTCCTTGGAACAATCGTCTAAAAAAAAGGGAAAACCGCATAAATTGACCGGAAGCTCTTATTAATTTGCTATTAGCGATAGACAGACAGGAAGTTAACTTAATTTGTGTGGCAGAAAAATTGGCAGACAAAACCTCATTTCTAAACAAGCTCGCACAGGATGTGACCGGGGCAAAAGGACATATGTGACAAACACATCAAAGGCGCCACTGGCTGCATTTACCGTTAGCCTTAACGAAGCTTGATTAGATCAGCCGCTCAAAAGAAAAAAACAGGACTCCAAGGGGAGCTGTTTGTATGTAGATAGACCAATTAAAATGTTTGCTCCAAAATTGTGATAGGTCACTTCCTTTATTGTAGGCCTCTTTTGTTTTCACTTTTTTCAGAAGAGAGGGGAGCGCTGGCTCTGGCAGATCTCAGGCCTGCGATAAAGGTCACAAAAAAAAAAACAAAAGTCGTTAATGATAAGACCAAATGACGTACAGCCAGCCAGCCCTTGCGCTGAGTTTTGCAGGGGTGGGGGAACGATTAGACAACGAGACGAGACCAGGTTCCCGTTTTCTTTTCTCTTTTTTTATTGCCCAGACAGGAAGCCCTCTTCTCTTGGCATACAATGGTGGAGAAGAAGGCCCCTCAAGACAATTCGTCTGCGCGCTGTTGCCGAGCAAATGAGGTGCGAGCTCTCGATTTTGAGATTATCATATCAGAGCACACACATCGGATGTGGCTTCGCCAGCAGCAGCACCCTCAAGTTGTACAGAGCAGCAGGCAAACAGCAGTGCCCCGTCCTGGTCCTGGCCTACTTCTACACAAACATAAGTGTCCCGAGTCCGGCTGAAAGTGAAACTCGGGGTCTCAACAGGAAGACGAGCCATTCTTGACGTGTGCCCATTGAGGATTTGCAACTGTTTTTTTTTCAACAGCACGTGCTAACCCCCCCAAGTTTAACTTGAAAGGAAGCGAAGCTGTCGTTGGTGAAATTGTGGAATTTATTTAATGTGAAGTTGGTAAGTGAAGTGTAACTATTAATTGGGTCTAGAAAATATTTAAAAGTTTAAATATTAAAACTTATATTTTGGCTTTATATTAGAAGGAACAAAGTGGAGAGTTGCAGAAGGTTCCAAAACTGGAGGAAAAGAAAGAAAGATGACAGAGTCAAAGAAATGCTTGAGCAGTATTAATCGTAAGATGTCTCTAAGGACAAGCAAAGTAACGAAAGTTTGAGATAAAAATTGAGAAAAGAAGAAGCAGAATTACCGATTTCGCGGAGCTTAAGATTTTTGCATGCTCTTAGATAAAAATTAATATTGCGTTTAACAGCACGTTTCTGGAGTCTATGTTAACTTTACTTTAAACATTTGAACTAAAATTGACGGCAATCAAGGTCACGTCGCCCTTCATGAACTGGTTTAATAGCTAAACTAACATTGACGACACTCAATGTCACGTCGCCCTTCTTGAACTTTCAAACCATCAGCGATCGAATAACGTTAAATTAAGAACAAGAAATATAAAATAGCATAATTAGGGGCGAAATTTAATTACTTTCTTGTTTTAAAACTGCTTAATAAGAAAAGAAAAAATTCCAAACATATATTTTATTTTCTACATTGTATAGTCGAAGTCAATATAATGCTAACTTCTGACGATCATATCAAAAATAGCATCTATATCTAATGGTAAAATGGGGGCGAATTTTTGTGACCCACCCTAACAAGAACTCTAAATTTCAGTGAAATTTGCTATTAAGTTTTGGTCACACTAAAATTATGTTCAACTTTAACAAAATATTTCACAAAGTTAGCTAAAGCTCCATTTACACGACCTGATCGCTCAGATGAGTTTTCGTCAGACGAACACTGTAACTCGATAAATGCCACTCAGATGAGTGCTCAGGCCAAATAGAACCGGTTCTATTTCGTCTGATCGCTCATCTGAGTGGTTTCATGTCTACTCAGACGCCTTTTTACACGGTCAGACAGCAAATCAGACGAAAACTATGATGAGTGATCAGGTCGTGTAAATGGAGCTTTAGATCTAACGACCTGGTGTGTAAAGACATTTTCAAGCTTGGTGTGAAAAACTGGTGCCAGCTAGCACGAAGCGGAAGCGACTGGCAGGCGCTGCTATGTCTGAGACCGTCAAACGGTTGTGATGGCCAATTAAGAAGAAGCAGCTAAGTTACTTTACATGTTTTTCCGCATCTCTCATTTCAAGTTTAAAGCTTCATTGTGAAAGAATTGTTACAAATTTTTTTTCAAAGTTTGTCCTACACTTGCCACTATTTTTCATATCTTTGTGTCACTTTTTGTATACCATTTCGAAAAAACGAATCGATACAATTTTAGAGTTCTTCCAGAGAGCGAAAGTGCTCATCGACGACAACAAACTGTTGTCGGAAGGGGCAATATCTGGTGAGTTGAATAGTATTTCCCATTTGAGCGTTTCAAATGCAGAGCATGCCCTTGTCACCGAGAATATTCGGCTTTGGGTTCGATTGGGGCATAAGACCGCCATAATGCAGTCCTGTATATATGGAGCATGATTTCCATAAGCTTCATCCAGCAGCCTTCGATTGACTTTCCTTAAATAAAAGCAGAAAAGTAAACTTTCCCGCAAAATGTGAATAAAACATACAGAAAAAGAAAGCCTCCCAGCGGCGCAGAGATGAATAAGGCTGGTCCACAATATGCATCGCAGTAGGTGCCCACGTAATGGGAATTTCTCGCAACGTTTCGAATACAAAGTTGTGTGTAGAGAAGTTTAATTTCGGGTCGAGTTGTTGCTCGTGTATATATAACAGTTGTGTTGTTTGTGTCAATCGACTTTTAAAAAAAGACACCTCGCTCGGCAAAGTGCCAACTGCTCACATTTTTAATTATGATTTTGTCGCCGTTCCCCCATTTACCTAATAGTCAAGTGAGCTAACGTGCCGTCGTCCATGTGTTTCTGTGTTATGGGTCCCGAGTTCAATTCCTTCCTCTTCTCATACAACATTTTTTTTTAAGTTTTTTAATTTACAACAATCCAACAATTATTACAATCCAATACAATACAAAAGGCGTCTGAAAGCGATCAGATGAAATAGAACTGGTTCACTCAGCTGAGTGGAATCTAACGAGTTAGAGTGTGACCTAATTGTAGTGTGCTAGAGTTGCCACCTTTTGACTAACGGTATACATTTGTTATCGAATTTTAAATTAAAATTGGCTAATATTTCCGGATATTTCCGGAGCCAGTCAAGGCTCCAAATTGCTCGCTTTGTATACGTTCTTTTGTGCTTTTTGTACATTCTTTTACGCTTTCATATTTGTTTCATTTTGCACTTTACTTGATAGGACGGCGGCTATAATTTTAAATGCTTCTTTTTTCAAATCGCTTTTTCTTGTCTTCTGCTTTGCGGGTTACAAAGCAACGACACAATGTTCATATGAACCAGATGATTCCTATGAACCAATGGTTCTTCAACTGGCTCATCTGAGCTTCTCAGGCTCTTAGATGAGTTAAGGTACTTTAAATTTGGAACCAGAACCTTTTCCAAAAGTAGTTGGTCCGATTTGGGTTTCAGTTCGTGGGTCATTAATGAAAAGATTCGGTTTGTGGTTCGATTCAAGAAACCCAATAAATACAGACCTAACTATGCGGCTTAGTACCGATTTGCTGCCTTGATATTTCTATGTCGAAATAGTTTAAAAAAAAATCTGAAATGCTTTATGGCCTTAAAATTACTATGCAAAGCATCAAAACTTAAGTTAATTGTTTCTTATAAACTGAACTTTTTTCCAAATGAGAAGGTACGAAACGGATTTAGGCTTAACACATTATTACAGTTTTGTTCCATGGACCAGTTTCAGCTTTAAATTTAGCAGTAAAAATATTTCAAAGATTCCAATGCCATGTTTAAGCAACATGTTTCAGCAACATTGTCCCAGTCACAATGTTGAACTTTTACTACAAGAAACATGATCAAGCAAAGGTGATTTAAGACTTTTTCAAATGTTTCAATTCCATGAAAACTGCCTCGTTACCTCTTACCAATTACCGTCAGTAGTGAATACTTCCGTCAAAATTTCTGTTTAAAAATAAAGACATATTTCAAAATACTTAAATGCGGTTGTCAGCAAAAACTAAAAATTTTGTCCAAATGTCGCCAAAATGTGTGCAAATATTTGACGATTTCTGGAAAATATTTACGCTTCTTATGCGTGTAGAAACACATAAAGTGCCCGATGGCTGGGGCCCCTTAAAAGTGCATAAACTTACATAGTCGCCTAGTTTGAGGCCCTATTTAAAATGCACTCTTAATAGTTTCAACATGTGGCATGTACAGACAATTAGGCAATAAAATTAATTCACACCAAGTGAAGAGCATTAAAAAGCAACGCCAGTACAAACATTTTCGCACGCATAACTCGGAACTACACTGCAAACTCCGCAAACTCATATCCCATTCCGTATTTGATGGCGCGTGTTCTTGTTGACAGTTGATGGGTATGCCACACCACACCAGGCTGAATTAGCTGGAGAAAATTCTTATTTAATTGCCTTTTTATGCCTGGTGGCATCATTCCAGTGTAGACTCGCATCTTGTGTATCGATGGCGACCTCAGCGAGTTTGCATTTGCATTTGCCTTTTAAATAATTAACCCAATCAAGTGACTACATTTGCGCAACTGTCAACAAATGCATAAAATCATTATTCGCAATTGCAAAAAAAAAACAACAACAAATAAACAAAAAGAAGCATAATGAACAGCAACCGTAGACAATTCTGCCCTTTTTACTGCACCCAAGCTTGTTTATGATTTCAGGAAGTTAGACGCCACCGGGCAAAAGACAGCGGAAAACATTTACAGAAATGCACCTGATGTCTCGAGGCTGAAATGGAGTGGGTACTATGCAAAGTTCAGGAATCAAAATAAAACATAAAATTTTATGGCTCTAGAATTAAAATAAAATGGAATTGATTTTAAAATATTGTTTTTCTGAAATTTGATTTTAGCGTCACGTGACGCTGTGAAAGAGGAGTGTAGGTAGGTGGAAGATGTGGAAAGAAGGGATCAGTGACTAAAGAGTGACTAAACAGTGACTTAACAGTGACTAGACAGTGACTTAACAATGACTTAACAGTGACTAAAGAGTGACTTAACAGTGACTAAAAAGTGACTACAGAGTAACTTAACAGTGACTACACAGTGACTAAAATGTGACTGAACAGTGACTAAACCGTGACTACAGAGTAACTTAACAGTGACTACACAGTGACTAAACAGTGACTAAACAGTGACTAAACAGTGACTAAGCAGTGAATAAACTGTGACTTAACAGTGACTTTACAGTGACTTAACAGTGACTAAAGAGTGACTTAACAGTGACTAAACAGTGACTACAGAGTAACTTAACAGTGACTAAACAGTGACTAAAATGTGAATGAACAGTGACTAAACTGTGACTAAACAGTGACTTAACAGTGACTGAAGAGTGACTGAACAGTGTCATAGCAGTGACTTAACAGTGGCTAAACACTGACTAAACAGTGACCTAATAGTGACTAATCATAAACTAAACATTGACTGAACAGTTACGTAACAGTGACTTAACAGTGAAAATTTAATGTTAATTTTAATGTTAATAGCCTAAAACTGTAAAAAACTTATCAAAAATTATTCAAGTTTAATTCGAAACGGAGTCCTCTGGAGATTTCTGGGATACATCTTCTGATAATAATACCTCAAGTACGATAAACTTTTTTCATTCCCTGAAGTCTTTTCATTACTAAAATCACTCCCCACATCACACAGTTAAGAGTGCACCATTCAAGTTGACTAGTTAATTATGTCTTTAAAGTGTTACTCATTTGACACCCTTCATTCCCAATTCGTTCAGGGTCACTTTTTGTAGCGTCTAACTAAAGTGGTGACCCCGACGACACCAATGCTTCAGTGCACTAAATCTCATCCACAGCGACATAGTCACATTGCGTGCTTGACACTAGCTCAAAACAAATCAATTCCTGTACAAATTGCCAAGCATTCCATCTAAAACCAAACCCCAATCCAGCTAATGTTTCGCCACCCACTCCCCTCCCCCCGCCGTTCCCACAACAGCTATGACCAGGCACAGAGGTTGGCATGTCACTCTGTTGTGGCAGCTTATCGGTGTCGTCGCTTTTGTTTTTTGTATGTTTATTTTTTGTATTTTTCCAGAGGCCAATTTGCTGTGTGACTTGGCTTGGCTAAACTTTGCGTGTTAGCTAAAACCTAATCCAAATGCAGCTGGAAAGAGAGGAGAAGTGGGAGGAGGTGCACGCCATGTGGGGAATGTTGAATGTCAACTAATCGCAATTGTTGTAATGTTGCGCCATTTACCTAGCGAGAACTAATTAGAGTTGGGTGCAGGAAGTTGTCAACAGTTGACTATAGGTGCTTGACACACTCACTTACTCATGGGCTTGTCTGTACGTACAGTGGGATCATGAAAATACGCTTATGTCGGATTATCCCATAATTTATGTTTGCTGTGCCTTGGCAACACAATGGATTTGCCTTTGGCATCACACACTCACACACACACACTTAGCTAATTGCCACGATCATTACACACACACAGAAAGACTCGTACTAATGACAATGCTAGAGGAAGGGCACAGGGGCAGATGACAAAACAGAATTGTGTCATTCGATTGCACAGGATCGCAGCAAGAAATAAAAAACATTGTATGCAGTTGAAGGAAGCCGGTAGGAAAAGGTAGGGAGAGCGGAGCAGCGCAGCAACCGGAAGCGTAATCGAGCTAAACGAACGCCGTCGGGGAAGTGAGCAAATGTGCGTGTGTGTTTGTCTGTGTGGGTTAACCCATTGTGAAAAAATTGAGCGGGAAGCAACGCGCTAAGGAAAAACGCCATGAGGAAATTCATGCAGCAGCAACAAAAAACAAAAAAAAACCTGACCAAATGGCAGAAGGCAACCCAGGGGAGAGTACAAAACTACCAAAAAGTTTCCAAAGGCAATTAATAAGAAGAAACGACAACAACAAAACATGCGGGAACAGCCACCACTGAACAGGTGAGAGAGCGAGGGTGAGGTCAGGTCCTAGACCAGAGCAAACTTCTAGGTGGAAATATGTAAGATCATAAATATACATAATTTAAATTATAAATTTTTATTAAAAGAATGAAGCAGATTGTACAGTTTCTGATTAAGAATAAAAGTGGAAAAAAAGAATCATTTAAAATTTAGCTGAAAGGACCTTGTCTATAACTGACATTTCAAAAGAATCAATCTTCTCAATTTTGGAAGGGAAGAAGAAATAACCGAACGGCCACATTTGAAACGCTTTATCTGTTTGGGGATAAATCATGTTATAGAATTTTAAAAAGATTAATTTCACCTCTGGAAAAAACTGTTCTTGAAATCGAACTTAATTCGTTCTTAATTTGATTTTTATACGAGGGTTGAGAGAGAATAAGTAGCTCAGACGAAGAATGCAAGCTTTATGGGAGAGAATACGTTTAAATCTCTGGGACTAAAAAATTTGGCGTGCCAATTTCATACCATAATCAAAAAGTTCGTTCTTGGATAAACAATTTTTATTCTAACCGTTCTACTAATGTCGTACAATATCGATCCAAATATAAAGTTCTTTTTCCGCTCGGAACTTTCCAATATCAATGTTTTGGATAATGGTTTATTTGAGGCTCTCAATTTGTTTAAGTTTGCGATTCTAATACATAAGATAATTCTTATAAAAAACTTTAAGGAAGAAGTTTAGGTTAGAGGAACATCAGAGAATTTCACACTTGAATCAAGAGCACTCGTTCATAAGTTCCGATAAGTACGTATGAGTAATAATTCCTGATCTAAAAGCGAGATTCATGATCCAAATGCGAAATCTTGATTTAAGAGTTTCAGTACTATTTCGTAATATTTCATTAAATCAAATATGGAATCTTGATTGATATCCACAATCATTGAGATGGTCAGGTACTGAAAACAAGATAATCCATTAACCGAATAATCAGAACAAAAATATAGATGGAGGCAAAATTCAAAGTACGTTTGGGTTTTAGTCTCAGCATTCTATACACGCTAAAAAGTGTATAATAACATTTTCAATATAGTCAAGAGGAATCGCATGAACTACCACCTATTTGTTTCCTAAACTTAAAAGAACTTTTTGCAATCTTCGTTGGAACAAGATTTAACAGATTAAAAATAAAACACTCAGCACTCTGAAGACCACAATGAAATAAGAGTAATAATATGATTCGAGAAATAAAATAAAATTTTTCTCTCTTTCTGTTAGTCGTCCCTTTGTAACTTTTAACGTAACTTTTTCTTTGACTCGCCCCATTTAAAACCTTATAAATCGTCGCTTACTCATCTCCCCCTCAAAAACAGCAACAACAACAATGAAACCAAAAAAAACAAACGTGATGAGGGCTTAATTGTGTGCTTAATCAATCAAATGCCTGCCTTCAGCTACACACCATATTCAAGCACTTTATTTAGATAAAATGTAATTTATCGAATTCCATTTTCCATTTGTTAACTTTAACCGAATTATTTGCCCCCTCGCCTTTTTGGCTTTTGTTGTTATCACCTGGTCAAACCAGCATGGACATAATTCTCGATTAGATTAGACACTTGTCCAGTTCGATATACAACAGAATTGATTAGATTTGGATAAAAAACCAGGCGGCTCACTTTCATTTTAAACCCGGTATATAGATTAAAATTGAGTTATGATCATTTACGATGGTGATTAGAAAAATTGTGGCCTCATGTTTTTATGGCCAAGTATTAGCTGAACGTCTCTAGTCAGATAACTGGATTAGTTTACCACACACTCGTGGGTAATTTGCCTCCATTTAGTGTCATTTCCTCTCTCTCTCTTTCTTTCGCTCGATTCCACTTCCTGGGTGAGATCCGACCAGGTTGTGCGTCGTCTGTGTTAATGTGTGACTTTTGCTGTGTTTTTTCAACGACATTAATTTTGTGTGTGTGGATCTTAAGCCGGATTTAGTTAAGCAGCTCAGCGATCGTCCCAGCGACAACGGCAACGCATTATAAACGACGCAGACGCAGACGCAGAAAACGACGACTTTGGTCACATTTTGTTGGGTCCGCTTAGGAAATATAATCTCTTTTGTAGATGCCTGGCATGATCGCTGCTTACTACCGACTGCGACTGCCGCTGCGCGCCATCAACCTGTGTGTACCCCCATGTACTTTGTAGATATTGATATGGTCCGACTTTTATAATGTGTGGCACATTAGTTAGCAGTTAATACTTTAAATAAGACGAGGTTACCGACATTTTTTCCAGCCCGAGTCTGGGCTATTAACGAACGAAAAAATATGCTGAGGCGTGTTTAGTATTTTAAAGCCGATTGCGGCTGTGACTTGTAGAAATCGCTTGGCAGGTACACAAACATATATGAAGCTTATGATTTTCAACGGGACGTATTAGTGATATGCCAGCGAAATGAAATCAAATAAATCTTTCAGCAAACCAAATAAATAAATAAAAAATATTTATAGCTTGGTCTCCGTTTCTTATGTAAGCGTTAATTGTCTTCTTAATGAGGGCTTGGGTCAAATAATGATTGAGTTGAGCTGCCAAGAACTAGGACCATACAAAGAGTAAAATGTTAACTATTAAAAGGGGTGTCGCACATTTTTTGAGAGTGTGGCTTAGAAAAATTTCAGATTCAAAAATCTAAGTATCTGTCTAGCGACAGAATGTTCAGTATAGAGCGGTGGTGCCCAAAATGCCAATAGCCTATCCCATGTTATAGGAATAATTCTGCCAGCGTCACAGCCGACACACGCATAGAGAGAGAGAGAGAATACGTGTGCTCTAAATATAGCACGCACCCACATTTGTTTGTTTGCTTGTTGCCCATGTTTGACATCATGACGTTTACTTCGTGTTTCGCTGCTACACACACAATCGCAAAGCTTGATAGTGTGAGTTTGGGCACCACTGGTATAGAGCAATTTTTGGACCCAAAATATTAGGAAAGCTTTAAGACTTAGTAAACAAATTGATACATGCAAAAGGCTCTGTCCAGAAGGGGGAAAAAGTCAAGTTTGTTTTCTATCTTAATCTTCAAATTCGTCTTTTTAATTTTCATTTTTACACACTCAACTCAAAAATATTCACAACAAGTAAGAGTGTTGCGGTCGAGTGCCCCGACAGCAAAATACTCTGTCCTAAGTAATGTGGTTCCTATAGCTTTGAATTCCATTTATTTTAAAATTTATTTCAATAAATGGGCAGGCGCACTTATGTACATATCTTCGGTGTTTTTGCTCGGATCTCATTGTGGTACACAGAAGAGATAGATGTTGGGCCTCACTGAATATATATTAAGTCACTAGGTTCAAACTTAAAAATTGTAGCTCGGACAGTTTTTCGCGGTTAGAAGAAGATGGAGGAGAAATTTGCCAAACCTGGAGCAAACTTTATCTGGGTGCGGTGTACACCTACATACATGCAAAAATTTGAGGTTCTACCTCTTATAGTCTGTGAAAAACGACAGATGAGAAAACGACAGATTTTCGCTGTTTAAAGATGGAGGAGGAGGAATTTTCGAAATCTGAAACAAACTCGATCTGAGTACGGTATACACCTATATACATGCCAAAATTTGTGGCTCTATCTATTACAGTCTCTGAGATCGACGCGTTCATACAGACAGACAGACGGACAGACGGACATGGCTAAATCGACTCGGATGTTGATGCTGATCAAGAATATATATACTTTATGGGGTCGGAGGTGCTTCCTTCTCCCTATTACATACATTTGCACAACTTCATGATCCGCTTTTTCCCATTTTTAATGGGAACAGGGTATAAAAAACAGGAAGCTGATTTCATATTTCATGGGATAAATATTTCATATACTGAATATCCATTCCATTGTTTGAATCTTTACACCACTAAAATAAATTTAAATTGGCTTGCTTCCCACGTTTTCAGTAATCTGAGAGCAAAAATTAATAGATCAAAGGTGCTTAGAAACAGCTTACGGCCGCGAAGACACTAATTCCAATTAAGAAAACAATTGTGAAATATTAAAACAGCAAGAATCCAAAGGGAAAAAACCGATTTTTAATGTGTGTGCGTGTGCTCGTGGCTGTCTGACACACTACACGGAGAGAAAGAAAAAGGAAAACGCATATGAAGTTGTTGTTGCACTACGCTTAGCCATGCGTTAGGCAATACACGCTGCTACTCTCATTCGGAAAACAATAACGCAGGCCCTCCTGTCTTATATAGATTGAAAATGCATTTCATTTTCTTCGCTGATATCGATTTTGCTACCTGAATCGTTTGTATGAGGACAAAATCAAAATAAATAGCAATAAATCGATTTTCTTGACCAGTGTACTGAGCTCTTGTTCAAAATTATGTAACAGGGAGAAGAAATCATTTCTGACCCTATAATGAATATATATTCTTGATCAGCATCAACAGCCAATTCTAATTATCCATATCCGTCTGTACGTTTGTTTGCTTCTCCTTCTATATGAACGCACAGATCTCAGAGATGGTAAGTGAAAGAGTTTTGCCATATACTTTGGCAGATCAAGTTTATATCTCTCACAGTTTTGAAAATAGATTGTTAGTACCTTCTAGATTTAGTAGGTAATTAGCAATATTTATCGATTTGTCGAAAAAATAATAATGATCAGATGTAAAATACTCAAGTTATAGTTAGTTTTCCAATCACTGATCCAGTTCATATAACTAGTTCACACATCACTAACAACGATCGAAAAGTGCCGACTTTCTGTGACACTCATTCTTACCGGTAATACGCCGTCTTCAATAAACCGAACTTAATCCTTATCTGTGTTTTAAACTAAATAGTTAACGTAGCCACAATGGTTACAGTCGTGGCGCCATCTATTTGTCATTTTCAAACGGTTGGAAATGGGGTTATATGAGTAGAACTTATTGTTAAAGGCCTGATTCTAGATGACATAAAAAATCAATTTTTATGTTGAAGTTCACATAAATAGAAACACTTTTGAACTGTTTTGAAATCTGAATGCTATTGCAAAGCATTCATATTTGAATGAAGTATTGTGTCGAAATACAATTTTATGTCATCTGGAAATAGGCCTTCCTTACCTCTCGATTTTGGAACATGATTAAAATGGTATTTTTTGTCACTCTTTAAAGCTGGTACTTTTGTTTTAAAATTTCTGAAATTTGAATAAGATTTCAAAAACTTATACAAGTCTTTCTAACAGTGTAAAACAGGTTTTCCCAAAGAGAGAGGGAGAAAATGTAACAGTCTCTCTCTCTCTCTCTAACACACAGTGATGCATGACTTCGGCAAGCATTCGCTGTGAATTGGCGAGTATGTTCCTGCCCCTACTACTGCTATTGCAGGGGTTGGTGTAAAAGTAAAGTGGAAGAAGCACTTCTCTGAGTGTTAAATCTTTGAGGCAAAATTAGTATTTTAGTATTTCTATAATATATCTTATGAATTTAGTCACAATAATCAAAAATTGACCAATTATGCTTAACATTTTTACGACATTTTCCTTCTTCCTTTCCTTTAAGTAAAGTTACATTTCTGAACCACTTCTTTACCTCTATCGAGCTCTCTGTTTTGAAACCGAAAACTGTACCAAAAACCTTGGGTTCAATGTTTTTCAGAACCAGTCCGCTTTTCTGGTTTCCAGCCATTAGGCATAAGTAAAGTTATTTATAAGACTGTAAGTTCTATTTTAGAAAACAAAACAAATTGAATTCAAGTTTAATATGAAATAAATCTTTGCCTTAAGTCAATATCAACAGTCACATTCACATACACACACGCATACCGACTTATCGCTATTGTCTTCTTGCCTAAATCATTCCATAAGAAAGAATTTGGTTTTTTTCACCCATTTTTGACACTTTTATTATGCTGGCTTAGAAAATGGGATTAAGATAAGTAACTAAGTTGGTCAAATGACTATAAACCTGTATGTGTATGGGTTATAAATAAATAAACGGTCATTCCTCGAATATGAGAATGTATAACAAACCCATATCTGTGTGTTGGCATATTTTTTGTGTGATGGCTTCTTATGCTTTGCCAAACTAATTATAAAGCATTTAGTTTTATTGTTGTGATAATTTGTGATTGTTGTTGTTGATTCCAAATATCGAACCCCGGTGCAGAGATAATGACATGCGTGTCTGTCTGCTCACCTCGATTTTTATTTTTATTTATTTTGGTTTTTTTTTTTCATTTTGCAGATAGGACAAGCTAAGCGACTTATAAATTATAGAAAGAAAAAACAATTTGATTGGCCTAATCTGTGAGTGAGTGAGCGAGTGAGTGAGTCAGTTGGCAGATAATGGAAAATTTATTAATTGAAATCTTCTTCAATTCTTTCCGAAATGGCTTCCTGCTTAAAAGAATGAAACATTTAAGTCATTTCCTTGATCTCTAATCCCCGTGAATGAATCAATGAATACTATTTTATTGTATCAGCTACTCCACCTCCTTCCCACGTTGAATTCCGGTAGTCAAATGTCCATTAAATTCAGCTCATAAATGTCCAAACTGTTTGTCATCTTGTTTGGTCTGTTTTGGCACGCCTCTTTCGGCCTTTTTGGGACGTTCGGCTTTCTTTTTTTTTTTTTTTTTTTTGGTCAGTTCTCTAACACCTTTTTAAACTCTTTTTTTCTCTTTTTGTGGCTGAGGCATTCGGTATTTATCAGAGCTTAGGCTTGTTCCTTTCACACACACACAGACACAGAGAGTTTGAGATTCAGAGGCCGCATTTTGATTTTCAAATATTTTTTTCTCATACCCTGTAAAAAATTTTCAGCTGTGAAGAAATAATGCTCTTCTATGGCCTACATTTTAGCTACAAGTTTTGTTTAAAGATGTTTAAAATTTATTGAGGTGTGATGCTTGATAAACTGTTTCTAGCTATTTCATTGGGGAAAAGGGGTTAGCTTTTTACATAGTTAAGAATATATCTGGTACTTGCTTTTGCTGGGATATCGCCCCTGCATTCCTGGAATTTCCGTATATTAGATTTAATTCCATCTTTATCAAACTTTAACAGTTACAGCGTACAAAACATTCGGTCTTGTCTCCCTATCTTGCTTACTTAATTTTTTTTTGGCATTTTATTCTCGTCGCTTTCTCATTCGAGTTCAGCATTACGATTAAAATACTTATTAATTATTCAAAGCCGATTGGATTATAATAATTTATAACGATTATTATCATAATTTTGCTTATTTACTCAAACTCCTCATCGAATGGCAAAAGCATTTGCATTTTGGTGTATTTCAATCAAACTAAAAGTCTGCACTTGATAATAATGGGTGTGTGTGTGTGTGTGTGTGTGCTGGCTGAGAGACATAGAAAATGCTTTAAGTTAATTACAACTTGTCACCTGTGGCTTTAAATCAATTTCTTGACTTGTTTCGTTCTTGGTTTTTCTGTTGATTTTTGATTTTCTCTGCTGTTCTCTATAGTTTCAAAGGAAAGCCGCCCCGACTCATTGTTGATAATCAAAAAACGTGTACGAGTTGAGGTTTTTGTTGTTCTTTTTTTTTGGGCTGCAGTTATCACAAGAGTTGATAAAACGATTTGTAAGACATTCGGGTGATAAAAGCGGTTCAGGCTTTGTAGCTTAAGGTAAAACTCAGCTGGTCCGGGAAATTAAATTTGTCTATTTTTATGGCCATTTATCATTGAGCTTAATCATAATACGTGGAAAAAGAAAACAAAAACACGAAAATGTACAATTTCATAATTTTTGTTATATATTTCCCCCCCTGATTCGTTTTGGGCATTGTCAACTTCTTATTTCTTTCTTAATTAGTGGATTTGGCTTGTTCATATATTTTTCAAAATCATTCCCTCACCCTCTCACAACTATTTATATATCGCCTACAAATCCATATTCTATAACACCACACACGCACATAAATTCTGTTGGACTTAATTTTTTGTTTTGAAAATTATGACAAGTGGATATTTCTAGCATTTCCACCCCAAAAATTAACAAGTGAATATTTTAGGCATCTTTATGTTATATCTTTTAAGTCAATAAATTCTCTAATGTTTTTTTTTTGGTATAAAACCATTTTTGGCATTTAAAGCATGAAACCTAAAATTGTTATCACCTACACGGAAAGAAAAGACCGGAAAGGGGACCGACCCGCTAATTCATGAACGTCAACCGAACCAGCGAATTTTAAAAATTGATGAACCAATTCGGTTCATTTAGCAATGAGTTTTTCAAAAGGGCTAAGGTTTCCGGTAGATGCTTACGACATTTACAACAATCCAAGTGATCCGTGATAATCCTTAAACTTATGGACTGCATTAATATATTCGACTTTTATTCGACAGCAGCTACATGCTGTGGATACCGAAATTCATCAAAGGGTACTAGAATAGTTCGATGTTCTCAACTTATTAAAGTGATAACACTGCTCGACAAAATGAGAGTCGATTTTCCCCCATTGAACCAAGCCAACTTTATCTAAAATAAATTGGCCCGCTGATCACGAAAATCGCCATAAAACCCAAATCTAACGACGCGTTATCGAGATATAAACGTTTTTATACTCTGAACCGAAGGTACATAGAGTATATTATGTTTGTGCAAAAGTATGTAACAGAGAGAAGGAATCATTTCCGACCCTATAAAGTATATATATTCTTGATCAGCATCAACAGCCGAGTCGATATAGCCATATCCGTCTGTCCGTCAGTCCGTATGAACAAACAGATCTCAGAGATAGAGGTTTGACATGTATGGGACAAATGTTTCTTATAGCTGCAGGCAGATCAAGTTTATTTTCAATTTTGTCCACGCCCCCTTCCGCCCCCGCAATTTTGAAAAAACGTCATATCTTCCACAGCTTTGTAGTTAGTTAGTAATTGTCAAAATGTATCGATTTGCGGATGAGCGGTTCTCAAGTTATAAGCAAAAGAGTGAACCAAGCTCCCCCCGCAACCCCTCTCCCACCATTTCACAACCAACACCGCACAATCTTAGAGAGAGAGAGAGCGAGAGAGAGAGAGAAAGAGACTGAGATAGAGATAGACACAGCAGCAGCTCCTACTCCAGGTACAGAGTATGTTATAGTCGGGCTTGACCGACTTTCCCACTTGTTTTTTTTTCGATTTTTGAAAAAGTTACCCCCACTTTAACTCTCATTTCGTTTTTGTTTTTCAAACGATGTTAATGATCTGAACAAATTTAAAAAGACAAAACTTGGCCAAACAGTTTGTTCTTGGACAAAAAAGATTTGGGTCGTTTACTTTTAACACTATGGGCTCAAATGGGGAAAAAAAAAGTTTTTTTTGCCAAATTTGAAAATTTATCGAAGTTAAAACGCTTGTAGATTCATAATTATAAAAAATTGTTATGTTTTTTTAAGGCCCTCAAATACAGAAATCGAACATAAAGTGGAATTTTCAAGAATATTTTTGTGAAAATAGGCAAAAATTTAGTTTTTATTCAAGGGCCGCAGGGGCGATTTTTTTAACTTTAAGTGTGTGATTTTAATAATATGGCTTAAACTAGACCAATATCATTTTATTTTAAACTCTTTCATAATAAACTCTACCACTTTTTCCTTTGAGGGCACAGTACATCGCAAACCAAACAAACTGTTTCTCAGAAGTTCCAAAACTTTTAAGAAATGAAATGAAATATGGTATTGAAAATAGGATTCTTGGAATTTATTTGGATTTCTTTTCCAACCGCATAGAATACGTGAAAAAATTTTATCAGGACATGGAGTAAAGATACCATGGTTAAAACCTGATGAGACCAGCTACTGCTGGACGCTAATCTCCGAAGACAATGTGCCCTATAAGAGAAATTCAAACAGGATTTCTTTTCCAACTTCTATTTTTGGACATAAAAATAAATGCAATGTTAAATAATGAAGCACATTCAATGCATATTTTAATATATTGCATCCTATTCTTTATTTTTATTGCACTTAAATAGAGAATAAGACACTAGTTAATACACTTTGAGAAAGACATTTCCGTATTCAATATCATTGTAAATTGGCATCTTGCTAACAGACGATTCGGTGGAAATTATGATCTTTATTTCTTATTGAATAGACCGATACTTTCAATAGGCAAAAGGAACAATCAGTTAGATGATCCGTATTTTTTATACTCTGTACCAAAGGTACATAGAGTATATTAAGTTTGTGCAAAAGTATGTAACAGGGAGAAGGAATCATTTCCGACCATATATATTCTTGGTCAGCATGAACAGCCGAGTCGATATAGCCATGTCCGTCTGTCCGTCCGTCCGTCTGTCTGTCCGTCTGTCTGTCCGTCTGTCTGTCCGTCTGTCTGTCTGTCCGTCCGTCCGTATGAACAAACAGATCTCGGAGATGGTAAGAGATAGAGGTTTGACAAGTATGGGACAAATGTTTCTAATAGCTGCAGGCAGATCAAGTTTATTTTGAATTTTGGCCACGCCCCCTCCCGCCCCCGCAATTTGGAAAAAACGTTATATCTCTTACAGTTTTGAAGATAGACGATTTGTACCTTTTGGAGATAGTTAGCAATTAGCAAAATGTATCGATTTGCCGAAGGATTGATAAAGATCGGATCAGCGGTTCTTAAGTTATGAGCAAATAAGCACCGCACAATCTTATAGAGAGAGATAGAGAGAGAGAGAAAGAGAGAGAGGGAGAGAGAGAACTCGGGAGATACTTAGAGTTGAGCACCATTATTGCATTCAGCTTCTACTCCAGGTACAGAGTATGTTATAGTCGGGCTTGACCGACTTTCTCACTTGTTTTTTCTTTGACAGAAAGGATGAGGTTTAGGCGGCCACCACGGCCCATCCATCAAGAATTTCGTCTATGACCCTTAATAGAGGTAAATCAATCTATTTAACTAAATTTAAACAAGCATTATTTTGTTAAACATGGCTTTTTAATAGGTACCTATATTTTTGAAAGTTGCCTTTTAAGGAATTTTTTACCAACTTAAAAACTTGACGTCCCAGAATAATTTTGAAAATTCTCAGCTTGAAGGCCTCCGTCGAACGGTATCAACCTCATTCCCAGGCCCGCGATGGCCCAATATTTGTTGAACTGTGTTATTGTCATGGTCTTATCCGAGAGTCTACAAGAAACGCATACAGTCGCAAAAAGTGGTGGCCTATATTTTGAAAGTGTTAAGAATAAAATTTTATTAATTTTGCCAAAAAATTTTATACATATTAGAATTATTCTATGCCTGAGCTTATTAAAACCACTCACTAGAAGTCAAAAAAAAAAGAAAACTACATTTTTGCCTATTTTCACAAAAAAATTCTTGAAAACTCCACTTTATGTCTGATTTCTGTATTTGAGGGCCTGTTTTAAAGTAAATTGAATAGTTTCTACTGTCTTATTAAAACAACATAACAGTTGACCCAGCTCATTTTTGGGGGAAAATCGACTCTCATTTTGTCGAGCAGTGTTATCAAATTTTATAATATCTACTGGGAAAAACGAAAAGCGACGCCATGCTCATTTTAGCTTTGAGAGAGTAATATGAATAAGGTATGGCCTGGTGTGGTGCAGAGGTTAGTGTATGAGACTGCTGAGCGGCAGGTGTGTATCAAAATGATATTTTCGAACAAATCAACTTTAACTTAGTCACACCAGAGTAAACTTGAAATGAGAAATGTAGAATCTATTCTCGGTGTATGCATTCCAAGCCTATACAGCGGGGAAAATTCAATAACATTGGTCTCAGGATCGGCACGAACGTTGTCAAAAACAGTGTAAGAACGGGTTCTATCATCATCTCACTTCTAGAACAACATTTCTATGACCAAGTTGAACATTCTTTATTTTAAAAACACTTACCCTCATAAAATTGAATAATATTTTGGTATTGTTCTGGCTTTATGGGAACTTATTTTTTGAACAGGGTTCGCCCTCTGTGTACCCTAGTAGTGAAATCGGTTCATTACGTTTCAGAGGTGGGATAAAGCTTCGAGATTTTCGAAAATGTGTGGCCTAATCAAATCACATTATTTTGCTCGACTTGAATGAGTTGTCAATTGTCCTGTTACGATTAAATTCCAATGCTTTAAAAATCGGGTCTTGCACCTAACAATCTTCGGCTTTTTGTCGCTTTGGCAGTTTGAAACATTTTTTAGGAACATTCGACAGCCAAATTATAATTTTGAAATGTTATAATTAAGAAATTTTTATTATGACTTAATTATTTCAACAAAATACCATTATAATTTAATTGACAATCAAAGTCTAAAAATAATTAAGCTAATCCTGATTCATTCACTACCAAAAAGTGTTTATCTTAGTCAATTAATCAGTTAATTAAGGCCATAAAATCTGTAAAATTCAACTCTCTTTCTCTCATTCTCTGTATGGGTACAAATTTCAGGTTGATATCAAGCAAAAGAGTGAAACCTTACAAAAAAAAACTAGATAAATAATAATTACACTCAAACGACATAATCAATTATGCCAGCTAATAAACGGGTCCGGACATATGTACTATTTTCTCCCTGTATATGTATATATCGCCCTGTGATCCACACACACACACAGAGACACAGAATGTGGACTAATCACGCCAGCATGTTCATAATCAATTTTATCGCACTTATTTGGATTAATTGCGATATCACTGACAGGGTGACGGAGCGACGCAAAGGCGAAGTGAGAGAGAGACGATAAAAAACTGATGACGCGATAGCCAAGCCAAAGAGTTTGAGTACGAGTACAACCAAGTATTACATATAGAGCGATATCTTGTTGTATTTGGAAAATTTTTGTTGTCGGCGTCACCGCTTTATGCCGAAATTACCAAAGCCAAGTCGCATTTATAACCAGCCGTCGGGGATTATCTTATCTATGGTAAAAAAAAAAGCTTTCTGGATATCGCCGTTGGAGCAGGGTAGGGCCCAAGGCGTCTTTACAAGGCAATTAGCCAACTCACTACAAACAGATAAACAATGAACCAGAAAGACCTTACCCACCTACAAAAAAAAGAAACCAGAGAGAGCTTATCTCAAATCTCTACACAGCCGGCGATAAGGATTATCTTAATCTGCATAAATAGCGAAACAAAAATACAATATGACAAAAAAGAAAAAAAATATGTCATAACGCATATCTACATTTGTTTAGTCATTAGGCCCCCCCATATGTCGCATTTGGTGATTGTGATTCAGATTTTGAAAGGGAAAGCTTATCGTTAAACAGATCTCTAAAGGTAAGGGGTGTGAAATGCCGTCGGCTAGTGAAAAGGGAAATATAACGATTTTACGAATGAGAAAATGGAATTGGGAGAAAAATAAAATATAACCAGGTTTACGATCTTTAATTTCCGCAAAATGTTTACTATCGCATTTAATTCAATGGAATTTCTCAATAAATTTATAAAACTTGGAAATTAATGCGGTTTTTTTTGGGATTCCCTGCCATTAGGCAAAAATATGTGTCAACATATATGTACCAAGATCCCTTAACACAAAGGCGTAGATAGGGGGCTGATTACTCTTGAATGAGGAGACAAAGTCGTAGATGAACAGAGCAAAAGAAAAGCTTTGACTTCATTTTGAATAACAAATTAGATTTTATGGACCCAACTTCATCTCCCCCCATTGTAAAAACCTAACTACGCCACTGCCTCCACATGCTTAGTATCGAAAAGTTCGCTTCTGACCAAAGTTTAATTAAGGTTAAGAAGAACGAAAAAAGGTTCTGAATCACATAAAACAAATAACATCTTCCAAGTGAGAAATACTGAAAAAATATTAAGAGTTTCAGAGCAATTGGAAAAAATGTAAGGAACCTGGAATATTCAATCTGAACTAGAAAAGATCTTAAGACCTTAGGACAAAATCAAGCATGTCGATAATGACCGTAATCTACATTTAAAGAAGAAATGATCAAGTAACAGAAATTTGGAATTTCCTTAACCAAATTCCCAAGTTTACAAGTAGAAGAATCCAAAGGTACTTAAATTTTACCAAATCGTTCCGATTAGTAGGCTCTCTTTCCTTATATAAAGGTCAATTTTGAAAGCAGTCTTAAAAAACTTTGTATTGAAGATGTTCAAGACTTTCTTTCTTTCTAAGGTAGACAAAATTTACCGAATCATTATGATTAGTAGGTTCAAAAGATTATTCTTGCTGATAATTAGGCCAATTTTAAATACATTTTTGGGGGACTTTGTATTGAAGATGATCAAGATTATCTTTCAATTTAAATTGCTTGACTTCATCTCGAAAATTGTGAAAAATTAGAATGTAGGTAAGACTTTCTGAGCTTGTTTCATAACGCCATTTAAAATATTTGAAAAGTCTTCTTTCTCTTTCTAATCCTAAATCATATTTCTCTTATAATTCCCAACTAATTCACTCACCTGCTGTCCAGCATTGGCAGCCACCCAGGCCTCGGCAAATGTTTCCATAGCGCTTTGAAAGTCCATCATGTATGGTTAACCAAGTTCTTTTAACGTAAAGTCACTTTTCTATATATATATGTATTTATATGTGTGGAGAGAGTTGTGTTCTTTGGCATTAATTGAATTTTGTACGGTTCTTTTTTTTTTTAATTTTTTATTGCAATTTGTTTAATTGAAAATTGCGATAAGACGTTTAAGCATGCCTTGATTTTGATTATTAAAAACAAAAGATTTCTAGGCGACGCAAATTAGACACACACACGCACACAATTACACACACACTGTTGCACTTTTGCTCTATACACACACACGCGGGCGGAACGGATTCGATGACGATAGGGACGCGGTTGCCACTGATGCAAATGCACTTGGAGCTGAAGTTGGACGCGACATCATTAGTGCAGGCGGCACGGGCACGCCATAAAAATCGGTAAAAGAGTTTTGGGGGGCAACAGAAAAAGGCAAAGCGTGACAAAAGCTGACTGCACTTTAGCGATAAGCATAAAAAGGTGTGTGTACTTAGATCTAAGATCCTGGTCGACCTTGAAGTTTTGTGCTATGCTCTGGATTACTCTGGAAGTTTTGTGTTCATCAATCGAATAACACTCTCGTTCTATCAATTCTATTCAAGTTTATCAAATTGGCTGAGCGGACGCGCGTCAAGACATCCTTCCACAGCACAAGTTGTCGCACAACTGACATTCTTTCGCATTCACATTGACAGCAACGCCGCCGGTGCCGGCCCGGCATTCGGTTGCGTTCTCGTTCGTCCCCCGCCTTCTCTGGGCCCGTTTTGTGTTTGTGTGAGTCAGAGTCGGGGGCGCTCTCGCCATGACTCTCCCATACTATGTCAAGAGTGAGAGAGTATTGCGATTGAAAATAGTAGTAGAATTTTCTTTTAGGAAAAAAGTAGGAAGAAAAGACAACGGAAGAGTTGATTTCTGGAACTAAAAGTTTTAATTCTTTTTAAGACGAAATTTATGTATCTATTTATGGTATAATATTTATTAACTTTGGTTTACTTTGTGGTTACGTAAGTTTGAGTAAGATAAAAATAGGACAGTTTTTAGAAAAGAGCAGGGCCGACCAAATGGAGAGGACAGAAAAATGTGTTCGTGTTGGTAAGCACGAAAGACTTATGCCGACTTACTTCCAAAAAGATCAATTTGATTGGGAAATCTTTATAAATTTGTTTAATATTGTATTTATTTTCTAAGGCCGCGGTGGGCACGAAATTTGAATTTGGGAAAAATCAACAGCAGTAAAATCAACCGTTATCAGCGAATCTCTATCGCAAAAACTGCACCGGTTGGGCCCTCTGCGTGTGCGCTTGAAATTTTGTTGCAACACACTTTGAAGCGAGTCAACTGCGACGCAATTTACTATGTTTCCGCATAGGTTTTATAATCAATGACTCAAAAGTGGTTGAAGTGAGAACTAGGCTGTGGTTTGTTCTTCAATTTTGTTGCTGCTCTGTTTAGGATTGAAAGCAAATTCTGGATTTTATTGTATTTCAAATTGTCTGTGAAAACTCGACATTTTCCGAATAAAACTACCCACTCTATGTCCGGCATTACATATTTGCTATTATTTTCTGTCCCTTACTTCACCCAAGTTATTGGAGAAACATATGTTTATAGTTTAAAGCAGAACGGTTTTGGAAAAAAATCCCGCATTTCTCTTCAGTTTTATAGTGAACCGATCCTTTAATCGAAATATATATGTGAAAATAAGCTGAACCTATAAGCTGTCAATTAACTAAGAGTATACACCCAGAAAAACGCCCTTGATTTTATCCTGTTTCGGTCTAGAATTTGGTAAGAACGATTCGAACACAAAGTAAGAATATTTAAAAGCGAATCGTTCTTACCAAATTCTAGACCAAAACTAAGAAACTTAGAACGTAGAAATTGCCCGCAAAAAATTAAAAAATAGAATGTGATGCTTGCTGGCTCGAGGTCAAGAAGAAAAAATTCAGTTTGTGTTTGTTTCCACATCGGCATCCGTATTCAGGGACACTACAAAGAACAATTCACCAATTATAACAAAACATTTGTAACAAAATCTTTGGACATTTTTAACATATATTATTTAACACGTCTGTACCGCCTAACGTGGAGTTCAATCCTAAGCTAATGTCTGTATGTATTATGTAGATGTCTGTATATGTGTCTGCTTTAAAGTTAATTCTTTTCTCTGTTGTTGTATCTATGATATTGAACATTTCAAGAGTGAAGCGCTTTCTGTAGTTGCTTTCTTGTTGCAAGATTTTGGTCTCTTCGAAATTCGGTGAGTGTCCGCTCTCCATACAGTGTGTCGCCAGTGCAGTTTTCTGTATGGTCGAGACTAGACAACCCAAGTCGTATAGATCCTTAACTTATGTTCCTGACCTCTCAGAACGTTTTGCCAAATCCGAATGATTTAACAAAAATACCATACAAATAGCTCATGAATTATATACGGGGGTGTCACAGAAATCTCTAGAGATTTTGGGCCTCGGTTGGTTTGCAAAACGCTCGAGAAATCCGTCGGTGTCACAGAACTTCAAGAGATTTCATTTTCTTATTTGAAAATCGAGTTGGAAGGTTTGTGTCCGTGCTGATGGGATTTTTCAATCAAATCTCTAAACAGGATTGTCATTTCTTGCAAAAAAAATTTCCCATCTTCTAGTTATGAGTTAATTTGATGATTTAATGGAATTATTTGATTGTGTTACATTTTTTACGATGCATTTTTAAATTATAATTCAAATTTAAGTCATATTTCTCAAAAATAAAATGCAAAATTTAACAAATTTTTTTGCGCCAATCATTAAATGTAACTTGACAACCCTTAGCGCTTGTTGGTTCTCAGAGAGCGCTTGTTGGTACTCAGAGAGCGTCACCATATGTAGAGGGCGCCAACTAAGGTTGAGTAGCGTGCTTGTTTGTTAACATTCGGTTGGTTTTGCGAACAATTATTGAAACGCAAATTTTAATATTAAAACAATTAAAAAATTTAATTCATTTGATGCAACCTATGCACAAAAATAATGTTGATTACATTTCCAATACCAATTTTACTTATCAAAATTGTTTTGGTGGAGAATTTCGCCAAATCTCCCGACAAAACACGAGAGATTTAAAACCAACCGAAAGAGATTTCTGTGACACCGAGAATTGGTTTTGGGTTGGAATTTGGTTGGAAGAGATTTCTGTGACACCGCTGATAATCATGAATTATAGACGATGAATTAATTGAAAAAAACAATGACTTACATAGACTTACAATTCAAGCTCCAAAAAGTGTACAACGGAAATCAAATTTGTTCTTATAATTTCCTCCTGGTTGCAACACTTTGCTTATAGAGCTTAGCTTATTTTGCCTTTGCATGTGTGCGTTCAGACACACGAGAGCGCTCTCAGTTAGCACATGTTTGTTAGTGCAAAAGTGAGCAGTGTACGCTCGTATAGTGTCTGTGTATCGACGCCGCTGCTACAGAGGATGGACGTCGCTACTTGTATACACAGAACATTGAACGGTGCCGAACACTGATATAGAGTAAGGACAGATTTCTGACCTAAGTACGTGTTAGGCCTTTGATTATTTCATTCCCCTTTGATTTATCCAGCCTTATTGGATTAGATATAGAGACAAAGTTTCAAAATCAAATTGGGAATTGCTACAGAATTTCAGGGGCTTTAACCAAGAACATTTGGTACTTAAAGAATGTTTTGGAGCTGAATTTAGCTGCATTTTCGGCTTGCACGACTCACAGAAACACGCCTGATCTGACTCTCCAGGTGCTCGGAGACAGCTGACCAGACGCTCGTTCGTTAGCTCGGAACGCCCTTTACCGAATCCAGCCGGTGGGCGCACGCTGGGGGCGGAAGAAAGTCAGTCCTACTACTTTCCGGACAAGTTGTCAGAATTGTGGGTGCGTCACTTCTTTTCTCTTCAAATTCCCATTTTCCTAATGATCTGTTTCAGGGTTACAAATCAGTTCAGAGCCGAACCACTAAGGAGTTAAAGGCACGCCAGGACCCCTAACCCAACACTGGACCGGAGCAGAAAAATATTAAAAAGTTTTTTTTATCATTATACCAAATTTGAGCATAAGACTTTTCGAACCCATTCCGTCAACCTGAACCCTAAACGTTTTGCTGTTTCGAATCCAGGAGTTAATCCCTTCCGGATTTAAGCAGGCTTGCAGACCTTATAATAGTGAAAAAAGTGAAGAAAAGAGGAATTAGGAAGTAAGTATGCCTAGATCCAAAGATTTTCGTCTTGGAAGTTCGCAATAGAGAAGTTCGACTGTACATACATTTTGTTAAGTGATCACTGATCAGTAATCAACTGTCTATGGCGCATACTGCCATATTGTTCGACATACTTTAATCTTACTGCCTTACATTATTCATAAAAGTGGTTCGGTTTTTCAAGGACATCTTCGACCATCCGTATTGCAGAGGAAAAGCTATGATGTTCTTTAAGTTTACTCTTTCGAAAGGCATCCAAATGTACCTTCAAAGAACGGACCAACCAATTCTTCCATTAACCAAATAGTAGTAGAAAAAGTAGTAAAACACTTTGGTAGCTCTCCAAAAGAGCCAATTTGCATGTGTGTGACCAAAACAAAACGCACACATTGAAACATCCAAGAGAGCGGGAGAGTGAATGAAATTACCAAAGAGAGAGAGAGAGAGCGCGCAATCCACACATACACTAACACACGACTAAACCTGTTCCGGCGCAGAAGTGCACTTGTCTTGCTGTTCGTAAGACCCCTCCCCCACCCAAAAGCGCTGTTCGGGTGCGCATTTTATTTTATTTTTTGTGCGCTGTGGCGAAATTCCATGGATTTGCTGCAAATTCGGGTGGAATTATGCCAAAACACACACACACACACACTGGCACAGACAGTGAGCCTCCCCCTCCCACCAATACAATGAAGAGTGGGCGTGGGCGTGGGCTAAGCAAGAAGCATAACGAGTGCGAGCGATGCGGGAATACATTCGTTGTGGAACGACGATGACGACGGGATGAAAGAGTAAATCGGGCTGTGCTTATTATGTCGTTATGGGGGACGGAATCGGAGCAACCCACTCCGTATTTAGCACCTCGGCGAATTGGATGGCGACAGCCTGATGTTCGTGCCTGAAGCACGAAGTGACCCATACACCACGGACGGACGGAGAGATAAGAGTGCAGATAATGCGCGCGCATTACATGTGATTAGGTGTACGTTGGCACAGGATTTAGCCAACCGCTGCAAAGGAAGCCAAGTAAATGGTAAATAGGTGCAGGGATACATACGTACATACCAAAACAGCGAGAGGGTGTGGTATACACAGTGTTTGGACAACTTCTGGCAGCTGGATTTTAATTAATTACTTGTAAGGGCCTCAGAAGCTAGAAAATCCCAAGGATCCCAGGAAGAAAAATTCGGATATCCTTATACTTGGTATGTTTAACGGGAAAAGTTGCCGCCTTTTCAAGTCCACGACTTTGCAATTGGTTCAGATTATCAGCCAAAAACATATACAATTTCCATTATCATTATCCCGCCGACGGCACACGATTTCGCGCTTTCTCTCCCTCTCGCTCTCCCTCTTCTGCGCTCTCTCACACACACACACACACTCTTAAACCCATGCTCGTGCCAACAACTCACGCCCTCCCTTTCGCTCTTACGGCCTTCGTGCCAGAGCGAGATGAGATAACCCATAAAAAAATTAGAGCAAAGAAAGATGAGCGAAGTGTAAACGTAAACGAAAAACGCCAAAGAATACAACGAAGAAAAAAAAATGCTCACGAAATAAACATAAAAAGTGCCGGCAAACCAGTTCGGGATAGACTCCGCCCTCGTCGCTCGCTGATTGGGTAAGCGTGCGCTTTGCCTTTATTCAAGACTTCATCTTTTTTTTTTCTTAGTTGCTCTGGGCTGCGGTTTTATCGCTGACGCCCTAGTCTCCCCATATTCCCCTGGCCCACACTGCTTGCCACCCACCACGTTGCGCTGTCGACGTCGTCGCTGTTTTTGGTAGAAGAGAGAAAGGCGGGAGGCTTTAGGAAAATTCGGTGCTCGAAATCTTTGCTGCTCTTCAAGTCAAGGAACTGATTTAGTTGAACACTCACATAAAAATGCAATTATATACTTGGAGAGGATTTAAGAGAAAAGAGCCTGTCCTATTAATCCCTGACAATTTTATGTTTTTAAGGCGCAGGACAACGAACTAAACCCCTTAGAGCCAGTTTGGAACATAGTCCGAACCTTTTAAAATAATAACATCCTGATTTAAAACCAAACACACTTTCTTTATAAATGGTAAGGTCTATATAAAGACTTTCTTACCCTGCTTATACACAAATAGCTATCATGATAAATGCCCTTCAAAGTATGCTAGGTTTATGAACATTATAATATTATCATATGGATGAAAAGTCAAAAAAAACCAACAAAATTAATATTTCTAGATGATTTTCGTGTCAAAAATGGTCCATTACATCGAAAACTTTAAGCGTATTCCGAAAAGTGCTGCTTAAGACTTAGAACCAGAACAGTAACCGTAGCCGAAATTCGATTTGATTTGATTCCCTGATTTTATTTATGGTTATCTCTTTTATTTGTATTGGATTTATTCCTTATTTTTGAAACTTTTGCTCTGTTCATCTACTGCTTCGTTCCTGTAATTCTCTGTTTGGAATAATATTGGGTTCGGAAAACACCTACCCAAGTCCATTTTTGAGGATTTTGTACATATTTATATACTTAAAAAGTGTATTTTGCCCAGAAGTTTGCAATGCTAGTCCCTCAGGTTTGAAGCTATCGAGCAAAACTGATAGCTTTAATATGTCAGAACCGACCAGATCGGATGAATACTTCTTGTAGCCGCCATACCAACGATCGGTCGGAAAATGGGTTTTAGTCGAAAATGGGTAATATTAAATGTTTTTGAGCTGATCTGCGAAGTTTGGTCGAAGTCGCTAACCGTTGACACAAGCTTTTTCAAGTGCATCAAAAGTTCGGCACAAACGAAGTTAACTTTGCTTTTCTCGTTTTAAATTTTAACGGGAAGAACATTTTTGTACGGTTCTGGATTGGTCGGTGCATAATCTTCAGGGGACCCGTTTTGTAGAACATATCCAAGTTGGATATATACTCAAGACTGGCATAGCTCAAAAAAAGCAATTTTGTAAATATCACGTTAAAAGTTCTCAATGAATTTAACCCAGAAAATAAAATATTTCTTTTATATAAATACATTTACTGTACATTTAAAATGCCCATTAATAAAATTCGGAGATTTGATGCTTCAATAGAAAGCCAAAGGATCTTTTCGCTATATAGACTACAGGACATTTGTGATATTACGCTCTTGCATAAACAAGAATATGAATCAGCAAAATGAAATAGCTACATATTCTCATCTCACAAGAAAAGTTTATTAAGTATATAAGTATGTATCTATATCTTATCTATATTTCAAACACGATACAGCGAATATTTCTGTATTATTAGGTCAAATATTGTATTTTTTTGTAATGTCAGTCTTGAAGTAAGGCAAAATAAACCTCGTATCATTATGAAGGAGTGCACTAAGAAAAAAATGAATCTAAAACATAAATTATAGATTCGAAACCGAGATGATACAATGTCGAAAGCCAACAGACGCGAGAAAATCGCAACCCATAAACATTTTCCCAAGTTAAATCTAAGTCCAATAATCTGGGATAAAGATGGTATATACTCGAATATAAAATGAAACAATCTCATTATATTAATTTTTATAACTAAGAGCTTAAGGCAGTGGTATCCAAACTCACACAATCGAGCATTGCGTAGCAGCGAAACACGAATATTTCAACATGAGCGACAAGCAAACGAAAAAATTTCTCTTGAAAGAACATAAAGCAGAACACGCGCATCGTAAGAGAGCAAGCCGCCGAACGTAATAATTGTAGAAAAGGGTGCACCAAGAAGAAAGCGCGAAAGTGTGACTGCGACTCTCTCTCTCTCTAACGCATGACTCCAACAAGCATTCGGTGTGATATAGCGAATATGTTCGTGCTCCACGGGCTGAGGAACTCTGTTATAGAATATACTTACTTTCTTTTTCTGTACGTGTGTCTGCTGCGACGCCAATTTTCTATCCAATGGGATTGGCTTTTGGCATTTTGGACTCCACTGGCTTAAAGAGATTGCCTTTATCAGCTGGGTTAAGTTTACTAAATTCCTAAAATATTAAAACTAAAAAATTATATATTAATATCCTCATCCTCGTCTAGGACTCGAACTCAGAAACTTTAATTGAACACCAACGAATTGGTGTTTTAACGTTAGCCGCCACGATCCATACGCCTGACGGTGCATAAAATCATAGTACACAACCCTGTCATTTCTTAAGCTCTCCTAAAATAAATCTACTAATAAAAGATTAAGGCTGCCTTCACACTGTTTGACACATGGGATATGATAATCTAGTAGGCCTGCATTTTTCGATCAAATTTTATGAGTTTGACAATCTACATATTTAAATATAAAGCATAAGAAAAAGCAGGACTACTAGACCATTATGACTCATGTGACGAACAGTGTGAAAGCAGCCTGTTCAGTGTTTGTGGAGTAGATGGGGAGAATTTTTCTAAGCATATATGACAACAGTCAACTAAGAGGTCAATTCCACTAACATCAATATATTTGGTAAAGTGGGGCCTCTTCAATAAAAATAAAGTTGTGTTGGCTTTGAGTTAACCCCAATTGTTGAAATTTAGAGAAAATAGAACCACAATGTTTTTAACGAAAAGCCTCGAATCTTGGATCGATCCAAATCATTAGGTTCGCTTAGTTTTCAGCGCATCCGTGCGACTTCTTCAATGAAATGCCCCAATCCGAAGGAGCCGATTCAAAGCCGCTGATGAAACATAGATCCATTATGGTCAAGGTGGGTCACGGGAATAACGGCCATTGAAGTAGAAATGACCGCATTTGATGGTGGAAAAAATTGCTGTTCTAACAATACAATATACGGCTTAAAAAACCAAGAATTGGTTTGCAAACTTTAGCATATTCTTTAGATTTAGACCTCTTCTTGCACCTATAAATATAAATACTTAAAATTAAAACGCCAACTACAATTTCATTCTCCGTTGCAATTTCCAATTGCTTTTAACTGTAATTGGCAATACCTTTATAAGTATGTTCAATACCAATCCTGCCCCTTCTCAATAAATTCTAGCCAGCATCTCTTCAAAACTTATTCTTCTACGAAAAATAAATTAAATTTATGTGTACACAACACACATTTTCGCTTTGGGTACTTCTTAGTACGTACCCACCATTTACCGATGCCAACGACAGACCCGGGCCAAACATTTACATATATTTAGCCAAGAGTTTGCAACTTTATTGAGTTAAAAATCTTGTTTGTATGTAAAAGTACTTCCACATGCTCCGTGCGCGACACGAAAAATCAATAATTTTTGTTAAAGTTCCGCGTACTTAGTTGCTGATGTCAGCTTCTTTATTTTCGTTTAGGACAGAGGTAACGTGTGGCAATGCCTTCAACTTTAAGCCACGATGGGTGGGCCTACAGCGGCGCGGTTCCTGGTCCCCTCCCCCATTCCCCATTATTGTTATTACTCAATGTGGCAGCCATCAGCCGCGTAAAACGGTCGTTGCCGTCAACCTCGTCATCGTCCACTGCCCGGACATGGACACGGATGCTGTAACGGTGCTACCAGGTCCCTCCCCTAGAGCAGAATAAAGCCATCAGCTTGGACAATGTGGGGCCCAGTGGCAGCAGCAGCAGCAGTAGCAGCAGGACACGCTCGTTGGCATAATGACAAAAGGACATTCATTAAGTTTTTGATTTCTGATTTTATTGTTGATTAAACGCATAACGCAGCCCCTTGATGATGATGAGGACGATGAGATGTTGGGGTAAGGCACTTTGTGCTCTCTATCTGGGCTGAGCACAACTTCCGGCATGAGAGCGTCAACTTGACATTTCCGTTTTTATGGGTGATGCTGATGCTGCCGGCTGGCTTATCAAACCAGGACGAGGTCCTTATGTACTAAATATGAACGCCTCTTTGGACCAACGCCAACCCACTCGATTAAGGCCACACAACTCAAGCCCCCCTTTCCGTTTGGTTGTAGTAGGCTGTGTATTATCCTGGTAAGGGATCGGCTGCACACTGTGTTTGTGTGTGTGTCTGTGTGTGTGTGTGTGTACATAGGACTCTCAAGTGCTGCCATTCGCTTGGCTCAAGTATTGACATTTCGTTGGTAGGAGGTGGGTTAACAACTGCTGGCGGTGCCATTGGAGCTTCACCAGCTCGTTGCAGTCTGACCCAAAATGCGCCTGCGCTAATTTAGGGTTTTCCTTTTATTTTATTTTATCTTTTTTTTATGTGTTGTTGGTATGTAGGAGTGTGTATGTATGTATGCTTGTCTGCGATTATGTACTTGGAATTTTGTGTGAATATTTACCATAAAAAATTGTATTCCAATTTAAGCAACTTAATTATAATTTGAGTGGTGAAAGCATTTTGTAAGCAAAAAGAATTTACTCTCTTTTTTGGACAAACCGCGATGTAATCCTTAAGTACGGGCTACAAGGAATCAAGCGTCATTGTTAGATAAGAGATAGATAAGAGCTAGGCTAAGAACACTTCGACCTTAAAACATACTAAATACTTCCGATCCGGAACGCCCGGAATTAACTGTGCTTCTATTTCTAAATTTATATTATATACACTTAGCCCACCAGAATCAGTTAACATGATTCTAAGAATAACAGTAATATAAATTTAATCTGATCTCATAGCCCTCTAAAATCAATTAGCAGACTAGAAAAATTGGGAAATTGAGTTGTCAGTAAAGTATTTTTTTTTGGTGTTTTCTATTATAATTTTTCAGCGCACAAGATAATAATGCGATTCTTCCTGTGAAATCGCTTTACTCTGGCGATCTCCCTTCGGAAAGAAGTGTATCACTCTGCGACACTTCTTGAAGATTGAAAAAGTATCTTCTCAAGGACAAGAAGTGCTTCTCCCTGGTGACAAGAAAAAATTCCCTTTGAAGCTATTAGCAAATTTGCTTTCTAAGAGAAAGACAATTGTTTCTTCCTAAAGAATAGAAATAGTATCTTCAGAGATAAGAAGGCGTTTCTTCCTGCATGAAGAGAAAACCGACTCAACGTACATGGTTGTCGGTCCGCACTTCACTAAACTCTTTCTTTTGAGCTCGAAGGCTGAGAACGCACGGACGAAGTCAACGACCACCTTATATTTAGACAGCATCTTTATCATAGTTGATCGGTGAGGCAGGTGTCATACGGTTCGCGTTTGTGACGAAAACAGTTCGAGTTCGTGACAAAGACGGTTGCAGTCTGAAACTGAACTTGGCTCGACCGATCAATCGCGCTGCCTAGATATCAAATGGTCATCAGCCCACACGACTATTATCAGGCTAGAGCAGTGGTGCCCAAATGTCTATTGCCATATCCCGTGTGATAGGAAGTCATAATTCTGCCAGCGTCGCAGTCGACACACGCATAGAGAGAGGGAATATGAGTGCTCTATAAAAGGGTTCCCCAAGCAGAGAGCGTTAAAACGTGACTGTGTCTCTTTCTAACACACAATAAAGTGTGACTTCGGCAAGCATTCCTGGGGCTATCGCTGGGGAACTCTGCTCTATAAATGGCACGCACACGCATTTGTGTGTTTATTTGTAACCCATATTTAACATAATGACGTTTTCCAGCAAACATTTTTAATCGCCGAAGATTCGCAGGCGACTCGTCAAGAGGTTTAATTCAATCGCTCGGGATGAGAGATGAGAGTAATGAGAGACATTCTGATCGTTTTCTGATCTTTCGTTGGGAGAAAGTGAGCCAGTTCGGCGTCAGTTGCTAAATAGTCTTCTGGAAGTGTCGCAAGAAGGACTTTTTGAAGAGACTCAAAAGAGTCTCCCAGAAGGGTCGCCAAAAACTCTATTGGAAGTGTCCCGTAAAGTCACCCAGAAACGCCGCAGAAGAGTCACCAAACTATTAATATATATATTAAACAAAATCAATGATTCATAATTTTATTTAATATATTTAAAGTTGCAAATATTTGGCACTAAATGCACCCAAACAGCAGTTTTTGTAAAACTCCTCCTCTCTTTGATGCTTGTCTCTGAAAGTTTGGCAGTTACTTAAGTAACTTACTTCTTCATATCCTCGTTTTCGAGATAACGCATTTTAACGCCAATCGATCACTTGGAAGATTCAATTTTATAGCAATTTCCCCGCGATTCCCAGAAGATGTTTTCCTGCGATCGGGGACCAAACAATCTTCTGAGAGTCGCGCGAATGATTGCTGGAAGATTCAATCTTCCGACAATCTTTCCCGCGAATCTCAGAAGACTTCTTTTGACGATTGGCGATTAAACAATCGCTCAATTGTTTGCAGGATAAGTTCGTGTGTCGCTGCTACACACAACAACGCAAAGCTTGATAGTGTGTGTTTGGGCACCACTCGGCTAGAGACTGCCACAAAATCTTAGTGAAGAAAAGAGCGCTTTAGAATAAAGTGCTTAGCTTAGCATTCCGCAAGCCACGCATTCGTTATTGTCTGACGCTAAGGAATAGCTGGCGCGTATAGCGCCATAAGCCTACATAAGGCAACAACAAATTCATATGCGAGTTCTCCTCTCTTTCTTTTGGAGCCAAGGTTTTGTTGGTAATATGTGACGCTCTTATCTCTCTCCCATGACTCTGGCAAATTAAAACTCATTTTTGCTTATGCATGGCCAGTGCTTGCCTCGCACACACAGATAGAAGATATTCGCGTAGAGATTCGAGGTCGTGGGTTCAAGTCTATGTCGGGGAATAATTCTTTATACCCTGTTCCCATTAAAAATGGGAAAAAGGGGATCATGAAGTTGTGCAAATGTATGTAACAGGGAAAAGGAAGCACCTCCGACCCCATAAAGTATATATATTCTTGATCAGCATCAACAGCCGATTCGATTTAGCCATGTCCGTCCGTCCGTCTGTCTGTCTGTCTGTCTGTATGAACGCGTCGATCTCAGAGACTGTAATAGATAGAGCCACAAATTTTGGCATGTATATAGGTGTATATTGTACCCACATCGAGTTTGTTTCAGATTTCGAAAAATCCTCCTCCCTCATCTTTAAACAGCGAAAATCTGTCTTTTTATCTGTATAAACGCGTAGATCTCACAGACTATAAGAGGTAGAGCCACAAATTTTTCTATGTATGTAGGTGTACACCGCACCCAGATAAAGTTTGCTCCAGGTTTGGCAAATTCCTCCTCCATCTTCTTCTGACCGCGAAAAACTGTCAGAGCTACAATTTTTAAGTTTGAACTTAGTGACTTAATATATATTCAGTGAGGCCCAACATCCATCTATTCTGTGTACCACTATGAGATCCGAGCAAAAACACTGAAGATATGTACATAAGTGCGCCTGCCCATTTATTGAAATAAATTTTAAAATAAATTGAATTTAAAGCTATAGGAACCACATTACTTGGGACAGGGTATTTTGCTGTCGGGGCACTCGACCGCAACACTCTTACTTGTTTTTAATTGTTTTTTGAAGTGGTTTTAACAATGTCTATATTTTTCCATAAAATTTTGGTTCAAAATCTATATTTTTTTTTTGCCAAAAACGTCAAAACGTCTCTTAATGGACTGAAATCGTTAAAAAATTCATCTTATTTTTATTTGATCAACAATTTTATGTATTTCACTATACGTCTTAAGAACTACAAATGCAACTTGACAATGGTCGACCGCATGTTGCATAGCCGGTCAAAACTTACCTTGAGACGCTGATGTGGGAAGTCCTACCCCACCTGGCATATAGCCTAGACATTGCCATTGCCCCTTTCGACCACAATTGTTTTTCGTCGATAAAGCATGCTTAAAGGATCAGCGCTTTATCTCTTTTGAAAATCTCCTAAATTGGATATTTTCGTGGATCGCATCAAAAGACGCATCGTCTATTAAGGTTAGAGATGGACAATACTTTGGAAAATGAATTTGTAAAAAATAATTCTTACAATAAATTGACAAAATTAAAAAAAAATCTTTAAAAAAAAATAACATGAATTTCGTTTTTAGGTCTCCGCACAAGAGATTAGATGCACTGGAAATATAAGCTAGAACTTTATTACGAACTCTGTTTTGGATGACAGATCAAATATTAAAAAATATTTAAAAAATAAAGTTTGCATACTTTGAAGGGCATTTATTGATATTTGATATTTTTTGTGTGGGTAAATGCCGGCAACTTTGTGAAGGAAAAAAATGCTGTTAACTACACCAAAAGGAAGCTGGTCACCTTCGATAGTTAGTATATTGTCCCTGTTGGGATTTCTGTAACTTTTTTAGAATCCCAAGCGAGAAGCGACAAACTAGATTTCCTTGTCAAAATACCTATAACTTGTTAAGAAACCCAAGCGAAACTTTGCCTCCCCATTCTGATACACAAGTGGATTAAGGAACAGCAGCCCAAAAGCAGTTGCTCTCTTTGTAAATGTAAAAAACTGCTTTAATCTTAGTCTTTAATAACAAATTGATTAATTCACATTAAAATCTGTCGTTTTTTTCATTGTTTACAATTTAAAATAAACCATTATAGAAATGAGTAAATACAAGTAAAATTTTCAAAAGGCAACACGCATTGGCAACGGCATCGTCAACTCGCAAACATTGCTAACGTTCCCCTGGGCCATCCATTTTGCAGCTGGAACAGACGACATTGTAGACAAGCATACGCCGTGCGCGGCGCAGTCCCAGACCTCAATGGCAGCGTAAACAAAGTCAAGTGCTGCCGGCCATGGACAGCGGAGAGGACAGTATAGGTCAGGTAGTTGGGCAGCTGCATTTTGAATACATATTTGTTTTGGCCAAGCAGCACTCGACTTTTTGGCTAAGTCTGTGGGCAAACTCTCTGCAGAGATAAGCGGAGATATCAAGAGTCGATCTTTTTAATTAGAGATTTGTCAAACAAAACGGGCGACAAATGTCAAACACGGCAACATTGTCGGGCGGCTAGACCAAAGCAGCGCTTGGACCCGGTATGATTTCATTGTCAAACGTTAGATGATGATACGTTTTTCATATAGTATCAGTGATAAGAATTTACAAATCGATATCGTGTTCCTGGCTGGCTTTTGAAGATGCCGTGCCGTGAGCAACTTACCGTTACAATCAGTTTCCAGTTCCACATCCGATTCAAAGATATAGAATTTATCTATTGATTTGTCGTGGGGTGTTGTATGGGCGGTATCTCGGTATCAGTTAAATCAATTAAGGCTCTCAAGTGGTAGTATTTTTTTTCTTTTTTTTTTTTTTATTTTTCGCCGATCGCAACATGCTTAACCATGTAAGGTGGGGGTGGAGAGGCCTTCCAATTATTTCGAGTGGTAAATGTGGTTATTCCATTTAATCAGGGGTGGGGCCACCAAAACCAAACATTGTCAAGCTAATGTGTCAGGTTTTTTGTAGCTGTTGTTGTTTAGTTTCTTTTTTAAACTAATTGAAGTGCGTTTGTCATTCAAGGTTCCTAACGGAAGGTAAGAATTTTAATTTTTCCATTTTTAAGTTTCTCTCTCCCAAAACTAACACTACCCCACACACACACACATTGTGGTTGAACCACACAATCAATTTTCACATTTTCATTTCTCCGCTAAAAGCATCTCATTTAGAGCCCCTGACCAACCATGTCGCCCGTCGTCCACAGCGGATAGTTTGATATGACCACATAATTAAATTAATTGAGTTCACATGGTGGTAGCGAAAACAGGAACAAACTCTGAAACTCTGAACTAAACAAACAAATCAAAAGTCCCTGTCCCGCGTCCCACAAATTTTGTGAGACAAACAACTTCATTGAATCAATTTGCTTTGATTTTTCGAGAGCGCTTAATGCTTATCTCGAAATCTTTAAGGCGGCCTCACTGCTCGGAACTGATATGACCGATAGATAGACGTGTTTGCCACGATCAGGAATTTGCGATTTGATTAATATTGACTTAGGAACGGTTTTATTTGCTCAGCTATTGTGTTCAGCTGTTCATTTTTTGATTAATTTCAGGTGATAAAGCTTAATTGGATTTTGCTTAGATAACTGATTCTGATTTCAAAACTTTTCAATTGTCAGTCGATTCTCAAGTAGTCTGCTAATCAGAATGTGTGTATTAGTGAGGGGGAAACCGAAATGCACTTGGAAGGGCCAAAGCCATCATGTGAGTTGCACATGGGTTAAGGCGGCTTGCTGGAATGATAATAGAAATCTGAAAGTTTACTAGATTTATAGTCTGATAATGAAAGCTTATAAGGTAGCTGTATTTTTCCTACCTTTTGATACTTGCTTAAACTTAAATGTGCACTCAAAGTGATAAAGATCAGATTTTGCTGCTATTAGACACTTCAGTGGCACGTTAGGCGCTTTGTACACTGTCGCTTGCGAGTTGAATAACTTTTCGTTCAGCTTACTCTTGTGCAAAGTGTCCGAGCGACTTTAATCATTCATTTTCATGTAATGGCGTGCTTATAACTGCTTTACCCCAACCCAACTCTAATCCGATCTTCGTCAGACTACACCAAACTTCATGTAAGGCTTGAACAACGCAAAGCACCTGCCTTATCATAAAGATATTTCATTCAGAGAATTCTCCCATCGAATTCCTTTAATAAAACTGTAACATCTGTCAACCATTTAGTTTACATTAGAAAGTATAATGTTCGGATTTTCGCCAAATGGACAGGTGCCCAAAAATATAAAATAGCAATCATTTCCACAATTCCAATCAAATGCATATGTTAGAAAATATTAGTACTGTATATTCAAACATTTCATTAAGATATTTCCTAAGATTATTATATTTGATCAATACTATAGTTTTAAAGATCGTCTGAAAACAATAAAATATCAGTTTGATATTATAAAACAAGTGAAAAGTCGGTCAAGCCCGACTATAACATACTCTGTAGTAGTCGTAGTGTAGTAGTCGGTACCCTGGAGTAGAAGCTGAATGCAATGCTGGTGCTGCGCTCATCTCTAATTCTCTCTCTTTCTCTCTCTCGCTCGCTCTCTAACGGTGGGAGTGGGTGGTGGAAGGGTGCTTTACTTATTTGCTAATAACTTGAGAACCGCTGATCCGATCTTTATCATTTCTTCGGCAAATCGATACAGTTTGCTAATTACTAACTATCTCCAGAAGGTACAAATCGTCTATCTTCAAATTGTAGGAGATATAACGTTTTTTCCAAATTGCGGGGACGGGAGGGGGCGTGGCGAACATTGAAAATAAACTTGATCTGCCTGCAAGTATAAAAAGCATTTGTCCCATACATGTCAAACCTCTTTCTCTTACCATCTCTGAGATCTGTTTGTTCATACGGACGGACAGACAGACGGACGGACGGACAGACGGACATAGCTATATCGACTCGTCTGTTGATGTTGACCAAGAATGTACATACTTTATATGGCCGGAAATGAATTAGCAAAATGAATCGATTTGCCGAAGAAATGATGAAGATCGGATGAACGGTTCTCAAGTTATAAGCAAAGAAGTGAACCAAACCCCCCCCCTACCCACCCTAAAAAAATGTTGCATACTTTTCTGATGGTTACCCTAAGGAACGCAGGAACACTGTTAAACATGTTTTTTCATGAGTAACGGGTATATCGAAGTCGGTTAGAGCCGACTTTAACTTATGCTCTCGTTTTTGTAGTAGACGCCATCGCTATATTCAGAACTGCTGCCTGCTGATGAAGTGCGCGTGAGAGTGTCATCTCTATATTCAGAGCTGCTAACAGAGCCAAAGGTGTAGAGCCTGAGAGAGCGACAACAGATACTGTTTTTGCAACAAAAGTATGTATTTATTATATATTTGGGGCCCTCTCACTTAAGTTCTGTTTTTGCATGTTCGCTTTCTGCGAAGTCTTAGCCTTCCGCCGCTTTTGATCGGTTATTGTTTGTAAAATTTATATTCGTGTTTGTGCTCCGAAACTGCAACAAACTATTAATTAGTGTGGAAAAATAATTAAGGTGAGTTGTTTGTTTACGAATTTACTTTCCGAAATGGATTTACAAAGCGTCGTCATCTACGACCAATTTGCTTGAATTTTCCTCAATGGTTAATGATGAATTCCTTTACGTTAAAGCCTGTCTTTGTCACTTCTGGTGTGCCACAAGGCAGTCACCTCGGACCATTGCTTTTTACTCTTTTTATTAATGATCTGCCCACAATAATTTCGAATTCTCGGGTACTTATGTACGCCGACCAGAAACTATTTACCTTTAATCTTGCCTAGGTGCACAACTAATTATACCCAGCACAATCGACTTCGAGTCTTATGTCAACATTATAATGGTCTCAATCACCTGATCCCAACAGATCTCTCTCTCTCTCTTCTCTCTAAAAACGTCTCCCTATAATTATCTTAGGAGAAATCTCTGACCACTCCTGACTGTGAGTAGGGGCATATCTTCCCCCATCGGGTCAGAGATTTCTGGTTATTTAATTTTAAGTTTAACTCATAAATTTTTGTTATTTTTAATTAGTTTTAAATTTCACTTTTATATAATATTTTTATTTTTTTTATTCTCCTATATTTTTTCTCTGTATATCTGATTTATTTTAGTTTTATTAATTTATTATTATTAATTTTTCCTTTGCTCCTATTTAGGTTTTGGTTTTTTTTCTCTTCTCTATCTTTATATCGTTAAACTTTTTGGTAGCTCTAATAACGTCTCTGACTACAATTGGCTGTGAATAGGGGCATAGCTGGCCGGACGGGCAAATAAAATTCCCCCATCATGTCAGAGTCGCTATTAGTTTAATTTGTATAATTTTGCTAGGCTTTCTTAGTTCATAAGGCTCTTTTATAACGTATGTGAAATTTTGTTGACAGCATTTTTTGTCGACTTAATAAATAAATAATTAATAATAAATAAATAAATGCTTACATATACATAAGTACAATGTAAAATAATGCTCAGTCTTACGTACATTTGTAAGCTTTGACACAAAAACCTTGACAGTCAAGTCGAACAAGAAAACAGAAAAAGAAAACTACTGTTTCCAGGTGCATTGATGACTTACTTAAGCGTAGCATTCGAGTGAGAATTGACAAATAGATTATTCAAGAAGCGTGTGTTTTTCAGTGCTCTGTTGATGGAAGGCCATGAATTTTATTAACCCGCAATCAGTACCCACTTTGTTAGGACTTAAGTTTGAAAATATCTGTTTATTTTAAAATCTACGTACCAATATGCAACCGAATACCGAAATAAAATAAATAGATCCAAAACTGCAGGTCGTAAAGCGGGTCCTTATGAAAAACTATTTTGTTTTTAATGGTAACGATAGAAAACTCGTCCAATATTACTATATAAGTTTAAGTGTTAGTAAAAAGCTACATTTATGTTATGAATGAGAACATACTCAAAATTTAAAGTAAACAATCTGATTTTTAATTATTCTGAGTTCAACATAATCAGATTTCTATGTCCTATATATTAGCTATTAGTAAGATCAGTTGGAGCGAGTTTTATTAAACTATGGCACAGACAAAGTTAGCTTTAACACTCAACACACCTACTTTACATACATATTCTTGATCATGCAGGTCAATTTTTTTCCAAAAAGACTTATTTTAAATCAACTTTTCCCAAATTTATGAACAGCAACACAATAGGTGATAATATATTTGGTTTTCTTTAACTACGATTACTTTTTCATATCTTATCCCTCGTACTTTAACATTAATTTCCATTTTGATTACTGTATTCAGCTTTTCTTATCACCTTCGAGTCATTCGTTTCATATTTTTAGCTACAAAAAATACCGCCAACGCAATCTTAAGTCATCCACTCCATCTAAGTTGGTTGGTACTTAAGTGCAATAAATGTATACTTAGGCGCGTAAAATTCATCGAATGTGTACGAGGAATTCAGGCCAGGTCTTCTTCTCGTTCATCTCTCTCTCTCTCTATGTACAATCCTCCTAAAAGGCAATAAAGTTTATCATGCAATTAAGAACGAATTACGCTGCTAATAGAATAATTAATGCAATTTCCCACAACATTAGGCAAAAGCAGCAATAGCAGGAGCAGGACAACTGCCTCCAGAGGCAGCCAGCAAAAGGCAAGATGTGAACTCTCGGACTCAGAACTCACCCCCATTGCCTAGCCTTGCCATGCCTTGCCTCAGTGACAACTGTCGACGTGGACCGGGTATGTTTTCGTTGCTGTTGTGCAAAACCCCAATAATAAGCCATTCCAAATGGGGTTTATGTGTGTGAGCAAGGCTCAGTGGCGGAGGGAGAGTTGGAAAACTGGCAATAGCTCTGCCACATCATGTGAGTACAGTTGAAACTAGTTACAAGAAAACCATATCTCATGTCAAAATTATGTAGCATACTTTTAAGGGCGTTTGAAAAATAAGATTACATTTCAGCTAAAAGCCGATTTCTCATCTTCTAAACTAACAAACAAGAGAGAAACATTTTGTTGGTTAGGGTGTATCCTATGCTTTAATTTGATCATTGTATTCGGGCTTCCCTGTATTTCTCTGTTATGGCAATCCTAGTGCTTGCTATTTTTATTTCTACATCAAACCGCAAGCAACGCGTCTCTATCAAAGTGCCTGCTGCTCAAAGCTCCTTCCTCTTTTAGTTTTCCCACCCAATCTCTCCTTCTTTCTCGCTTGCTCAACCTTCCATTGGCTCGACAGAGTCTGGCAAAGTGTTTGTGGCTGTGCCGCACTAATGAAAATGTCAAGTAAATTCCTGCTTTCGGACGGAAACTGATGCTGCTAGCTGCTGTTTGCTGCCTCTGATATCGACTTAACTATCTTTTGGTTCTGCTCGTTCTGGTTGCCTTTTAAGTGCGGGTTGAAATGCATTTTCGTGCCGGCTTCAACACAGTTTCCGTTTCATGTCGGGTGCTGATGATGGCTTTGCACATTTTATAAAATTCAAATATTACTCATATTTAATGGAAATAGATGAAGCAGAACTAATTTACTTACTTCACCTTTCTGTTTCGGGGATTTTTCAACCTTTTTTTATTTTTTGCAGCTTCAGCTTTGCTTCAATTTATCTACGTGGAAATTGCATGTCAACCGGAAAGTAGTTGTCAAGATTGTTAAGTCCTTATTTCTTTCAAACGTTCACTCTGGCTCTCGACTTTAGGTGTGTACGTGTGTGTGTGTGAGTCGACTCTTGGCAACGCATTTTGTGTACCCGTATTTATGTTTATACCAAAGCAAATGTACCCCAAACCATCGAAGGAAAAACAGTTTCCGTTTTACCTTTTCAACATTCACGACTTTGTTTGGGGTTTCCTTGTTGTTGGGATGTGGATGCTAGATGATGAGGCGAGCACAGGTTCTTCAAGTAATGTGCAAATTTAGTTTTACATTTTATATTTGTTTTGAGGAAATCTCCTTCTTGGGAGTTTCCCTCCGACTCTATAGGTTACAGTGGGGTGAAATAATAAACAGTTTTAAAAATATATAAAAGAAATTCAGTTTTAAGCAATTTCTTTCTTTTCAGAAAATAGAAAATTGAACAATAGTTTAAACCTAAAATTTATATTTACAAACCATAAGAAGAATGCAGTTTTTCATTATTTCTAAAATTAAGTTGAAACTTTCCATAATAGGGACATAGAATCCATCTAAAAGGTGGACTAGGGTTAGGAATTCAAGACCAAGGTGTCTGATTTATGTCGACAGTATTTAGAATTCTCATAGCATAATTCTCACTGACTATACAGACCTTATGGATTGATTTGAGGATGATTTGAGTACCAAATTCTGGCATGAATTGACGCTCTGGACTAAGCCCCATTGACTATTACCTTTTTCCAAATTTAAGCCAATGATTCAGCGGAAAGAGCTTCAGTCAAATGCTGGAATCCTTAGGCCCGTTTACCACCGATCGCAAGTATAATTCTTTTAATTAATCTTCCCTAGCTTTTTATTCGTAGAGTTATGCTTCGGGTAATCGGGTAATACATAGACTAGGTAATGGCGAAATCCCCCAAAGTTTCTTTTAAACCAAATCGTTACTTTATCCCCTTATCACCGAATCGTTTTACTGCTAACTATGACTTGCATTCTCCTTGACTTTGTTTCTGATTTGAACTATCTATGAACTTCTACTCATAGCTCACAAAATTATTGATTCATTAAATTATAGCTCACATGAGCCATGAGCTGTTTGATCTGTTCGAAATGATTCAGCTCAAATCAGCTCAACAAAGCAACTAGACTCAAATAACTCAAAGGGTTCAAAATTCGACAAGCCCTAGTGAAATTATGTGAAATCATTGAAAACTTATAAATACGAGCGTTGAGAGCGATATCATTGAAAACAAAAAAGTTTTTCTCTAACTTTTGTATGGCAGCTATTCTATATAGTTGTCCGATTTCGACAAGCCTTGGTGAAATTATGTGAAATCATTGAAAACTGATAAATATAAGCGTTGAGAGCGATAGTATTGAAAACAAAAAAGTTTTTCTCACTAAAACTAGTTTTTCAACCGATCGTTTCTATGGCAGCTATATGCTATAGTCATCCGATCCGGCCGGTTCCGACAAATGTGCAGCGTATTTGTACTAAAAGACTTCGTGCAAAGTTTGGTTACGATAGCTTTAAAACTGACGGAGGAGATAGCATAGAAACAGATGGACGGACAGACGGACGGACATGGCTATATCAACTCAGCTCGTCATGCTGATCAAGAATATATATACTTTATGTGGTCGGAGATGCTTCCTTCTATGCGTTACAAACATTTGGGCAATTTCAATATACCCTCTCCAAGGGTATAAAAATAACAACGCATCTTTAATTATACTTGTGTGCGTTTTTATTAAAACAAAGGATTTGTGTGGGCCTGCAATCGTTCTCTACATTTGCTGGTTTGACGATTGAGATGAGAGCAAACTGGGGCAGTGCCCAAGTCTCTCGAAAGGTTGGAGTTACGGATATACCAGGGGGCAGCGAGCATTATGCGAATATGTTGCTCTGCACCGTCTCAACCATATATAATAAGGTTCAGCACGGCTGGCAGCTAAGTGTTTTGGGCGTCTGCAACCGGAAAGACCGCGGTGCGCAGTAGAGTTGGAAATTTTAGTTCATTTTAATGACCTAGTTCATTTTTTGAACTATAGTTCATTTTTTGAACTATAGTTCATTTGAACTATAGTTCATTTTTTTAGTTCATTTGAACTATAGTTCATTTTTTGAACTATAGTTCATTTTCTGAACTATAGTTCATTTGAACTATAGTTCAATTTTTTGAACTATAGTTCATTTTTTTAACTATTGCTCGTTTTTTTTAACTATTGTTCATTATTTTAAATACTGAGGATAATTTTAATACTGTTTGATACATGATACACAGTCGGCTTGGTTTCGATGGATTTGTTGAGTTTGCGTGCGCGTAAAATCAGGGCTTCGGTGCTTGCTCGCGCAGTTGCTCGGTCAGTTTGTTGAGATTAAACTGTTTTACTATCTACAGCGATTTCTTAATGTTGTTATAGGCAAAATGAAAAGCTACATCTTCATAGATGTCTCAGCCATGGATCACACATGTCGCGCAGGGGGGAATCTTTACACAATCAGCGAGTCACCCTTAACCCGTGCCTCTTAGTAAATTCAAGTTAACATGTCAGCCAGTTGGGAAGCCGGCTCATTAATACCAATAGCGTTGGCCCGAAATTTCCTCCTCACGTACGACTACCTCTAAATAAGAGAGTGTTACCATTTGGTTGGACCACTTTAAGCTCAACTGGCAACTTCTGGCTATGCTCGAAGAGGAAAAAAAGTAACACCTAGGCCTTGGCTAAATCCGTGGCTGTGCACTCGAAAAACACCTTCTTGGTCTTAGGCAAGTTCTTCGATCGTTCACCATTAATGATGGGCAGCAGTGAGAGAACTACACGATTGGCACCATAGATCACTGGGTAGACGGAAGAGCCACGAATGATGTGGCCTAAGCTGGGCATATAAGTCCATCAACTGCAGACCTGTCATCTCCTGAGTTTGGTTATGCGGTTTGAATTTGATTCCCTCTGACGCTGAAGGCTCCCTGTAATGTGTCAAGGTCGTGGGTGCCCATGGCCACCAGGGTAAATGTTTTGTGGGGTAAAGGACACATTGCGAAGCAAAGCGGCCACAGCATGTGGAAGAATATGTGCTGAGGAGGAGGTAACACTTAGCACCTGCTGCTGGGTTGGCTCGAAAATCTCATACTTTGGCTTTGAGAAATGATAGTCTCGTAGTCCTGCTATTTGTAATTTTTTAAATGTGAATAGCTTGTTAAATTCATAGAAAATCATTATTAAATGCAGGCCCAATAGATTTTCATATCTCATGTATCAGACAATGAGTAAACGCCTTAAAATTTGCTTCAGTGGTAAAGAAAAATGAACTATAGTTCAAATTATGAACTATAGTTCAAATTGAACTATAGTTCAAAAAATGAACTATAGTTCAAATGAACTATAGTTCAAAATATGAACTATAGTTCAAATTATGAACTATAGTTCAAAATGTGAACTATAGTTCAAAAAATGAACTATAGTTCAAAAACTGAGAAATACATAGTTCAAAATATGAACTATAGTTCAAAACCAAGACCTAGTTCATTAGTTCATTTTAAAGACTAGTTCATTTGAACTAGTTCAACAAAATCGGCACAACTCTAGTGCACAGTACTAGTTCAATTACTCTTCTTTGGGTCATACCCGCTCTACGTTAGATATTTTAGCGGTTGTCCCTCAGGTCGCCAATGAAGCAACGTCCTTCGAGGAAGGACCGGAGCATAGCGAGTTAAAAATAAAATTTTGTATACTCTGTACCAAAGTTACATAGAGTATAATAAGTTTGTGCAAAAGTATGTAACAGGGAGAAAGAATCATTTCCGACTATATAAAGTGTATATATTCTTGATCAGCATCAACAGCCGAGTCGATAAACAACCCACCCCCCGCCCCCCACTCCCACCCTTAAAAAGAGAGAGAGAGATGAGCACAGCACTAGCATTGCATTCAGCTTCTACTCCAGGTACAGAGTATGTTATAGTCGGGCTTGACCGACTTTCTCACTTGTTTTTTAAATGGGCTCCATATTTGACTTGATTTCATCTACAAAACAACTGGAGCTTGATCTGTTTAGTTTTTGATCTGTGTGGAGTAACTGGAAATTTGAGCTGACTAATTTAAACTTAAAAAATTTTTGACTTGATTTACTTGAACCATTTTCTTAAAACATGAATCAAAGGGCCCTTTGACTCAACCCTGCAAGAACCTTTTTATGTTCTCTGTGCTGATCACAATAAACTTTTTAATGTAATCAACTCGAGAGCAAGTCTTCCTGCTTTTAAATCTACTAATTTAACTCTTTAGCCCGTGGCTTAATCTTTTTTCCTTTAATGTTGTTGTTCCTATTTCAAAAACATTTTAAAGGTTTCATTTGATTCTTTCAGAATTAAACCCCATATCTTGTGCTCTTAACATATGGAATAATGCGCCAGCATATTTAGCCGTTGTACACTTTTGCAGATTCACATTTCAGGGGCTTGCTTAAGCTCACTCACTCTCTCTTTTTTGTTTTTGCTTAAAGCAAATATTATACGATTGAGAACAACTTTACTTAATTCAGGAACATTTGGAACCAAGAATTTTGAGACTATCTTGTTCTTATTTTTAGCTGAAGGCAACTTTTTTTTCCTCTGTGTATAGATCACAGAATTCCTTGGATCATCTCTTGATAAATCAAAGGACAATTTTAACCTTGTAATGAATGACAAAAATCAGACAGTTAAAGCTCATATTGGCTTTTTAATAGTTTACCAAATCATCGACTGTGGATATACAATCCAACGGTTTCCCTTTAATGGTATGTTCGTAGAGAGTTGGTTAGGTTCTGTGAAAGACATGATGTTACACTAGCGATTCTATTGAAGGGAATTTGAATAAGGAAAGCACTTGCGAAATGTTGTTAATGAACAGGTGAACTAATAATGGACTAAGACGTCTGTCCTCTCTCGGACTTATATAGAAATACACAGAATATACACATATATAGAAAGCTACATTAATCCTCTTTTATAATACCGTATAAAACCGTTCCATTTTGCAGATTTTTGCATTTCATTAGATTAAGCCAAAGTCGACTTCTATTTCGTGTACGTTCGCGACCACATGTTTATTGCTATTATTATGAAACCTAAAACTCGATAAACTCCGTCTTTTGCACTAAACGCAGAGCTAACAAAATGCTATCAAATCGCAAAAAAAAAAGTGGGGATAATTTTTGTTTTCTGCCTTTTTTGTACATCAAAATTCATTCAATCATATTTAAATTTTTAAAAGTGGCTATACTGCTTAAAGGGCCATGCCAAGCTTCTCTCAATCCCTTGGCTTGTGTGCTTATCATTATCGAGTATCATATTATCGAATTCGAACGGCAAAGTTTGAGAATTTGCGACTTGGGCGGGAGGTTGCCTTTTTTGCCAGGAATTAGCTGCAGGTGACGCGTCTATAAAACAGACCGTCATTTCACCCAACAACACAATTCAACAATCCGTCAATTCAACACAAAACAAACTCTTCACAAAACAATTTCAACACACGTCAATACAACACTAAGTCATTTCACCCAACACAACAATTCAACACACGTCAATCCAACACAAAAGAATTTCAACACGTCAATTAAACACACGTCAATTCAACACAAAACAAAATAATTAATTTATTATTAAATTTTAATTTGGTTTGAATTGAATTGACGAAGTGTTAAATTGTTGTGTTGGGTGAAATGACTTATACACGTGTGTTGACTTTCTATTTGTGAAAACTTTTTTTGTGTTGAATTGACGTGTTGAAATTGTTTTGTGTTGAATAGAGAGACTATTGGTAAAACAATAGCCAGTTTCACTCGTTTTCGGCTTTGGAAACAGGCCAGAAAATGTTTAGTCTTAGATTTCCTAGCTCCATCTTGTCCCCTTACCATACCCACTGTCAAGTAGCTTTCAGACGTCTCGAATTTTTAATGCAAATACCCAATGAATTTAGGAAAACTGTTAACTACACACACACACACACACTCACACACACAAGCTGCTTGGCAGCCTGCAGATTTATTTTGTGGTTTTAGTGTGTGCAGAGTATTCACTTCCCCCACGACCCTCTCTAATGTGTGCTGCTGCTGTCTAAAAGTATGCAACAAAAGAAACTAATAGCTTTTCATGAGCAACCGACTGGGGCGGGGGAAATGAGTCTGTCTTCTTAGCGCGCTGTCAACTCGATTGTCTTCGCTTTGATTTGCTACTCAAAATTTTCCACTTCTTACGCCTTTCTTATATAATTATGCATAAATCCTTTTTACACGCCAAGCGGCACCAGCAGCAGCGGCGGCAACAGCATATTTTGCTTTTCATCGTCAAGTAAAATTTTCTGAAAATTTGATTAATCTTATCAAGATGCGTGGCCAAGGCGGGAGTGGAGGGGTCGAAAGGGTTGTTGAAAAATGAATTATCAACAATTTTTGCTTTGCTCTCTGATGGAAGTTGTTGCTCTTTTGTTCTAATTGAGTTACCAGCAGTTTTCTGAAGTGCCTGAGTGTCTAGTGGAAAGTCTGAAATGCTTTGAAATGGCCACTTAAGTTCCAAAAGTCAGCTTAGACCCAAGGATCTATAGCCGGTTTTAACATATTCATAAGGTAATTTCTGAGTATGTCTGGTCTCTGCTTGACCAATTGATAAAAGTACGTATTAGTGTATATTTTTTATTTATTTGCCCCTGCAGCGACTTATTTTCTTGTATTTTCCTCTCCATCCTTTCAACGTAAGCTGCTTGTATCAATAAAAATTCGATTATGTCTGTCCAATGGCCAGGACCTTTGCTTCCCTTTTTGGACAACGATTTATCATTGTGTTGACTTTATCGAGCACACATAAAAAATATAAATACACAACTTTATTACCCCCCCCCCCGGGGGGGGGCTCTTTTTTTAATAACAACTTATAGTATTACGCATATTCTTGATCAGCATGACGAGCTGAGTTGATATAGCCTTCCGTCTGTCCGTCTCCTCTGTCCGTCCGTCTGTCCGTCCGTCTGTTTCTCTCTCTCTCCTCCGTCGTTTTGGTTAATTTGACGAGTCTTGTATAACGTTGTCGACCCGATCGGACATAACGCATAGACGATCGGAAAAACTTTTAGGGAACTTTTGTTTTCATGTATCGTCCACGTCGTTTTATAGTTTTATGATTTACATAATTCACCAGCATTTTGATGGTGAGAAACTTTTGTTTAATACGTCCCACGCCTTTATAAGTTTTTATGTTTTAATAATATATCCACTAAAACAAATAATTCTCCGGCCCGCTATTTTTATAAATATTTTAAGCATGTGGGACCAGTTCTCAAGTAGCTTATCAGCCAGCCACCCGCCTAAGCGTATCAATGTATCAAATGCCAAACAAGACAACAAATTGGCAACAAAATAAACCAAAAAAAGAAATCCTTTGTGTGCATTGTACATACTTACAAAGTAATCGACTTGATATGATTCTCTTTTCTGGCTTTTTGCGTTTTATTGAGGTCCATCAGAGTTTGGTCTTCTGAAATTATATTTCTGCTGTCGGGCAGGGAGTGAACAGCCAACTTAATTGGTTATATAATTGTTGGCATTAAGTGATTTCTTGTTTATTTCACAGTTGGTTGAATTGAAATTAGAGCAGGAGTTGGGTAGAGGCAAGGCAATTCATTTTGGTAAGACAAATGAGAGCGTAGATAATGAGCTTCTTGATTTCATCATTGTTTGGGGAAAAGGGGGAAGCATGGCTAAAAAAACATCTCTTAGATTTCTCATTGGCCTATAGACTGGTCACTGTAGACAGAGCCGGTTCGGATTTGAACCGCCCCGGAGTCACCTGAACCAGAGAAAATAAATTTTAACTTCAGGAACCCGAGCCGAAACATTTAAAACAGAGTCCGGCACGTTTTTATTAACTGAGTATGCAACACCGCTCTGCGGCAGCGACGTCAACACAACGACAGTATTTGAGCTTATACAGCTCTCTTCTGCAACAACAAAGAAGCGCTAAATGAACGCGCTCTCCCGGGGCTAAACATACACACGCAACGCAAAAATCTGATATAAGAAAATAAGAGTTAGGATAAATTTTCTCAAAGTAAAAGTACTTCTACAAGCGTTTAGGGATTTCCTATCTTGGTTTCTGCTCCCGCTTTATAATCGAAATATGATCTTTTGATTCGAACCTAAAACTCCATTAAAAAAAAAATGTTTTCATCAAAACGACACAATTTATCAATCAAGTATCAAATTGATATCTTAGAAAGTATAAACATATTTCGAGGATTTCAATTTGATACTAACGTGTATTCGGTTGACACTTTTTTGTATCAATTTTACACTAGGTCTTATTAATTTGAATTTTCAATTATCAATCTTTTAGTATCATTTCGAAACTAGCTTTTATCAATTTAATATTATTTCTTATCAAGTTTGTAATATAAATTCAGTTTTTTACAAACTGCCATTAAAATTAATACATAACATTTAAAAAACATTATCTCTTTATTTCTCTCAAAATGTATTTTAATTACACTAAAAAATTTAATTTGTAAAGTGTGGACACCACGCTAGGGAGAAACATTGGTCTCTCATTGCATGCCTCATGTCCACGCTAATTTTGTATATTTAGAACTCACTGTACTGGTGTGCCTTTTGCTGGAACCGATACATGTAGCGCGATACTCCTTCAGAAAATATGAAGAAATAACGCGAAAAACGCCACTTCTGCAGCTGTCTTTGTTTGAAACCTCTCGCGTTGTGCGCTAACATGCAAAGCTCTGAAACATGCACCGCAGAATTGTGGATTGTTATTTGTCCTGTCTGAGTAGTTACATTTCTTATTAACAAATATTGGCAAAAAACAACAACATTACTATTTAGCTGCTTTTATTATAGGATACTTAAATTTTTTTTTTTTGTGCATCAAATTAATATTCTAAGCTTCAATGTAATACTTTCTAGGCTTACATTGATACAAAAAAAATGATACTAATTTCAGTTTCAATTTGAGACATGTGTTTCAAATTGATATCAATAACAATTTTTTTGGGTGTAGTTTTACCGACCTACTGAGCCCGCTCCGTGAGCCTGAAACCTAAAAGTGTCGCCAGTCTTAACACCGTAGTAAGCCCCTTTTGATTTCAAGGAGGTTTACAGCCTTGGTCCAAAGCTATTTATGCTTATCTTGTATACATAGTTCTAAGCTGATTCTGACTCTTACTAATGTCATTTAAACTATGCAAACAATATTTCTATTTATAATAATCTATTAGAATGTTAACATTGATAGTCAGTTTTCGCAGCGTCATACATAAATCAACTCTACTCCATCCATATTGTGAGATCCGTTAAAGGCATTCAATTGGTTAAGCCAAATATTAAATAAATAATATTCTCAATTTCTCCTTTCCTTTAAGGATAACAAAGGTCACTTAGCATAATAAATTTTGTGTGTAAGTAATTATTTCGAAATATAATATTATACTTATGATACTAATTCATTATTTCAGCTCTGTTACGAACACAACGTAAAGAGGAAGCAAAAAGACACTTTCAATGGTGATTTTACTCAACCAATCAGCGCGTTTTTGGAATTTCTATTGCTCTTGTCTCTAAATGACACTTTTGTCGAGAGCAAACTTCAAAAGTGTCTTTGTGTCGTATGCGTGGGTGGTTGTGTCAGTCAACGATCTCGTATATACATAAGTGGAGTATGTGGAAATTTATTATTCTTATTAACCTTTCAAAAATATAGAATATAATAAATATAATATATAACATTATTAGAGCGAAGCTCTTTTACGGACGTCAGACTGGGAGGTAAATCTTGAAAAATTTTGCCTTTGCGAGAGATTCTTTTGGGGTATGTCTTTGATTTTGTATTTGCAAAATCAGCTGCTTTTACCATTACCGCGTAGTAGCAGGTGGGTTGTGTGTGGAGTGGGATAGTGTGAGGAGGTGATGGCTATTTGGTGGAGACCTGGTGGGGATCAGGTGTAGATTTGGTGAGAATCTGGGGGGGATTTGGTGCTGATCTGGTGGGGTTCTGGTGGTGAGGAGGTGGTGATCGTGAGGGAATCTGGTGTGGACCAGAAGAGATCAAGTGGGGATCTGGTAGAGAGTTGGTGGGGAGCTAATGGGGATCTGGTGGGATCTACTTGGCATATGGAGGGCACCTACTGGGGATCGTGTGGGGATCTGGTGGGGATCGGGAGTTGGTCGGGTGGGGATATGATGGGTATACGGGTAGTGGGGGTGCAAAGAGTGCTGAAAAGTATAATGTTCTTCGTTTGACAGTGCCATAACAGTGGTTTGACAGTGACTTAACATTGTCTGAACAGTGACTTAACAGTGACCTAACACTTACTTAACAGTGACTTAACAGTCACTTAACAGTGACTTAACAGCGACTTTTCAGTGACTTATCAAGGACTTTTCAGTGACTTAACAGTGACTTAACAGAGACTTAACAGTCACTTAACAGTGACCGAATTTTCAATAATTCAACATTTAATTATAGGTACAGAATCTAAATGTGTCTTTTGCCATCACTTAAGTCCGATTCATCGACGTAAAGAGCTTCACTCGTTCCGGGCGTTTCATGACACACACCCTTTTTTTCATTTTTACTTATCGCCTATTGAATTAAATACCTACATTATCTATACCTATAAATCTTTAGGCCCGACTGACTGACATATTATCAACCCTCAGCCAAAACTGCTGATCCTAGAGATCTAATATTTGGCATTGACTTTCGTTTAGTTATGCAAGCGCGCACTAAAAAAACAAAATTTGGAAAATTTGTCCGCAAAGTGTGTGAAAGCTACAAAGTAGAGAAAGAGGGAGTAAACAGGGAACGACTCGCACTTACACAAGTTAGGTGATGTATGTCTGTGTTTTGGCATTCAGAGACAGATGATAGCTGCTATGAGGGACATGTGTTTAAAGAAAAATCGAGAGGAAACGAGAAAATGGGACTTATGGCAAAGTTTTATTTTTTGGGAAAGACTAAGGAATCTATACGTTCCCAATTATGAGAAGGCAGTGCTGATGCTGATGTGAAACCCACAATCGTCTTATATCGCCAGACCCAAAATTGACCATGTGGTCGAGCGGGAGAGGTATGTATTCAGCGTCCACTTGACGGAAGGGATTAATATATTAATCCGGAATTTTCGAGCGCCTAGAAAATTGGTTGGGTCAACCGTGCGTTAGAAACCAAAAAATATAATAGTTTTCTTTTGAGTACTTTATTTTTGTACGTCCCCAACCAAAATATTATTCAATGTAGGTTTTATAATTCAGAAATTGTTTAGGCAATCAACTTCAAATACAATTGTTCCCCATTTGAACCACCTCAATAAATTCAAAGTCTAAGAAATAAATTAAAGCTTTCATATATCAACTATTGAGCTCTGCAACTAAATTAGTTGGAAAATTACATTGTCTTTAGAGCGAGTCCAAAGAATTGGCACTTGGCACAAAAACAATTACAAGTTGCCTGCTTTCCAAAGCCAAGACAAATACAAAGTAGTGGAGCATATAAATTCCAGCGCAATCCCCCCCGTCAGGCCCCCTTACCCCTCCCTCTTTTGTGTTGTGTTTTTTAGTCCCTGGCCATCTTCCGGTTGAAAGAGTTCTCGAGCCATCGAAAATCGCAAAAAGGCATTAAACGTTTTCTAATTAAATGCGCCACGGCTTCTGCTTGGTTGTCCCTCTGGTCGTGGACATTTTATTATTTTCGTTGTTTCTGTTTTTTTTTTTTGTTGGGCGAGTCAACAAGGATAATGATTGTTTTTCGTTAGATTTTATGCGCAACCAGGACCACTGATGCGTTTCAATGAGAGGGTTGAACGTGAACTGGTGTCAGTTGGTAGCCATTTCACTCGGTTTGGGGATTAGAAAATTTAAATGTCTTGGCTGGATTCGGCTGAGAAAATATATACTTTACTCTGTGTCCACCCTCCAGCATAATTTCATTAAGGGCCAAACATTATGAATGAAGCGATTAACGTTGTTCTGCTTCCCTTCGAAATTTTTTTTTTCTCTCAGCAGACAGAGAAGTTATTGAATATTCCGTTTTGTGTTTGTTTAATTACCAACTTTTTTCCTTTGACAAATGCATTTCATTTCAATTTTTTTTTAATCTGCCTATTTAATTTCCTCTAAGTTTGCTTTGATGTTTAAACTTTTTCTTTTTCAATTTTCACGGCGGCTGTGATTTTTTTTCTTTTCTGTTACTATTTACCAAAGAAAAAATGAGCTTACTTTGCGTTTAATTAGCATGGCATTTGCATTCGAATGAATTTTTATTTATAATTGATAGACCAAATATTGATAAACATAAGTAAAGGCAGCTTAGGCTTAGGGGGTGATGATATTAAGAGTTTTAAAATTTAAATAAAGTGGAGGTCATAACTTAAATAGGGAAACTAAATAATACAAAGTTTTTTGAAAAGAAATAAAACAGTTGAACTGTTAATCTTTGTTCACACAGTTAAATAATTGCTACTATAACTTAACTATGGTTCCATAGGCAAATAATTTGTTCAAATATGGCCCAAAATTTCGATACTTTCATTCAAATTTGGGCAAATTATTTGCCTGTTTGAACATAGTTTATGTTTATCTTAAATTGGGTATTGTCTGCATATTTTCAGAAAGAGCTTTATTATGAATTTCGGCATCATCATCGGCATAAAGCAGATTATGGCACGTTTCTATCAACTGTGTATATAAGAACGCTTTGCGGTGTTCTGTACTATGAAACACACACACGCATCATCGAAATGAGAATGTGTGTTTTGCCGACCCCTGGCATAAATAAACCTGTGGGAAGCTGGGGGTTTTAGAAATTGAGAAAGAGTCAAAACTGATCTAGCAGTTAGCGAGGAAAACACAAAGTACCTAATATCCACGCGCATAGAGTATATGCTCTTATTGGGAGAGTAAAACCTGAAGTTTTTCTTAGGGTTTTGTCTTCATAAACAAATACCTTTAAAAAGCCGTGTTACTACATACAGGCTCAGTATGAATCTTATCTTCAAAAACTCTATACAACTCCCAGCTCTCAAATGCGGTGTAAAAGCATGGACATAAATAGCAAGGGATGAGGCACCAATTGGTTGGTTCGAGAGAAAAATCCTTCGGAGCATTAATAAACCTTTAAAAGTTTAAGATGAATTTCGCATTCAAATGAAACACAAACTGGGTGAGCTCTATGGGGACACCAATCTAGTCGACCGCAAAAAAGGTCAGATGGAGAATAAAACAGTAAGTAGAGCGGACACCTCCATTTTGTAGACTGCTCCTCTATTATGCGCAAGGTGTTAATAAGGTCTACACAGGATCGGTTAGGCCTACCACCAATTTGCCATCAACAAATCGTCTGAACAGGCTATTTAGCACGGGTGAGATTCTGTCCTGGATTATAAATGCCACGACCTCGCTAGTTTATACAGTATGACAATAACGTTCTCCTTTCACTCAGGAGGTATTGCTGCAGATACCCAACCATTTTGAATGATGGGTTGCAGAACCCGTGATGTAATACTGGTACCAGCTTTCAATAGCTCAGCTGGAAGCTCCACCGTACCTACAGACTTGTAACTCTTAAGATTGCTTATGGCTAAGCATATTTCAGTTACGATGTGTGAAACTGTGCGAATGCTTCCATTTGCGTATCGTCTTTGTAAGGGGGCCACCGGAGTTTCTGCTTAGGAGCCTTCTCCTTGCCCTGATCCCGTTGATCCTTCGCGATATGAGAAGACGCCTGGCAACCTTGTCCAAGTATTTCGCTGCCTAATTATTGATTGAGTCGCCAACCAGGGGGACGCCACACTCTCTCACGATGTCTCGAGTGCGAATGAACCACTCAGCTCCGGTGATCCGTCTAAGGATTTTGGCCTGTGAGACCCTGATTTTGTTCAGGTGGGTCTACGTGGCGATGCCATACACCTGGACACCATATCTCCATATTGGTGCCAGAATTCCCTTGTAGATGCGTTGAGTAGCCAACTCATTCTGGTCGCGGCAGCGTGCTGCTTGAAGGTAAGCCTCTTATCCAGGGTCACTCCCAGATACTTATGGACCGTTTTGGGAGGAAGCACCTCACCATGCAGGAAGACTCCAGGGCTACTGACTCTTCTGAGAGTGTGCGTGACACTGGATATATTCCAGCGACAGGCCCAGTTCTCACCTCTTGAGATATTCCTGCAACGCATCTGTTGCTGAATAGACGCATCTGTCATGTGCCATGATTGTCGTGTCGTCGGCAAAGGTTGCTATGAGGAGGTCCTGCGATTCCTCAATGGGAATATCCAGAGCAGAAGGCATATTTGCTGTGAACAAGCTGCACCGGGTTGGCCCCAGAACGCTACCTTGAGGTACACCTGCTCGAATCCACTTCCTCTGGGATGACAGGCCATCCTGGACAACTCTAAATGTCCTGTCAGAAAGGAATGATTTGACCATTAAGAAAAGCTGAGGATTGTTCCCTTGAGCTTGGCTAATGAGTTCGGTTGAGGTTTTTGATCGTATGAAAGAAAGTATTAAAATTTTGAAAGCTTTTTTGCGGGCGTTAAAGTTAGACTTTATTCAGTAAATTGAAGAAATGGTGGTAGTCAATACGAATCTGTTTTCATTTCTCTTTGGTATTATCGGAAAGTGCTACTCCTTAGCTTTGTCAGTCAAAACAAAAGTATAGGTTCTTCTCAAAACGCATCCCAAAAGAGCTCAAAATAGACATGGAAACTGAAATTGCCAACAAATTAGACGTGATTGGCCAGATTCGTGTGTGAAAGACTTTTTCTAGGCCCATTTAGCTCCAATTCTATTCAATCATTAGCTTTACGGAACCATCGAACAATTAAAAAAGTTGCCAGCTAACAGAAAAGCAAAATCAAACATTGCTAAGCAGATATCAATACCAACAAAACCCATCATATCTTCCATCCGATGATATCACAAAATCACAGCAGAACAAGCGTGTCAGACCGCAGAAAAAAAAAAACCAAAATAAAGAATGCGTCGCATGAATATATTAAATGACAAAAGCCGGGAGGAAATGCCGGAAAAATGTTTTGCTATCAACGACTTCGAGAGTGAGCAGGGATAGCAGGAGAGCAAGCGGAGTTGTGGTGGGGGAGTGGGTGGGATACAGATACCATTAAGTGGCAACAATGCGACGAAGCGCAAGAAAAATTAAAAGGGTCACTTTACAAGGACTTACAAAAACGTTAAACAAAAACCCACACACAAAAAATGAGATGAAAAGTATGGAAAATAAATTCATATTTAAGGGGATGGCTACAATGTTTGCGCCTTTTGTTGTTTTCCATTTGGGTGGAGGGGTGAAATGATGCCTGTGTTTACACAAATAATCGCTGAAAAATTAAGTTTAGAAAATTGCTTTTTTAAATTAGTTTTGGGTGAGTTCTCTAGTTTCGGCATTGATCGAAAGAGGTCAAACCCTCAAGCCAGATTAATCTATGAGCTTAGAATACTTAAGTGGCCAGGGGCACGCTTAAGCCCTATCCCAAGAAACCGGCATAAAAAAAGGGGATTTTCCACGAAATGGAGAGTCCCAAACGCGTGACCCACCCAAAGCAAAGGACACGTCTCTAATTGAGCGCAACGCAGAATGCCGGCAAAAAAAAAATAAGAATTAAAAACGAAGGAAAAAAATAAAACGCTGAATTTATACACCACAATGGACTCGACTCCGGTTTGTTTTTCCGCTGCTAAGCTTATATTTTTCAAGATGCTTCAAAACACACAAAATGGACGTGGAATTAAAAATTGTAAATGGTCTCTGGGTGGGTGGGTTGGGTGGATTGGGTGGAGTGCCAAACAAAACAAACGAAAAGAAGGCAACAGCAACGGAAAAAAAGGAATCACATTAAAATTCGTAGCGCTAGGCCTAATCCTTTCCCATAAAGGAAGAAAGAGGAAGCCCTCATTATGCCAAAGCGAGGGCCAATTTTAATGACCCAAATCCGGCAGCATACAAAAATATTCTATGGAATCAAAAAGCAGATTCTTTATTTTTTTTTTTTTTTGATTAATTATGTGCCGAAATTGTGAATGAATTTGAGGTCCTCATTGGTAAAGGTAAGGTAAGTCAGGTAATCTTGGTATTGTCTGTTTTGACAGTGGCTGGCTGGGCGATTACTTTGCCTCCCGTCGCTTTCATGCTAAATTTATCAAATGCGTAATGAGCGCACGTGAGTTGCATGCCATATGCGGCGGCTTGGACTTTCCTTTTTTCTACTTTTTTTTTCTGGCCACTATTTCACTTCGCCGTCGGGCTGTTAATTACAACTTAAATTGACAGCAAAAATTGGACCGGAAAATTGTGGGTTTTTCATGCGGTCGGCATATTAAGCGCTTACACTTTGGGGGGAGGTGGAGGTGGGCGGGTGAAGTAGACAAATGAAGACTTAAGACCTACTTAAGGCCAAAAGGCAGTCAAGTAAAAATATACTCAAACTCCTAAGCAGCCTAAAAGTATGCAACACAAGAAATATGTAAAATTTTAAAAAACATCAAATTAGCTAAGAAGCTCATCAGTGAAAAAGAATGAATGAGCAGGAGTGGGGGGGGGGGGGGAGAGTTTGGAAGCAGGGGCAACCATTTAACCCTAATTTGACACACATGTTATCATAGGCAGAGTTGTGCTCATAGGGGTGAGACGGGGAAAGTCACAAATAAATACATTTACGGTTATCAAGGGTTAAAAAATAAATAACAAAGGGAAAATCAGTTAAGTAAGAAAGGGTGAAGTTTAGATACCCTTATATGGAGGATATTAACCACTTTTACTACGGTTAAGCCCAAAACAGGACTATGAAAATTTGGGCGTTTTCAAAAAATTATTTTTTCGAAACTTAAGAGGCAGACTTTTGCTATGCGATTAGCAGACGAATATATCGTTCCGTTTGTATTTTATAGAACTAGAGGTTACTCTTATAATTTTACCCCCAGGCCTGTTCCGCTTATAATTTTTGACAAGATTTGGAGAATTCCTATTAGGAAATTGTTCTTAAAGCTTAGTATTCAAACAAACTAAACCGTCTGCTAGAGGAATTGACTACTGATTCCGTTGGAAGGGTAGCGTACAGGGCAGTGTGACTGTTCAGCGCCAAAATACCGCCCTTCATCAAAATACCACCAAATGTGAAACGGTCACACTGCGCTGTTTTACTTGCATTTGAATTTTGTTAGTTGTTTTGTTTAATATATGAAGTGCAGAAGTCATGGGCAAAGCAAAACCTTACCCTTGGAATCCAATTACGCCAATCGATTTTTTTGTCATACTTTTGCTGCTGATATTTTAAAAGAAAGGTGTCGATAAAGTTACAAGCTATATTTTTTTGGCTCCTGAGCGCCGGAAATGAGTCCGATATTACAGTATGTCAATTAAGCGTCTATGCCTGTTAAGTTAGCGGCACCATGCGCCAGGGAAATTTTGGTTTGTCTGAGTTAGACCAAGCGAGTTCGAGGCCTGTCGGAGTTTTAAGACAGCTTTCCGACTCCCATTTTTAATATGAAGTTGACACCCGTCGGAATTGATTTAGTTTGTCTGATTACTAAGCTGTAAGCTAAAATTATTACTAGCAGGAGCGTAAACTATGATGGACATGGCACTTTTTACCACCACCCATTAGATTTTTTTCGGTACTTGGATACTTAAATAAAAGGGTAAGTTTTAGAAATGTAAGTTACATACTACTCTCTCTGTCTCCTACCCCCTTAATTTTGGCACGAGTTCAGTTTTCTCTTCTAATCGGATTCCTGACACCACTTCTCCGTTCCCAACATTAAAAATCATAATGAATTCTTACAAATTAATTACCCAGATTCCGCTTACGGCCGCGTAGACACTTTTTTTCGTATTCATTATGTATTTATTTTTTCATCAAGAATCCTTACAATTTACACATTCTTCCTACGCCTCCTGAGGAAACGTCGGGTAAGAGGCCACCCTGCTTTCACCCAAAATATAGTTGTCATCATAATGACTTAGTTTGGACATGAATTTGTAGCTATCAACTATCAAATTCTAAGTTCAAATTGATATCTTCGAAAGTATTAAGATGTTAGATAGAATGCATATGAAGTTGTTGCACTACGCTTAGCCATAAGCTATGCGTGGGAACCATAAGCACCTCTGCATAACATCGTCAAACTTAGTTGGAAACGAGCATATAAATAATAACACAGTGCTACAAATTTCCAAAAATAGTAATAACCTGGGTAGGTCGCGTATAGCCCTTCTTCATACTTGGTTTTCCTCGGGGACCCCCAAAATCTGAAGTTATGGCCCAAAACCCGTTTATTGATAATTTCACACAATCTTTCATGTTATGACACAATCACTTAAATGTTTTCATATTTGTTCGGTGCTGTTAGCCTATATGGCCAGGATAACCTCTAGTCTAATCAACATATAATGCATGTATTGCCGTCTACTACATATGTGGAGTACATACCGCCAATATGTAGTGAAATTACCTTTAGTAAAGGGTTCACGAATTAAAAATAAAAGGGGGCACGAGCCATTAATCGATTTGGCTATGATAGCCGGAATTCAAAATCAAACGTTTGGAACATACGCTGAATAATAAACAAGTAAGAACGTCGGTAGAGCCCGACAATAAAAAAACTCTGTACCTGTGGAAGTGTATGGTCAGGATGTATTTTGCCTGCTGCTGTTGTAGCAGAAAGCTGTTCTGCCGATCCATACCAATGGGTCGATATGTAATGCTAGTTAATATATATGACAAGAAGGTATAAGCCATCTGTCTACAAAAACGTGGGAGAAATTACGTTTTTTTTAAACTGCGGGAGCGGTAGGAGTCAGCAAGTATAAGAAGTTTATGTAAACCTCTATCTCTTACCATCTCTCAGATCCTTTAAATCATACAGACAGCAGACAGGCGGATATGGCTGTATCGACTCGACAGTTGATGTTGATCAAGAATATATATTCTTTAAAGGTTAGAATATGCTTACTGTTCCTTTTGCATAAACTGAATATACTCTGTGTACATTTGGTATGGAGTACAAAAATGGTACAGCTGTAGGGAAGATGCATTAATTGTTGATTTGACTGGAGTTTATCCTGGCCTCAAAGTGTAACAGCACACGAACAGGAGTAATCTAAGTCCAAAATTGTCGAACAAATATGTAAACATTTATGTGATTGTGTCATAACATGAAAAACTTAACTTTTTCCCACTTAACTTTAGCAAACTAAAGTTTTATACAAAAATAAAATATAATTTAATAGTCTTTATAGTTGGGCTCACCTTTAACTCATTTAGTAAGTTTAAATGGATTCTGTTGAGTAAGGATAGAGTGTTGGGACTGTTAAATTGACTGCGCTGTGATGTTCCAGCCAAATATACTGTTTTAATTTAAAGAAGTTTAATGAACCAATTCATAATAGTTCTTTTCAAGGCTGCTTACCGGTTTTCAACCGAACTGGTTCGAACACACATAATTTTCCTCTTTGAGCAGAATATTGTGACAAAATGTTTCATCCTGAATTATTTAAGAACCCAAGTTATCGGTTTTGCCTCCACAGAAACTATTCCCTAAAAACTCTAAAGAACTGGCGCGGAAGAGTGTTAAAATAGCCATGCAAGTACAATATTGACTACTAAAGAACTCTGATTAGAGAGAAATTAGAACTAGTACTAAAGTGGGCTTCCATTAAAGCTTAAATTTATAAATTTTCCAAAAAAGCTAAACGACATATTGGTAATAATTTTCAAACTTTTATTTGACTTCAATCTCAAATTCGAAAGTCGACGACTTAGTATGTTATCTCTGAGATGTAAGCGCTCGTTGGAGTCTTTCAAAATAAAAAAAAATCAATTATTTACATTATGTTAGAGTACAAATTTTTTAAATCATTGTCGACTTAATTCTAAGTTGAACAGGTTTTTCCAATTATAAAGAAATTAGATATTTTAATTGATTTCCTATTCCAATTTGGAAAAAATGGAAGACAAATTTATGTTTCAACCAAAACCCTACACCTAAATATCTTGAATCGGTAAATTTGAAACATTAACCATTGGTAAATTATGGTTCGAACCCGCAAATTTTCTATTTCAACTTTTGAACATAATTCATAAACTTTAGGCTGCCTTCACACTGTTCGGCACATGACAAATGACATCTAGTAGGCCCGCATTTTCCCATGAAATTCTATGAAAATTTAAAATAGAACAAAAAGCAGGATTACTACACTATCACGTGTCATGTGTCGAACAGTGTGAAGGCAGCCTAACTTTATACTGCACAAATCGTTTTCAAAAGTGACAAATGCCAGTTTTACAGGGTAGCTTCAAACAAAAAAACACGGAAAACATATGCTAAATGCCGTTATTTGAATGCAAGGAAGACAACAATATCAATACGCACACATGTGAAGGGGGTGACGAAGTAAACGGCAAGCGGAAACGGAAATCACAACAAAGTGCTGACATGTGCCGCGGTTGCCGCTGGTAGGACGGGTGATGGGCCTATGTGGTTTCCCACACTGTGTGGGTGTCAAGTTCCTTTTCACGCGCAAATTGAGTGCTTAAGCGGTTTAGTTGGCACGTCTCCTTCCCCTGTGTGTGTGTGGGTGTGCCATATAAAGGGGTTAAGGATACGGCGGAAGTTCATCATGATGGAATGTGTGCGAGTGTGCTCTGTGTGGCGTTATTAAGCTGTCTCAACATGCATCTTTCAGTTACTTAAGAAGCACACCCAACTCGCTGACTCTACTTCCTCCTTTTTTTTCAAGATAAGCCTGCAAATTTCGTATTTAATTCATGGCCGATTCAGTTGATTTGCAAAAAAATATTATTTATTGTCTATGCTAGCAGCTTCCTTCACGACATTTATGTGTGTGGGCCGCGATAAGGACATGAGTCAGCAGCAGGGGGGGAGGGTGAAGTCCACAAAAATTCGTATCATTTGCATACGGTTTCTTTTTTTCCTTTGCGCCGCGTGCCAGCAACATAATTTGCGAAAATAAAAAAAATAGATTCCATTCCATTTCCCTTTGCATACTTACAGGCTCCCAAGATAAAGATGCCGCATTTCGCTGGTTTGCCGGTTTGCTGGTTCGCCGTTTGCCTCATTTGTTTGTTATTTATGAAAATCCCCCCTAAGAACTCGCTGTTATATTTTTGCATAGAGCAGCTGCAACCGAACACACTTGCACAATAATAATAATACTACATACTTAATAATAAACATTACACATACGTTGGCCTGGCTGCTCCATTGATGCCCAAGAAATTATGTTTTTGATTTTTATTGCCCTGACAAACATATGATGTTCCGTATTTCAGTTATAGGGAAAGGCTTTTGACTGCCTGGGGATTTCCTTTTTTTTTTTGTTAAGCTCGCGCAATTCCAAGAGTTTTTTATGGTACTTTCATCTGCTTACACACATATGTGGTCGCTTGTAATTGCAATTTGAATTCAATTTGAGAAACGAGCAATAAACAAAACTGATTGCTTATTGAAAGCTTATCGCTAACGATCAGCAGAGAGACAGAGAGAGCTTAGGTGAAACCCGATATCTGGGGTGGAATTGATTGGTAACAACCACTAGTCTAGGGGAACTAATCTGAGCATCTTATGCTAGCCACAAATAATATTGTCACGAGTTGGAAAAGCTTATTCATGCGCACAATTTCCGTATTTAAAGCAAAGCAAAATGATAAAAATAAATTGATCATTGTATTAATTTTTTAGTATTACAGTTTATGTTGAGGTTTGAGCTTAATGCTCTAGGACTGTGGTGCTCAAAGTCAAATTTGCCTATCCCCTGGGATAAGAAGTAATAATTCTGCCAGCGTCGCAGCCGACACACGCATAGAAAGAGAGAATACGTGTATATATCTTAGAAAAAGCCAAAATTCTAAAAGGTCAGACAGAATTATTCATAAATTTGTTAACCGATTCCAAAATTTTATTAAGATATGTAAAAAAAAAAACTAAAATATATTTTATAGTCCACAAACCTAACACTAGCCAGTCGTTTCTGCTCCGTAGAAGCTGGCACCAGTTGTTCACACCAAGCTTGTAAATGTCTTTCCGCACCTGATAGTCCCACCTTGCCTTGTCCCAATTCTTTCGCATTTCGCTTGTAGACTATTTTTGCTGTAGTTTGCAGCCGCTCTTGCTTAATGCGCTTGACTAGACTAATATCCCCGTAGAGCAGGGTTCCCCAAGGGGAGAGCGCTACAACATGACTGTGTCTCTCTCTAACACACAATGAAGTATTACTTCGGCAAGCTTTCGGCATATAAGTTCGTGCTCCCGGGGCTATCGCTGCGAAACTCTGCCGTAGAGCTCAGACAGTTCATTATTCTTTCGGATTCGAAAATCCTCGCCAAGTTTCAAAGGTTCAAAAGTCCTTCAAAGAAATTTTCGATCGAAAACGCCAATCGTCGCCTCATCCGCTGATAATATTGCCCATGCTTCTGCGCCGCATTGCAGGACTGGGATAATAAGTGACATATATATCGCTATTTTCGTTCTTCAAGTGAGATCTCTGCTCTTAAACTCCCTACAGAGCCGTGGTTCTTGTTCAGACTTCCAGGCTGATGTTGTTGTCACTAGTTATAATCGAAGCGAGGTTGACAAAATCCTCCACAACAATCCTCTAAAACAAGTTGTACTCTCGCTTTGTAACAGATTGTTCCAGACACGTAGACTTCTGTTTCGCAGATTCTTGGTACTTCGTCTTGTTTTCGGGCGGTAAGCCCATCAGTTTAGACTGCCTGTCAATAATGTCAGTATCATCGGCATATGCAATTAGCGTTACATCTTCAATAAAGATGATGAGATGTATGTACTCCATCAGCAGATTAAAGAAGTCACACCTTTTTTTGGTATCAAAAGGCCCGGAGAGGTTCGTTACCATTTTGACGGAGCATCGAGTGCTTCTCAACGTCATCATGAAAAGTCGTACGTACTTTGCTGGTATACCAAAGATAGGCAGTGCTTCAAAAAACCTTGACTTTATCAGTGTATAAAAGATGGCCTTGTAATCGACAAAATAATGGTGGGTTTCGATGTTTCTCTCATAGGTCTTCTGAAGCCCCCCCTCTGAGCCCAAATATCTTAATTCATCAAATATATGCAAAGAGCATCAAGTATAGTAATCAAGGATTTCAGAAAAAGCTGAGAATATTTAGATTGTTCCAAAAAGTCATCAGCAGTGAAAAGTATTTACAAACGAAGAACTTTCGAATATAATTAAAACGAGAGCGTAAGTTAAAGTCGGCTCTAACCGACTTCGATATACCCGTTACTCATGAGAAAACATGTTCAACAGTGTTCCCGCGTTCCTTAGGGGGACCATCCGAAAAGTATGCAACATTTTTTATACCCGTTACTCGTAGAGTAAAAAGGGTATACTAAAGTCGTGCAAATGTATGTAACAGGCAGAAGGAATCATTTCCGACCATATAAAGTATATATATTCTTGATCAGCATCAACAGCCGAGTCGATATAGCTATGTCCGTCTGTCCGTCTGTCCGTCCGTCCGTCTGTCCGTCTGTCCGTCTCTTTTCGAGTCTGACTCTTTAGTAAATCCCGAAAAAATACCAAGGAGGATAAAAAATAGTAATATTGCAATTTTTATTTATTTGTCCGTTTCAGCTATTATTTTTTTTTTTTATTTTCCATATTTATATTTTAAAACATAATTTTGTTCACCATGTCATCATTTCCGGATATAGAGCTTCTTTTTTCGCATACTTATTAAATTCCTTGCATGCGAAAAAACTCTGATGATGCAGACGACGCTGGTATGGTGAAAATTTTGCAACTAACTTTGTATAACAAGGGAAACTGGCCTTCGTTTTCCTTCCACCAGAGCAACACGTTAAATTGATCGGTCATGGGAATTATTATACTTATATTTCTCTTGTAATAATGTCATCGACAGACTGCTCTGCGGGTGATTCCAAGAAATCCGACAAAAATTCTTTGAATGTATTCGAACTAAATTCGACGTAGAGCTATCATATTTAAAAACACTTAAGCATGTTCGGCACGCAACTACATTTAGAATTTCATTTCTTGTCTCCCCAAGTACATGGCCAAACATGTCCCACACCTTGCTTCTACCGTGTTTTCCGCAAATGGTATAGAGGCCACTAGTTATATTGGCCCTTATTTCAGATATTGTTCCAGATGGTGGCGGACTCTATGGAACATATTTATAAAGCAAAAAATTAAATATATATGTTCTTGTTTATTATTATCGCGTACAATTTTAAACCTATATACTTACATTGCGAAAATTTTTCTCCATTTTTTTTTTTTAAATAACAAACTGTTAACACTGTTAACGCGAACTGAAACTAGTGTGAGACCGAGACATACGAGATGACAAGAATCACATGGCAGGTTAAATTTGACTCAATGAATCTTTGAATTAAAATTAAATTAAATAATTCAATTAGAGCTGTTTCGTTTCGACATATGAATCGGTTTGATAGTGTTCACAGTGTGATTGCCTACTGTTAACAATGATTTAGTGTGAGCTCGTGCAGGGCTCTATTCTTGACGTGTCAACATCGAATCGAATCGATTCCTATCGAAACCCTCTATATATCGATAGAAGCTTGGCTTGGCCCCTTTGGACCTGAGTAGCCAATTTTACATTTACATAGAAGCAGATTAAAATTTTATATCTATACAGAATCTTCAACTTACTTCTGAGCGAACAGTTGCCGCTTGCTGAGAAAGCTTGTATGCACGAAAAACATAAATCGCTGAGTTGCAGTTTACTTCAGGGTTCCTCAAGAAGAGAGCTCGAAATTGTGACTGTAAACACACAGTGAAGCGTGACTTCGACTGCTCGGCCCCAAGGGGTTATGGCTAAGGAACTCTGCTCTCTGCTTTACATTATTGGAGCATTAGAAAAACTTAAAAATTGTGGAGACAGCGTGATAACATCAAAGGCGGTACAACTCATGGGTGCGATTGAAAAAACTGAGTTTCTGATCAATGTGTTTGAATTAACAATTAATTGACAAATAAATTGAAATAAGAAAAAAATGAATCATCTTTTGATATAGTTTTAAAATAAAACCATAAAACTTGCTGACAACATGTGAATAAACCGCAACAACATACGCATCAATAATGTGACTCTTTTGCGATACTTTCGGTAGTTTTATTCAGATTGTACACTTTCGATGTACGTTACTTTATTATACTATATTTTGTAGATTTTATAATTTCTTGGCATTTTGGCTCTAGAGCAGTGATGCCCAAGCACACACTATCAAGCTTTGCTATTGTGTGTAGCAGCGAAACACAAAGTAAACGTCATTATGTCAAACATGGGCTACAAGCAAACAAACAAACGTGTGTGCGCGATATTTATAGAGTACAAGTATTCTCTCTCTCTCTATGAGTGACTTCCTATCACATGTGCTAGGAAAATGACACTTTGGGCACCACTGCTCTAGAGGGTTTGATTCCAGCACACAGTTGAAAAAATTATAGAAGCTGCAAAAATTTATGAGGAGATTTGATTAATTGCACCAAAACCGAGCTGACACATGAATTTATTAAGGGGCGCAAGAGTTGTAAGAACTAGGCGCTAAGAAAATACCAGACTGCACTCGAGGCACTACAGCTCATAAAAGCGGAAAAATTCAATACTATTTTTCCCTCGATTCCTGTCATATCGAGAAAGCCTGCTAAATGGACTTTTTCTCTGCTGAAAAGATTGAAAACCTAATAATCTCACAATTTACTGTGATATTTATAAGCTCTAGAATTGGAGTTTTCACCCACTTCGCGGACAAAATGTTCAATTTTTCCTTTTTAGTACGCGCCCTGCATACCAACCTGCTTGAAAATTCTTACACTTTCAATTTCTTTTTTGTATCTTTTCATAGTCTACATTCGCAAGTACCCCTCTTGGTAGGGGAAAACTTTCTGCTTCTACTAAATCTAGTCATCTGCTTGGACTTGGAATTGATGTCAGTGACACAGTGACAAAATACACCGAGCGCTGAATTGGCGTTGAAGGCTCGGCTTACACAAAATAATACTCGGGCATGGCATTCGGCTGAGAATGAGAATGAAATGATGATGATGATGATGATCTTCCCTATCCCAGTAGCGGTGATGCTGAGATGACATGCTCACACTTAAAGCAGTTTAGTACGTTTACGATCTTCTACTCGTGGGCATCGTGCTGGCACTTTAGTGTGGGCGACTAAAATATAAAATAATTCAACAAATACTATAAATAAATAAATTAAAACATAAGTAAGTTTAAACAAAATGGTGACAAAAAGGTGAACAATTAAAATGGTGTAATCAAACCAGCAGCCAGCAGCTACATATTTATATTTATTTATCAAGTACAGGCGCAATCAAGATAAAGTTCAAGTGATAAGCTGCGCATAAATTTAAATATGCTAAGTGAATTGTGGCAGCACATAATATACACACATGCATACAAAAGTGTGGATGTGTGTGGACCAATAGAAGTGTCTTAGTGAATGGCGTGAATAAAAGTGTGATACTAAAAGAGAGCCCCTTCCTTCTCTCCCTCTCTCTTTTTAGTGTGATAAAGAATAATTTGATGACGATCTTGCCGACTCATTGGCTTTGAAAACAAGATACAATAAATCCTAAAGCTAAAACAATGATAGGAGCTGCAAGATTTGTGTGTGTTTATCTAAATGACAATAGCGCTATCGCTTAGAGAAGCATTAAGTAGGCATTTACTACTTGAATTTGAAGTCTAATGTGATAAGATAAACGTTTCGTTTGTTGATTTCATCAATTCTGGAAATTTTTCAAATTTTTTTAATTTACTTTGAATTTACATCCTTAGATTAGCAAATTTAAGCCGGCTCGAGGTCATGTTTTGTTTAAACTCTTTACCACACAGGAAGCTGGTCGACTGTACAGCTGTTTCAAGAACCTCCCGGTTCTATCTTCAGTGGTCTTTGTCCTTGGACAGCAACTCAGACAGCAATTCTATAACCGCTTGGGAAAAAAGCCAGACGATGCTAAAACTGCTTGCGAATTCTGAAGCTCAAACTGGACAAAAAAAATCTTAGTGCAGTCAAGTGAACAACGTTTACTCATTAAACCTCTCTCTTTTATTGACTTTCCGGCACTTTGCTTGATAATCTATCAACACAAGGAAAGAAAACCTTTCTCTGTTTACCAACTGCCAAGTCTGTGTATGTTCAATATACACACACAGTATTCGGCTCTTATCGCACACTTTTGCTGTCAATTTGGTATATACTTTGTGTTTTTAACATTTTGCAAACAAATTGTAAATTTTGCAGGCCGTAACAGAAGCAATGCAATGGGAAAACATCCATGGACGTGTGCGTCGTCTCTTCCACATTCAACAAGATTAGAGCTTAAGTAGAGTGATAAACCGCAATTTTTGAGATAATATTTAATTCGACAACACCGGACGGACATAGTGATAGACAGTGGGACAAAGATAGCCGCACGCTATACAAAAGGCTGTGGTTGAGGTGATTCAGTTAAGATTGGACCGTAAGCGGACAGATGATGCCATTCAATTCGCAAATGCTCAAGTAGAAGGTTGTGCTCCAGCTTGGCTTTTTTTTAGCTAATTGCTTGTGAATGTGATCAGGGAAAATTAAGAACTATTGTGTAATTACATGTGAACGTGTGTGTGTGTGTGTGAGTGTATTCAAGCGGAAGAGGCCAATGTGTCGGTATAACCCGTACCCAAACCCAAACTCAGACTCAGACTCAGACTTAGAGCAAAGCAAATAGTTTTAAATTCAAAATGGTACAAATTGAAGATTCCCTTAAAACGGAACAGGATGTGGATGTAGAGGACTGTAATAATCATCGGAGAACAGAGGAAGCTGATGTTACAGCCAAGCTTTTGGACAATGGCAAATCGAATCACACCAAGGCCACCAACACGGAAACAAGTACGAACCCCTCCTCCAAGGGCAAAAAAAAGAAACAAAGATCTGAACATGATCGTCTGATGACCGAAGAGATCAACAGATTGCTGGAAGAAACGCCACTGGAGCAGAATGTCACCTGCGGTTTCTGGATATTCAAGGGAAAGTTCTATCAGCGGTAAGCCAGTACTGGGTTTTGACTTCATTCCCTCCGACCGTTAAATCCCTCTTCGGCTTGTTAGATTCGCCAACCAAACTGCCTATGTTTTGCTCTATGGCATTGTGGGCTGTATTTTCTCCATGACGTATGCCTACTTTAATGGTACCATCACGACCATAGAGAAGCGCTTTAAAATACCCTCCAAGAATACGGGCATTATCTCGGTGGGCAATGACATAAGTCAGACTCTGGCCTCGGCAGTATTGGCCTATTATGCGGGCAAAGGACATCGTCCCAGATGGATAGGCTTTGGTAAGTGAAACTTAACTTTGGTATTCAAACTTAAACTAAACTGTCCTTTCATACTTAGGTCTGCTTACCATAGTCTTGTTTTGTTTACTAACAACTACACCACACTTTCTGTATGGTCCTGGTGAGGATGCCTTGGCTTTGACCTCGGAATTTGGAGCCATACCCGATGAGAATGCCACCATGGAGGCCATTGAGGAGCAACGCTCGAAAACCCTTTGCCGTTTGAATGGTGGAGGTGCAGAGTGCGAGACGGGTGAAGGCAATTTTGCCCCACAACTTATTTTGTTTGTGGCACAGTTTATATCGGGCATAGGAGGATCTCTGTATTATACATTGGGTGTATCCTATATGGATGATAATACCAAAAAGTCGAAAACACCTGCATTGCTAAGTAAGTATGAGCAAAAGAGCATTAAAGGCATTCTTGAAGTTTATTCAAGTATAAAAATTCTTATTTTAAGTATACTGAGAGTAAAATCCAGAATTTTTGTACCTAAATCAAGAATTGTCAGTTTAAAAAGTTCAATAAGCCAGAAAATTCTTGATTTAAGTTCGAAAATTCTTAAATTTTTGATTTGAAGGACGTTTTGGATATTTTAAGCACGATTCGTAAATTCGTAATTCGAAAAGTAGAGAATTTCACTCTTGAATCAAGATCATTCGTTCTTAAAAGTACGATAAGAGTGTTGTTTTGAGACCGAGCGACGCGTGTTGGTGGAAACTGATTAAATTTAAGGTAACCACAAAGAAAACATGTTTTTTTTACTCACTTTACTGGGGCTTAAGCTAGGGACCTCCACGCACGACGGCGCGTTAGCTCACTCGGCTATTTGGCATTAGCGAATCCTCTCTAACAACGACAAACTGCGCACGCGCTCTCTCTTTCTTTCAGTGAGAGCGCGTCCAACGCTATTTTCTCTTAGTTTGCCTCCCCTCTCTCGCCTTGCCTCTAAGAACCAAATTGAGAACGAATTTATCTCGATTCCAAGAGCAAGATTTTATTCTATATATTCTATTTTTGAACTTTTAACGGTCAATTTCGAATTGAAGAACGAAAATGATCTTAAAACATGAGTTTCAAAGCAAAGCCAAAGCGTTTCCAATCATATGATATACTGTTATGAAAAAAAATTTCCGGAGTGCTGGATATAGGCCTTAAATCCAAAATTTTTTTTGTAATTTTTAATTTTTATCGGTCAATTTTAAATTTAAGAACGATTAGCACTCAAAGTAAGAATTTCTAAAAGCAAATCGTTCTTAGAAAAGTCCAAACCGAAAGAGAATAAAATCAAGAGCGTTTTTTAACACCGAATCATTCAGCTTTTTATTGAGTTTACGACTATGTCGACGTGCAGGCAGATCATATTTATTCTTTATTTTTGCCACTTCCCCGTAATTTGGAAAAAAACATCATATCTCCCACAGTAGAGCAGTTAGATAGTTCGTATCTTCTAAGCATATTTAGTAATTCGTATTATTTATCGATCCGCCAAAGAAATGGTAAAGATCGGATGAACGATAGTTGGGTTATAAGGAAAACAAACTCATAGCAACGGCCGCAACTGTGATGGGCAGAACTTCACATACTTTAAGGCTTTTTTGCCACTTTGTGTGTTATTTCACTTAAATTGATCAGTTATATACAAATTTTGGGGTGGTATAGAAAACAATATAGTCGGGCTTAGCCGACTTTCTTACTTGTTTCTAAACAGAAAAGCTTGATTTTTGGCAGTTTTGGGATAACTTAGTTAAATTTTGGTTAATATGCAGATTTTTAAAAATTTTTAATAAGAACTTCTTAAATCAATTCCAACAGCTTTTAAATTGGAATCCACAAAAATCTAAACCAAATCGGAAAACTTCGTTAAAGTTGAATATTGTAGAACAAAATTAGAACTTTTTATTGCATACTTATAGGTTTAGCTCTTTAGGTTTTTGTCATTCTCAATTCAAAACGGTTTGGTCCTGAATCAAGAACTAGATTAGTTTTAAAATTTTTATTGAAGAATTTCGAATTTTATTAAACCATTGTCAACCTCATTTAAAGAAACAAAAGAGTCTAAATTCAAACTCATTCATATCAAAACCTTAAGGCATTATCTCAGCTTTAATGATTGAGCGAAATTTAAGTTTATTTTTCTCTTTATTGTTCTCTTAACTGCCTCATAAAAACAGTCGCCGCTTCTTAGTGGCCTTGAGATAAGGTCAAGCTGTAAAAGATTGAATTTCACAAATAGAAATAATAAGTTGTCATCTCTCTCTCTCTCTCTCTTTTTGCTCACAGGTCTCTCCTACTTCCTGCGCATGTTGGGTCCTGCTATTGGCTATGCTTTGGCCTCCTTCTGTCTCCGCCTGTATATAGCTCCCCAATTGCATCCCGTGATCAATAACAAAGATCCACGTTGGTTAGGTGCCTGGTGGTTGGGCTGGTTGGTCATGGGCTGTCTTTTATCCTTCTCTGGTGTATTTCTCTCCATGTTCCCTAAAGAATTACCCCGTGCTGTGGCCAGGCGCAAAGTCGAAGAGAATCGTCGACGTGAAAAGGAACGTCTGACCCTTAAAACCAAAGAAAGTTTAGAGAAAGAGCAACTTGCCGCCGACTTAGATTTAAAATCGCCCATCGAACCCAAGGCCTCCTTTAAGGATATGCTCAAAACTTTTAAGCGTCTGATCACCAACAAAACCTATATGTGTAATACCTGGTCAAGCATCTTCTATTTGGTGGGCTATACACCGTATTGGATTTTTACACCGAAATATATTGAAGTGCAGTATAGACAATCGGCGGCCACTTCCTCCATGGTCACGGGTACCGTGGCTTTGGCTTTCTCAGCTGTGGGTGTTCTTTTATCCGGATTCATCATCTCCAGATATAAGCCAAGGGCACGCTATATGGCTGCCTGGAATGTGATTGTGGGCTTTTTGACTGTGGCTGGCATTTTGGCCTATGCCTTTATCGGTTGTCCCGGCAATGAGAGTTCTGTGATTGTGAATATACACGATAGTTCTCTAAATGATACGGTGACGTGTAACTCAGCTTGTGGCTGTGATTATGTAAGATATTCCCCAGTCTGTGGAGAGAATAATATGACTTATATATCGGCTTGTCATGCGGGTTGCAAGGGTCAGCATATCAATTCAGAGGGAAGAAAGGTAGGTTGCACATTGTCTAAAGAAGAAAAGAAAGTTTTAATATTAAAATTTCTTTCTTGACAGATTTATTATGATTGCTCGTGTATACCTGGAGAGAGTGGGAATACATTTTCACAGTTTAAGCGTTTGACAAGCTCGGATATGCCCTTTGACAATGCTACCCTGGAGACTTCAAGCTGGACTTCTTTAGAGGTAAATGGTTGGGAATTAAATTATTAACTTTAAAAGGCATGAAGGAGTTAATTTCTTTTACAACACTACAAGTTGAGTTTCATTTAGTTGATGCTTTGTGAAACTTGTACAATATTGAAATTTTTGAGACAAAAAAATTCTGCTCTATTTCTATTTTAGTAAAGGCCTTTTCTCACATGAGATAAAAATGAAGTTCTAAACATTTCTTCACATAAATAAGCCTTCAGCTTTCAAAGCCGTTTGAAGTGTTATTTATTCATGTGAAGTATTCTGCCAAAATAAATTCTTATATCATTTGCTTGCAGGCCTTAAAAACAAAAATTCAAGCCGCTTAGAAATTGGGATCAGTTCGGTAGTGCGGTCTGGTTTCACATGACTTAGCTGCTTAGATTTTTTAGTGTCTTCCTTGAGACTTTTTCTTCATGGACGCTAAGTGGAGTTAAATACGTGTGTGAAAAGATAGTGAACGAATCAATGCGGAAAGTGGAACATATATTATCGGTCCTGAAAGATTGCCGGTTAAATACCGTTTAGTCCGATCCAAACAGATTCAAATCGCCATATAATTCAAATTTTTTTCCGACCTTATCAAGTAAACACAGATAGTTTTGTTAATGCATGTATATACTTCAGCGCTTTCAAAATGTGTAAAACACCCCAGTTGGTAGTTTTTTGGACATATCCCAAGCAGTTTCTATTTTTTTTATAAAAGCAACAAAAGCCTTAAGCAACAATAACTAATTGTTAAAAAAATTTCCCCAAGTTTGGTTTATAGGTCTATTTTGGGCCTCGCACTGGACTTAGACCAGGGGTGCTCAGGCCCATTCAGCAAGCCAGGCATTCGTTGTTGTTTTAAGGGTTAGCCGTACGCGTATACGAGCCACGTAAGCCATACAAATTCATCTGCGTTCTCTCTTCTCGTTCATTCCGAGCGATGATTTTGTACAAACTTTATTTTGGTATGGTAATCTGGTAAGAATTTAACTATCGACATTAGTGTTACCAGTTCCCTACACTCAGACTGACAGACGACTGACAAATTTCTAGATCGATCGGGATTTATACCGTTTTGCACTTAAAATTTCAAGTATGTTTTGTTCTTGAATGTACTTTAATTACGTTCTTGAATCAAGAACATTTTGAACTTCCAGTTTGATTAAAAGATTAAGAGAAAAATGTACTTAGTTCAAGTTCAAAACTATTTTGGTTTAAGGACAAAATAAACTTACAATGCAAGCTCAATAAATTCTGCCACGTGGAATTGCTAATTATTTTAAATTGAATCTGTGCTTAAAATTTCCTGCTGGTCTTAACACTTTGGCTATGGAAAGAGGGTAGATTTCTGCCTTACAGTATAATCATTTTAATATTAGACGGAGAAGTTGTTTGGAAAACAAATTGGGAAAGCTTAGAATTCTATGGACTTAAGCCAAGAACATTTTGTACTTATTTTTGGAAGTATTATTTTAATTCAAAAATGTTCTGGGGTTGACTTGAGAACTTATAAGACTTCGATGAAGAACATTTTGCACTTATTTGGAGAGTAAATCGGGCTGTACTTAAGACTATAACAAATTAATAGTGTGACCAAAAAATTAATATAATACTTCGAAATGTATTTAAAATATCCCGGAACAGCATTAAAGTATTTCGGAATTGAAATAAGAATTTTGTATTTAAATCAAGTATTTTGGTCTTAGCCGTACTACTGACACTGTTTGTATTTGATTGAAGTACAAAGTTTTTGGTTTTTTCTAAGTGTTCATATGAATAGTATCCCAAGTACTTTAATAAAGAAAATCAAAACTATTTTAAACCAGTGTGCAGAGCCTTGAAGAAGAAAAATGTTCATTAGCCGTAACAAAAATTGATTTACAAAAGACCACTCCCTTTTATTAACTTCCGCACTTTATTTTCAGTCACTCTCCTCGGGTCAGGCCATGCCCGGAGCTTGCCCCGTCAACTGTTGGACTCAATTTGTGGCATTTTTGGCTGTCATGTGTTGTCTAAAATTTGTTGGTGCCACTGGCCGGGCCTCAAATTTTCTTGTCTCAGTGCGTTGTGTACCCGAAAAGGATAAAACCGCTGCCATGGGTTTTGGTATGATGCTGTGCTCCATGTTGGCCTTTATACCCAGTCCCATATTCTTTGGCTGGGTCTTTGATCGTGTGTGTTTGGTATGGGGTAAGACTTGTACCAATAAAGGCAATTGCTGGCTATACGATCCGCAGTCCATGAGGTGAGCTCAAAACAACTTTCTTTGGAAAAACTATGATGGTTAACGAATTTTTTCCTACATTCCAGATATTCCCTTAACTTTACAGCGGCAGTTTTTATAGCCATTGGGGCTATATTTGATACTGGTGTGTGGTATTATGTCAAGGATCTCAAAATCTTTGACGAGGAGGTCAAAGAAGTGGAAATGCAAATTGTGCAACATGAGGAAGAACTCAATAATGAAAAGAATACGGAAATGTAATAGTTTTTAAGTTTTATATACAAGAAATAGTTTATAGGTATATAAATTGTTTGAGTGAGTGAATTTCAAAGGTGCCTTTTAAAGCTATTTTTCTACATGTATAGAGTTATATAGTATAATAAATCAAGTGCCCCGATTTTGTGAGTTTTTATTTATTTGCTAATCGGTGTTTTTTGTCGGATCTTTTTGAATAGATGGATAAGTTGTGGAGTCTACAATATATCCAAAATTTGCTTGCTCAAGCTTATCTATATCGCTTGGCTATATCGACTCGTCTATTGACACTACCATTTCTAATGAGTACAAGGTATAAAAACTGTATAATCAGGTTAAGATATATGTATTTGCCATGTAACATAAGTGCATCGTACAAAATTTATATATATTCATATATAGACACAAGTCTAGTGTCATAAATGCTGAGCCTTAAATAATCATAGACTGTGGGAGATCTAATCAGGTTGACAGAGATTAAGCCACTTAAGCTGCATTTACATAAAACACGACCTTAGCTTTTATCTTTAGTCTTTTTATGAGCCCTCAACTGAGTTGGATTTCTCGCAAAGATTTGGTATTTAGTTATAAGCAGAATGGCTAACGATGAGGCAGAAGTTAAGCAATTCCTGCAGGATCAAAAGACGCATAAGAAAACTGAAAATGTCTCCGATATAACCTGTGGTTTCTGGCTATTTAAAGGTCCCAAACTACAAAGGTCTGTGAAATGGATTCTTGTCATGAATAAATTTTGACAGTTTATTTAAAATTCCAGTTTAGCTACAGAAAATGTTTACGTGGTTTTATATGGCATAGCAGGCTGCTGTATTGCCATAGCATTTTCCTACTTCAATGGCACCATCACCACATTGGAGAAACGTTATAAAATTCCCACTAAAATCACGGGACTCATATCGGTGGGTAATGATATAGCCACTGTTTTAACTTCAGCATTTTTGCCCTATTATGCGGGAAGAGGACATCGTCCCAGATGGGTGGGTTTTGGTAAGTATTTCAGTGTGAGATATTCAGGAATTATGAAAAATACCATATTTGAAAATTTTGTAGGTTTACTCACCTTAGCTCTATTTTGTATACTGATGGCCCTACCACATTTCCTATATGGTGCGGGGGATGAAGCCTTAAAAATGACACATGGACACGAGGATGCTATGGGGCTAATTTTGAATACGACTAACCAATTAGATAAAACGTTGTGTCATAGTAATGCCACCTCTTGTGTGAAGGATATGGGTGTCTCTGCTCCTGTTTATATGCTATTTTTAGCACAGTTTATATCTGGTATAGGCTGCTCCCTGTTCTATGCACTGGGATTATCCTATATGGATGATAATTCATTAAAATCCAGGACACCTGCACTGCTGAGTAAGTGAAGCTGACTTAATATAATTTAAGATTTTACGATGAAAAAGTAACTAAAACTATATTTAACCTCAAATTGTAAATTTTTATTCTATACTTGTTTTTACAATCTTAACCACGAAATGTACTATGGAAAAGAGTTCAAATTGAAATGGTGACCATGCTGATAATTTAAATGACAAAATGTTACATTGGGACCATTTCACTGACCAAAAGATGGCGCCTCTACTTCATTATGAAAAAACTAGAATGAATAATTTGACTACTAACGCTCTTAAAAAGTTCGCTCATAAATTTTTGGTTTTTATAATCAAGGACAGTTAGTAGAAGTATTGGAACAAAGAGGCTAAGAAAACTTTCTGAGAATAGTGCTAACCACGCTCTCACAGTTTCGTTTTGCATAGAAGAGGGGAGTGTGCAAGAACTACTGAAAAGAGAGCGCAATCGGCTATTGCTCTCATAAAAACAAAACTATAGCGTTGTGTTATGTCAGCGGTACACCTGCGTACGTTCCTAACTTTGGTTACTTTGGTCGAGTGGGCTAAGCTGCTGTCGTCCGTGTGTATTTCAGTCTTCGAGGTGCAATCCTATCCTATCTCCGAATCCATCATAGCAGCCCACCCCTCACCTTCTTAAGAATATTCGCATGAATTTTCATGAATTTTCTCTCTTACTGTTTGTTTAAGAACGAACACTCTTGAATCAAGAGTCTTGATCCAAGGTTGAAATTCACTTTTTTTCTCTGAGTGTTTGTGGTAAGTTGTTTATATGGTAGCTATATGATGTATTCATCAGATTTTCATCAAACAAGTCAAAACTGTGCTGAATCAAATAATACGTATTAACAACTGCAAGTTTAAATACGCCTCCAGTGAAAACCAAAAAGTTTTTAGTACTAAAGATACTTTTCCGACCATTCGATCCGATTACAGCTATATGTTGTAGCAATTCGACTTAAGAAAGCATATTAATATTAGGTAATAATAAATATTAAGTTTGGGGGAAAAAGCACTGAAAACAAAAAAGTTTTTCTTACCAATACAATTCAACTTTCAACCCTTTTCTATAGGAGCTATGCTATATAGTTTTATTGAACTTGATAGAAATTAAAAAAAGGTGTGTGTGCCTTTAACACTTAGAGGCTTTGATGTAAAACCTGATGCTGGTTACTGTTTAGTCATTGATCCACCTCTTTTCCCTTTTTTCACCTTTTTCTTTCATCACCTCTTTCATAACCTCTTTAATCACCTCCTTTATGACCTCTTTCATCACCTCTTTCATCACATTCAATGGCACTATGGCAGACAAGTTTTGTTCTGTTGGTTAAGAAAAGTCTTTTTCTGAAAAACATACATTTTTAAACAGTTTTCTGATTAACCCTGACTTATCTGGGAATCGAGCTTAGGACCTCGGACTTAACACAGCACATGCGTGACTGTGCCACAATTTATAGTAAAGCATACATCTAGCACTCAGCATGCAAAATGCCCAATGGTGCTGTTAGCAACACTGTTGCCTTAGAACACTTTCAAGCAAAGAATAAAAAATGTTGTTCCCGCCTTTTTTAATGTGTAGTGTTTTCAACATTTTGTAAATTTATTTTTACGTAAAGAACAGGAAAATAAGGTGTACTTAAATTTGTTAGCAACGTTCTTTGCCCTCCAATTATATCAATTAATCAGTTTTCTTTAGGACGACACATTCTTCGTGTGAACTCGGGTGAGAAAAATGTGATACCAAAACTAACCTTTAGTAAAATAGGACACGTTTTATGCTTAGTTAATTTCATTGCTTAAAAACTGACTGTAAATTTTTTGTGTAAATCATTTCCATATTTCGTAATTTTATCTCTAAAAATTAAAATATATTAAAAATCTTTTCTATAATTTCCCTTCTTTTCAGGTATGTCTGCTTTTCTTCGCATGCTGGGACCAGCCATTGGTTATTCCCTAGCCTCAATATGCCTGCGTTTGTACATAGATCCCACTAGGCAACCCTTGATCGATAACACAGATCCACGTTGGTTGGGTGCCTGGTGGCTAGGTTGGATCGTTTTAACTCTCATCATGCTAATTGCTGCCCTTTCCATATACATGTTTCCCAAGGAATTGCCCAGTTCCAGAGCCAGAAGATTAAAAGCAAATCCAGATGATTTGGCAACCACAGTAGATCCTTCACTGAGGGATATGCTGAGAACTCTAAAACGCCTGGGGTCCAACAAAGTTTATGTTTACAATACGATTGCGTCAATGTTGTACTTCTTTGGTTACATTCCCTATTGGATATTCACTCCGAAGTATATAGAGACCCAGTATAGGCAATCAGCAGCCATGGCTAGCATGGCAACGGGTACCGTGGCCTTGGGATTCTCTGCAGCAGGTGTACTTATTTCGGGATGGGTTTTATCCAAATATAAGCCTAGTGCCAGAGCTATGGCCGCTTGGAACGGTATTGTGGATCTCTTGACAATAGCTGGAATATTATGCTATGTGGCAATTGGTTGTGATGAAAGTGATAGGGTGAATACCTTGTCCACCTTGACCATGGGGGATAGTTGCAGTGCCTCTTGTCATTGTGATTATGTGCACTATGCACCGATTTGTAGTCCAGATAATGTTACCTATATATCTGCTTGTCATGCGGGCTGTACTGGAAAGGAAAAAAATGATTTCGGTGGCATTGTATACACGGGATGCAAGTGTCTGAGTTCTTTGAATCATACGAATGAGATTGAGGTGAGTATTTTGTCAATTTATCAAAATACTTAAGTTAGACAAAAGATCCGCAGATATTTGGAAAATCAATATGTGACCATATATTTCTAAAAGATTGTTCACAATATTTTTCGTTCTTTCTTTAAAAATATGTTTGATCATAATTAAAAAATGTTTCTCTTTGAAACAATGGAAAAATTCTATAATTTCTCACATCCTTCTTTACAGTCCCAATACGCCTTGGATGGCGCCTGCCCAGTCGATTGTTTTAAGCAATTTCTCATCTTTCTGGCTGTCATGTGTTTCCTGAAGTTCGTTGGTGCCTCTGGCCGTTCCAGCAATGTTCTATTGGCCCTACGTTGTGTACCACCCGAAGACAAAACCTTTGCCTTGGGTTTTGGTAATATGATCGTTTCGGTAGTCAGTTTTATACCCAGTCCCATATTATTTGGTTGGATTCTGGATAACTATTGTTTGGTATGGGGCAAAACCTGCAGCAATAAGGGTAACTGTTGGCTATACGATACCAGATCATTAAGGTAGGTGTATAAATACTTAAATATTTTAAAAGATCCTGCTTAATTCATGTTTTGTTTTTTGAAGATATACGATGAATCTCTTGTCAGCATTTCTGATATTTTTGGGTAGTTTTTGGAATATTGGTGTATGGTATTATGCCAAAGATTTGAAAATCTTTGATGATGATGAGGACGAAAAGAAGAATAACCCCAAAGCAGAGCAAATCGAATTGAAGACTAAAGAAGAGGATCTCATTAAGAATTAGTAAAGAAAATTTGTATACGGAAAATTAAAATTGAAAATAAATAGCAAACTGCATGTGTTACTTATCTTGTGGTCTCTGTGATTGACGTTTACGGATGGACAGGAAAACTAACAGTGAGACATAGCTGTTCAAGAAGAGTAAAGTATCTCTTTGTTAATAATATTTCCTTCTGCCTGTTACATATATTTAAGCAGCTTTGCTTTTCCATTTTTAAGTTCAGGCTTGTTCCCGTCTTCCATTTCGCTAAAATCCAATCTCTCCCGCCTCCAAAAACCGGCTATGCTCTATTTAAATTCATTCCAACCACGGCAAGTCTATTCGAATGTATTTATTATTCGTTTCGAACTCGAAATTTTTTTTTAATCTTTTTCAAAAAATGGAAGCAAGGATAGTAAAATTCGAAAACCTTTTTTTATGAATATTCAAAAATTTAGTATTACTGAAATCGACTTTGAAATCTGTTTGGCTTTTTATAGGAGAGGGTATATTAAAATTGTTAACCAAACTTTGCACAAAGTCTTTTGGTATAAATATGCTGCATATTTGTCGAAACCGGCCGGATCGGATGACTATAGCATATAGCTGTCATAGGAACGATCGGTTGAAAACTAGTTTTAGTGAGAAAAACTTTTTTGTTTTCAATGTTATCGCTCCCAACGCTCGTATTTATAAGTTTTCAATGATTTTACATAATTTCAACAAGATTTTTCGAAATCGGACCACTATATAGTATAGCTGCCATACAAACTGTCTGGCATATATCAAGCTCCAAGGGTATATAAATTTCGGTCGAGCCGAAGTTAGCTGGCCTCTATTTTTTAATATTTTTAATTTTAAACTCAACTGACCATTATGTTCAAAATACTTATTTATTTCTCTAAGAGTAAACTTAAAATAAACGGTGAAATGCCAATTTCATTTCAAGATCATCATTATATACGTTTGTTATATGTCAACAACTTAGTAAGTAAATAAGATTTTGGAAAGCTTTTGGTTAATATTGAAGATACGCTTCAAAAGGGTTAGTTAATTTAGACAAAAGGTTAGCAACGCTTACTCGATCGATATTCGTCAATCTCCTTTTAATACTCTGTACCTAATGTACACAGAGAATATTAAGTTTGAGCCAAAGTATGTAACAGGAAAAATGAGTCATTTCTGACCCTATAAAGAATATAAACTCTTGGTCAGCTTCAACAGCCAAATCGATATAACCATGTCTCTCTGTCCGTCCGTCAGTATGAGCAAACAGATCTCGGAGATGGTGAAATATAGAGCAAGCAGATCAAGTTTATATAAAACTTTTGCCATGTCCCCTTCCAGTTTCCAGTTTACAGTTTTGAGGGTAGGAGGTGTGATAGATATTTAGTAATCAGGATTTTTTTTATAGATTTTCTGAAGGAATGATAAAGATCGGACGAACTATACCCAAGTTATGACCAAAAGTCAGTCACTGAGGTGTGGCTAGACCACGTTAACAATTTAGTTTAAAACGCATTTCAGGTTTATGTTCGGTTCATTGGAGACGGCGTGATGCCTGTAAGAATGAGTGTAAAACAATGGAGGAGAGTTAAGTGTGTGTGTGTGTGTGCGAGTTAGAGAATAAAGATAATAAAAAAGCGGAAGTAGATAGATGAACTGGATCTGTGATTGGAGCTGGATGAGCTTGGACTATGATTAAAGCAGGATGACCTGGGACCGCCACAAGGCTACAGTAGTGGCGCCATCTCTTTGTCAGTTTGTGATATGGTCACAGTTTTGGCTCCATTTATTGGTCATATTATAAATATAACGGTGTATTATTATGGTCCGTCTTGACCGTAAATGTCAAACCTACATTTTCGACCATCTCTGAGATCTGTGCTTTCATACAGACAGACATGTCTATATCGACTCGGTTGTTGATGCTGATCAAGAATATATATTTCACTTTATGGGACGGAACTGATACGTTCTCCCTGGTACACAGCTTGGCACCAACCCTTGGTACTGAGTATATAAAGTCGCTGGTGTAAATTAGCTTTTTCTGGTTTTTTTACGGATTTTTATTTACAAACTATTTTCGCGATTATTTATTTACTTTATCTTAATCCGGTGTATCTTCACGGTTTGTTGCTCTATCTGTCTGTATGTCTCGTCTTTCGTATACAGTCTGCAGGGTGATTATCATTCAATGTTTTAAAAATACCTTAGCACTAAAATATCGATACATATTAACATATTGGCCTTCATTTTTATATAATTTGAAAACTGGATACAATTAATACCAGATTCAGACCAAAGACATTAAAATATGAAGATTAGTAACGCCATACGATTTTTTTGCACACGATTTTTGGCTGCTGGCTTTTCAAACTGGCTTTTCGCTCTTTTGAATTTTTTTTGAAACGCCACATAGAGAGCGCTCTCGAGCCAGCCGCTTTTTTGAACGCATACAGCGTCAGCTACAACTGTTAGTGTGCACACGTATTGTCAAGCATTACTCACACAAGCAAGTGCATTCTATTGTGAGATTTTTACGCTCTCAACGTTGTGAAAGCGCGCTCTCTTCGCTTTCGTCGACACAAAAAAAATAGCTGCTTATTACAAAACCATTGTATGGGCGTTCGGCATCTTAAAGATCTTTGTTCAGACCGATTTGATGATTTCATATCGATATGTTCATACAGAAAATTTAAAGCGATTCACAAATAAATTAATTTCATGGAAAATTTCAAGCTATTTAGCATAAAACTTAAGAAAAAACTTGAGAAAATACTTAAGAAAAGTGATAAGAGAACTAAAACTTTTTCCGAAACTCCCGAAATTTTCCGACTAGAACTGATTAAACCTGGTGTTCTTAATGTTATACCAAAACAAGGAATAAAGAATTCTGAACACTAGAGAATAAATTTATAAATTATAAGTTCGGACGGGAAATATCGTCATCAAATATTCAGTTTAAACAAGAATTGAAAAGTGTATTAAATCTTCGTAGTTAGCTTTTCTCTATTTTTGGTTTATTATTTTATGTGTGTATTTACTCATATAGATAGACGCTGATTCTTATATATATCTACATCTAATCTTTGTTAAATAAAAGTAGCAACCACTTTTACTACTAAACTAGAAATACGCCGTATATAAACGACATGTGCTGCCCTTTCTTTAACAATACTGTGGGAGAATTCTAAAGTGAAAGATGGTTGAGGAACATAAAAATATAAACACTGAGGAGGTATCTCCCTTTTTACAAAAAGTGGAAAGTAATCAGCCAGTGACGAGTTCAAAAGATAGTGATATCACTTGCGGTTTTTGGTTATTCAAGGGAAAGTTTCTACAACGGTAAGCCATTTGGAGGGCCAATATATAATATTATCATCTGCTGACACTTTTCACTATTTCAGTTTTGCCACCGAGAAAATGTTTGTCAGTATCTATGGCATCTGCGGTTGCGTTATTGCCATGACCTTTGCCTATTTTAATGGAACTATTACCACGTTGGAGAAACGTTATAAGATACCCACCAAGACCTCGGGTATCATTTCGGTGGGTAACGATATAAGCACCATGTTAGCTTCCGCCTTCTTGGGTTATTATGCTGGTAAAGGACATCGTTGCCGTTGGATAGGGGTTGGTAGGTGGACATGTTCTAACATCTTAAAGTTTTCATTAACTAATTTCTTATCTGTTTGCTAGGTCTGTTAGCCATAGTCATATTTTGTTTGCTGACCACTTCATTACATTTTATCTATGGCTCTGGCGAGGATGCTTTGAGGTTAACACGAGAATTTGGTGACTTTAGACAGCTTAATGAAAGTATCGGAAAAGTGGCTCAGGTGAAAAAACTTTGTCTCAGCGAAACCTCAAGTTGCATTGAGGGAAACGGTTCTTGGGCTCCGCAAGTATTTCTCTTTGTGGCCCAATTCATTTCCGGAGGAGGACAGGCTTTGTTCTATGTTTTGGGCATTGCCTATATGGATGATAATAGCACCAAGGCGAAGACTCCTGCCATGCTGAGTGAGTAGATAAGGCAGTGATTTACACTCCAATTTACAAATTTATCCCTTCCCAGGTCTCTCGACTTTTCTGCGCATGTTGGGTCCAGCCATGGGTTATTGTCTGGCTGCCTTTTGTCTGGGTATTTATATAGAACCCTTTATGGAACCCTTGATACAGAAAGAAGATCCACGTTGGTTAGGTGCCTGGTGGCTGGGTTGGCTATTTTTGGCTTTTATAGTGCTAATCTCAGCTCTGGCCATGTTTATGTTTCCCAAAGAGCTGCCCAGTTCCAAAGCCAGACGTTTAAAACTGACAGAAAAGGAAACCCTGCCCCCAGAACTGTCTTTGGGGGATATGTTGACATCCGTTAAAAGAATATTATCCAATAAGGTTTATGTTTGCAATACCTTGGCTTCCATCTTCTACTTCTTTGGGTATATGGCCTATTGGATGTATACACCCAAATATATAGAGACCCAGTATAGGCAATCAGCAGCGGTTGCCACTTTGGCCACGGGTACTGTAGCCCTAGGATTCTCTGCAGTGGGTGTACTACTCTCCGGCTATATTCTGTCCAAGTATCAACCAAGTGCTAGATCCATGGCAGCCTGGAATGCTTTAGTGGATTTTCTGACTGTAGCAGGAATTCTGTGTTATTTGGCCATCGGTTGTGAGGGTAGCGATAGAATGACCTCATTGGCCACCATGGGTGGAGCTGGTGATAGCTGTAGTGCCTCGTGTCATTGTGATTATGTGCATTATGCACCAATTTGTGGTCCAGATAATATTACCTATATATCAGCCTGTCATGCTGGATGTACTGAAAGTGGAGTTGATAATTTGGGACGCACTATATACACGGGATGCAAATGCATTAACTCCACGAATCTGACCCAAACAGTTGAGGTGAGTATTCAAAAGCTAATTTTAGTCATAAAACCAATTAAAGTAGGTTCCCTAAGCTTAATTTAAGGCGGCCGCAAGTCAACAGTAAGGGATTTTTGTGAGTTTTTCAAATATTATGAGAAATTTGAAATGTTCCTTCTTTTCTTGCCTTTGAAAACTTGTCCTTAAACTAGGCATCATTTTCGAAATAATCTTTAAAATATTCTAGTTTGATTGTATGTATTTAATTGCATTCAGTATCTTACAAGTTGGGAAACTTATTCATAAACTTTATAACTTTTAAACATAGTTTGTTGTATAAAACGAAGAGCAAACATATTTTTGGTTGAGGTAATTTGGAGCACACTAATATCCAAAAGAATATACTTAGTTTACCCCACTTTTTGTGGTAAAAAGCAACAAAAATATCAACAAATATATAAAAACGAAATGTATTCAATATACTCAGAAATATTTTAAATATTGATATAGCGTTTTAACCAAAATAACTCTATTTCGATGTATCGATATTATTTGCGGCATCCCTTAAAAATCACTTATTAAAATATAAAAATAGACGGTCACACTGAAAATTTTAATATGCATGATTGCTGCATAACTGGGTTGCCCTAGCAATCGATAATCGCTCTTACCAAGCATACCTTCTGTTCAATTCCTTTTCAGCAAATTACCCCAATAATTGAGCTTAACTGCATTCTTCAAATGTTTGTATAAAGAACTAATTTAAGTTTTTTGATGTTAAACTTCTTTTATTTCGGTACGGACGATTTTAGTAGGAGTAAAATTTGATTTCAGCGTCACGTGACGCTGACGACATTCATATTTTGTGTTGTTGTTTTGTGGAGTTTCCGACAAACACACGCTTATATCTAAGAGGATGGGCAGATGGGGGAAGTAAAGAGGTAGGAAGATGCTGAAAAGGGGCAACTGGGTAGGATCTGGGTAGGATGTGGGCGGGATCTAAGTGGGATGGGCGTAGGTTCTGAGTGGGGTCTAACTTGATTAGCTCTGGGCGAGATTTGAGTGGGATCTGGACGGGATCTGGATGGGATCTGGTGGGGATCTAGAAGGGATCTGGGTGGGATCTGAAAGGGATCTGGGCGGGATCTGGGGTGGATCTGGGTGGGATCTGGAAGCGATCGGGGCGGAATCTGAAAGGGATCTGGGCGGGATATGGGGTGGATCTGGGTCGGATCTGGAAGGGATCTGGAACGGATCTGGGCGGGATCTGGATGGGATCTGGGTGCGATCTAGGTGGGATGGCATTTGGGATGGAATTCGAATGAGATCAGGGTGGGATCTAGAAGTGATTTGGGCGGGATGTGGTTGCGATCTGTACGTGTTCTGGGTGGGATCCGGGCGGGATCTGGATGGAATCTGGATGCGATCTGGGTAGGTTCTGGAAGGGATCTGGACAGAATCTGGGTGGGATCTGGAAGGGATCTGGGTGGGATGGGATCTGCGATGGGATCTGGGTGGGACCTGGGTGCGATCTGGGTGAGATCTGGGTGGGATCTGGACGGGACCTGGATGGGATCTGGAAGGGAACTGTGTGAGATCTGGGTGGAGTCTGGATGGGATCTGGACGGGATCTGGGTGGGATGGGATCTGGGCGGGATCTGGGTGAAATCTGGATGCGATCTGGGTGGGCTCTGAAAGGGATCAGCGTAGAATCTGAGTGGAATCTAGTCGGGATCTAAATGGGATCTAGCTTGGTTGGATCTGGGTGGGATCTGGATTTTCTGGATTTCTTCTCCCTGTTCATTTTCTTCTTTCGAAAGAGTTTCCTTGCTGATTTATATACCATTGAGAGAGCTTGTGATTTGAAAATAAGCTCTTAAACTAAGATTCATGTTTCACATCAAAGACTCGTGAGTGCTAGCTACACTTACACCTTTTTTTTATCATGACAATATCTTGGGTCTAAAACTATTTTCTTCAACAAAGTGTGGCTTTAAAAGGGCGTTATCTTTATTTTCTAATTCATAGAATAAAAATTTCGTTCGGGTATTTGACGGTTTTTCGACTCAAAACCCAAAGATCTGGGTTGCAAGCCGCTCGGAAATAAGGACCGGTTAGGTTCATAGGTTCACACAGCTCTCAACAATTTTAATATACCCATATCCATAATATTAATATGCAAAATTAAATTGCTATTCAATAGTTTCGTATAAATGCCCCAAATATTTTAAGCTGGACGCGGTCTTATACCCATAGGATTTTACTTCGAAAACAGTGCTATATTCGAGTGGATTCTCTTCCACCAAGGCGTGAACGGCAAAGATATAACGAATTGATGAACCGAACGAAAGCAACACGTACCGCTCTTCTAACAGAAGCTAAATATTGTACATGAAAATAATTTCTTGGCTAAGGGTCAATCCTAAACTAAATTTAACCGAAAGTTGGGTAAAATTTAGGAAAACCATTGAAACTCACAAAATTATAAGAAGGTAAGCGCTTTCTTCTTTAAAGTTGTCAGTGAACTGAACCGAATTTTTTCCCTAACTATGCCTCTGTGCTGATTACAATAAACTCTACCAAATAATCAACTCTGACACTACTATTCCTGCTTTAAAAAGTACTATATAAACCTTATTATTATTAATATTATTAACAATTGTTTAAAAAGTGATCGAATCTGAAACAGTACCATTACGAACGTTTAGACTAGGCTTAAACTCTTTATGTTAAAAATTTAATATATATTTGATGCCTAAATATACCAAGTTAGTCTACTAATTGTGGCAACGTACACACATGGCCGATGTCTCTTCTTCCAGATAGTTGTTAAGTGACAGATAAACTGAAAGCTCTATGTAGAAGATTGGCCCTTAAACTGCTCAAGCTACTACTACTACTGAAATAATAAAAAAATCTTTGTTTCCCATTTCTTATACCAGACTCAAACCGCTTTGGATGGAGCCTGTCCCGTGGATTGCTTTAAACAGTTTGTCATCTTTTTAAGTGTCATGTGCTTCCTGAAGTTGGTGGGCGCTTCCAGTAAGTCCACAAATCTATTGATTGCCTTACGCTGTATTGGGCCCGAAGACAAAAGTTTTGCCCTGGGTTTGGGCACCATGGTGGCTTCTTTGCTGACATTTATACCCAGTCCTATATTCTTTGGCTGGCTCATAGATAACTATTGTTTAGTTTGGGGTAAAACTTGCTCAAACAAAGGCAACTGTTGGCTTTACGATACGAGATCTTTAAGGTAAGTAAATGTGGATTCATTTCGAATATTAAATATAGAAATTTTATCTTACAGATTTGCCTTGAATTTGACTGCTGGTTCTTTCATATTTGTGGGAGGATTTCTTAATATGGCCGTTTGGTATTATGCCAAAAATTTGAACATATTTGATGAGGAGAAGCCGAATGACAAGAAATCGGAAAATACCATATTAAAGGAAATAAAACAAAAATAATATAAATTAAATCTAAAAATTTGTATTTTATGGTTAAAACAGTGAAGAATAACCCTGAACTTATTTGTACCTTTCACACAAGAGTAAACGTTAACTATCGTGTTTATTGTCAGTACTTTGACTTTGCCGACACTTTCAAAAATACATTTCCCCATGTCATAGCCAACAATTTATAAATCCTGCTAGTTTCTGGGGCTAATGACGATGGAGGGACCAGAGAGTAGTTGTCGCCGATGGGGACAGAAATTTATTAGTGGCCACCAGCAGCCCTGTGTGCGGAATTGCTTTGAGCCAGCAAATGGGCCATGTGCGGACTACAAACTGATAGTACCCCGCTGGATGACACACAAACCCAGATAACTCCAGATCCACAAGCAGAGCCCGAACTCGAACCCACATTTCAAGGTCCCGTACGTCGTGTCATAGATATTCAGGCCGAATGCTGTCGGCGCAGTCTTAAGCCAGAATTGCTGACGGAAAAAAGCTGCACTCTAAGGCAAGCCCAAGAAGCTCAGGATATAAAACCCAATCTTTGTTCCGCCGCTTGCAGACCACTTCAAACCTTATTGCATACGACTAAGGCAAGTCTGACTTCAAATATGTTCCCAATGCTTGTTAAATTTCTTCTCCTTCTACCTAGATGCCCCCCTTATTCAGATCCAAACCCGATCATAAGCAATGCGTCTGGGTGGATGATGAAACTGCTGTGGGTCGTGTGTTTCCCATGAAATACCGTTTGAGGCGACTGAAGAACCAATGCAATAATTGTGGCAGGGATTTGTATTTTCGACATTCCATTACGGATAATTGCAATCTTTTGCTGCTCTCCAATTGCTGTGACGTGGAAGTGTATCATCATCAAAAGGTGGACAATTTGAATAATGTGCCCGTAACAACCATAACTGGACCACAAAAGTTCTCCAAGAAAATTATCGCAGAGACATCCGAATTTCGTTTATTTGCTAAGACAATTGAAGAAGTTCCCCCTCCGGCTGTAAGATCTAAAATATCCTTTTTTGAACCAAAAAAATCCAAAAAGAAAGGAAAAAAAGGAAAAAAGGGAAAGAAGGGTAAAAAAGGTAAAAAAGGTAAAAAGTAAAAGAACTGGGGGAAAAATAAAAATTAAACATTGGAAAAAGCTGGCCAAGAACTTTTGAGTAAAAGCTGCGATAGAAAGTTTCACTCAGTAAAAGCTAAGCCAAAGCTTTAGTTTAAGCTTTTGAAAAAGCTTTTGTTTGTAACGGTCGTTTGATTATATTATGGTTATTTTGAAGCTAGTTGAACCTTTTAGACGCTGATAGAATGATAAAAAACATTTGATTAGGCCCGAGGATTACAATACCAGACTGCAATACATTATACGACGCTTCTTTAATATTTTAAATACTCAAACGAATCTGTGGAATCAATCGAAGAAATGAAACATTTAAGACACTTTTTTATACACTGTTTAAAAACTGCAATAAGTTTCATTTCGTCTGCTTTTGAAGCCGCAGCAAAAATATGATTAGTGAGAAAAAACAAACAGGAGCACCAATTCGGGATTCATATTTTATTATTTTCATTTTGATTTTGCTTGTCTCTGGTTAATTCCAAAAAAATATCGTGTCGTCAGCGCTGCCGAGAGTTGCAGAAGTGAACACGTGCTGCTGCTTCGACTTACGGCACTGAACAAAATCACCAGAAAATTGAAAATCAAATTCAAAATTCAATTCAACGGAATTGACAACTAATTCCGATGGGAGGGTTCAACGCCAAAACACTACCCTATATCAAAGTACCACCAAATGTGAAACGGTCACACTGCGCTGACTTACTTGCATTTGAATTTTGTTAATTGTATTAATTGTATTGATATTTGGTGGATATATGGAAAGCAGAAGTCATGGGCAATACAAAATCTTAGCGTTAGTTTCGAATTTCATTCCCACAGGTAGGCGTCTGAAAAATTACAAGCTATTTTCAGCGCCTGAGAGCCGAAATTGAATCAGCTGTTACAGTCTGCCAAGTAAGCGTCTGTGACTGTCAAGTTAGCGGCACCATTTTCAATGCTCAGGAAAAGAAATGTCTAATAGCCTATTCCCACTATAATCACATATTTCGTATTATTTTTTTGAGCGTGTTTGTATGATATGAAGTTAACTGATACCATCTTAAACGATTACTTGTCGGGTCTACGTAATAAATTAAAAATCAACAAACTTTAGTTCATGTTTTAACCTCTCCGAAAAGCCTTCAAAGTTTCCACAAATATAACGTATACTACACGTTCACCGAAATCGAATTTTTGTCGACAAACTCTCCGTTTCATTTTAAAAGTTGTTCAAATTTGAACTTAATAGAGCAACAAATAAAAATGGAGCAGGAATCGAATGTATTTTTGGTCGGTAAATTAAGATTATATTTTGTCAAAGCCAACGAAGAGATGCGATTTATCCACGCTTGTATACTAAACTAAATGACTAAATGTTTAAGACTGTCATAAAGTGCGACTAGTGTAGCTCGCAAGTTGGCCATGAACGCACTGTCCTTCTATTCAGATACTACAGACATAACATAACATATAGTGGAAACCATTTTGAGTGTCCATTTTGGCTACCATGGGCAATTCGCCAAACTCAAGAGACCGTTCGTGGACACCGTTGTGAATCGATACAGGAGATAAAGCCCCAAACGATGTCGAAATTAAAGACTATACCAGAAGAAAACTTTGCAGCATGTTTTTAAAATTGTCCTACAAACACAAACAAAATTGTAAAAAAGGGGGAGGTCACTTTCAAGGGAATGAAATGAATTGCAATATTAAATAAAGAGTTTCCGATTTATGAACAATTTCTCTGAATTTTTTTGCCCATAGTAGTATAGTAATCCGCATTATTTTTGAATCCTGAAGAAGTTTATTTATAAGTAGCCCAGTAAAAGTAGACTATTCGCAGGAACGGCTGCAACCGTGATGCGCAGCACTTAAGTTCAGTGTGGGACCTGACTTTAAAGATATCCTGATAGCCTCTTAATGTACGGCTAAAACTGGCTTTCATCTAGAAGTGAACAGCTCAAAATAGTTGAAATTTTGCCGTAATATACGATTTTCCATAAATATTACTTACAATATTATTTACATATTATCTTGGTCATATAAATGTTACGACTTAAAACCAAGTCTGCGTCAACTACTTAAAAATTAAACATATAGTCAAGGGCAACAGTACGTATGAGTGATAAACTTTGAATCCAAGTCGCAGACCCTAAAACTAGTTTTTTCTGAAAACTTTTTGCTATGCCTTTTTTACACAAGTATGCATTGTTTAAGGGGGTATCAGTATGGAGTACATACATCAAACCATTTGTGATCTGTTATTAATCAATTATGAGCTTATCTGGGCTAAACCCTCAATGGTTATCGTTGGACCGAAAATCCCCAAATAAAATTCATCGTTGTCTACTCTAAATTGGCTCTAAATCCTCAGTTTATTCCATATGGAATAAATATTGTGCAAACAAAGTTTGCCTTGAAATATTTGCGTAATACAAATTTGGTGTTTCCACTTAAGAAAATATTTGCTATTAAAAAATTTCCTCAAAATTTTGCACTTCGAAAAAAATTTGCCTTACTTTTTTACTGTTAAGGGCAAATTTTATTTAATATTTCTTTGCCCAACTTGCTTAGGTCTAGGTCAACTTGCTTGGGCTTGGTCTTGCTAAAGACACATCCTTGACACATCGTGAGATTGCTGTTCCATGCGTTATGGTGGTCGATGACGCTTTTGCTTTGCTTTGCTCTCTAGGGTGGGGTGGATTTTTGTACTTATTTTAAATTCCAAATTTACGAACAAGTACAAATTGTGCCTAAACAGTTGTTGCTTTCCTTACCAACGGATCATCATTGTGGGCCAGGCCTCTAATTTAGAAACAACTTGAATTTGTCCAATATGAGTTCTGAGGGGGAGCTCTTCCATTTCGACCGAAGTGAAGAAAGTGACTTATATTCCGGTTCAATACTTGACCCCTTTTGGTAGAATAGCGGTGTTGCGTCCCACCCTGAGAACTCCTCAGATTATCGCTGGTGTTAAGCGATGACAAATGGCTTGGCTGACCAACACTGGGGTCGAGGATCGCCTTTAAAAATCCGCCAAACAAACATTATTATGTAGATACATTTTTTTAAAAGAAGTTTTTTATTCATTTTTATTTTTGCTATTTTTATTAAATATACAAATTTTATTTATATTGTTTTGTGTTTGTTTTCCATTTTTGTTTTGTTTGTTTTTAATTGCCATTTTGCTTAGTTTTTGTATCCAGAATACAAATCTAATTTTAATGAAGTTTGTGGTTGGTTTTTATGTTTTTTGTTTTTTGCTTCTTTTTGTGTTTTTCTTCCATTTGTTGTTGTTGTTGTTTTGTTCATAAAAGTAGCCTTAGACATTAAATGTTTTAAACTTTCACTTAATTTGTTATAATTCTTACGTAGCTGAATTTGAATAATTTGTAAAACAAAGAACAACGCTAAAGTTTTTGTTTCTTTTTTTTTTCTTTTTTTTTTAGATTTTGGGGAGCTTAAGGAAAATGTGTAATTGGGCAGGGGGAGGGAAATGCTATACAAGAAAAAGAGAATTGGGTGTAAAAAGCCACAAAATGGTTGGTAAAGGGATATATATCGTATATGTGGGGCGGTGTGTATCAACTAGACTTAGGCACTAATCTAACAGAAATGTGGCTGGTTTGGGGCGTATTTCAATTATTTAAATTCTTTAACTAAGTAGAAAAATAACAAGCACTAAACGCAAATACAATTAATTATACGGTAAGGTAGTAGTAGGGGTTAAGGGGGTGGTGGTGGTGGCGAGGGAGAGGGGGCCTCATGATATGGTTACATCTTTTGTATGGCTTGGGCTCTCTTTGTTTTGTTGTTGCTCAAGCGAAGTAAGGAGCAAGCTCAACTAAAAATCTGTTCGAATTGTAGAATATAAGGGATATATATATGGATATCAGCTTTGTGGGTTTTGGATCTTTTGATTATACATCAACGTACGTATTTCATGTGTTTGTTAAAAGTTAAATAAGGTTAAAAATTTGTTCGAAAGTTGCTTGTTGTGGTCTGCCATTATTGTTAGTTCATGCGCTTACCAAACTAATTTTCATATAATTCATATAATTTAAGGTTTTGTTTTGTTTTTTCTGTATAATTCTGCTTACAAGCTACTATGTATATGTCTGTAGATTTATGTATAATTCTTTTTTGTTATTTTGTATAATTCTTTTAATCATAGCGCCGGTCGGATTAGAATTTCTGAGCAAATGATGTGGATTTTTGTTTATCTACAATTTCATTTGCTTCTGTTTTCCTCTTAATCTAAGCGAACTTGTTCTGTTTCCTGTTTATGTTTAATGTGTTCTTTATATATTTATATGTGTGTGTTTTCTGGTTTTCCGTTAATGAAAAACATCGCCTCTCTTGGCTGGCTCTGTCCACCAGCGATGATGAGCTGCTGTTGCAGCTGCTGCTGCTGCTACTGGATACTTCGACTGTCAATCGTTCTTCACTGGGTAGTAGATCAAGTCTGGCTGCTGAGCATGTGGCGGCAACTGTTGCATCATTCCGCCCATCATGGGTGGCAACACAGCCTTGGATTCATCTCCTAGCATGGGATAGCCCACGCCTGTACGTTCATATACACTGCCGTGGGGTGCAGGGGGAGGCAACAGGTGGGCATGCATAGGTTGCTGCTGGGGCTGCTGCTGCTGCGGTTGCAATCCATGTGGATGATAAGGCTGAAAGCTGTTCTGCTTTTGCTGCTCATTGACCACCAGTTGGTCGGTCAAGTGCTGTTCATAGGTCACACCGCCACCACCTCCCGCTCCATAGACCGTACCCGCACGCATTAGTCCAGTGGGATATTGTCCGGGATTATGGGCTGGCTGCTGCTGCTGTTGTTGTTGCGGTGGAGGCGGCTGTTGCTGCTGCTGCTGTTGCATTAAATCAAAATTATACTCCATGGACTGAGGATTGGTGTCGATGAGATTCGTGAGTATGCTGCCTATGTTGTTGTAATTGTGTGGATCAGCTGGATTGGCCTGAGCCTGCGGCTGTTGCTGTTGTGGCTGCTGCTGAGGTTGTTGTTGCTGCTGCTGTTGTTGTTGTTGGGGTGCCTGACTAAAGTTTGGCGCTGGCCACATATGCTGAAAGCTTAATAGATCACCCGTCAGAGCTGGCTCTTGTTGTGGTTGCTGCTGTGGTTGCTGCTGCGGTTGCTGCTGTTGCTGCGGTTTGTTTACAGCTTGCTGCTGGGCAGGCGGCACATTCATTGGAAGACCTAGAAATTCAGCCGAATCCACTATATAGAATTTGTTATCCTTGAGCTCAACCGGTTGGCTATTGTTGGGTTGGCCAAAATTCATATTGCTCCAGGTATCTGTGGGTTGTGGTGGCGGCTGCTGTTGCAAGAATTGTGGCTGCTGCTGCTGCTGTTGTTGGGCTGGAGCCGGTTGAGGAGATTGCAAACGCACATGCTGAGGGGAATGCGAGGGTTGCTGATGTTGTTGTTGCAACTGATGATGCAGTGGCGAGCGTTGGCTATGACGATGCTGTTGCTGCTGCTGCTGTTGTTGTTGTTGCTGTTGCATCATCAGTTGGTGTTGATGATGCATAGGCGGCATATGATGGGGAGAATTAAACTGTGGCTGCAATTGTGACGGATGCGGATGATGTGGAGGATGTGGACTTTGAGGAGTATGACTTCTCAAGTGTTGTTGCTGCTGTTGATTGAGATGATGCTGCTGCTGTTGCTGTTGCTGCTGTGGAGGCGGCTGCTGTTGCTGTTGGTAGGGACTAATCAGCTGATGTTGCTGCTGCTGCTGATAGCCGACCGGTGCCTGACCCGCCTCAAAGTGGAATTGCTGCTGCTGTCCCTCCGGCCCAAAGCTATTCATGCGCTGCAAATGCAAATCACCCGAGTTGCTACGTGGCTGTTGCTGCTGCTGCTGTTGGGTGGGTGGCGGCGTGGCATGTTGCTGATGCAAGGCATTTTGTTGCTGTTGTTGCTGCTGCTGCTTCTCTGGATTAAAGCTCTGATTGTACATGGAATTCTGTTGAGATTCACTCGTCGACACCGAGTGCTGTGATGTGGAAGCCGTTGAGGATTGTGAGCTGTTGCTGCTGACCATGGCCGCATTAAATTGGTCTTGCTGCAGGCAACCCGGTGTGGTAGAGACCGGAGGCGGTGGCGTTGGGGTAGCCTTCTGTTGTTGCTGGGCAGCGGCAGCAGCAGCTGCGGCAGCCTGTGTCTTGGCCTTGCCGGCTGCAGACTTCTTGCTGGCCTTCACCGGCGGCGGACCCGGCATGTCAGGCAGACCAGCCATTTCAGCTGTGAAAAGATAATTGAAGGAGTCCTTGATAAATGTTTGTTTTACAGTTTAGTGAGTGAGATTTTAAGTTTAATACGGGACGATAGTTTACTCCTTACTTCTCAATAAATTTGTTTCTAAGAAAAAAAGGGTCCAGATGTCTGCCTCCAAAACCAATGCTCACTCTCATAGGACCTTGATTCAATTAAGTAGTTTACGAGAAAATTACAGCAATTGTCAAAATTCTCTCAAGAGAAACTCTGTTCTTTTTTTATCAATAAAGGCCAAATTTCTTTGATACCGACCGCTGAAACAGTGTAATATTCTGAATACCTGAGATATGGCTCTGAGTCAATTAAATATCAAACTTTATATTACCAAACTACTGCATATAGTTCAAGTTCATAGCATAAAAAATTTTCTTTGATATCAATTTAACCGATTCGATTCCGATACTGATTTAGTAAAATTTTCCAACTCCATATTTCCAACCTATAGACCAGATTTGAAGTTCATAGCTTTAATAACTTATCAGATGTGGCACTGAAACACATTTCAACCGGTTCGAAACCGGTTCGATTCTCTACCTGATCCAGTAAAATGTCCAACTATATAATAATAATCTACTCTCTAATCTTCAAGCTCATCTATATATATAAATCTGTACGCCCGACTGATAGACTGACATATTATCAAGCCACAGCGAAAACGGCTTATCGTACAGGTCTGATTTTTGGCATAGACCTTCGTTTAGTTATGCAGGCGCTCACTAAGAAAGGAAATTGGAAAATTTTTCTCCAATCTATTGAAAAAGCCAATTAAACGTTTGTATGGGCAATTAACGGTTCTTGCGCTCAGGCAATGTTGAGGAAAATTTGTTTCGCTGAGAACGCGAGAGAGAGTGAGAGCGCGCTGAGGGCGCCTTCAATTGCATTGAATCTTATGGCTCATACAAAACACATCGATAGCTTCAACAAAATGTTGATCGCGTTTCAAAATAATTTAATTGAAATTCACAAAACTAACAGCCAAAAAATGTGTGTTTGTGTTTTTTTGCTTGCAAACAGCCATAGGCGTCTGCCTTTTGTTAGAGATGGTACGTGACTTCAACTATTCTACAGGAATTCTACATGACGTGAGCAGTCTGCTAAAAATTAGTTGTCTCCTTATCTCATTTGCGAGTTTTTGTTAATTAACTAGGCTGTGAGCTGATAATATAAGAGATTTATATTGATTGAAACACCTAAAATTTCATAAAAACATTTTGCAATGAAAAATGTGTTTGACAAAAAAAACTAAACAGTGTTGCCAAAACAGCTTATTTTTCAATTTAACTTTTTGCAGATAAAAATCAGGGGGCAGCGGGAACTGTTACCTTTATGGAAAATATATTTATTTTTTCCGCTTTTAAAAAAGAAAAGTTAAATTTGCTTCTAATTTTTTGGCACTTATAAATAAAATGTCCCTTGACTGTTCAGCATTCGCAAGACAGGAAGGGAATAATTTTTAATTCAGGAATTTTCACGCTACTTGAAAATTTGGTTTTTGTCCGGTACGACGGGACGGACGGAATTTAATATGTGTACAGATCACTGCTTTTTCCGCGCCTTGCTTAATCCTCTATTCCCAGATTGATTTATTTTAATCAACCGTAAATTCGAATCTGTCTAAACACTAAGCTAATGAAGCCAATGATATTAAAAAAGAATTTGCTTTTTAACAAATAGATAATATACAAATACAGTGTTCAGAGAGCTATACAATTTTTTCAGCTTACTACGATTTTTTCAAAACTTGGACGCGGACGAAGTCGCGGCGGTTTTAGCTAGTAGATTATATAAATTCTCGAGATAAAGCTGTGAACCATTTTCAAATCGGTTGAATACCGGCCCTGAACCAGTAAAATATCTAATTCCATATTACCAATCTAAAGGTTATACATAGCAGAATATGCATATCGCTCTCGTATCAACACCAAAATTAAATATGTTATTACCAGAGACTAAAACCGAAAGGAATAACGGTTAGGGTTTAGGTTACTGTTTTGGCCGCTCGCTTTTTTTCCAGTTGAGACAGACTGATGAGGAAAAGCCACAAAAACTGGCACTGGCCTATGCACATGTGATAGGGAATTGAAAAATGTCCGTCTCTTAATTAAACACAAAGTCAATGTATACATGCTAAGGAAAACCAACCAAATATAGCCCATACACATGTACACTTTATTTCACAAACAAATCGTTCCATGTTCAGTAGTTACTGCAGTATGTATCTGGAATTGAAGGATCTAGAAGGCTAGTCGAAGTTAACTGAGCCTCGACTTCTGTAGATCTCGCAGACTTTGGTATTTTTTTTTAAATGGCAAACGTTTCGCGTCAGCATTCTTTCTACCCCGTCAACTATAACTATGTTTCCATTTTACTCTATTACTTCCTATTTTGTTGTGTTGAACGTTGGAACCAGTTTGTTTGTATAACGATTTTTACTAGAATCTTGTCGCCAACGTCCATTTCTGTCTTTTAATCTCTATACTTTTCTGCGGTCTTAAAATTGGAATCATTTTGTTCTGAATTCGAGGACTTTTGTCTCTTATTACCCGGTTGAAAATAAGTTCGGTGGGAGGACGGAGTGGGGCCGTGTGAGGTAACGTTAAACATGTTTACAAATTCCTGGATCTTTTCTAAGAAGCGTTTTGTTACATTTACATTTTTTTCTACATTTCTCGGCGTTTATTTCTTTAGCAAAAGGAAACACTTCCCGTAAATTATTGTTTTTGACCGAAATAAAAAAAATATTAGGGTTCACAAGCAAACTTGTCAAGTATCGAGATTGTTCATTCCTCTCTTCCATCCACTGTCAAGATCACAGAGCAACTTGTCAAGTTACCGGCGCCAAGCTGTCAAGATGACGACGTGCCAAAAACATTTTCCTCTTACATATACACATCTTTATTCACATTCAGTCGAGGAGAGTAAGACAGCCTTCACTTAAATATAATTTACTGCTTCATGAGAAATAAAAATCTAGTAGGACTGGAAAACGGAAACGCGACCTGCTACATATTCCGATTCCGCAGGATCTGACTGAAATTTAATACTGAAAGCAAAAGCATTTTGAAGGAGCACAAAAACTTTTTATACCCTTGGAGAGGATATATTAAAATTGTTCAGATGTTTGTAACGCATAGAAGGAAGCATCTCCGACCACATAAAGTAGTCATCCGGATCGGATGACTATATCGTATAGCTGCCATAGAAACGATCGGTCGAAAAAGTAGTTTTAGTGAGAAAAACTTTTTTGTTTTCAAAATTTTGTCAAAATTGTGGTGCCATATAACAAACTGGCGGGCAGATATCATGCTCCAAGGGTATATAAACTTCGGTCGAGCCGAAGTAACCTTGCCTCTATTTTTTGTTTTTGTTTCACTCTTTTAACCGGCAAGGTCTTGGTACAGTTATCATATTCTTAGACCTAAGGCTGCCTTCACACTGTTCGACTTAGACCTAAGGCTGCCTTCACACTGTTCGACACATGAGAGATGATGTAGAGCTCTATGAATTTGACAAGTTGTTCAAGTCTCGTGTGTAAAGGCAGCCTACTTGTGATAAAATGAGAACCCCTCAAACTAAGATCTTAGCTACGTGGCTGCTTGGAGTTGCCTTTTTCAACCTAATTTAAGAAAGAATTTGAAAAGTTTTCAAAGAGGCTTAATAGTTTTGTTTTCCCCCCATTTAGTAAAATCATTATACCTTCTTCTTGAGCCTTGGGGAAACGCTGTTTTCCCTTCTTGGGTGGAGGTGGCTGATTTCCATGCATGGTCTGTTTATGCCGCACCAAATGGGTCTTCCATTTGAAGGTCTGTAAAGGGAATTACAAACAATTAATTTTCTCCTCCTTTGCTGTTACTTCACTTGAAGTTTACTCACCTGATCGCAATAGTTACAACAATGTGGTCGCTCCTCCGAATGCGATGGCAAATGCCTTTGCAATGACTTGGCCGAACCGAAACGTTTGCCGCACAATGTGCACTTACACTCGGAGACATCCACATGGGCATTGCTATAGTGCTCTTTGAGTGCGGGATATGTAAAATAGGACGAACCACACAAATCGCAGACATAGGTGCGCTTCACCTCCGTGTGCAGTTGGACATGTCGCTCCAGATTGGCCTTCAGGGTGAAGCGATTATGGCAAATGTGGCACTCGAAGAAATTGTCCCGTTTGTGCACCCGAATGATGTGCTGGTAAAGAGCATTCTTTGAGGGAAACTCATCGCCGCAGACTTCACAAATGGCGCCATCGGCCTTGTGGCCTGTCTCCTCGAAATGCTGTTGCAATTTCTTTTGCGGAAATTTCTGACCGCATTCGCCACAGGGAAATGCTGGAAAATCGAGAGAAGAAATTAGTGAAGGAGCTATAGAAATGGTTGGTAGAGACAATCCACGAATCCCTGGACAAATTTTTGATGAAATTTACTTTCACTTCGACTCACTTTTGAATTCCTTCTTGTTGTGCGACTCCACATGGGCATGGAACTGTTGCTTACGCGAATAAGATTCACCGCAGGTTTCGCACACGAATGGAAACTCCTTGACATGCATGGTGCGATTATGCTGAATGATTTCCTAAAATGGAGGAAGGAAAAAAATTTTAGTTAAATTGGGGACAAGGGGGAAGGTGGAAATAGGTGGTCTCTCACCTCTAGAGTATTGCCATTGGGTTGACCACAATCATGACAATAACCCGGATGCATTTTGTAATGATCCAGCAGGGATTTACGCTTGCGATAGGATTTCGGGCACAAAAGGCAGTTATAGCTAATGGGCTTATCCTTTTTGCCGCCAGCAGATTGACCTCCCGTCTGCTGGGAGGGTGGAGCCTGCAGGGAAGTACTACTGCTGCTGCCGCCATCAATTAGCTGCTGTTTGGCCGCCTCTAGCTCATCCAGCTCATGATCCAAATCATCATCCTCTTCATCTGGCGATAGATCATTGTCATCCAGTTCCAGGGAAGAGTTGAGCTGACCGCTAGGAGTGGGAGTAGCAGGAAGGGAATGGGCATGTGCAAGTAAATGGGGATGGGGATGTTGAGGATTTGACAAGGCAGCCAGTGAGGGCAGTTGACGATTGTTGATCATGGGTGGGAATTGCCTTTGTATCAAATGTTGTGGATGTGGCGGCTGCTGTGGCATATTGACCTGTTGCTGGTGTGGATGGTGCTGCTGCTGCTGCATCATGCCTCCCATCATGGTTAAAGGATTATTGCTTGAGTTAAAGTGATTCTGTTGATGATGCAGTTGAATCTCATTTGTATGATGATGACCCACATGGCCAGAGGAACTGGCAGTTGCAACTGCTGCTGGCATAATGACATGATTCTCCATGGGTAACCGGGGTAAGGGCAATTGATGATGCGTTGTTGGCTTGCTAACTGGCTGCTCCAGAACCATTTGAGGGCAAAGGACATTCCCGTTGCCATTCCCATTCCCACTCCCATTGTTATTGCTTGACGTAAGGCCATTGATCACAAGATTTGCGCTGCTGTTCCTACATTGAAACAAAAGAAAAGATTAGCTTAATCCGCTCCATTATAACCTTGACTTGGTACTCACAGATGATTGCCATTATCATGGTTCATGCTGGCGCCGCTGCTGCTGCTGTTACTGCTGTTGCCACTCCCACTGGCCACACTGACACTACTGCCTAGGGCTTCGCCGCCTCGGCCAGCTTCCGCTAGCATTTCATCTATCTCTGGCTCCATTTCCAGGCCATCAATGAGACGTCCAGCGCCTACACCCTCGTCTATAAACTCCTCAAACTTCATAATCTCTTGGGCGGCCGACGAGAGCTGGGATTCTGTTTCCGATTCCAGCTCCGAGTCGCCAAATGAAATGGCCGGCAGTTGCTGCTGATGCTGCTGCTGCTCCATTTCCATTTTCTCTACCTGCATTAGACTGATTAGATGACGCTTCTCTCTTTGTTTCCGCCACTCTTCCAGTCGTTGCTCTCTTAGCTCCTTCAAAACCCTCGTGGAGGGTGTGGTACCCAACAACCTTCCATTGACCACAAAATTCTCGTAGAATTGCTTAAGAAACGGCTTGTGATGTTGGCTGAGAGCCAGTCGGAGCAGCACTCGGAACTGAGCCTTAAAGGCTCTTTCACTGAACTCGCCGTTGCTGTGGTGATACCTCAGCGTGTACTGGCTATCCTCGTGGAAGACATAGCCTTCACCCAGGCGGGAACGCTCCTCTCTGCTGCTTCTCGTCACGGTCGCCACATGGCTGTTGTTTACGCGCTTCCTTTTGATCATTTTCCCCTCACAGCTGCTGAAATTGCTGTTGCTTTCATCCTCCTCAAAGGTGGCTCCGTATTTTCGCTTAACCAATATGTTACCTCCACCCCCGGCCATTTGTATCAAATCCAGTGGATCGCCAGGACCAGCTGCATCTAAATTGTTGTTGTTGTTGTTGTTGTTGTTACGCCGACGTGCATTAAAGTTCAGGGAAGACGAATTCTCATCGAGGAAATCATCCTCATCTTCATCGAGGCACATAAACTCCTCTTTGCAGAGAATTTTCTCAAAATTTTGATTCAAATCCGTTGAGCCCGCCTCCTTTTGCCTCTGGTCAACATTTTCACGCTTAATCTCGCTTGGCTCCTTCTTCGGCTCCTTCTTGGTGGTGGCCGCCAATAACAATTGCAGCTGTTTGGCTTTCGCTAGCTCCTGCTGTGTGGCTGTACCAACCAATCCGCCTGCTGCTCCTCCTCCTGGTGCTGCTGCTGTTCCATTATCATTGGTGGTTATGTGACTGAAGAGATTCCTAACGACTTGGTCGCAGGCCTCGGGATATTTGCACTTAAGCGTCTGCAGCAGAAATTGTATAGCATCGCACCGCAATGCCGTATTGAGACTGTCCAGTAGATTTAGTGACTGATCCACCTAAGCAGGAAAATGAAGAAATGGGAAAAAATTTGCATTAGTGTTGAGAATGAATTGGTGATACATCAAATGAGGGTTTATTCCTACAGAAGTGATGGGTCGAGGGATCTAAAGCAATGGTGCCCAAAATGCCAATAGCCTATCCCATGGGATAGGAATTCATAATTCCGCCGGCAAAAAAAGAGAGAGATAATACGTGTCCTCTATTTTTTTGTTTGCTACACACACAATCGCAAAGCTTGATAGTGTGAGTTTGGGCACCACTGATCTAAAGGTCTAACAAACCAACACAAAAAGTCAACTTCTATGACGTTTCTGTTTGCTACAGAAGTATAAATTGCTTTTTAATCCTAGGAATGTTCCTTCAGGCAATTTGATTTATTTTGTGAAATGAGCGTTCATATGCAAATACGCAAGCTCTGTAATATGAACTCGAAAACGATCCGTATTAATTGAATTCCAAGAACAAAAAGCTAAAGTAAGCCAATCTCTCAAAGATGTACGTGAAGTAATCATACCAGTCTCTCTACAAACCTCAAAGAAGAATCTTGAAAGTACGACAGAAAGAAAAAGAAAATTCAAAAGAATAATATCTTGATGTTTACGTCATTTGATTTGTAAAGAGCCCAGAATTGCAGTCTCTTTATCTATTTATCGATCGAAGTCCGTGAACATTGCCCACAGACGAATTTTGCTTACTGACGAGAAAATTTTCACTATAGAGGTCATTTAACAAACAAAACCATAGAGTGTATGCCATGTCATCAAAACAAACGTCCAATCACATTGCGTGAGTTCAGAGAGGTCGCAATCTGGCTTATGTGATTGTTTGGTGAGAAGTCGCCTGTGATGGGTCACCAAGCTCCACTTTTGTGTATCAATCCGACGTTTTGGAAAAGGCTGAGAAGCTTCTTAACACGACATTAATTGCCAACAAGCCGTTGACCTTTCAACAACACTCCGCTTAAGCTCTCAAGGCAAAAACGACTCAAACTTGACTAAAAAACCACGTTTCGAACTTCATTTCAACGGATGATTGACCTTCTGGTAGTCCAGACCTGAATCCATTGGTCTACAAACGCGTCCTTGGCCGATCATTGGACAATTTCTCAATGCTTTTTAGAATGAATGGCCAGAGAGACTTCGGCGGTGCTGGAATGTACAAGGTGGCCAATTTTGAACAAGTGAGAAAGTCGGTCAAACTCGACTATAACAAACTCTGTACCTGGAGTAGGAGCTGAATACTTCTCAGCTGCTGCGCTCATCTCTAAGTTTCTCTTTCTCTCTCCCTCTCTCACATTTTAAATGAAATGCGGTTTGGATGTATAGGTGAGGAGGGGGGTTTCGGCTTTTTTTGCTCATAACTTAAGAACCGCTTATTCGATCTTTGTCATTTCTATGGGAAATCGATAAATAATGCTAATAACTATCTATCACAAGAAGGTACAAAGCCTCTATTTATAAGAGGAGATATGAGGATTTATGAGGATTTTTTTAAATTACGGGGACAAGAGAGGGCGTGGCAAAAATTGAAAATAAACTTGATCTCCCTGAAAGTATAACAAGCATTTGTCCCTTACATGTCAAACCTCTATCTCTTACCATCTCTCGGCTGTTGATGCTGATGATAAACTTAAGTCCCTCTTTTGGTATAGAGGGCTAAATATTATATTACATGTTTTTGAAAATTCGTGGAAAGAAATCGGGAAGAGATTTTGAAATTGGTTGTACAATTCATTATAAAAAATACAAAATTTAAAATTTGTGAATGCGAGGGCTGTTCAAAAAGTTATCGGGATCCAAAGTAGGCTCTTCCAAAACAAGATGTGTCGATGGTACCCACGTTTCCGGGAGTTTCAATTATCAGAAAGGAAAACGGAAGATGTGAAATTGGTTAGTATGAATGCCTTTATCGTCCGTAGTAGAATTGTGAGAAAAAAATTGAATTTGAAAAGAAGAAACGAAAAATCGATTTTTGACCATTTTTTTTTTGCAGTCCAAAGTACAAAAAAAAATAGTAAAAGCTTTTTTTTAAATGTTTCAAATGCTTAATTTCGATTGTATTATTCGGTTTTTAACATCGAATTTCCGTCCTTATTCCCATGGGTTCTTGGCCCAAGGTTTAACAGCAGCTTTTCACCGAGCATTCGGATGGACTTTGTTTAACAATCAACAAGTGCCTAAGATGATCTTTGAATCGAAGGAACTATTTTCGTTTATTGAAATAGCGCCTAGTTCTAAAATTCAAAACTTTCCATTTCCGAGAGAGCCAACTGACACAGGCATTATCCAGGCCCGGTGCGAAAGTTCAGTAACTGAAATTATCAAACTTTCTCGATCTGCAGAGATAATTAAAACTTTAAGGTGAACAAGAATTTCTACAGATATCCTCCAAGGCCAGACTGAGTAATCTACGTTAAGGTTTGCTTTAGCTACCGGGAAATGGGAACTGGTTCGCACCCTTTACGGCTGGTAGCATTAGCTAATTGAACTATTTACTTAGATGGACTACTTACTGGTGACGATCGCCCCCTAATCGCTTTACTAGTAAGTACCTACTATAGGGTGCCGACCATAGTACCCTTGTGGTAAAGCCACGTCAGTGTCAAACTTAACGACGCGTCGAACCGCACATACAGGCTGATAGGTAGACGAAAAACTGCCGAATTTTGTGTTTATTTTTATTTTTTTTATGGAATTAATATATTCAAAATTTCATATCTATTTTTAATACCTGTTGGGTATAACTTTTGATTGAAATTTATATCAGTATAAATAGCTAAATATTATTGCATGCTCCAATTTTTTTTATCATAATTGATGTACTTCCGAAATAGCTAGAAAATGAAAAAAAAAATAAACAAAATTAGCTAGAATTGCTGGTTCTAGCAAATCTTGGTAGTTTCCGGCTATCGGCTGTGCAAAATAGCTAGATCTGGAGGAAAAAAAAATAGCTAAATTGCCAACACTGACTGTGAGAGTCATGCACAATCTGCTTAAGACAATTAGTAACAGTAAATTACTAATACTGATACAACTAGAGTGTAATAATAGCACAACCTTAAATTTTTAATGCAGATGTCACTTTCCTAAATATTTTATGATTCCAACCGCACTGTGAACCACTGTGCATGAATTATATCGCTAGTAGGAGAATAAATTACCAACTTCCGTCTCGTGCCACCCATTTCCTTTACACACAGCAAAACATTTAATATGGGTGGGTGGGAAAAGAGATTTTAAAGCGTTGCCAGGCTCTTGAAAAACAGTTACAGTTTGTTTATTCACTAAAGACCCAATTAGAACAACAATTTCTTTTAATTAAACACACACACTCACAAAAAAATAACTGTCATCAAATACAATTACTGATTATGATTTTCCAAACAATTTAATGCAATTAGAGCGCCAACACAAAAAGAAAGAGAGGGCGCGCGAGAAAAAGAGAGCGCGCGCGCTTCAGCTTCAGCTGAGCAGACAACACGGCGACGTAGACAGAGCAGCTGACTGCGCTGCCAACGCAAACGATTAGCGCAAAGCAAACATACACACATACTGACATACACAAAACCAACGAAGATGGCAAAAAATAGCAAAAAACAAGCAACACTAAAACAACAACGATGACAACCTAAAAAGGGGGGAGGCCGAAGAAGAGGAAGAGAAATTAAAACAGCGCACACAATTTGTGCTACTTTTCCCCCATTCCACACAAACTTGCCATTATGTTTGTATGTATGTCTATGCGAGTTTGTATATTTGCAGCGATTTGTAGTTGTTACAAACATATACAATATTGGTCCCCCCCACCCACTATGTGCCAGAAAGAGAAGGAAAGGAATATAGAAGAAGACAACGCTGCAACCCTGAAAGGATTTAAAAAGCTTTTTAAATACCCTCTCCTTAACACAAAACAACAAAACAGTGAACACAATTTTCTTAACTAGCTGGCAACGCCGATTACACTTGCGTTTTAATTGTCAATAAAGTTGTTGTAAATTTAGATTGCAGATAGCACGAAATACAAAAACATAACTGAGGTAAGAGCGGGCTAAAGAGAGAGGGAAAATGTGTAAGCGACCATATTTAATTACATTTTATTTGTGTTCTAATTAATTTGTCTTAAGTGTGAGTGTGCGTATGTGTGTGTGCTTTTAGTATTTTGTTGATTTAACAAATTCTGGGCATATCCGGTTAAAGATATACACTTTAAAGTCTTTAGATTGCAGAATGGATTTTTGGGTTCTTATTTGTTCAAAGTCGATGAACAGGATGAATTAGTTCGCTTTCATTTTGGGTATGTATATGTTTCTTCAATGTTTAAGTTTATGATAACAAAATGCTAACTCTAAGTTTCTAGCCTGTTCAAACTGGTTCGAAACCCATTCTGAGACTTGAAAATTTTTAACTCCTTAAAACCAGCCTTCACTGCTTAAAAAATTCCTGATATATTGCTCTAAACTTATTTTTAACTGTCTAAAATTGGTTGGGCACAGATTTTGACCTGGAAAAATATCTCACTACGTCTTACCCACCGAAAAACTAAGTTTTCTATAGTTTTGGAGACTTTTTCTAACTTTTACTAATATTGTGTCTTAATCTTATTCAAATCTCGTCCTTGGATTTGAACTATGGGACAAAATAGAGTTTTACCCAGGGCTGCAAACCGATTATGAACTGAACCGGTTTAAGCCCTAAATTACGGATTTTTTTAACTGTGGACCGAGTCTCATACTAAGCCAAGTTGAGAAAATTTCTGAGCATAAACCTGTTCCAAAAATTAACGTTCTGTTCGGTTGAACATTCTTAAATCTTACAAATTTGTGCTTTATGTGTCTATTCCTCTAACTATTTTATCAGTACCATTTAATGAAGTCTCCGAATCCCGAAAAACTTGTGAGAGGGGAACGGATTTCCTTTAGAGGATAGCTGCCAATTTCTTGCGGTAAGGAACCATCCCCTCCCCTCCCACCAAAGAGAACATTTACCACCTCCTCTACAGGGCTAGGGCCACCTAGAAAGGAGAACTCCTAGACTCCAAGAGTATAAACCATACCACGAAAATCCTGACCCTTAAAACTGGTTATGTCTGTTCAAAGTAGAGAATATTAATATCTCAAAAATTTCGAATCTAAATCATAAACAAAACCATTCGAAAATTTCGATTTGAACACGCTAATCGGAGTTCTGGAAAAAATGTATTGGTCAATCTGCTGCTTCTCTCACAGGAATCATATGAAAGACGTGCAAAATATTTCTGGGAAAATTATACATCGAACTTAATCACGTTTAATTTGGAATTCGGAACCGAATTTAAAGCTTAAATCTACTTTCTATTCTTCAAATCGCAAGCTAGCTTGAAGAGATAAAGTGCCATTCAGGTGCCATTCTTAAAGGTATACTAAAAATTTAATTACACAAAAGCTATAAGTGATATTAACCAGCTGGTTTTCTTATTCGAAAGGTAATCTGTTAAATTAAACTTTTGAAGTTTTTTTTGTTGTTATTGTTCCTGCGTTTGTTGTTGTTGTTGTATTCCTGTTCAAAAAGTAAAAATTTAAAACATAGTCACATAGTTGCAAAAATTTTTTGAGAACGGATTGTCTGAAGGTAAAACTGAAAACGAGGTTTTGTTCAGATTTGATGTAATTCTGGTGTGAACTAGGATTTTTTGGATCGGTCAATAAACGGCTGATTTAAGGGGTTTCAAAGGCAAAATATCGAAAATCGACTTTTTCCTCACTTTTTTGACCGATCAAAAATATCATAGTTTTCGATGAAATAAAAATTATTTTCGATATTTGGGTGTTAGCTTTTACCGAAAAATTATCCAAATTGGTTAAAGAGTTCTCAAGAAAGTTCAAGTGCGTCAAGACATGGTAAAAACCAATAAAATTAAATAAAAATTTTGTGAAGTTTTTCGACTAAAAAAATATACTTGAAATTCCTAAAAATACGATTGTCGATGAAAAATTATTTCATATAAAAGAGTCGGGGAATAAAAAGTGTATTTGAAGCACCTATTGGTAGTGTTGCGAGCAAAACACCGAGTAAATGTGTGGGATTAAAAGGTGAGGACCTCAAAGTCCCACATTTTCCGGCAACTCCCAAACCTTACTAATGGCGAATCGACAGACCTACGTATCCGGATTATTTTAGAGCAGCGTTGGAAGTAGTCCAACAACAATAAAGGAAAAAACAACAGTTATCAGCGAGTCGAGTTGATTGCGCGTCTTGTGGGACCTGTGCTTCGATTCGCATGGATTTTGTTGTTTACAATTTGAAGGGAAGTAATTACGACGTGGTTTATTATGAGACTGACTTAGGTAATGTTTTGCCGAGCTTTCCGTGTACAGATGTAGCAATGTTACATAGGGATCTTGGTAGATAGAAATATCGATTCCGTGAGTGCCCTGACAAGAAGAAAAATAAGGAAAATAAAACTAAACCGCGGTTTCGGTTCAATGAAACCGAACTGGTTTCAGGACTATATTAGTAAGTAAGAACGAAACAGAAATCGTAATGGGGAACGGCTCGTTTTAATGGGATTCTCAGCAATTGTAAATCCGAAAAGATCTCGTAACAATATCTTCAGAATTCAATCTGCAACAGCGTAAGAAAATCTATATTTTGCAAGAAAAACAATTGCAGGAGATGGACAAAATCAAATTTTGTGAACACATTGGACCCGGGTTGCCACCCGACGGTTTGAAGTCCTTTAAAAGGTAGTTGGAAAAACTCTACATTGCTAAAACGAGCTGAGTTTTCTACTAAATTTTTTTTTGTTATACAATCTTTGTCCAAAATCGTCGTTAAAATTTACCGACCGAACCATTTTCTTTTGCGCTTTTATGGTCGGTTCAGAATTTTAAACGGGGTTCGGTTTGCAAGCACTATAATGAAATATAGCTGTATTTCACATGATGAATACCTTCCAAAGTTGTCTTAGTTTACAACATTTATTCCAACTCTATACTTTTAACAATAAAGGCGTGATTCCAGATGACATAAATTTTTTTTCGTCACAATACTTCATTCAAATAAGACTGCTTTACAATAGTTTTCAGATTTTGAATCAGTTCAAAATTGTTTCTATTCATGTAAACTTCAACATAAAAATTGATTTTTATGTCATTTGGTATCAGGCCTTTAACCAGAAACATTCTCCGAACCTAACAAACTAAAATATATTTCTATTCAGTTGATTTATCTTTTATCCCATTTCAGAGTATTTGATATTCAACTTTGGGACCAATTTTAAATGCATTTTCGTCTTGATTTATTCGACTTTAGTTGCTACACACACAAACACACCGACGTAAATATTTAGTTCGTTTTATTATTGTTATGTACCTGTTTCAAACACACACACACACACACACACGGACACATGGACAGAGAGAGCCCAAGCAAGAGAGAGTTGTCTATACATACATACATAAGTTTGTATGTTTGTACATTGTACAACTATACATATTTAGGTGGGCCAAACTAAAAACGTTGCAAGCAGTGCTGCTCTTTGGGAAGGGGGAAGGGGGGCGGGCGGGGGAGCAAGTGAGGCAAGGAACTGACGACGACGACGCTGGTTGGTATAGAGCTGCATTTTTAGCAAAAATTTATGTTATACATTTTGTGCTCTTGCGACACACACACACACACACACACATATTACTAATCAAATAAAAATAGCATTTACGCCAACCCGTTCCCCCCTTGTCATCGCTTTAAACAATTTTATTAATGAAATTGGCACAAACGAAACAAAAGGCAACAACGTAACCAAATTTCCATGAATGTGTGTGTGTGTGTGTGTGTGAGAGAAAGGAAGGAATGAATATCCCTGCTCCTAGCCAAAATTCATTCATGTCGTAAACTCAATTAAGGGTGATAAAAACTTTAATTGAGTTGCATAAAAGCGGAATTAATTAAAAGTGCATTAAAGATAAAACAAAAGCCAAACTACCAAAAAATAACAAGGAAATACACGAATTTTAATTAAAAGGAATTTACTTAATGGAAAGGAGTTTAAGGGGGAAACGTAAAATAAAAATTTATTTAATTAACTAAACTTAGTTTAGCTCCAAGGCACATTAAATGGTCTCAGGCAAATGCATTACAATAGTTTTCTAGTAAAGATTAAGTTTAGTTAATTTTCAAAGAAATTATTTGCAGGGCTAATATTGAACAATAAAATATGGATCAGAGAGTAATTGAACGATACACAAATTAGTAACGATTAAAATCTAATCTAAACGCACATCTGAACCTGAAACCTGAGACAAAGTTCAGTTTAATGATTAGATTAATTGATCTAGTTTAAGGCTTTAATTTTTCTGTATTCGATCAAACTTTATTTAAATACTCGATCGGCTTAACCTCAACGAAATAAAAGACTACGTTAACATTAATTGTCCCTGACTTTGACATATCCGTTACTTAGTGAAAATGCGTTGAGTTAAACTAACAGAGCTGAATCCAAATGGCAGCAGTTGGAGAAGAATTCACAACTAAACAGCTTTAAAACAGGGAATCAAAGTGAATTAAGTAGCAGAGTTCCCCAGCCATAGACCCTGGGGCACGAACATACTTTTTGTTCGACAGAGACAAAGCCACATTCTCGCGCACTATTCTTGGGGAACTCTGCATCAGATCGGCAATAAAAAATATCTAGTAATAGCTATATATTGCCTCAGGATTCACTCAATTCGGCGTTCGAATGGTTTCACGCGAAAACCAATTATATTTTTGTCCTCTTGAAATCAAAAATTTTTTCAAAATCGATCTTTGCATCAATTGTAGGGTTATTGAAAAGCTATAAGTTAAACCGATTGTGAAAATAAAAATCTTTTAATCCGTTTTATTTTGACTTTTTTGACGTCATGGAAATGCCCGTATGTAAATAATGAGTGAGATTGTTCTGAGACACGCTAAATAAATGCCCAGTGTGGCTTCAGCTTAACAAAATGACGACGCTTCGGAGGAAGTCAGCAGGTGAGAACCATACACAACCCGGTATGGTGGGCAGTAGTTTCAGCTCCAGCGGCTCCCGAGGAGGAGGATTTTGAATTTACGACAAATAAAACAAAATTTTTTGATGAAAACTAAAAGTATATTTGCCAATCTCTAGCGTAGCGTTTCAGTTGAGAGGAAAACGGTTTCACAGCACAAGTCCATGATCTGCAGATACACCAAGCAACCTTCCTGCAGACGATAGCAGCATTCCTGCCAAGAATCAAGCCTTAAAAATGCTACCACCCAAACCCATTTTGTCGCATATCTGGACAAAGTCAGGGCTGCATGATGCACCATGTACTCCAGAAACTGCGCCATCTGATACACACTGTAGGCCGATTAACCAATCTCTTGTACAAACTTCTGCAAACGATTATTCTTGCCTGAACGGCAAACATCCAAAGAAGCCTCCAATTGGTAGTCAGAGACTATGTCCGAAATCTCAAATAAATTGACCTTGTTGATGACATGCTCGTCCCCCTTGAGACGATAGCAAGACTGCAAAGTGAATCGCCTCCCAATATTTGTACAATTATAGGTAGGCCTTCTCCTCAGTCTGCACCTGCTTAAAGTCACAAATGTGTCTCAAACGGGCAATAATTTGATCCTCGCTCAATGCCTTATAACGGAATTTGGTGCAATGCTACCGGCATCAACATATATGTGTTCCTGTTATTTTGACTAAATACACCATTTAAATTTTTTGTTTGTAAACAAAACAAAACAGCTGTCCATATATGGGCACACTAAAAGTTTATTGTGGATGCTAAATAAATAAAGTGCAATTTAGCGTGCTAAATTTTTCGCGCTTCTCAGAACAGGCCTTTAAGTTAAAAGTGGAATTCACGGTGTCAATAGGCAGTTTGATTCGCTAAGATGATTTTACATTATGGATTTGGCTGAAATCTTGCTGTTTGAGCTCTTGAACTAATGCTATGATAAAATCTGTGCATTTATATCAGATAAAATTATTTCCTTACATTTCTTACGCTCTGATTCAAATGCATAACCCAAATATAAATTATTTACAACCCTTAGAAAATGTTTATCAAAATTTTTATACCCTTGGAGAGGGTATATTAAAATTGTCCGGATGTTTGTAACGCAGAGAAGGAAGCATCTCCGACCACATAGTGTATATATATTCTTGATCAGCATGACGAGCTGAGTTGATATAGCCATGTCCGTCTGTCCGTCCGTCCGTCCGTCCGTCCGTCTGTCCGTCCGTCTGTCCGTCTGTTTCTATGCTATCTCCTCCGTCAGTTTTAAAGCTATCTTAACCAAACTTTGCACGAAGTCTTTTGGTACAAATACGCTGCACATTTGTCGGAACCGGCCGGATCGGATGACTATAGCTGCCATAGGAACGATAGGTTGAAAAACTAGTTTTTGTGAGAAAAACTTTTTTGTTTTCAATGCTATCGCTCCCAACGCTCGTATTTATAAGTTTTTAATGATTTCACATTATTTCACCAAGCCTTGTCAAAATCGGACAACTATATAGTATAGCTGCCATACAAAAGTTAGGTCTGAAAAATAGTCCGAGTGAGAAAAACTTTTTGTTTTTCAATGTTATCGCTATCAACGCTCGTATTTATAAGTTTTCAATGATTTTACAGAATTACAACAAGATTTGTCGAAATTGGACCACTATATAGTATAGCTGCCATACAAACTGTCAGGCATATATCAAGCTCCAAGGGTATATAAACTTCGGTCGAGCCGAAGTTAGCTGGCCTCTATTTTTATATTTCATTTTCGGAGTGTAAAATTTGACCATTTAACGCATTCAAATATCAAGTACAAGAGGATTATTTCCAGTTGCAGCAATGTTTAAATGAAAATTGAGATAGAGCTCAATATGCTCTAATATGCATTGTGATAAACGCTGATGGGAAATTATAGTAAAGAGAAGATGAAGCTAAAAGTGATGCCAAACTATAATATTCTGGGATGATGCCAATAGTTTTGTGAGTTTTTCAAAAAAGCTAGAATTCCGCCAGCAGCCAGATTACAAATTCCCCCGCAATCGGCATTTAAAAAACTCCAGATCCAGGGGAACAATAGCTAAATTGGCAGCACTGCTCTGCATTTGGGTCAGCTGTTTGCTATCACTTACTCGTTTTGGATACATTTGGTCATATGTCCGTCGCGCTCTAACCACTGTGATTTCCCACTGGCACTATAAAGTATCTTGTCGGGATTCTTATAGAATCTGTTTGGGCACTATCATACATAACATTTTGACAAAAAGGAATGTTTCCTAAAGGCAATCTCTTGGATAATGGTAATATCAATAATTCTAGTAGTATCCAAGAATCTAACAAAAATAAACACCAAAAATATATTCAACAAGTATTCGATATGGGTATTTTAACGTCCCTAGTTTCGACCCTCCGATATCTTGGCGAAGACTTTTGCCAATTGCTCCCAGAAGGCCTACATTCAATTGTGTAAACTTCGTCCAGCTTTCTGACAGATTAGTTGAAAATGTTTTATTGTTTTTTGTGGTTCTTTTCATTTTAAAGCTACGACGAAGATATTCGTTTTTACAGCATTTCATATAAATAGAAACACCTTGGCATTGCTTTGATGTTCATGTGATGTAAGAAAGTGTTTCTATTTATGTGAAATACTGTAAAAAAACGAATTTTTCGTCGTACTCCGTATGGGGCTTAAAGCCCAAAAGTATTGTTTCGACGAAGCTTTTCTTTCCTAAGGTATCACTTTAAATGAAATGCATAACACAAATACTTTTCTGTTCAAAGGTTATCGTGACATTATAAAAAGGGTATATAAATATAGAAAGAAACTGGACTAGGGTTTTTTCTATTACACAAAACAAAAATTTCATGCTTCATTTTATTCTTTTTTGCTCATAACTTACGAACAGCTCATTCGATTTTTATCATTTCTTCGGCAAATCGATACATAGTACAAGTTATGTGCTTTTTCTAACGCATAGAGGGAAATATAATAATCTTATTTGTAAAATTAAAGAAGTTCTCCAATCCTACGACTTTTCTCTCGGTAAGATTAATAATATCAACGTCGATAAAGGGGCGAAAATGGATCGAGCAGGAGAACTTCTGTTCCAGCAACTCGGATATCAGTTCAGTAAATCAGAGCATCGGGTGATTCATAAGATATCTTTTCTGGTTCAAAAGCGACTGGAATTCCCAAACGATTCTGTCATGGAGAGTTATCTGTTGTCTTCAGAATAAACGGGCAAAGATCGCTGATGATTTGGAAGTGATACAAATGAAACAGCTGTAGGATCGTCTAGCCCCCTTGTGGTGTGTTGTTTTCCTGTTATAGGCAAGCATCACGAGACCTCGGAGTTAGCATAATATTAACCGAACCTTTTGAACTCATAACCTCTACAACCGTATTGAAATTTTCTTTAGCAAAATTTTTAAGGTACAAAAATCGCAGAATATTTTTGTTGGAATAAAGTTATTGTATAGTACTTAATTTTCTGAAACTGATCGAAAAGGGAGACAAAAATACTTCAGTAATCTTTGAGTCTACGAGTAATGGAAAAGGTTCGGAATCCGGGTCTTAGATTGCACGAACCTACTGCAGAGGATGTTTGTAACCTTGGTAAAAAAAAATGCTTCCATAATTTATATGTCAAAGAGGCAATCCATCAATTGATACTCTTATCACAACAACACTGAAATGGTAGAACGAACGAAAGATCTGCTAAATGTTGTACAAGTTAAGTGTTGTAACAACATTTAGTTGCATAATCTTTTCCAATGAATTACAGTTAAAATACCCTTCAGTACTTCAACTTAAATCCCATTTGAAAACGAGAAAATGAATTAAAAAGTGATTACTGATAACATCGCAAACAAATCAGCTACAACAAAAACACACACAAACACACAACAACAAAATGTTGCTCCACTGTACAAATGCTGTTTACTATTCTTTCACTTGTGCTTTGCTTTGAATTTTCGTATCCAACTGTTATCTCCATCTCTGTTCCACTTGCTGGGGAGAGTGCTCCCTCACATTTATATGCATACAGCTCTCTTCTCACTCCCACTCCCCACACGCACACACACACACACACACACACTCATACAAACACATTCATGCTCTTGGGGCTCAATTTGGCTGTTGTTGGATTTCGTAGTATTTGTAGTATTTGTATTTATGTAAATTTGTGTGCTTGTGTGTGTGTGCCAAGTAAATGTAATGTTGTTATAAACTAATAAAAATATAAATAAATATTTTCTCGAACATAACGAAGGAAAACAAAACAAAAGTGAATAATGGCAAAGGCAATGATGAAATGGGTCGCAAAGGCAAAAGCAAAGGCAAAGCCAATGGGAGAGGGAGAAAGAGGTAGGGGAGGGGGAAACACAATTCATTTTAGAGGCAAATAGAAAAAAACAAAAATACCATTATGTGGCACTCGTTGGTGGAAGGAGGGGGGAGGAGGTTAAAAGGGAGTGGTAGTGGTAGGGGTAGGGGATTCTTGTTGTTGTTGTTGGAACTAACTCGGCGGAAGTTGAGCTTGTGTGTGTGTGTGAGTGGGTGGGTGTAAATTGTGCCTCTTAAATTTGTATTTAAACCGAAAAGCGGGTTCAACAACTTCATCTATAAATAACGAAATTTTATGGCTTAATCTCTCTCTCTCCCCATTGACCGCAATTCCCGCGAATTTCATTAACAGTTTTCTGATTCTCTCCCGTTTGTTTACTTCACTTGATTCGCCCGCCTCTCACTTCCAATTGGAGCGTAAAGCAAAAAAAAATCTCTACTTTTAGATTTGCTATGAAATTAAGCAGTTTGTGTGACCTTTTCACATTACAGCAACAACAACAACAACAACAAGAATAAAGTATTAAGCGGCCAGTGCACACTGTACTTCACTTCATTTGTTATCTGTTCTCCTCGCCTGCTATCTCTCTCTCTCACTCTCTCGCTCGCTCTGCCGCTCTCCTCTTGGCCTACGCATTACACGTTGTTCTCAATTAGACACTCGGAATGTCGACACACATACATACAAGGGGAAAGGTGGTAGGGGGAGGGGGTGTTATTTATGGCAAACATTATTTAATTACCAGTAATTTAAAATCCAACTGTGTCGTTTTGTTATCCATTTTGTTGTTGGTTTCTGCATTTGGCTGAATTTTATTTATACGTTTCACTCTCACATATACACTCGCACATTCACACACACACACACGGTGAGTGTGTGTTTCTTTATTATTTCGATTTTTCTTTTGCTCTTGTATTTCTGAGCTCGTTTTTTTTTTTTGTGTTATTTCATTTTTTCTCTTTTGCTTTGAACTTTTTGTACGTTGACGTCGACAGCGCTGCTAGCGCAGACAGCGATCTGCTGGCGTAGCTTCTCGCTCTCGCTGTATTGACAACATTGAGAAATTCCCATTGGTTTATTTTTTTACAATTTCATCTGAGAATTTGCCGACTTGGTTAGGGTTATGGCATAAATCAAAAAAATGTGCCACATAATTTATTTAACTTAATTTTATAAACTTCACTAGCTGCTACTACTTGCCACTTTCTGTGGCACACACACACACGCACACACAGACACACGCGCGCTGCTGCTGCTGCGTAGGGGGAGAAAAATGTTATCCCAGCGTTAAGTTAAGGCGTATTTCATTGCTTTCCATACGAGGGCTTTATACGAACGCGACCAGAAACCGTTTGCTTAGTTAATTAATTTGTAAAATTGAATTTTTCTTTAACCGAACACGAACAGCAAGCAAAGCAAAGCGATGGAATTTTCATATGAAACTGGGTGGCAACGCTAAGCGATAGGCTTATCGATATACACACAATGAAATTTAATCGATGGGTCATCATCTTTATCGGTTTTTTAATTATTGACGGCAAACACTTTAACTAACTTGAACACTAAAACAAATCTAAAAAACTAGCTGAAACCTTTTCTTCCAGACATCTGGAAATTTTCCTGGTACTCCTCCCGAGTCAAACGGTCACTTTAAAAACTTAGCGTTGCCACCTGCCAAAGACTAACTAACAAAACAGATGGCACAAACATTTCCCTTCCCACCAAAAATAAATGCTTTTTTATCCACCATTTCGACATTTTACATTTAGCCATATCAAATACAAAAATTATCGCTTGGGCTGCCCCTCCACATTATTACTCTTAGAACGACCTTAAGACTTGGTCTGTTGGGCCTGCTTTTCCTTTTTAGCCGCCTCGGCCTCTGCCTGCAATTTGTTGTACTTCTCGATGAGCTTCTCCACATCGGTCTTCTCCAGCACACTGTACACGGTTTTGTTGTCAATGCGCTGCAAAGTGGCCATTTCCACCTTCTCCGGTGTCAGCTTGGTGGTATCCAGAGTCATGCTTAACACTTTCACAGCCAAATCCTTGGCCTGTTCCAGCTTGATGCTTTCCTTGTCGGCCAGCTCCTGTTTTAGCATGGAAATGGCAGCGCCAAAATTGTTGCCTATACAAGTGGCCTTCCAGCCGCCATAGTTGCCACTGGGATCGGACTGATACAGCTGATAGCCATACTTATTGTCCCAGCCCATGTACAGCAGGGAGACGCCAAAGGGACGCTTGCCTCCATACTGGGTGTACGCCTGCTTGATGTCACACAAATGCGAGACCAACTGCTCGCAGGGAATCACCTCGCCATAGCTATACTGATAACGCTGGGCAATCAGACGCAACTCTGAGGTCAAAACATTGGCATCCGAAGTGATGCCAGCCACCGAGCAAACCATGTTCCTGCACAAATGATAAATAAATGCCCGAATCTTCCACTTCCACCTCTGGACTTACTCATTCAGTTTATAGATTTTCTCTGAAGGAATAGCACTGTCCAGCAACTTGTTGGTGCTGCGACATTCGGCGGCCAGCAAAATGCCATCCTCAGCCAGGATGCCCAGGCAAGTGCCGGCATGCGAAATGGCCTCCATGGCATACTCAACCTGGTAGAGACGGCCCTCCGGCGAGAAAATGGTGGTGCGTGAATCGTAGCGACGTGCCTAAACATAAGGGTTATTAGGTATTTCTTTAAGTTGGTCCATATATAAACTCACCATTTTGTGAAATTATATAGAGAATTTACAAGTTTTGTTGAACAGAAATTACTTGTCATTCAGGTGGTGTGACCAGCTCAGAACAAAGACCAAAATCTTATAGGCTCTGTTAAGTGGCAGAGCTATGTAAGCGCTTAACAGCAATCTGAGATTCAGACGGTCATTGCCTATCGATAAGTTTTTGAAACTGTTATGGTTTAAATTGAACAAAAACTAAATATAAATATTGCATTTTAATTTAGAATAATTAGTTTAATTAAAAATCAAATAGCAGAAGACTGCTACTAATTAAAGCTCAGAAGAGTATTAAAAATGACTTAAAATAGCAAAGATTAATTTAAAATATTTATAAATGATAGAAATTAACTTTTTTGCTTAAATAATGTCTTGATGGTACGAAATTGATAATCTACATTGCGAATTGGACAATGTTGTGCTACAAATAGACATAAAAAAGCCTCCTTATGTCAGACTATGGTCCCAAATCCCAAAAAGCTGGCCAAAAAAATATTTTTTTGGGACTTTTAATGATTGGAATTGTTGTAGTGGTAAATTTAGTTTGTATTCTGAACGTTAATAAAGAGGAAGTGTTCCCACCTGGCTCAGGTATGAGAAAGCACAACTTTCAAAAACGTATAGAATCGCGAAAAATTAACCGATTTGGATTCTGCAAAATGGATTTTAATCTTAAAAGTGAGAACTCTTTGAATGTATTCCTCAAATTTATTATTTACAATGCATAAAATTGTGAATCTTTAATAAAAGTAGATGTTTTTATTGGTCACATTCTAAATAGGCGTGTTAGAAAAGGCAATAAGTCAAAACTCCCATCAGATCCCACTCTCAAACAAAAAAGTAATTATTGTTTAGACAATTTTTCAGAACATAGCCAAAAATGAGCTGCGGATAGCTGCAGATTCAGTCTCGGTGATGATTTTTGTGATTAACACTCTCCCCCAATTCACCAAACCAAATTTTTTTTTAGTATTTTGTCCCGTTGAGCACGAAAATCGACATTAAAAACAAATCTGTCAAATAGTTTTCGAGATATTATCAATGTTTCAGACAAATCAAATACGTTTCCGACGAAATTCAAAATTGTGACTTCAGATTCGTGATCAGCGACACCGAAAACAGACTTGTACAGACTTTCAGCCAAATCAAATGCGTTTTTGAAAAAATTGTCCGCCATATTGGATCCGATACTTTGTTTCGCTAATTTTTGACGTCGGATTCGTGATCAGCGACCCCGAAAACCCCCGAGTACTGACTTTCAGCTAAATCAAAAACGTTTTCGAAGAAATTGTCCGCCATATTGGATCCGCCATTTTGTTTTTCTAAATTGTGACTTCGGATTCGTGATCAGCGACCCCAAAAACCCCCGAGTGCAGACTTTCAGCCAAATCCAATGCGTTTTTGAAGAAATTGTCCGCCATATTGGATCCGCTACTTTGTTCTTTTTTTTTTTTTGACGTCGGATTCGTCATGAGCGATTACGAAAACTCCCAAATCAAAAACGTTTTTCGACTTTTGGCCGTCTTTTTGGGATTTGGGCCCACTGTGTCATGTCGACGTCGCGTTTTTCCTCTTAACTGGTTCCCACCTGATAATTAAAATATTTAATTTACTTATTAATGAAACTCAATCAATAAATTTCAGCAAAATTTCAAAATTTATAGATTTTGTAATTTACCATCATTCATTTTTAAATCTTAACGGCTTAGAGCTATCGATCTTTTTCAATCGCCCCTCAATGATTTTTTTTTGGTATTTTATAACTTTCAACGATTGGTCACTCTAGGCGGGAAGAGTTTAATTTTTTGCTCAATCCACTTTGATTTTGATCATTGTTAAAACAAAATGGGCGACATTCTCAAAGTAAAACATCTCAATTCATTTACATTTCGTCTAACAACATATACACTTTCACACAGAACGCCGAGTTCTTCAAAAAACTAGGCGTGGACACCACCCATCAATGGATTCTCTATGATGAACGCTTTGAAAAGTTTTTCAACTTTTTGGCCGAAAACATTACCGATGCTAACATCTTAACCGAGCAGCAGATCTTGGAACGAGATGAGAAAATCGAACAGGGCGAGTGGCTGGAACCATTAGAGTGTGATTTGAAACTACATCAAATTAAAACAGAGAATCCTGGCCTGCTTAAGTACCAGCAGCAGGATGTGAATGCTCTTGCTGAGGAAGTCAAAGCCATTGAGAAGGCGAGTGAGGAATATGCTGTCCTAGTGGAGGATATGGAGTGGGTATTTGTGTTTTTAAATCAAACTATTAACTTTAAATGAAAACTTCTTTAGTTTTACCAAACGCAGCATAGCCAATCATCTGGGAGAACTGGAATTTGCGGGCAGTACAATGCAAAATAGGGAACGTGATTTGTTAAACGAATGCCAGGCCCAGGCCAAGCAATTGGAAGAGTTGCAAACTGAAATTGCCCAGCTTAGTTCGAAAGCCATAAAGGATTTCACCTCGCAGCTGCAAGTGCGTCCTTTGTTTATGCATCAGCAACCCTTGGAGCAGTATTTTGTCAAATGCGATTCGTATATGCAATATTTTACATTATTTATGAAGGAGAATTTTAAAATTCAAGAAGAGGAAGATTTCTTGCAACCGGAAGTAGAGTTAAAGCATATCAACAGGGAGCTGGAGACTCTGCAAAAGAGGTAAGTTTGTATGAAACAATCCGTAAGATTAACTAAAAATTTTAATATTTTTAGCATACAATTTTACACTCTGGCCTATATCAAGGAGAAGGCCAAGGCTAAGGCCACTCAAGCCTTGATTAATCAACTTGAGGTGGATCATATACATTGCCTTAGGCTGGCTGAAATGGCACGTGAAACCCACGAGTTGGAGCTACTCAATTGTCATCATTTGAACAACACCAAGGAAACATTGATGCATGATCTGAGTGTTCATGTGCAACAGCATACGGAACAGTTGATGGAATTGGTTTTGTTTGAGAATACCAAACTTAAAATGGCCAGGGCCAGGACGCGTAGTGAGACCAACAAACAGTTGACCAGTATAATACTAGATGCCTTGTCCAATGCCGAATTGGTGTGGATAGCCATACAATTGGATTTGGAAAAGAAACGCAATAGTCAGGATTGCTCGGAACGTTTTAATCAACAGGCTCAGGCCAGCGGTCAGAGGATGCAACTAATGCGTTCTCTCAATGCCAGCCAAGAGGGTGATATTTATAATCAATTTCTGCAGGAATTTGCCCAACTAATGTCTTCAGCACAGCTGGGAACACAGCTGCAAATACGTCCTGGGGAGGCTAAAAGTTGTCTCTATGAATATGAGAAATTTGGACGCCTAATGGCTTATGCCTTGCAAGGCATGCTGCAAAAGAAGGCTTATGTCTTGGCTCAGGATCAACTGGATGAGCTGTAAGTGTAGTATCTTAAGGTTAACCCAAATAATTTTATCTTTTCTTTTCTCAGCAAACGTGTGGAGGAAACCCTTTTGCCCTTTGTCTACAATTCGCCTTTGGAGCATTTGCCCCTGCTGGAGCAAGTGCATTATTTGGTACCCACTTTCAATGTAAAGCAGCAGCAGCTACGTTTCGAGGAGCATCTACGTCAATTACGAACTCAGCATCATCATAACATAAGCCTTATGGTAAGCCTCTTTATACTTGCCCTCTAATTTTTGTTTACTTCAATAATTTTTCCTTCATTTTAGCAGCAGAACAAAATCCTGAGCTATAGCAAACTTTTGTGGATTTGGTTTCTAACCGAACCGAAGCGTTTACTCTATGCTTTGGATGAGGTTAAAAAGGCCGCCGCCAAAGTGCCGGTCACTTCACGTCCTGGTGGCGGTTTGCAACGCAAGTGAATTTTATTTGTAACCATTTTAAGCTTTGTTAATGAAATAAATTTGTATGGAAGAAATTTAAGACAAGGCAGACACATTAATCGCTGGCAGCACGCGACCCTTTCAAAACGATTTAAATTCAAATGAAGCAACAAGTGAATCGTCCCGAACTTTCCTCGCCTGCCATTGGCTAAAATCGAGCTCGTGTCCGTATCCTGCTGTTTGCCGAACCCCACAAATATATAAAAGGAGCCGCAGGCTTTGGCTCTGGTTCATTCGTTGTACGAGTTTCGTGTTAGTGTCTTTGGATGTAAGGAATTCATCTTTTCTAAAAAGTGAACAAGTTGTGTGTTTTTTTTTTAAAGTGAGTGTCCGTCTTGCCATCATCAAGTGGAAAATGGATTGCGCCTCATTACACTTAACTCTCCCCTTCCCTTTCCCGTTGTCATTTGAATTAATTTCTAATTTCTATGTTGTTGCCTATATTTCTGCAAGTTTGTTTGAAATTTGGTTACAACAATCAAATTTTATAATCTACAACAAATGGTGTGATTTATGATATTTAAAATATTGTTAAGTATTTTTCAACCAATTACAATATTTGCAAATGTGAAGAGAAAACGAAATAGAATTGTGCCAATCGCAACTATGTATGAGAAACATTCCTAGCCGTTCTTTTTAAAGCCAGCTGTTGAAATCTTTAGAAGTGCCTTTAACAGTATAGAACCAATATCAGCCCACATACCACCCCCATAACACCCAAATCCCACTTACTTACCGCCCTCATCCCTCCCACCCACATCCCATCCACTTCCCAACCTCTTCCCTGACCCGAGTAGAGCCATCACTAATTTTTGACAATTTCATCAGGCATTTTTACTCCCGTTCGGATTTTCCATCATTGGAAATCACATTCAATCACACTTCAAATTATTTCGCATTTTTTTCTTACAAACCGAGTCTCAATTCAATCGGATGAAAAATAGTTATTTTCCATGTAGAATTGGAAAATCATGCTTCAAATTAATTCGTATTCTATCGCTTAAGCCAATCGGATGAATAAAAGTTTTCTGCGCATTTTCGGATCAGATTTTCCGACATTGAAAAATCACATTTTTCTATTTCATCAATTGATAAATAGTTTTCTTCTCGAATTTGCTGGAAATTTTCCGGCAGCCGGGTCAAATTTTCCGACTTTGGAAAGTCGCTTTTTAAATTAATTCGTATTATATATTTACAAACCGAGTTTCAGGCCAACCTGGGAGCGGATTTTCCGACATTGAAAAATCACTCGGATGAAAAATAGTTTTTTATGCAGAATTTTCCGACCTTTGGGTTAAATTTTCCAACATCAGAAAATCACATTTCAAACTATTTCGCATTCCATCCTTACAAACCGAGGTTGAAGCCAATCGGAAGAAAAATAGTTTTATGAGTGCAGAATTTTCCGTCCATTTTCCTCGTGGACTCCGTCTTAGTACGTACCTTCTCCACTAACAGAACTCCTCTCCAAATTACAGCCCTATATTTCTTACCGTTTAGGCTGTGCGATGATTGCCATTGAGTCAGTGAATCAGTCAGTCAGCAAGTCAGTACACTCTCTTTTTTTAGATATAGAGCGACGCCATAAAGTGAGAGAGTATTGATGTTTAGAAACCTAATCGCTTCAAACTCTTGCGAGCGAATGACGGCTTTCTGCTCTTGTGGTCTCAGCTTTGGCAAACGTTCGGGTCGTTTTCGTGCGAATAACGAAATGTTATCGCCCCCCTGGGAGGAACCAAGGACTAAGTATCGCTAGTATAGAGATATTAAAACTCCATTCAAACAATTCAGGATTTATTTGAGCATCTTTATCTTTATAATAGATTAATGCTTATTACAAAAACAAAAGAAATATGCCTTGCAGACTGAGCGCTTCATCTGATGCACAATGTCTTATCACTTTATTTATATAGATTTATCATCATAGATATATCTGTGGCAATGAGGAATAGCAGAACCGGCTTCACCGGGATTTCCGTTTCGTTTTAAGGTTTCATATTTGTGGTTCTTAAAGAAAATTTTATAAATTGTTTTTTACTAATCGAAGTTGAGGCTTGTCAGATCTAGGGCTGATTCGAGTGCAAAAAAAAGTTTTCATTTTTTTGGGCTGTCACAACCAAAGCTGCAAACCGGTCCTGAACCGAACCCCTTAGAACCGGTTCGGTTCGGGTTTTTTGGGTCCGACGAACCGGACCATGAACCGAACCCCTAATATTTTTGACTGCTCGAACCTGAACCCGAACCGGACCAATTTTTCGAAATATTAGGTCCGGTTCAACAAATTAAGTAGATTTTTCAAAGACACATACAATCTGACTATCATTTAAGAAGTTCTTCAAACCTACGACATTTCTCTAGCTCAGATTTATATTATCATCGTCGATAATCGGAAGATATGGATCGAGCAGGAGAGCTTTTAATTGACAACTGCAGAGCGTAAAAGGAATGCAACTATGAAGAATGTAATGTTGATAATGGTTGCTCATGTGCATCAAAAGCATTTCGTGATTTGAACGATGACCAATTTAGTTCAATAAATTTTCTGGAGGACTCTATAATTACAGTCTGTTGTGCTTTGTTGTACACTCCAAATTTAGTAGTTAACGATTTTTAAAGGAAGTTTAGTTTGACATTAGGAGAATTCGCACACTTCTCCGTACTCACACTTTACGAAATCTATGCCAATAGAAAAATTAAATTAACTTGTGATAGACTGTGTAACACGACGGAACAAAAAGTGCGAACGTTTGCTAACTCTTAAAGATTTTTGAACTCAGAGTTCTTTAAAAGAGCTTTACCTAAAAACATTTGATAGTTCAAATATCTAAAAATTAGTGATTAGAGCAACTATTCTGAAATCTTTTGTTTACTACTATATAAATTCGATAAACATTTTTATATATGGGCTGCAGTGCTTTTAGACCCGAGATTTTTCACTTTGTTAACCTCTGACCAAAAAAAAAGATGCAAAGCAGCACATTACAGACATGCTGAAGCTCCAAAAATAAATTCTTAATTAGAGTTTTCTAAATTCACCTTTAAATGAATCAACATTTGATAGTTTAGATGAAATTAATGAAATCAATAGAAAGCAATAATCAATTTTGATATATAATATAAAATCTGTTAATGATGTTATAGATTTCTTCAACTATTTTCCAATACATCGACAATTATTTGAAAATTTTTAAAAGGTAAAGAGCTACAACTTAAAAAATATTCCGTTAACTAAACTTGTTGTTCCAGCAACTCAGGTATCAGTTTTACGGGCTTTTCAACACTTTCCAATCTAAGAATAATGCTTATAACTCAAATTAAGCGGTTCTCAAAAAAAAAATTAAAAAGTGCATTATTAACATGAACAAATTACACAGCCCAACAGTGATTTTGGTGCAGGTCTATTTTTAACAGATTATGTTAATATAGACTTCACTGAACAAAACTGTATCATTGGTTTTGTTCAATCAGCTCTTGTTTCCAAGAAATCGCGGAAAAACCAAAAAGTCGACTTTTTGGCACTCTAGGATTTATGGAGGCCACACTAGGCATATTTATCTGAATTTATGAACTAATTGCGATAAAGTACATATCAATGCAAATTTAAAAAATCATAGCCGCTATGTTAGTACAGCGGAAAGTGTCTAAATTGGCCTCTAAAGACAGACATTTTTCGATTTATAGCATTTTTAGCATTTTTTATAGCCCGTTAAAGCTAGCGCAGTTATTGAATTAATATTTTCGCCATCTGAGCCTATAGACAAACATATGATCTTATTTTGTGATTTTTATGGCGATTAAATCAATTTATTTGGCAAAGTTATAGCCTCTTAAACACGAAATTACATGTTTAAATTTATGGGAGGAAAACTAGATTTGTAACTCAAATTTTTATAGGAACTGTGAAAAGGCTACTTGTTTCCAAATATAATTTATCATCTACATGTAAACATTTAACAATTTATGCCGAACCAAGTAGCCCCTTTACAGTTCCTATACAGATTTAGAGTAACAATCTAGTTTTCCTCCCATAAATTTAAATATGTATTTTCGTCTTAAACACGCCATATCTTTGCCAAATAAACTTATTTAAATGCCATAAAAATCACAAAATTAATTCATATGTTTGGCTATAAGCTCAGATGGCAAAATTAATTATTCAATAACTGCGCTAGCTTAAACGGGATGGTTTATATTGCTAAAAATGCTATAAATCGAAAAATGTCTGTCTTTAGAGGCCAATTTAGACCCTTTCCGCTGTACTTATATAGCGCCTATGATTTTTTAAATTTGCATTGATATGTCCTTTGCCGTAATTAGCTCATAAACTCAGACATTTATTCCTAGTGTGGCCTCCATAAATCCTAGAGTGCCAAAAATTCAAGATTTTCGTTTTTCCGCTATATCTTAGAAACAAGAGCTGATTGAACATAACCGAAACCAGTTTTGGAATCAGTGAACATAAACTTATCATATTTTTAAGGCCACAGGGCTGCACCTCACAAAGATGGTCATTTTGTTGGCCTGTGTTATTTTGAAAAAATAAGGCTGCCTTCACACTGTTCGACACATGACACATTATAGTCTAGTAGTCCTGCTTTTTGTTCTGTTTTAAGTTTGAATAGCTTGTCAAATTCTTAGAATTTCATTGGGGAAATGCGGGCCTACTAGATGTCATGGGTCATGTGTTAAACAGGGTTAAGGCAGCCTAAGTGTTAATAAAACGAAACTATTCTTCTATGTTCAAGCGAACCATGGTTCGAACCAAAACCTTTGGTTCAGGGGTTCCGAAAACCGATCCACGGACCGAACCTTAGTCTTTACAACGGGTTCGAACCCTCGGACCGAACCTTCTGTTAAATTTTAGAGGTTTGCAGCCTTGGTCACAACTTTAAAAACGTGCAAAAAGTACCTGCCGGCCAGATTTATGGAAAACTCATAATACACGTTTCCAATTGACTGCTGGCCTTACAGAGAAAAATACAGAAATTATACAGATGAAATTATTATTTTTCCGGTTTAAATGCGGTTTCGGACACGTTGGAAACGGTTTAAAAATCTCTCAAAACAGTTGCGTAATATGATCATTTTTTGTAATCCCCAAACTCTGGCACAGCATTCCATCAAGCACGTCCCACACTCTTTAATGAAAAGAGCTTCAGTATTTCCTCAATTTCATATCCTATTTTAGCCAAAATGTGGTTAATTCAAGTCAGTATCTTGGCCTGCCTGCTAATGTTGGTCATTTCCATGAGATTTCATAATGATATTGAATCTTGGGAGGATGATCTGGTTACTGTGGAGACAACCACCACCACGTATATGGGAAATGGCAGTGACTTGCTCGAGAATCGAACCAGGGAACACCAGCCGAAGGGAAATGGAGCACATCCACCTGTTGACTTGAGTCACATGCGTGTGTACAATGTGGGAGTTCTGATGGCCTCGCATTTAGGTAAGTGGAAGCGAGCACAAAAGTTGCATTAACAACCAAAAAGGTTGCCCTACAGACTCACCATTCGATCTGGAACGCTGCGGTCCGGCCGTAGACTTGGCTTTGGATCAGATAAATAAGGTTTTCCTGCGACCCCACAACATAACGCTGGTGAAGAGGAAGGCCAGGTAAGGCGGATGAGACTTGTTGCGTGTGAATTAATTGTTGCTTTGTCTTATGTGTTAGCTACCCCTCGTGCTCGGGTGCTCGTGCTCCTGGGCTGGCTGCCGACATGCATTTCAAGGACGATGTGATAGCCTTCATTGGACCGGCTTGTGCATTTGCTCTCGAGCCAGTCGCACGTTTGGCCGCTTACTGGAACACGCCCATTATAACCGGAATGGGAGATCAGGTACAAGACGCAGCACGCCGCATTTCAATACGGCGGAACACTAATCCTGCCAGGCAATCACATTAAGTTGCTCTTAATTGCCACCACCCAATGGCTTGACATTGGCAATTAAACGTTCCCGGGAAGGCAATAGTTCAAGTGCTCTTTAATTTGAAATTTCTTTGGTCCTTCTTGCTCCTTAGCCACCATCCGCGGAAGGGGAATTAACCGTGACCTCTGGAATATTAGGAAGAATACACAAATGGAAAAATGAGAGTACGGTAAGCGTTGGAGTACGAAGCACGAGACTAAGGAACAATGGTAGCTCTCTCTGACTTGCAGGGCATGTTCAAGGACAAATCTAAATATCCTACGCTCACCAGAATGTCCTACTGTCAGTGTCGCCTTATATTGGTGTTTGCCAGTGTTTTCCGGCAATTTAATTGGAAGCATGTGGCACTTCTTGTGGACAGATCTGAGCTGTTCTCTTGGACAGTGGGCAAGAATCTGGAGTATGGTCTGCGACAGGAGGGACTGCTGAGTTTTGTAAGGGAACTGAATGGGAATGAGGAGGAGATCTATGAAAATTACTTAAGGGATGCCAGCATGTATGCCAGAGGTAAGAAGTTCTCTGTGAGATTATTCCGGAGGTTTACCTGCTTGCAAAGAGAGTAGCTTTGTTCACTCTCACTTTGAGCGAGTTCTCAACTGAACTACTGAACAAAAAGAACACCTATTACTAATTCCACATTTTCCCTCTCTCTCCAGTTGTCATTCTGTCAGTTCGTGGCGTTTTGGTAAGAAAATTCATGCTGGCCGCCCACAATCTCGGCATGACCAATGGCGAATGGGTCTTTCTGGATGTGGAAATCTTTCAGAGTTCCTATTGGGGCGATAAGGATTGGGAAATGAACGATGACAACGATACCAAGGCCCGTAAAGCCTATGAGGCTCTATTAAGGGTTAGTCTCTTACAGCCAACGGGTTCCAAATTCCAGGACTTTGCTGATAATGTCCGTGAGAATGCTCTCACCCATTATAATTACACATTTGGCTATGGCGAAGAGGTCAACTTTTTCATTGGCGCCTTTTACGATGGTGTCTATTTGTTGGGCATGGCCCTTAATGAAACGTTGACCGAAGGTGGTGATATACGAGATGGGGTAAACATCACACGACGCATGTGGAATCGCAATTTCGAGGGTATAACAGGACTGGTACGCATCGACAATAACGGAGATCGCGATGCGGACTACTCCATTTTGGATCTAGATCCCATTAATGGCAAATTTTCGGTGGTGGCTCACTATTATGGACTGCACAAGTAAGTGGAAGCAAGTTGGGAAGGATGTCAATACTTAAACTAGATACAAATTTTTAGAAGACCTTTTAATTCGAGTTCTTACCTTAACTGTTATTGATCATAGTTAAAAAGTTTTTTAAATGACAAAGTATTTGGTACAAAAGATCGGTCTTATACTTAAGTTGCCAATATTCAGTCGGGATTATGTTGAATACATAAGGAACCCTGATAAAAAGTAATATAACAGACAAGCGTTTTTACTCAAAGATTAGTCAGCTGTTTGCTTAATTTTTCGCTCTTTGTGATCTATGAGTAAAAATCACTTAAAAAGAGAGGCTTTTCAAATTAAGTTAAGTTGTTAATTCCTTATTGCTATAGTCCAGAGTTTGTCAACTAGAAAATAAAGCGCCAGCTCCGACCTACTTCATCAAAAGCTGACCAACGACTAAAAAACTGTTTGCTCTCTTGGCCCAAGCCTCGACATGGGTTCGGCCCTTGCGGTCCATGCGCAGCTGTAGTCCAGGGCTCGCCAAGAACAGATGACAGAAAAGGTGAACGTCTCTTTCTGACACTCATTAATCTATGACTTCGGCAAGCATTCGGTGTAAATTGTCCAATACTTTCGGCCCCAGGGGCTATGGCTGGAAAACACTGCTGTAGTCTTTCTTGCCCCCAACACATGCCAATTTGGCTATCTTCTTCATTTGGCTGGACTTGGACTAAATAAGAACTATATACATTAGGTTAGATTGCGATGGCTGAGAGCGACAAGTTAACTCTGACTTAGCACTGCAATGGTCCAGTGCATATGGCACTTTGAATTCTTATTACTGAATCGTTGAGTAAACCAATCATTAAACTCCTTCTAAATATAGCGGAAGAAGGAGAAGGTCGTGATGGTTTCGGCATTATAAGTATCAGGGCTGCAAACCTAAAAAAGGTGGAACCAATATTTACTTATAGTTAAATTTTCGGAAGTTCGAGGATGTTGGATAAAGGTTTTGGTTCAATCCTTGGTTTGGCTAAAGTTTAAAGCAATTTAAAAAGAAATAAAAAGAATTTCTTTGTTTCGAAAATCATGTTCAACTTATACTACGTTTATGCTATGCTCATTTTTCAAAATCATTTCATGAAATGCCTCCGAAAGTGCGTGCATAAACACCATTTCATGAATTCGCTTACACACGAAAGTTGACTATTACTACGTTTATGCTACGAAATTCATGATTTCTTCAATTTGCAAAATCAAATTTGTTCCTGTTTGTGCAGCTTCTGTGAATTCACAAAATCACAAGCGCACATATGAGAAAACAAAAGATCTGGCAACACCATTTCATGAATTGACAGCGAATTCATAGTCAACTTTAGTGTGTATTCGAATTCATGAATTGGTGTTTATGCACGCACTTTCGGACCAATTTCATGAAACAATTTTTGCAAAATGAGCATAGCATAAACGTAGTATATGAATTCGCTGTCAATTCATGAAATGCAGCGGCGCAGACAGCTTCAGTTGCGTTGGTGTTGCCAGATCTTTTGTTTTCTCATATGTGTGCTGGCCATTTTGTGAATTTACAAATGCTTCATAAACAGGAACAAATTTAATTTTGCAAATGAAATAAATCGTGAAATTCATAGCATAAACGTAGTATTACACTTTAACAATAATGCTTGGCTGTAGTTTCGATTTTCGGATTTCGCTGCTTTTGGGACTCCCAAACGGTCATAGCAGTTCTTTACCTTCTGCCAGCTCTTTGAAGATAGGCCAAGATTGCTGATGATTAAATTGGGAAATTTATGGAATAAAGTTATACAGTCAAGCAGCTTCTTTTGTGGTGTTTTGCGTGTCTTGTTTTAAAGAAGTTATGGACAAAATCATAACTTAAAGACCTAGAAAGTTCTACGATTTATAATCCAAATGGTCACATTTTAACTATATCATTTTTTTCTAAGTTTATTAATATTGTGAAACCTATTGGACATTCTAAAAATTCTACGGATGTATTTGAAACGAGTTTAGAGGCAGTATATGTATGTATGGCCGGTTTTCAAGTGCACAGAAGTAAAAAATATTCAAATCTTCACGAAAATTTAGGATTTCTACACGTTGTGACCTTGATTTTCAACCCATGACTTTTGTGATTTCAACACGTGGCATGTATAAAAGAGATGTGTAAACGCGGCATGCACGGTATGAGAAAGAGTGCGTTTTCTGTCGAGATAATAAAAAAACCGTGTAGATAGAAAGGTAAAGCTTAGATAGAAAGGTAAGGTGTAAGCTTAAATCGTCTCTCGAAACTCTCACGAAGCTATGATATCATTGTAAAATTTAAGTTTCTTGAGGTGTCTGCGTTCATACCTAATTTGGGTAATTGTCTAGTATAGGGACTTTACCTCAGCATATTATAAATAAAGATGTGAGTGTCGTTAATACTCACGAGGCTTTGATGTGAAACGTGATGCTAAATTTAAGGGTTTGATTCTAAAATCACAGGCTCTCTCAATGGAATATAAATCACCAATGACAATCTTTTACAAGAAGAAGAAAACAGGTAGTAGAAATGCCTACAACAAAATCACTGGCTGCTGTGTTCTTTCTTTTCACTGTTAAGTCACTATTTAATCACTTTCAAGTCACTGTTCAGTCACAGTCAAGTCAATGTTTAGTCACAGTCAAGTCAATGTTTAGTCACTTTCAAGTCCCGGAATATTATCAAGTCACTGTCAAGTTACTGTTGTCTAGTTAAGTCAGTGTATAGTCATTGTCAAGTCACTGTTACATCACTGTCAAGTCTCAGTTTAGACACTGTTTAGTCACTGTCCAGTCGCTGTTAACTCAATGCCAAGCCACTGTCATGACCCTGATTATTCTGTTTAGTCAAGTCACTGACAAGTCACGTCAAGTCAGTGATTAGTCACGATCAAGTTACTGTCAAGTCACCTTTAAATCACAATCAATTCACTGTCAAACCTAAACAGTCACTGTTTAGTCACTGTTAAGTCACTGTTAAGTCACTGTTAAGTCACTGTTGAGTAACCGCCACTTTTCTCCCACCACTTTCGTGCTCTTTCCACCCACATTCCCTACACTTTTCCTCCTATTTCACCGCGCCTTCCACCCTCTTTCAATCCTCTTCCCCTGGGACACTCCACTAAAACAACAACACAAAATACGCCTGACGTCAACGCACCGCTGCAGCGTCACATGACGGTGAAATCAAATGTTACTCCTACTAAAATCGTCCGTACCGAAATTAAAGATGTTTCACATCAAAAATTCCTTCGATAGATGGTGAATTATGATGAATTTTCATGGAAAAAATTGTTTGGTTTCTTTTTTAACGAATTTTGACCTTTAAAAATAAAGTTCCAGGCGCATTTATGTGGTATCCCCAGAAGGCCTAGTCCACGTAAGAAAGTGAAAAACTTAGCTTTGTTCTTCTTCCTCGACTCCTTCATTATCCTCTTATAAGGTGTATATGATAAAGTAAACGGAAAAATCAGTTTTAACCAAAATTCAAGCAGAAAATTTTGAGTTGTCAATATGAATGTTCTCTTTGTCAGACAATTATCCAACATTTGGATGCTCTAGCTCTTTAAGATGCTAGCTCTCATTCATGTTGATCAAGGTTTTGTATGCTTAAAGTAGTTGGGAAATACCCTCTTCCGTATATAATACCGAATAACTTTCAAAACACAGATCTAAATTTTAATATTTTAAAAGGGAATACGCCGCAGTACACGGCAAGAAGATTCACTGGCCGGGCGGACGTGCCGAACCACCACCAGATGTACCACCCTGTGGTTTTCTCGGCAATTCTCCAGACTGTCATGGCAATGGTAATTAGGTTTGATCTATACATTTCAAAGTTTTCTAAACTTATCTTTATCCCACAGAGACCATCATCATGTATTCCATATTTGGTCTGGTCTTGTTCTTTGGACTGGTCTTTCTGGTCATTTGCCTGTTGCAAAAGTAAGTTTTAACACTCCTTCAAGTTCATTAACTTTTACTTTCTTCCCATTCAGACAAATGAAACTTAGCAAGGAGCTAAACAACATGTCCTGGCGCGTGCGACCTGATGATGTGCTCATCGAAATGGGCGGCATGTTTGGCTCGAAGGGCGGTCTACAGCGTCTGGATGTGGAGAACATTTCGTTGCAACAGTTCGGCATACATTCGGGACGTGCTTCCATAGCCAGTTTCACTTCGCTGCCGCCACAGGTGTATACCACAATTGGCCAATTCAAGGGCGAGCGTGTGGCCATCAAGAAGGTGAATGTCAAGAAAGTGGAGCTCACTTCGCAGTTGCTGTGGGAGATTAAGCAGGCGCGTGATGTCAGTCATGAGAATACGGTGAGATTTGTGGGCGCCTGCATAGATCTGCCACGTCCTACCGTGCTGATCCTAACGGAATATTGCTCGCGAGGTAGCCTCAAGGATGTGCTGGAGAATGAGGCTATTGAGCTGGACTGGAACTTTCGTATGTCGCTAATCCATGACATTGTCAAGGGTATGAGCTATTTGCATAATTCTGATGTGGCTGCCCATGGTAAGCTCCGTAGCTGCAATTGCCTCATCGATGGACGTTTTGTTTTAAAGATATCGGATTTTGGCTTAAGTACCTTGACCACCCCCTCGGACATTGTCAGGGATCAGAATTACTATATAAGTAAGTGTCAGATTTCTGTATTCCTTCTTCCACTTCAGCTCTTACCAAAACTTTCTCTAGAGCTGCTTTGGATTGCTCCGGAGTTGCTACCCTTGACTTCCATACCGGGCTGCTGTCCGGCCACGCAACGTGGGGATGTCTACTCTTTTGGCATTATTTTGGAGGAGATTGTCAATCGTGGTGGACCCTATCAGGAGGCACGCCAGCAGATGGATGTGCATACCATTTTGCAAAGGGTGCGCCAGTGCGAGTATCCTCCATTTCGCCCTCTAATAAGAGAGCGAGAGTGTCCACCAGATCTGCTCGAGTTGATGGAGAAATGTTGGGCAGACAATCAGGAAGAGCGTCCTGACTTTAGCGCCATTCGCAGCAACATACGCACCATCATGAAGTAAGCTCCCACTTCTGGCCTTTCATTAAAAGTGAAATTTACCTATTTCTGATTTCCAGAGGCTTTTGTGAGAATCTAATGGATGATCTCTTAAATCGCATGGAACAGTATGCCAATAACTTGGAAAGTCTGGTGGAGGACAAAACCCGTCAACTGAGTCTGGAAAAACAGCGCACCGAGGAGCTCTTATATCAAATTCTACCACGTCCAGTGGCCCAACAGCTCATGGCGGGTGATCTCGTTGAACCCGAAGAATTTAGCAGTGTGACCATTTATTTTAGCGACATTGTAGGCTTCACCGAACTCTGTGCCCGCAGCAGTCCCATGGAGGTAGTCAACTTTCTGAATGATCTCTACAGCACCTTCGATCGTATAATTGGTTTCTATGATGTGTACAAGGTGGAAACCATAGGCGATGCCTATCTAGTGGTATCGGGTCTGCCCGAACCCAATGGTGATAAGCATGCTCGAGAGATAGCTTTGATGGCCTTGGACATACTTCAGGCGGTGAGCTCTTTCAATTTAAGGCACAAACCAGACTATAAGATTCAAATACGCATCGGTATGCATTCGGGATCTGTGTGTGCTGGCGTGGTAGGCAAAAAGATGCCACACTATTGTCTCTTCGGTGATACGGTGAATACGGCCTCGCGCATGGAAAGCACTGGTCAGCCGGGCAAGATTCATGTTTCATCGGCTGCCAAATCCATTTTGGATAAGTTTGGCACATTTCAAATGGAACATCGTGGCGATGTGGAACTCAAGGGTAAGGGAACTGTTACCACATATTGGCTAAATAGCACTACCGAAGGTGAAGCACGTCCACCAACTCCCCAGATCTTGGCCAACGATGAGGTGCCCTTTCCCTTGCTATTTGCGGGCATGGGCAAGATTGGATGGCGGGTGGATGGAGATTAAAACTGACGACCTCAATATTTATAAAGAAAAAAATATGCAGTATTACGTTGAGGGTGTTCAGCTGGAAGCCTTGATAAACTAGAAAACTGATTAAAGTAGAAAACTTTTAAAATACTTTTTGTGAAGCTATCAAGGTTAAACTATTAGGCAGGAAAGATCGGAATTGGTAATTGTTCTGATTTCTAAGAAACGGCTTGAGAATTCATCAAGATGTTCAAATGAAGGTAAATGGAATTTTGAACTTAAGATAAGAACACGTTCGGTTTTTAAAAAAGAGTACAATTAACAATTCCGATTCCGCATGATTTAATCAAAATCGTAAACGAAAACAGACCTTAATATTAGAAGCTCATATATGTAGGCGATGTACTACCCAACCAAAAAACTCAATACAAATTATAAGTAAAACAAAGTGCGATTCCAAATGAATTTATAAAGTCGTGATTAAGGAATCAAGGAAAGCGACCCGTATAGAACCATGCTAACATTTGATCGGGCTAAGTGTGTTTCGAAAGAATGAGGAAGCTTGTCTAGAACCTTCCTCATACATTTCTTTTGGGCTTTATCTTGGCACATCTTGATTCTTTCGTCGAGATTAAAGGATTTTATTAAACCAAAATTGGGCAGAATTACAGGCGATATCTTCGTCTTCTAGTTCCAATCCCGTGTGGGACATAGGGCATAAACCACTCCTCTCTTCTGACGAACTCTGTTGTTGGCCGTCGCTTTAAGTTCTCTCCAGGTCTTTAAAATTACTTTTTAGGGTTGGCTTATGTATTGTTGCTTTAGGGTTTAAATGTTCGTAAATATTTAGAAAGTTCTTAGAAAAACGTTCTTACTTTTTACTTTCAATCACAATTACAACTTTTTTGGTCTAAAAAGTTAATTTTTTGACCTTGAAACAACCACAGCTTGCAAAGAGACAAATTGCTGAATTGTGTAAACCTCAAAAGGAATTTATTAATAAACGCATCACAGGTTATTCTCCAATTTCAAATTCTTATGAACATGAAATGGAATCTTTAGCTTAAGAGCTGGAATATAAAGATTTAGTGAGGAGGAGTTCCAAGATTTCCTAAATAATCTTATTAGTTAAAGGTTTCGATAAACTATATTGTATTACAACAACATGTTCATCAGAAGTATCAGGAAAATTTTTCTTCAGTCAGTTAAATTTGTTTTACCCATAATTTACTTAAACAAAGTTCGAATATTATTTGGAAAATATCAATAGTTGGCTTATGTTGTTACAATTTACATTCCTGTTTTCTAAGTTAGCAAAATAAAAATTATTTCTGAACCCTGGTTCGAACCTGAACCTAGGTTCACCAACATTCTGAACCCGCTCCGTGAACACGAACCCAAAAAATTTCACGGGTTCGAACCCTTATTCAGAGGGGTTTGCAGAACTGATCAGGACAATCCAAATTAAAGATTTTCTCATCCGAGAAAATAATATAGAAATATAAAGTCATATTTGCATTGCTCTAAGGAAACTTTTTTCCTTTGTCTAGTCCAGTGACTGGCACCGTTCTATTTTCTGCGTATAGCAGCTGTGACGTCTATCCTCTGTGGCTGCGGCGTCGATACACCGACACTATACGTGCTTACACTGCTCTCTTTTGCAAAAACAAACATGTGCTAACTGAGAGCGCTCTCGCGTGTCTGAACGCACACCTACAAATGCAAAATGTGCATGCGTGTTTTGCTGGACAATGGTCTAGACAGTTGGCATGGTATCTCTAATGAATTTCATCCCGTCTTTTTTATGGCGGTCCAGTAAGCTTGCTGCAACCTTCTTTAAAGTATTACTTGCAGCACTTACTAATTGGCAGTGGTATTCAGTATGGCGTTTCAAAAAATTTCGTAATTTCAATCCAATTTTTTTTTTGGCAATTTCACAAAATGAGCAATTCTCATTTTTGAGTGCCAGAATTTGGCATATCTCGACATCTGACAGCACTGGCCCACTTGGCATGTTTACAAATTCTTTACAAATAGTTACTAAACCAAGGGTACGCAAAATACCCCCGTTTTAATTTATTTAAGTTTTTGCATTGAGGGTGTTTATGTTTGTCACCCATTTTCTCTCGCCTTTAACGCTCTTTCAAACGGTGATCGCAAAGATTTATTTAGCTCCACTGTTTATAAGCGTACTTTACGTACTAAAAAAAGGGGTTTTTTCTGAGTTTTATTTTGACTAAGTCCGACTCTATCTAACTCCCGTGTTTTCCTAGGTTGTACAATAAAGTTTCTCTTTGTTACAATGGAGCATACATCACTCAAATGTCTGTGTTGAATCTGCTTTGTATCCATTTTTCTTATCTTTGTACGATTTTCAGTTCTATGGGATGAAAGTCTAGGATCAATTCAACATTAAATAGTAGTTATTAATATTCCAGTCCAAATGGATAGCAAAATCATCCAATGGATCATCAACAAATATCCTTTTTTCTGTGTAGGAAAACAAAGTTCTTTTTATCAGACTAACTAAATTTTCCTTCCTTCCATATGACTTGGGAATTGTTAACTCCCAGTTTGATATCTGCGGTCCTGATTTCCTTTCAATCTTATTCTATGCATTAGGAGAACTAGAGAAAGCCCTTTATTTCCAATGTCTAATATAATTGGTCTAGAAGGCATAACACCTCAAGAGTTTATTTAAAATCGATGAATTAAGATATAAGCCTTAAAAATAGCTGCAGTTCGCAGTGAAAATCACACATACAGGTCTGTTCTCAGTTCCACTTCAGTTTTCGTAAAACGTTTGAATTGGCCAATTTACTCTTACAAATTTGAATGGAAGGTGAAAAGGAAATCTGTGGTTACTAGATCAAGGCTTCATTTTTCTACAAATTGAATCCATTTGGCATTGAGCTGTCGGTTTTAAATGCGACTTTTACTGAAAGCGGATCTGGTAACCGTAGATATAAGTGTCACTTTCTATACAATGAGAACAGGACATTATAAATGACTATAAATAAAGAACGCCCTATGTTAAATTGATGTGCGAAATTACATATTTATTATTATCTGATACTTCGATACTGATCCTAGAACTTTACTATGATTAAGTAACAAAAATGTTGGCCTACTACCGTGAATCCTTCTTCATTTGATTTAGGATCTGTTTCCCATATTTTTAGCCGTTTAAAAAATCACTAGCCAAGGCTCACAGTCAGTTAATAGTTTATCAAAGCTTCAGGACATGTTCAAAATTATTAATTCTAGTCAAATGTTAAATATACAAATAAAAAGAATAAAAGCTTAAATGGCAAACCGGAAAAGGGTGGTTGTTGGTGGGTGGAAAACGGTTACAATAAGAGCTTTCAAGCTTTTACCATTTATAAGGGAAAGTCCTTCAATCAGCTGTTCATACATAGCAAGAGCTTTTACAGGGAGGAAGAAAATATTTCCGCTTAGCCCAGGAAGCAGTAGGAATAGTCACAAAAACAATTGTAAAATTAAGCAAAGTGATTTTAAAATGGAATTTAGACTTAAAATGCTAAGGCAAGCATTCCCTGGTCCTGGTGATGCAATTAACCAAAAGTTAATCATGTAGATGGAGCTTAGTGCACCAAAAAACAAAACACACATACATACATTTAGGCAATATGAAGGTATTTCGCCTGCGCCTGGTTAAGCTGCTGCTGTTGGTCTTCCTCATAGCCAATTTGATATTCTTCTATTACACCTGGAACACATTACTCTGGCGTCGTTTGAGTCGTGTACTAAATGGTAGCGAAACGCCCAAGAGCCAGAGCCCCAAGCAGGAGAAGGTGCGGAATGCCTATAAACACATACGCAAATCCATAACCATAGTGTTTTATGGTCACTACAACTTTGAGGAGGATCTAAGGGCAAGCATTGATAGCATCCTGAATGTCATACCCAATATGCCCATTCTAGTGCTGCAGGAAGGAGGCGTTGAGTATGCCTATCCACCGATTAGCTATGAACGCAATCAAACCAATGGAGAGGAGCAGACGGTACGCTTTATGAGTCTGGCCTTTGATGTACGACATACGCGTCAGGAACTGAATCCTTTGGGAGCCATACGCACCAAATATGTCTTGCTAATGCCGGATAGTGTACGGCTAAATAGTAAGAATCTGCTGCAGAAGATATTGAGAGAGATTAATTCCGTAATGGCCAAGGAGCAGCAAACACAGCCAAGGGTTCCAGTGGCAACAGAGGAGACAGTGAAGCGTTTGATTCTGGTACCATTCGCTGGTAACCTGAAGACCTTTAGCAGTTGTGTGAAACTCAACTTGGACTTGCCAAATTGGACCCTGGAATTGGTGGCCAGCAATGACAGCTTGCACTGCGATTTGGTAGGTCGAGATTTTCTTACTCCAACTTTGTTTGACATTTCTTTATTCCCTCAAAGTTTCTGCAGAAGCATGCTATACTGATGGATGCAGGCGCTTTGGGTGCCATGCCCGAACCCTTTGCCTTGCCCTTTCCTGAAATGCTGTTTATACAGGCTAAGATAGCCAATCTAACAGTAAGTAACCATCCCTCTGATCCCAGTTTGTTTACCTAACTCCATTTTCTTTCCTTTCAGACCTTTGTGTTTCCGCAATCCTTCCAGGAGGGACGTCGTCTTTTTGCCTCCTTTCATGCGAAACAACGACGTCTAGAGTTGCGTCGACGTCAGTTCCGTGAAATGTTTAAAAAACTTCAAATCAAACGTCTGGTTCGCCGGGTTCACAAGGTACCCACCAAAGCTCCCTTAATCCGGGAAAGCAATTGGCCCGCACACAATCTCGTCCTCGATGCTCAGTTCTCTTCGTCCAACTTTTCATTACCCCAAGTCACCGAAATTGATCTTTTTGGCTGCGAACGTACCACCAAGTCATGCATTGGTACCGTCTTTAACAATCGTCCTTTCTACTCGTATCAGGACAAACACACTCCCCCCTGCTGTCTGGATAAACTCAAAACCACCTTCAATCATGTCCTGGAGGAGTTTGAAAATGTGGGCATACGCTATTGGCTGGACAACTATGCTCTGAAAAGCGCCATTGAAACCAATCAGCTATCTCCCGATGCCTATGACATTGACATTAGCTTCAATGTCCAGGATTTGGAGCGTTCCAATGCCATGAAGAAGTCACAGTCCAAGCCCTATGTGGATAACGAGGGTTTCTACTGGATCAAGGCTACCGATGGTCATTATTTTCGTGTGCAATTCTCCAAAGTGAATCAGGTGGGCGTCAACCTGTTGCCCTATGAGATGAGTGGTACCGAGGTGCGAGCCAGCGGGTTCTTTGGCTGGAAGGCCAAGAGTTTTGCCGCCGACTTTTTGCATCCCATGTCAACGGTTTTGTTTTTGGGCAAGGCCATCATGTGTCCCAATAATGTTTTGGAATATCTGGATGCCAAGCGAATTAAAGTCAAATCGGAGGATTTAGCTTTAGATGATTAGGATTAAAAATTTGTAGGTCTAGTTTCAATTTTGTTGAGCAATTAGGATAAATCATAATTCATATATATATTTTAAAGTGATCTTTTGTTTAGTTGTGAGTTCCTTTTCAGTGTGGTTAAGTTGATTAGTTCAATAGGAATGTACAAGGGTACGAGCAAAACAGATTCGAAACTAAACTAATTTTCTAATTAATTTTCAGAAATGGTATTAATTTAGTTTTCGTTTGGAACGTGCGATCAGAAGTTAAGATCGAAATATCACTTTGCATTTGATATACCTTATGTAGAAGTCCTTATGTAAAAAGAGTATAAAATCCTCACGTAAGCAACTTTGACTCTGTAAATTATAAAGCCATATTTATCTTTTTGTTCGTCTGTGCGTTTGAATAAGCAGATCCTTAAGATAGTAAAAGCTATAGGCTTAAAACATATGCAACGTAGACACCTTATGTTGCCATTACACTTCTCATACATAAAATAATTTTTCTTGAATGAAATAGTGTCACTTTCACTTTTGCAAAAGTAATTCGATTTAAAAGCGGTTTTACGACAAGATTTGGTTTTCAAATTGCGATAATAAAAATAGAGGCCAGCTAACTTCGGCTCGACCGAAGTTTATATACCCTTGGAGCTTGATATATGCCTGACAGTTTGTATGGCAGCTATACTATATAGTGGTCCGATTTCTACAAATTTTGTTGTAATTATGTAAAATCATTGAAAACCTTTAAATAAGAGCGTTGGAAGTGATAACATTGAAAACAAACAAAATTTTCTCACGAAGACTTTTTTTCAGACCGAACTTTTGTATGGCAGCTATACTATATAGTTGTCCGATTTCGACAAGGCTTGGTGAAATTATGTGAAATCATTTAAAACTTATAAATAAGAGCGTTGGGAGCGATAGCACTACAAACAAAAAAGATTTTCTCACTAAAACTAGTTATTCGACCGATCGTTCCTATGACAGCTATATGCTATAGTCATCCGATCCGGCCGGTTCCGACAAATGTGCAGCGTATTTATACCAAAAGACTTTGTGCAAAGTTTGGTTAATATAGCTTTAAAACTGACGGAGGAGATAGCATAGAAACAGACGGACAGACGGGCGGACAGACGGACAGACGGACGGACGGACGGACAGACGGACATGACTATATCAACTCATCTCGTCATGCTGATCAAGAATATATATACTTTATGTGGTCGGAGATGCTTCCTTCAATGCGTTACAAAAATCCGGACAATTTTAATATACCCTCTCCAAGGGTATAAAAATGGGAGCATAACTGTAAGTCACTAGATTTAGTCAATTTGGAAATTTCGTTGATGTAAGCGAATCAAAGTATCCTTCAATCAAACCACACAATGTTTTCGATGAGCCTAAGATAACACATTCCAGCTTCTTTTTTCTATTAGTAGAAAGAGTGCGGAAATATTTGTTTATACAAATGGTTAGCCGTTAGCACATCTTTCAGTCGTATGTGTGCGCGCGCCCTAAAAACTGGAATGTGTTATCTCAGACTCATCGAAAACATTGTGAGGCAAATTGAAGAATACTTTGACTCGTGAGCAATTAAGTGTGTACAACTAGCACCGGTTTGATCTTTAAAATTTAGTTGCAAGTTTAGCTTTGCGGTTTCAGTCAAGCATGTTTGTTTATTTATGCTTCCTGACGTACATAAATATCATTATCAGCCGTCAGTTTATCTTTCAGACGCATGTGTGCGTGCGCCCTTCGAGATATATAGAGTAATTTGCATTATTCATCGATCCACCAAATTTGGTAAAGTTAAGAATAGCGATATTCAATTCAATTTTTGGGAAAGTGAGCAGCTAGGAATGAACGCGGGACTAAAATATCCCATGATTCCCATGTGACTACACTAGTTGATTAGTTGGAGAATAGGGTCCGTCAAATAGAAGAGCATGTTAGACTTCAGTATATTTGCTTGCTTTTCTGTGCTCACCAATTCTCACACTTATAAGTCCGGCTCGCGACTGTGTAAAAACACAAGTGAATTCGACAACCGATGGAGTAAATGTTTTCCTAATATACAGAACTCACTGGCAAGATTAAGTATATTTTATTAGAACTCAAGCGAATATTTTACTTTTTTTTAAAGCCGACTATTTAAGGTTTCCACCATGTAGAAAGGCATGAACGAAAAATAAAAGGTAAGAAATGAAGCAAAGAGTATTAGAGATGAACTTTGCTCAGTCGCTTCTGTCAGAAAATTGTCAGCGGTTCGCTCTCATTTACGCTCTCCAGATACTTTTTGGTCAGCTGTTCGCTCTCTCTGGATACATTTGGGTTATAGTAGTCTCGCTCTAACCACAGTGATTTTCTACTGGTGCTTCGTAGTATCTTTTTGGGCACTCGTGAAGAAATTGATCAGAAATTGATTAGAAATTGATCAGAAATTGATCAGGAATAGAAATTGTTCAGAAATAGAAATTGATCAGAAATGGATATTGATCAGAAATTTATCAGAAATTGCTCAGATATAGAAATTGATAATGAATAGAAATTGATCAGAGTTTGATCAGAAATTGAAATTGATCAGAAATTGTTCAGAAATAGAAATTGATCAGAAATAGAAATTGATCAGAAATGGATATTGATCAGAAATTGATCAGAAATTGTTCAGATATAGAAATTGATAATGAATAGAAATTGATCAGAGTTTGATCAGAAATAGAAATTGATCAGAAATTGTTCAGAAATAGAAATTGATCATGAATAGAAATTGATCATGAATAGAAATTGATCAGAAATATATCGCATAGTGCCTCTCTAATATTTTTCGCTCCATGCTGTTCGTCAATTTGGTTCTCTGAATCATTTTTAGACTCTGAGTTAATTTTGTCATGTCCGTCTCTTTCTAACCATTTTGTTTTCCTAATTTTCTTTTTATTTTATCACAACTTTACTTCGCATTTAGACCTGGACATATGAATTAATCTGTATAGCTGATTCGAAATGGAAACTTTTTACCGTAACTGAATCAGTGCCTTTTCTGAAATGTTTAAAGATGTTTTAGCTTAATTTAAAAATAATGTCAAATTGATTTTCCAAATAGCAGAGAATTAAAGTTTGTTAAAAAATCGACAGTTTTGCTCACCCGTGTGTTCGTATATAGAATGATATATTATTAATAAGTCGATTAAGTATATGTAACTACGATTATTTGAAACCAATCTCAATGTGTAATATACAAAACATTTAACCAGGGAATGCTTATAATTTTAGAAAAAATATAATAGGGAAGGACAAAGACTGGCATCTTAGCTGCGCACTGTGGTGGCTGTATCGGGTTCGATATTGCCCTCGGGCAGCTCCCTTACCAGCGACAACAATTTCTCCAGTTTGGATATCTGTAAAGTGGTTTGATCCAAATACAATTGCTTCTTGGGTGGTTTGACCATGACACGCAGATTGGGTGATAGTTTCAAGGAAGTGGTGACGCCCCTGTAAATGATTATGGTTACATAACATTCTCTTCTGGTAAAGTAATACCTACTTTTCATCTCCCACCACTATAAAGTGAAGCTTCTCATTGAAGGCCAAGCGGGTGAGCTTGTTCTTACGCTTGGGCACCACCGCCTGGACACATATGGCTTTATATTTGTTGACATTCAGATCAAACACATGCACCTTTCCCTCCGTGGTGACAGCAGCGAATACGGTACTCGAATATGGAGCCCATTTGACATCACCCACGGCCGAGCCCAAATCGAAAATGAATAGAGGATCGGCTCTCATATCCTCCCAGACTTTTACACGCCAGTCACCGCTACATGACACAAAGATGTTGGAGTTGTAACGATTGAAATCGATGCGATAGACGGACATATTGTGGGCATTGTAGGTCATCAAATACTTGGAGCTGAAGGCGGTGCTGCACTTGTAGATGTAGCCACATTCGGTGCCCACCAGAAATACTCTGGGATCGGTGGGATGGAATTTCATACAGCTGCCGCCACTTTTGAGGCTAACCTTAGTGCCATCGGGACCATCTACCAGACCCTCGTTCAGATACAGGGTAATAATGGTGGTAACCCACAATTTGTTTTGCATTAGAATCCAGTTAAAGACACGTCCATCGGAGGATACGGAATAGAAGTTAATCTCGCCATCGGTCATGTCTGGACCCCATTTCAATTGCCAGACGCATTCACCGTGCTTACAGTTGACACCCTTGGACACGTACAAAGGCTCCTTGTAATCCTCACGTAGATTGTAAACGGCCACATTGCCATCATAGAGACCAATTACCACCAGAAATGGATAGGTGGGATGTATGTCGCAGCACATGACTCCACAATCGGTTTGAACTAGACAGAGAGAAAATTTGTTATGGGAACTAAGTAAATATGAGCAAGTTTCCGGAAGAGTTGTCGATATTTCTCAAAATATCAATATGGATAATATCGATATTTGACATATCGGGTCAAAAAACATCGATATATCGAACTATCTAAAGCTTAAGAAAACTGAAAAGCTTTCAAAGAACGTCTTCACTGCCAAATCACCATTTCTAGTGGCCGTTATATCTTATCTTTCTAATGGGATGCCTTTAAGATTTAAAGGTTTAAAAAGGATTATAGTTCTGGGGGACTCGATTTGTTTAGGCAGAAAAACTAAAAAAAGCGTCCCATCCAATATTTTATGAAATTTTTGATCACATTGGAGTCTTTTTCGAGTCCTCAGTCCGATAAAAATAGTCATAAAGGCGGACTTTTTTAGATCATAAATGATACTTTTGTCCGGAGAAAATGGTACCCTTGCCGCGACTCTTCATAAAGATTCGTTTATGCCCCGCATTACTGATTAATTTCGACTCATTTGCGAGTATTCTTCGAGTCGTTTTATAATGAATCATATTTGGAGCAAGTGCCTGAATTATTTTTCAAGCTAAATGGATCGAATAAAACTCGCCAAGGTGATTCTTGTTAAAATGATCTCCCATATGAATTCTAAGAAAATTTCACCAAAAACCAATGGATCTCAAATTAATTCCTGTTCCTAGCCTGCGCCAATCGATCTCAAATATTAAAGATATTTAAGGATTTTTCTTTTCGAAGAGGACTAAAAAAATAATAATTTTTATTTATTCTACAATAAAGGATATTTTATTTTTCCACTGGTCAAAAAATACAATTTTTATTTATTCTACGAACAAATAACGTACAAGAAAAAAATCTATGGCGACATACCGTACCTAGATCAAGTTGAAGGGAGGAATTCATTTTAGATCCATGGTTTCTCGGCGAAATTTTTCGAAGTTTTCAGTTTTTCTATACGTTTTGTGCAGTACAAAATCGACAGTCTTGTTATGACAATTTTTCTTCAGCCAATTTGTACCATAGTAATTTTTTCTGATATATCGTTTATAAAAATATCGACAAAAGAAATATCATATCGGAATAACCCTTATCGTCCAACAAAATATCAAAATATCGATATAGTACTGACAACCCTAGTTTCCAGATCAATCTTTCTGGTTTTCGAACTGTATATACTGTACGTAAAGCTACCCTTTCACTGTGTTTGGGAGTTACGATTATCATATTAGTTCGTGCTCTAAGACTTACTTATGTAATCCGGAAAGGATGGATTTTTGACCGTAAACAGGCAGAGATAACCCTCATTGGTCTGCTTCATGAAATCATCTAAAGAAATTTGGCTCGGATTATTCCTTAAATCTTTCCATTACTTTTCCAATTTTGACTCACGTGAACCAAAGCAAACGGCAAACAAATCGTAATAACAGGGATTGAATATAATATCCGTTACGCTCATCTTTTTGGTCTTCTCATACTGGAACTTCCAAAGTGGCAGCAGATTGCCCTCACCATCTCTAAACTCATCGGCCGGATCCTCCCAATAGCGATAATCATTGGCTATGTCATCATAGATATTCTGATTGATCATACGTTCCAAGATCTGCCAGCACTTCAGATACTTCTTATTCAGCTGTTCGGCCATGGCTGATTTATCCTTGAATTTCTTATGACGTATGCTGGTACGTTTGCGCTCTGGATGCTTGGTGCCCTCCTTCAGCTGTTCCTCAAAGTCCTGCAGATACGAGTCGTAGATCACCCACTGCAGAACATTGGCTCCGAACTGCGAACGAGGTGGTGGTATAGTTTGCGTGTCCACACTCTAAGGAAGAAGGATTTATTATCAGTTTTAAAAAAATTTTAAGTTAGGCCCAGAGCTCACCCTCTTGGGATAGGAAAAGGTCAAAGCAGCTCTCTCACAATAGTTAAACTGATTAATAAGCTTCCTTTTCTTGCTTTGCGCAGCAGCCGCCGGTTGAGCCTCTGCGGGTTCTTCATCATCGGCAGCGGGTGCTTCCCCCTCAGCACCCTCGGCCTTTGCCTCCTCTTCCTCCTCCTCTTCGCCCTCTTCCTCCTCCTCAGCCGCAGTCTGCTTGTCGTCGGTTAAACTCTTTCTATCATCATCTTCATCTCCCTCGGCCTCCTCGCCCTCTTCACCATCCAACAGTTCCACATCCCTTTGCTCCACCACCGAATAGTTGGGCATGGGCAAAGGATACCCGATCTGATCGGACTCCTCAATCTGTTGACGTGCCTCCTCTGAGTCCACATGTAGGGAATTGCCCGCAAATCCTATCAGTGTGACCGTATTACCCGGCAGTGGAGCTGGCACGTATTCGCCTTCTTTGAAGCTAAACACCACCAAATTGCGCACCACATTCGTGTTGGTGGGCGTCAATACCTTGGTTACTTCTTCGGCTAGCTCGGCCTCCGTGAGATCTAGTTGGTCATCCGGCTTAAGCAGCTGCCGTGACTTCATCCAGGCATCAAAGTCATCCGCATCGCCACCAGCCCCGCCTTCGGTCTTGGCCTTTGACGTTCTGATCTAATTAGTTAAAGGAGGAACGAATTCAAACGTTTTTTTTTGTGGACCGACCAAAAGTCAGTTTAGGTATGTGGTGGGTGTTGTTTGGCCATATAGTTGAAGGTGTGGCATAAAATTGACTAAAAACGGGAAGCAGGACAAGGGGAACAGAGGCAAACGAACTTACCTTTGGGTGAACTCGGCTGGGAATCAATTAGGCGAATAAATGGTGCACAGATTTTGATATTGGAGGTAGGTGGTGCTATCTAGAGAAGAAAACAAGCATGCGGCATGCAAGTTGAAAATTTAACTGATATTAATGATGCCAGGACACAGGCCCGGCGGTTCAGTAAGAGTCCAATAACAAAAATTACTATGCGCCTGAAACATTCAGGCATGCGCCACATTTTGTATTCGTATTTAAAAGTTCAGACTTGAGAACCTCCTAGAATAACAACAGAACTAATCTAAACTAACGAACTTTCCTTTGCTCATAACTCGACTATCACTATTTGATAAATAATGCTGTAAGGCCGATTTCGCACATTTTACATAGAACTATCTTTCACAAAAACTAACAAAAAACAGAGTAAATTGTAAGTTTATCTGACACATAGCGGCTATCTGGAAGAAGAAAATTTTCAAAACTGTACGAGAAAGTTAAAATAAGCTTGATCTTGCCTGGTTCCATTACAGTGGGTTGTTTAAGGCGATGTCCTGAATGCTATGAAATGTATGGGTTGAGGAAGAAGCAGCATTCTTGCCCCTTTTCACTTCCAATCAAAAAGGTATTCCACCCAAATGTGAGGAATCCACCCACACATGGTCCAAGTTTAAACAAATTTTTTTCCCAATTTAAGCCCCATACGGAGTACGACGAAAAATTCGTTTTTTTACAGTATTTCATATAATTAGATACACCTTGGCTTTGCTTTGATGTTCATGTGCTGTTAGAAAGTGTTTCTATTTATGTGAAATACTGTAAAAAAACGAATTTTTCGTCGTACTCCGTATGGGGCTTAAGTTTAAAATGTTCTCAAAAACAGAACAATATTATCTCAAATCATGTTCTGAAAAATGGAACAATATCAACCAGGGTATCATGGGAACCGTATACCGAAAAGTACCGATTGAAACTCAGAACTGGAACCGAAACCGATATCCGAGTCCAGCATCCAGTATCCGAGAACCAATATGTTTAGAACCGAGAAGACCGAAAAGTACGTCAACGCTGTATTGGTACGGTTTCGGTTTTGAGTGCAACCACTAGACTGCGAAACGAGCTGTAAGATTTGGCGGATTTTTACGCAATTTGGCTCAATTGTAAGCTTCAAATAAAAAAAGGTTCTGGGTTAGCAAATCTTTCGTTCAATGAAATAGAAAATCGCGAGACCAGTCCCTTTGAAAATAATGCATTTCTATGTGGCACTTTCTTAGACCCTCGTTATAATGTCAGGCTAACCTCTAATGAGAAAAGTACATGAGTAACTGCTTTGACTGATATATATTTAAGAATTTTATTCACTTCTGTTCAACTGCAACTGAATGAGGAAACAGCTCTGACCCAACTATACTTTGAATATTTATGAATTTCTATGTAAAGAAACAGGACAATGCAAATACTTGAGTTTTTCACTAGGGTTGTCGAAAATATATCAAAATATCAATATATCGATAATATTTTTATACCCTTGGAGAGGGTATATTGAAATTGTCCGGATGTTTGTAACGCACAGAAGGAAGCATCTCCGACCACATAAAGTATATATATTCTTGATCAGCATGACGAGCTGAGTTGATATAGCCATGTCCGTCTGTCCGTCCGTCCGTCCGTCCGTCCGTCTGTCCGTCCGTCTGTCCGTCTGTTTCTATGCTATCTCCTCCGTCAGCTTTAAAGCTATCTTAACCAAACTTTGCACGAAGTCTTTTGGTACAAATACGCTGCACATTTGTCGGAACCGGCCGGATCGGATGACTATAGCTGCCATAGGAACGATAGGTTGAAAAACTAGTTTTTGTGAGAAAAACTTTTTTGTTTTCAATGCTATCGCTCCCAACGCTCGTATTTATAAGTTCTTAATGATTTCACATGATTTCACCAAGCCTTGTCGAAATCGGACAACTATATAGTATAGCTGCCATACAAAAGTTAGGTCTAAAAAAGAGTCTTAGTGAGAAAAACTTTTTTGTTTTCAATGTTATCGCTCCCAACGCTCGTATTTATAAGTTTTTAATGATTTCACATAATTTCACCAAGCCTTGTCAAAATCGGACAACTATATAGTATAGCTGCCATACAAAAGTTAGGTCTGAAAAATAGTCCTAGTGAGAAAACTTTTTTGTTTTCAATGTTATCGCTCCAAACGCTCGTATTTATAAGTTTTCAATGATTTTACATAATTTCAACAAGATTTGTCGAAATCGGACTACTATATAGTATAGCTGCCATACAAACTGTCAGCCACATATCAAGCTCCAAGGGTATATAAACTTCGGTCGAGCCGAAGTTAGCTTGCCTCTATTTTTTTATACTGATATATTTATATCGTGATTTTTTTTTGACCAAATATCGAATATCGATTTTTTTTTGGGATATTTTATGATATTTGTGCGTTGGTACCTCTTTAATCTGGGTAGCGAGCGCAAGCGCATTTAAGAGACAGAAAATGGATTCAAATTTGATAAAATCAAACTAGAGCGACATAAAAAAAGGCACAGCCAAGTGTAATTTGTGCAGAAAAGTATTTAAAGCAAGCGTTTACACGACCAAATGTCCCGTGTGTTGACTTTAAGCAAGCCCAAGAGTCGCAAAATAGCGGGCTGAAGTTATACTTTAGGTTGCCACAAACATCATGGGAAAGTTATCCCTTAATATTCTGGAATTCGAATAAGGCGGCCATAACGGGACTATTTAGACTAGCCGTAAGGTATCTTATTCCTCCAGTGTCTTCGGAGCGACTTGCTTCTGCTATAAAATGCGCCATATGCGTCAAAGCGACGCGTCTTTTTAAAGACTTTTAAAGCCCTCTTCTGGTCTAGAAAATTTGTTTCCAAATTTTTGTTTGTTTTTTTTTTAGCTTAGATATTCAAAAATATCGTCCCAAAAGGATTTTTAAAAATGCGAAATACTTTAGATTATATAGCTTTTTTTGTCGACCCATGACTTCTGTAAAACAAGCAATTTTCGAATTACTTTAAACTCATTTATCTCGAAACCGAGTTTTTCGGACTGGTGTCCACATTTTCTCAAGTTCTACCGAACCGATTTTGATGATGTAGGGCTTTATGGGCGCAGAATTAACGTGGCTATAGTCCCTACCAATGTATGTAAAAAATATATGTTGGAACGACAAAATCCAAACTAAAGACAAGACTATCTGGACACAAGTCAGACATTTAAAAACGCAGCATCATCAATGCACCAAAAACAGCGCTTGCGGCCCATTGCACTGAGAGAGGCCATTCTCCAGACTTTGATGCCACAAGCATTTTACAACAAGAGAGCCACTACAACAAACGCTTTACTCTGGAGATGTTGAACATAATTAACTTGCCATCCGAGATCAGGCTGAATTTTAAGAGCGACACAGAGAATTGCGCTCACATATACAGACCCTTACTTGACACAAACATTAGACGAAATTAGTTGAATATCAAACTCCGTGGCGAGCACTCGTACTTGTCCCGTAAATATGTATGTATTTTTGTTTATGTTTTTGGTTTTATGAGTTTTTTGTTTTATGTTTCCGCCTTTATAACTCTACTCCAATAGCGATTAGAAGACTAAAAATTTAGCAGAGTGAGTTTCTCATTGATGGTAACAACATATTTGATTTTGGTGCTGATCGGAGTGGGGGCAGTTTTTGTATGCTTATTCTGCTATGCCCTTTAGCCCAAATATTGAAACTAGTATTTAATATGTATAATACATAGAAAACTCGAGTCTCATGGAAAATATTGTTATGTTTGCTTAATATAGACTATATATTTTTATTTTGGGGCAGAGTATTTCCTCTTTTTGGTAAAAACAGAAAAAAAATTAAAATATCAATTATATCGATATATCGATGTTTTAAAAGTAATATATTTAATATCATTTGATATTTTTTCAAATCAGTGAATATCATCGATACGATATTTTGAAAATATTCGGCAACCCTATTTTTAATGGCATCAATCAAGGTTTTCCTGAGCTTAAAACGTTTACAAAACAAAGATTATGTACATAAATGGTGGTCAGAAAACTCAACAAAGTTTCCGGAATTGTATGAACTATCAAAAGTTATTCTTGCTGTTCCAGCTACACAAGTAAGCTTAGTACGTTTATTTTCCGGTATGAATTTTATAATGACTCTGGACTCTGACTGAATAGAGGGAAATACATTGACCGCTATCATGCTTCTAAGAAATAATCATTAATTTACCTTTCTTTGTAAAAATGTTGTAATAACCGTAACCCGTAACCGCTAAAAACACTTAAAAATTTGAAACCAAAACCGTAACCATTACCGAAAATAATTTTTTTTTATAAACGTAACCGTATAACTTTATTTACATAACCGGTTATCAGTACTGTAACCGAAATAAATATATGTGTATCCACAGGTCCATGGACTGGAGGCGGGAATGATTTTAAAATAAAATGATTTTGTGTACTGGTAAAGTATTGCTGATTTTTTTTAGCAAAGAAACATAACCTTTGTGTTTAATTTCGACACGGACGTTTTCGAATTCTCTATCACAAGTGCGAAGGCCATTGCCAGTAGTGTCTTTTGCGTAGCACCGTGTCTAACTCTGTCTCACTTTGTCGTATGCGTGCTCATTAGACCGGACATTTCTCCATACGATTTTCAACATGTGACGATCTTTGCACAACATGGTCCAAAAAATTCTGTATATTTTATAGAAAATTGATCAAAAATCCAAAATCAGATACATTGAGCTTTGATGGCCTCGAGAAGGCTTATCTGGGGAGTATAAATAAAATGAATCTGTTCTAATTTACAGTCTCACTTTTACATAAAACAAAATAAAAAATTAACAATATTTCTAGATCTTTTTGAGTTATCAAAAGTTGTGCTAGCAGAACCGCCCACACAAGTAAGTGTTGAGAGTGAAAATTTATAATGACGCTTTGCAAGACTCGCTTGGACAGTCAAACTTTATTTGCTATTATGATATTTCGATGTAATTGCAATAAGATGCCATTTCTGAGAACAACCATTTGTTAAATGAAGGTACATATCGACAAATAGTATATGCGTAGACCAATCTATATTTATCTAAAATTTTTGTGTTACTGTCTTTTCGTTAAAACTTATAATGTTAAACTTTTTAAATGCGTGAAAGCAAAGGAGACAATTTTTGTGTTACAAATTTGTTATATGTTATTGTTATAATAAAAAATAGTTTTAATCATCTTATAAATACAAACATCTGAAATTTTTATGGCAAACACACTCAGATAAAATTTATAAATTATGTACACATACATGTGTATAGCTGCTTACCCACTTTGCTTGGACTTAAGTTTTAAAATTTTTGTTACTTTTACCGGTCCATACCGGTATGTACCGGTACTATACCGAAATAAAAAACCAGGTACCGGAATCGAAACCGAATACCGAAACAGCACCTGAACCAAAATCAAACTTTTTACTGAAACGTTAGAACTGGTTCCGGAACCGAAATTTGTTTCGGTTTGATTCCCTGAAATCAACTCAATTTAAGTTTATCAAAAAATTTAAGTGAAAAATTGTACTACATTTGAGATATGTTCTCGGTTTTTTCCCTCTGTGTAGAAATAATTTTGAACCCAGAATGTTTTTAACCAGCAGTATTATTTATACAAAGTATTGTGCCGAAATTAATAGTCCAGAATTCGATGGAAGGTAAAAATTGGTGTCTCCAAGAATCGGTTGAACCTTTTATTAATTTTTTATCAATTGAGACATACGAATGAAGATAAAGACCGAATACTTCCGATCTTTATGATATTCAAATTCTTAGTAACAAAGGTCGAGGAAAGATAGTTTTCACGATCGATTTGATGCTGAGATGCGGTGAGACTTATACTACCCACCCGGACTGAACACGAACCGCCGAGCCTGACAGGCTAGAGGGGAGGGGGACCGATACAGTTACCTCCTCTAGATGCTGTGGATCAGTTTCCTCCTCAGATACGGTAGCGCCAGCCACTGACATTTTCGACTAAACTGTACACACTGACTGGAAGGAGACCTACTACACTCTACATACAGCTACAAGGTAGAGAAAGATCTACAAATGTACATATATACACATGAATGTTGTATTTACAGGATTAAAGAAGAAAGTTGACAAAAATATTTACAGGTCATACACACACAGACACACACACACACACACACACAGAGAGTAGTCACAGTTATTGGTTCTCTACTTGCAGTAAGCAACTTGCTCTAAGTTTCTAGTTTTCTAATACGGCTGAAGATACGGGGATACGTATTGAATGGTCAATATACCGCCATGGCCTTGTTAGCAAGCTTCCACATCTTGGCCAATGAATGAATGAACAAAAAAGGGAACCACGTAGTACGTACGTGTAAACTCTTGGATAAGCGCTGCACAACTGAAAACCCTGCGACGACAGGCTCTAGAGCAAACAATCTAAACCCCATGAAATATGGCCAAAGACACAGCCGATGACGTTTACCATGTCAGCGGCCTTTTCACGAAAACTTTTTTAGCCGACTCTGACGTCTCTGGCCCAGAACGTCACAGGTGGGTTGAGGGCATATTGACATTTCCGGGCTGGTGAGGTTCAGAATAAACAAATTGCACACAACTCCATTAAGGTTGTCCTCCAAAGCAAAGATGTATATTAAGACTAGATGAAGTGGGTGTAGAAAATATAGATTAAACTTGGGGAGCTGAAATTTAGCTAAAAACAAGGACATAAGAACAACATCTTCTTCTATTTTCTGCAGCGCTGCGGCATCTACTAAATGTAGAGTCTTTGGTACCATTTCCTTACATAAATGCAGATTTATTTTAATGGCCATCCAAATGGCAAAAAGGAAAGGTGAGCCTAGTGCCATATTCGTGAGTAATTTATTGACTCTTTTATTGCGTTGAAACTGATGGGAATTCGACACTCTAGCCCCTATAGCGTCGTTACCCCACATCCAAGTACCTGCCCTCCGGATTCCAAATAAATTGGTATTGGTAGCTGTAACTACATTGCACCGCGCTGATCCACCGACACGCACACACATCCTGCCCAAACCCCTGACCTCTCCTAGCGGAAATTGCAAATTATGTTTCGTGACAAAGTTCCATCAGAGCTTCAGAGCTTCAATAACTTTGGGATACGCCGCTCGAGCAAAACTTATTAAAAAGTAATCGAAAATTTTTAAATACAAAACTAGGCAAGGACTAGTCTCAGCCAAGGATTCAGTTGGCACTACGTTGTCAGCCGTCAAAGCGTTCGGATGTGTGCGGTGTGATTGTGTTGGGTGCTTTAAGGAATCCTCTCCCTTGTGTGTCACTTACCTTTCCTTTGTTATGCTTGCCATCGCCTTTTCCCTTTTGATCGGGCATGGTTCGAGTTCGAGTTGGAGCTACTTCCGCTTCCTCAACAACTTAATTTCACAGAGTTTAGACTCGTTGTAAATTTGTTTTTATTTGAACAAAAATGTTGCCAGTCTGGTGGAAAATGTGAACTGAACAATTTTCTGTGTGTTTTCACAAAACAAAACTTTATGTAATAAAAATGTTCGAACAAAAGAAAGAGTTTTGCCTTTTGCCTCTTCGATTGCTTTGTTTATTTGAGTTTCTATAGAAATTGGCTAATGGTTCACGCACCTGGCTACCATTTGCAAATCGATTGGATTGGAATGTTAAACGGAAAGGATTGTGCTTAGTCCAGGTTTTGGGCGCTGCATACCCAAAGGGCGCTTAAAAGGGGACGAATTCGATAAAACGAAACTTAATTCATGTTCTCGCAACAGCAAACCGAAAACGTTTTTCGTTTTGAAAAGTAATGCGGGCTTGAACCCGCAAACCGGAGTTCCAAAACTTTTTTTTTTTAAAGTCGTTATAACCCCACATCCACGTACTTGCTTTCTGGATTTAAAAAAAGGAAAAGAAAAGCCATTTCATTCGAAATTCAGAACACAAAAAGGAAACCGTAGCGGAAAAAGTAGTTCAATTGAGAATTAATACCAGGTCGAATTTTCGACCATTTCACTTTCTAAAATTCAAAGTTGAATACCTACAGTGTAAGTCCAGAGGGAGAAACATGTTCAGAAAATTGATCGTCAACTCATAACAAGAGCGAGATAATCTTAAATTTTTCTGAAGACAAATGTGAAAAATGTTCCTGAAATGAAGAAATTTTAACTATTGTAGGTAGGTAAAATATTGATCTTAAAGTGAAATCTTTGTACAACAAATGATAACGTTTGTGCTCATTTGGAGTCCAATTGTCAAAGTCTTAATGCAGGGGGTTTAAAGTGAATTTGAGCGACATAACCCACTCCTTGCTGATTCTGCAAGCATCGGTTTGTTGCTGCTTGTTGACATAGAAAGGCAAGGAAAGCATCTAGCTACTCACAAATCAATTATGAAGAACATTTAACTCTATAACATTAAGTTCGATCAAAAAAAAAATTGTTATCATTCTACGAAATGAGCAGGAATGTATTAAGGGTTAATTATTCAAGAGCAAAATTAAAAAAAAAAAATTTTTTTACAAGTTTTTAAATCGGATATTTAAAAATTACCGTTTTTGAATTCGATTGATCGGAATTGGCAAGAGCTTGGTTTTCTAAGAGACGATTCAAGAATTTCGGTTAATCTTTTTGTCATCGAGAGGGTAGAATGAAGGTAAATGGAGTTTTGAAGCTCAAAGCCGAAGAACATAGTCGGTTTTTGGAAGCGAGTACATTTAACAATTCTAAGTCCCCATGATTTGATCGGAATCGAAAACGTGAACAGGACTAATTGTCTTCGCTAATACAAATAATTTTTACATTACTTCAAACGCACTTATTGAGAAACCAAGTTTTTCGAGCTGTCGACCATGATATCTTCAGTTACGCTTAACCGATTTTGATGATTCAAACTGAAATTGCATAAAATTCGGGCGGAAAAAAAATTTTTCCACCCGGATAAAGGAACGGCAGCTCCAAACACGACAAATTCCATTTCTAGCATTAAAACGCCTCTCTACTCTTTTAAATGTTATTAAAAGCAAGGCTTCAAACCTTTAAGCAATGTTATCAAAGTTTGGTCGGGGGGCACAAATCTGTTGTAAAGTTTAAGGTTCGGGTTCAGTACTTTTTAAACCAAAGGTTTTAATTCGAGTTCGGGTTAATAGATAGTTACATAATTGACCGGTTTTTGCTCTGCTTTTGGGAAAAATTTAGCCTATATATTTTATCAGGATAAGTCGAACGGACACACACATTCATTATTGTTTTTATTAATGGGCCTACTAAAGAGGCTTTCAAAAGTCCTAAAAAAAAACTCATGAACATTGAAAATAAAAGTTGAGAATATTTCATTTTTGTTTTGAGTTGACGGCGACTTTGTTTCTGAACATTTTATACACTCTGTGTACATTTATACACTGTACAATTTATACTTATTTATATAGGAAAATATTGCCGCCAAGTTGTACATAAATGGGCGTGATATGCTTTTCTCTTTTTGTCTCAAAATCGCAATATTATCTGTAAATATCATTTTACCCGATTCTTTACAAATAAAATTATGTTTTCCGGTCATCATATTAAGAAAGTTATTAAAGGTTGGGTACCTCGAAGCCGAACCGATTCTTTGAGGTTTTCTTTGGTGCCGGATTACCGCCTTGATTGATAGTAGCATTGCTGGATTCTTTAAAACCGGTTATCTTTTTGCTAACTGTTGAATGCAACTGATATTTCGGATGTAGCAATTCAATTTTTGAAATATCAAGTATTTCAGGAGGGCTTACTTTATCACCAAACTGCCGCTCGCTTGCTCATTGCTGATTTTTCCGCTTTATTACTTAAGCTTCTTTAAAATTTTTGAGTAATTTTTCCTACCCAGCTCAATCGATGTATGTTTATACATTTGGGAAACTTATACAGTTCAGACTAAAAATCGGGAGAAGAGTTCATTTCGAGTTGGTTTTTCCAAGATTTCAAAATCGATATTTGATACAGTTGGAGTCCACAGAATATCGATAGTAATAAATCGTTTTTCCCCAAAGTTTTTAGAAATTTCTGAAACGATTATGAATACCATTTATACAATCCATTTAAAAGAACCATTGGTAGTGCCCATTTTACATCTGTGTAAGGAAATCAGTTTTATATCCACAGTTTCATTGAAATAAAAAACAACTTTCAGCATATTGCATATAAACATTATTTTAATTGTATATCGATCGATGCGACTGTACATCAATATCATATTAGTTGGCTTTAATATTCTATGTACGTTGGACTTATTTAAGTAGTTTTTGTTTACAGTTTAACTTATGTTTGCTGCCTCAGACTCTTTATATATCGAACTGGAATTTCGGGTAAATAAACGCTGACAAAGAACATCAAAGGCCCAAACAGTATCATGCAGATCAGCCAGTGGATGAGGCCAAGCAAAGTAATCGCGTCCATATAAAAACTGAGCGGGTCGATCGGACTGAATGTATATGTGGTAAATTATCTTAAATAAATAACTAATATCACTAAACACCGGATAGCAGGGAGATGGTGCAACAAGGCAAAAGGCTTTTGTCACAGCTTTCCGATATTTCTAATAACGTTCAACAGATATTTGCTGCAGGTCACTTTAGAATTGAGGTCTTAATGCTATTGAGGGGCTGTGCTGACATTATCTTCGTAACGATATCTTCAAGCGCGCCACCTGTAAATAGAGAAAAAAACAATGGAATTAGTTGTGTTTTTGAGAAATATTCCCCCCTTATGACTGCTCACAGCTTCTTAGGTCTTCTCCTCTCTGCTGATCAATTGTCAATGCGGTCGCTGTTTCATTGAATCACGCACTTTATATGAAAGGCCCACCACGCCCCGATGAGTATTGAGTTTATTTTTGGGCCTTCCCCGCCCCAGTTTACATTCTAAATATGGGACTTTTACAGCGAGGTGTTTACGCAAATCTGGCTGATATGCTACTGGCGATGAAACGGTGGCGAACCCCTAAACAGGTTCTAGAATAATCCAAACAAAAAAAAAATGTCCCACTAGGAACTTTGAGCTTACTTTTAAAAGCTTTGTTTGTTTGATCATAATAAAGTTGAATGGCTGTTCAAGGTAACCACCAAAACTGGTTTACTTAAGCAATAGAGAACGTTCGCAGATTTTTGGCACTATGTACAATTGCTCAACTTACCAACGTACGTTTATCAAAGTGTGAGAGGTCTACGTACATATGAATTCGTACGTAAAACTGATAAGGGAATCGAATTGATAATCAAAGAAACGAAATCAGAGGTTTCCAGGGACGTAAATAGGAAAACATACAAAGAAGAGGAATGACCAAAAAATAAATAAGATATTTACAACACTCCAAAAAGTTGATAATAAGTTCTTATCTGGGGAAACGGAAAAAAGGAAAGTTTTTTTCTTGAGGGTTGGGTTATAAATTAGAAAAATTAAAGAGTCTTATCTGTTGTTCCATCTGGACTTTTGTCATATGTACACATCTGTCATATCTTCCTCAAAAATCTAAAGAGTTTTGCGTCACAACCTCTTCAATTACTTGAAAGTAAAACTAGCTACAGTAATCATTTGATGTTTTTAAAGAATGAAAAACTTTGGTTTCGCTTTCGAGGGTAGACAATTTCATGAGGGATGATAGCCATAAGGTCATTTTCCAACACCTTTCATTAAGAGTTTCTGGCATTCTTAAGGAAAATGGGGAGGGCTCTAATATTCTGGAGCTTGTTGATTGTATACCCACTAAAGCAGTATCGGCCTAATCGGATTATTAAAGAAAGATTAGGCGTCCCGGATTTGCTTTCTTGGGTAGTATAGCATTCCATGCCTTATCAGCGTGTTTTCTATATCTGTTTACTTCACAAATTCACATTTGCCGTCAAGTTTGTTTCACATTGTGGCATACAAATGATATTTCTATACACCATAGATTAATATATAGAAAAGATATCGAAATCATTGAGATAATCTTATAGTTCTAAGATTTTTTCTTTCGCTCAATTCAGGAGATTTATGCCGCTTTAAGTCTTTCGAACTCATATCATTCTAAATTTTCTTACTTCAATTAACTTTTGGGATCACAAGTCAATAATTAAAGAAGAGATTAGCATCAGCTCAAGAGCAGTGCGATGAGCTGCTATTCCATTCGTGTTAAGTGAAAGCTCCTGGGTTAAATAATTAGAACAGCCTTTAGCTAAGATCACACAGCCAATTAATTTAGACAATTTCTGACAAAAATTAACCTTAATAGGCATAAATAGATAACTTTTCGGGTATAGTTGAGCAAATTATTTAGGTAAGGAACCATAGCTTTAGACTTAAAAATGTATAAGATTACTCTGATTTCGTTATTAGCTTAATAAACTATAGGATTTTGAATATTGCAGGCTCGAGGTCAAGTAAAACACACAGATATGTATGTTGTTTTTCCAATATATTTCGGTTGCTCCTCAGCAACCATTTTCAGGGACAGTTACAAAGTAAAATTGGTTTTACCAAGAAACACAAAACCTTTTTACATACATTAGTGGGATTCCTGAAAGTGATTTGCATTTGATTTGCTTTCGATTTGATTTCGTGAAGCAGCTGATGACAGCTGCTCCATACAAAATGAGCAGTTCGAAGCTGATTTCGATTTGCTTTCGTTTTAGTGTGACAGTTCTCTCAGAGAACTGCTTGACATGGTCAAAGATGATCATGGTTAATTATCTGCACAGCTCTCCTAGAAAGTTGGAAGTTACAAATTCTCCCACAATTTTATTCTGCCCTTCCTCTTTGGATTAGTCAAATTGTATATGTGTGTAAATTGTATGAAAGCAAATCAAATTGAAATCAGGATCGTTTCACCAACTGCTTTGCTTTTGCTTTCACGAAAGCAAATCAATTTTCAGGAATCCCACTATTGTTTTACACGTGGAGTTGGTTACTGACTTATTGTTTGGTCAGTAAGTGTCTGTATAGATGCACACAGTTTTCCGTGTCCGTTTTGTAGTTAAGTCTCTTGTCAGTGTGTGTGTGTCTATAATATATAACATTTCTAGAGTTAAGCGATTGTTGTAGTGGTTTTCTTGCTGAAGCACAGTTATTGCTTCGATGTTCTGCGAGTGTCCGCTCTCCATACAGTGTGTCTCAAGCGCCGTTTTTTGTATGGTTGTTTGATGTCTGAGTTTGTAGTCTGATTTATGTTGAGCTATTCTTGTTCCAAGTTTTGCTTACAAATTGTTGCAACTGTTTTCTGCATTTCCATTACATGGAATATTGTAGATCCCATTGCCGAAATATATTGGAAAAACAACATACACATCTGTGGGTTTACTTGATCTCGAACCTGCAATACTCAAATTTTACTACTTAAAAAGGTCGCTTACTATCAACTTTATTAATAAACCTTATATGTATCTGTATTTGCTCAAGGGCTCAATCAATACATAAAAATATGGTAGATGTCAGAGAGTGTGTTTGCTTAAGTGAGTTGTTTTAACAACGATCGCTCTTGTGCTCAGTTGACAAACAAAATGCACCAATACCTGAGCAAGTCTTTGTTTGCGCTCACCTTTTCAGAGCATGTAAAATGGAAGTTGTGTGTATTCGCTTGGGTTTGCTAACCTTGGATGTTCATAAATTGAAGCCTAGGTTTTTGGAGAATTTTGTTTATGAAATTAAGGGTAAATGACATTTTATTAAGCCGTTAAAAGTTCATTCCCTTTAACTAATCTAGTCTCACAACGTGCAAACGACCCTTTGCCCAAGGAAATTATAACATAGAAGCACACTCTGCTGAGTCGTCAACATTTCATACAGATATCAATCAGTTGTTTGCTGTCATTTTGTCTCTTTGAGTAATTTTTTGACACTTTGAGTAACTATTGTGACTCCCTCTAACCAACTTGTTTTCGTACGTAGACAAAAATTTTGAGTAAAATTTTGAGTTGTCACAATGAATGTTCTCATTGTCAGGATGGAGCAAAAATCTAACATAGAAGCACACTTTGAAACGCCTCTCTTTTTTGAGTTTGTGACAACTCAAAATTTTAACCAGAATTTTTGTCTACGTAGGAAAACAAGTTGGTTAGAGGGAGAGGAACATAGTCACAATAATTACTCGAAGTGTCAAAAAATGACTCAAAGACAGCAAACAGCTGATTGATATCTGCATGAAATGTTGACGACGCAGCAGATTATGCTTCTAGGTTAGATTTTCTTTGCTTTAGCAGAGAGTAGGATATATAGACTAAACGGTAGCGCAGACGACAGCATTCTTCTCAGAAATTAGTCAGCTGTTTGCTCTCATTTACGCTCTCCGAGCTCAATGTCCGTCCTCGAACTATTATTTTGGGTAAAGTATTTCATTTCACTCAAAATTGGGTAATATATTTCCCACACTAAACCACCAATCGAGTATCCCAAGCATTTCCATTGATCTTACTTACATTATATAGAAATAGTTATCACTGTCCTTGCGTTTGGCATCGCAATGGTTGGTATTTTTAATTGCCGAATTCCCAGAACTGGGATCCGTATGCGATGATGATGTATTATTCCAGATATTCCAGCGATTTGTAATGCCAGCAGTTTGATATCCATTTGATTGCTGTTGATGTCCCACATTGTTTTCTTTGGTTGAGTTGGCAAAAAATGACTTAACGCTATCCATGATGCGACCCTCGGTTTCTGCTTTTGTATGTGTCGAGCCTCCAAAAAAACACACAAATTGATAAAGCTAAAAATACACAAGTATGTGAAACTTATTTATTAAGTCTGAAATGTTGTTTTGGTGGTCGTCTTTGCGTGCCATTTGTGTATGGTGTGATGATTCGTGTTTTTTTTTTTGGGCGTTACTAAGTGGGTTCAAAGAGAAAGAGAGGGGAGATTTTAAATTTGATTAAATTAACAAACAAAGCAATTAATTGATAACAATTGAAATTGGTTCATTGATATTATAATTTATGATTTAGATTTGGGGGTAAGAGATGCTAATTGGTTTTAAATACAAATCGACCTGCTGTCCTTTTGAAAAAAATGAACCAAGCATTGTTTAAAATGTTTTTGTTCTTTAACATCGTTTTTCCATTGATGGAACTGGATACAGAACTGGTCCACTAATTTCCACCATCCCCAATGAACTGAACTAGTTCTTAATCATTTTTAAATGGTTTTCAGGTTTTTCATTTCTTTATCTATGCTGATCAAAAATCAATCAAAGTAAAAGTTAAGGAAAATGCGTCTTAATTTAAAATATGGCTAAATTGATGTGCATATTATCAATTAGCAAGCATTTAGCAGTTCAAAACATTTCACCTCAACGCTTTGGCTGATAACAAGCGCCATTTTTTTTTTGCCATTTCAGACCAATAAATAGCTGGATTTGATTTGGGGCTATAAAGTATATATGTATATGTAGGTATATGGACTTGGTTAGATACGATAATGGCCTTGTAAGTACATACATATTTTGTATTTGGTTAGATGAGACCTACCTCACGTTAAATGGTTAATTTAATTCGATCAAATTCAATAGGATTTGGGTTCGTTCCCTCTTGAGTATTTGGAATTGCAATTGCTTTGGCACAGTTTACACTCTGGTTTATTTTTTATTTTTCTTTTTTTGTTTGGTTTTCTTTCTTTTCAACACTTTTACAATTCCACCACAAGAGCTGAACGACCGTTTGGCACGATGTCTGCGATCAGACTGAGAACAGAGTGCCGTTGGTTTTAGTTTTAATCAATTTCACTAACACTGATGCAAGCGTATGTGAGTGCGTGGAGTGTGTGTGGGTGTGAGAGCTGTACATACAAAATGTGTTTCCATGGTTTTCTTTTGGTTGATGTCGACATCTGTCTGGAAGGTGTCTGGTTTATGGGTATGTATTAGCCTTGCTGGAGCGGTTTTTCTGCTTTGTTTTGATTATGGTTTCTGTGAGGGATACATACATACACATATACATATCTGTATAGCGACATCTGCCTGATGTTGACAATATAAATACATATTTATGTACATTTATAATTCTGCATTTACTTCCTTTTCTTTCTGGTTTTCTTTATATATCTCTCTGTCTCTCTCTCTCTCTGTTTTAATGTGCTCTTTATGCATTGATAACAAGTATTTTACAACTTTGTCTATAAACATTCATACATATATGTGTACGCGTGTAACTCGTTGGACTTTGCACTATTCGGCGTCTCTTTTTTTAATAAATTACATGCTGATGTATACAGTGTGTATGTGCATAAGTATGTATGTATGTAAATTACTTGTATTTGTTTGTCTGTTTGTATTAAACAAAACTTAGGTAATGCAACGGCTGGATAAATACCCTAGGCTAGCTAAATTCGTCAAGTTTACTACCTCTACTGATGGCCAATCTACGATAGTTGTATTTATCTTTTTCTTAAATGATTCACTTGCATAAATTATTCATGGTTATTTCTATTATTCGTATAATCTTTAATTTGTTTTGTGACGCCCTTCATAACTGATTCGTCTACACAATTTTGATAAGAATAGAATTGTTAAGGAAATAGACTCCAAGACTGTATTTATATTTAGGTTTGATATATAACGGATTTGCCGCCTTATGCGTAATCTCCGTTACTTTTCTAAAGAAAAACGTGAATGGGTTATGAATAAAATCTAGAATTCAGATAAAATAAACCGTCCTCTAGCGAATAATTGGAGGATATATGGAATGCAGTATCAATGCAAAGTGTTTGATGATTTTTGTGATACTTTTGCTGCTGACATTACAAACTGTTTTTTTCTGTGAATGTGAAATTAAATCGGAATTAAATCAGCTGTTTCTGCTTGTCGCGTCGATCTCAGAGGCTATAACAGATAACGCCGCAAATTTTTGCATATTTATATGTAGGTCCATAGGTACATACTATACCAAGATCAAGTTTGTTGGACCCACGTGACTTAACATACAAATGTATATAACAACTTATGGCCGGTATTTATATATTCTAAAAAGCGCAAAAAGACAGAAAACCAGTGGCTTTTGCACTGTAGAATGTAGAAGTACTTCATTCTACCAGCCAAACATTTTTTAACAAATTCAAATTATCTCTTATTATAATTATTTATGGCTATGGAAAGTAACATTTCCGATTTTCAAATTTCTTATTTTAAAACGAATTTTTAAATCAGGTCCACCTTAATAAATACTGCCACACTGTAGCGCAATTGTGATTTCCCACCTTTTACCCAGTATTCTTAGTAAGTGTTAAGAACTGGTTTACAAGTGCTGCCAGTTTAGCTATTTTCTCCAGAATAAGTAGCTATTTTTTAAAGCTTAGGCCCCAAAGTCAAATAATTTGCACAAATTTTGGTGAAAATTTGGCCAAATAACCATGTTTGCAGATTTTTCAATTATGTTCGAAATGCTCCCAAGCCACTTTTTCATTAGATTTTGGGCAAATTATTTGCCTGTGGGACCTTTAGCTTTAGCTTGATATCCGGAAATTATTCATTATACACTTGAAAAGTGTATTATAATTTTGCCCAGAAGTTTGCAACGCATAGAAGGAATCATCTCCGACCACATAAAGTATATATATTCTTGATTAGCGTGCAGCTGATCGTTAACTTTGTCGTCCGTCTTCCGTCTGTCTGTTTCACGCGAACTAGTCCCTCAGTTTTGAAGCTACGAGCTGAAATTTTGCACAGTATTCTTTTGTTTGACGCTGTATATGTCGGACCGACGGATCGTGCTACCTTGTAGCGCCTAAAACATCGTCGAAAAGGGATTTTAATGAGAAAAACTGTTTTCCTCAATATTACCGTCTCAATCACGGTCATGGGAATATCAAATGTTTTTAAGCTGGTCTGCGAAGTTTGGTCGAAGTCGCTAACCGTTGAGAAAAGCGTTTTCAAGTGTATCAAAACTTCGACACAGAAGAAGTTAGCTTTGCCTTTCTCGTTTTTCATTACTTTCAATTTTCTTGCTATTTGGGAAGTAAACAAATTCTAAGAAAAAAAAAACTGGGAGTTAGAGCTATTTTTAAATGAATATGGTTTTTTTGAGCTAGTTTAAACGTACAAGAATATTCAGCTTTTAGACTCAAATCATTCGTCTCAGCTCAAATTATTCAGACTTGTTCTGGTTTTTAAATTTTATAAATCGGACTTGTTAAATAAATCGAATTCCAAGACACAACTTAGACATTTGGCCAACTGGTAAATACAAACAAACGGAAATTTGAAGTTAAAAGTAGAATAGCTCAGTCGGTAGATCAACTCTTAATTCAGTAGCAACAGAGATGACACAGAGGAGGTTCTTTGTGCTTGTTGTACAGTTGGCCCAGTACAATTTTGTAGCTACCACCAGCCCCAACTAATAATAATATTGCCATCTTTTATAGCTCTGTTATATAACACCTTGCCATTTTTAGCTATACTTAGCAGACAATTTTGCTACTTTTGGGATTCAAAAGTCAAAACACCCGTCTAAGTATTTGATTTCCACAAATAACCCCATGAAATCGAAATATTGCTCTGTGACACCGTTCAATTTAAATTTTAGTGGGACACCATTGACACTTTACAAAAGCGGTGGCCGAAAAAACCGAAAATTTCAATCAAAAAGGCTTACATTTTTAACATTTTTTTTATTAAATTCTTCGATATTAATTTTTGTCATACGACTTCGCAGTTTCAACAATATAACGAGAGATTTAACGGTAAAAAAGCTGTTCTGGCAACACTGATGGGCACTTTTCCAACCTTTTTTCCCAATATTCCTCAATAGTGGTAAATTACAAATTCCCAGCCACAACGCAGGCAGCGTAAAAGCAGCGACCCAACTTGCGCCTCTATAAAATAGTCTATTCTTTTTCGACTTTAAAATGGAAGGTTGTGTTTGCGGACATTGCTCTAATTTAAACACATTAATTAATGTGGTAAGTTTTAAAAAGCAATAAACAAGTGTCTTAACATTACTACATGGCTTTAATGATGTTTTCGAATACCGCCCCAGTCTGAAAAGATGTGTTGATTTGGTTTATTTTTTCTGATGCCAAAGTCAAAGTGCGAGCCACGTGTTTTACACTCCAAATGCAATTGTTCTTATTTAATAAAGGCAACTGTTTACTTGCAGACTTTGGAGAGACAGAAAAGATGACAGAGAGTTATTGCACTCTGGAAATTTATGGAAAATGGAAAAATCTCGCCCAGCAGCCAGATGCACGTGGTCTTTTAGGTTAGTTTTCTTTGCAAGCAGAATGAAAATTCAGTTTAACTTAATTCCATGATGCTAAACATATACCGCCCCAGTCGGAATGAATAATGTCGATTGGATTATTAACACTGATTTTTCATTAGTTACTTAATTGTTAAAAAAAAAAGCAGGGACTTGGTTTTAATGTTGCCAATTTTTTACATTTCAGCCCTTGTGTGGTGCCGCATGAAGTGCTGCTCAAGGGTAAGCAAAGACTTTAGCCTAAAAATGTATGTACTTTCTTTGTATGATGAACAAACCGAAAGACAAGCATATAACTGAATTATTTTTGTTGATTTTTCAAATGTCTGAACTTAAAGAAAGTACCTACAAGCAGAAAATGTTGAATTTTGTTTAAAAGTTGAACTAATGTGAAAATTTGTCTTACAGATTAAGCTTGAAATAAATGATTGAAGACTCACAGCCAAGAGTTCTTAAATGGTAAGCATTTGCTTTATTTAATTTATTTTAGCTAAATTATTTTATGTGATGTTCTTTGTATACCGCCCCAGTCGGAGAAATAATGTCGATTGGTTTATTTTGCTGATAAATTTGATTTATTTTAACAACTTTCTTTTCGATTATTTTATATGATGAACTAATTTTAATATGTTCTTTTATTTTATAGATCTTTTGTGAAAGTTTCTTGGAAGTCATTTAATTTTCTACACAATTAAGGTGGGTTTATTATTTATTTTAAAACGGAATTCAATTTTTTTTTGATGACAAACCAAATAGACAAGCATATAACTGAATTATTTGTGTTGCTAAAACTTTCGACTGAATTCTCTTAAATTTTGTTTAAATAATTGAAAAGTAAAATTGCTAAATAATTAATATGAAAATTTTTCTATTATTTTACAGACTTTATCCTGGCTCTGGCTATCAACTGGAAAGGCAAAAAGCAATATCCAAGGTTTGTTTAACCCATTCTTACATTCCTTTACTTTTTAAAGACTATGATGAACACCTTTTCTAAAGCCAAACAGTTATCCCTGTCATAAGAAAAAATTGATGATACAATTATCTGATATAAAAGTTAAATTCCGCTTGCATTTAATATTTTCCGAATCTTTACTAAAGCTTTATCTTTTTTTCACTTACAGTATCTAATCAGCTACACTCTTTCTGTTTGGATATGGATGAAGACATTATACATAGGTTAGTATATCAATTATTAACAAGATCAATTTTATATTCTCTATGATGAACACCTTTTCTTAAGCCAAACAGTTATCCCTGTCATAAGAATTATTGATGATTTAACAAGCTGAACAAACGTTTATTAACATTTTATTAAATTAAAAAGAAAATTTTGTTTAATCAAATAAAACTTTTTTTTTATCTTTTTAGTTGAACAAACTCATTGATTCTTGCATTAAATGGGAGTTAAATTGATGGAAATTTCACCTTAAGGTAAGTGCTTAGTTCTCAATTGTGTTTTATGGCCACTTTCTTAATGTCAAAAAGTAAGCATTTTTTATTTGGGTGTGTCCCAGAAATCTCTAACGGTTTTCGTATAAACGTTAGGATTTCATATTAAAGCTGTTTGAAATTATATGTTAAGGGCTCATATATGCCCGGCTACTAGATCGATGACAAAGTTGAGCGTTTGAAACCGCTTGGTCAAAGCAAAGTAGTTTGAAGCGTACGGGTTTTCTTTCCCATAACCTTTTGGACCTTCGCAAATAAAGTAGTCTTAGTTTAGTTTGAAGTGCAATAGTTTATACGAAAATCTCTAGAGATTTCTAGAACACTCCTGATTGTTTTAAAAATTTTTGTCCTTTCTGGCAAGAGAAACAACTACATTTCGGTATTATTCGTAAAATTTTATTGACATTAAGAAAATGGTTGTAAAATTTTTACTTATTTTCAATGATGTTTCAAGATACCGCCCCAGTCGGAGAAATGATGTCGATTGGTTATATTTACTGATAAATTAATAAAAAAAAACATCTTACTGTTTTACTATGCAAAAAAAGCCTAATTTTAGTCTTTCTTTCTTTAATTTTACAGCATCTGCAGAGGGACTTTCCTAAGGACTTTAATTTTTCACTCGGTAAGTCTCCAAGTAACAAAGATTTTAAAAGTCGAGTTAGGGATCTATCGTTTGTTTAGGGTTTATTGGGCGTGTTCAGCTGTTTTTGTACACTTGCAAAGGGTATTATAATTTTGAACAGAAGTTTGCAACGCATAGAAATATTCATTTCTGACCCTATAAACTACGGCTGTGAAAAAAATAATAGCAAGCCATTTTTAAATAGTTGGCCCCACTCACATTTTTAAGATTAAGGAAACTTTAAGCACATTTTTAGAAATGGAAGACTTTTACACATCTTGGAATAAAAATTTAATTTTATTAACGTTTTTAAGTTATTTAAGGAACTGTATTGAAATTGATCCACTTAGGTGAAATAAATAATAGAAATCAAAAAACGGTTTAAAATTAAAAAAATTACTAATAAGTATGGAGATCTTAAGTTAACAATTTTGAACCATTAACACTTAATATATATTTATCATTTAATATTTAGTGCAGTGTCCTTCCTTTATTGGCAAATGCACAGAACCTTAAATGGTACAAGAATGATTGTTTCTATACAAGTTTTTCACGCTGAATCCGAATCTGGCTTTAGAAATTCCATATCTCTAATGGATTAACTGTAAAATGGACATAAAATTGCGAAAAAATTGCTTATTTGCCCATTTTCCCTAGAACCCTGTTTCATTGAAAGGGTCTATTTTTCAGAAATTTGTAAATGTCAAGATATATTACTCAGTTTGATCTGCAAATTGTAGTTCATACTTTCTTCATTTTCATTAGATAAAGGTTCGTTATCGATCTGTAAAGTAAGCCGACTTGCATGCAAATTTAAATTTTAGTACTGAGCTACTGATTAACAGGCCCATACCATTACATTACACCCTCCATGCTTAGTGGTTTTTGTGGTGTACTGGGGTTTATATTCTGTGTTCCTTGGACGTCCAACGTACGATCGGGGATCTCATCTGTCTGGACGTTGACGTACAATGCGCAGTACGTTCAAGTGGCCCATGCGACACCAAGCCAGGGCCTGTTACGCGCGAACCGCAGGCAAAATAGTAGCCGAACCGACCGAGAGGCGGAGACACTAACGTATGAGACGAATCGCGAAGGAAAAACATAAAGAAATGTCAACTACGGGCTAAATATGTTAAAATAGTAGTTTTTAAAGCAGGAAGAGAAGCTTCGGAGTTGTTTACTCGGTAGAGTTTATTGTAATCAGCACAGAGAACACGAAAAGGTTCATGCAATGCATAGTTAGTGGTACAACGATTTAGTGATAGGGGTATAAAATTGCGAGTCGGTCTAATAGGAACGTTGAGGTTAAGTTGACCAACCAACTCAGATGAGTCGATTTCACCATTAATCAATCTATGTATAAAAATTACACCAAGCATAACTCTGCGGTTAATGAGGGAGGGAACGTTAATCAAAAGTAGCCTACTTGAGTATGACGGTAAACGGACCTCAGGATTCCAGTTTAAACCACGAAGAGCAAACAATAAAAACAGCTTTTGCACAGATTCAATTCTGTCTTGATGGGTCGAATATTGCGGAGACCACACACAAGATCCGTACTCGAGTATAGGGCGGACAAGAGAAATGTACAAAATTTTAGTCGTATATGGATCATCAAATTCCTTCGACCAGCGCTTAATAAACCCAAGAATACTCCTGGCCTTACAAACAGTAGCCGTTATATGAGAGTCAAATTTCAGTCGGTAATCTAGAATAACCCCAAGATCATTTACCTCATTGACTGTATCATTCAAACACTCTAGTGGGACATTATTAATCATATAAGAAAAGAATTGTGGTGTGGTTCTATAAAATGTCATAACCTTACACTTGGAACTGTTAAGGTTTAGTAGGTTATCTTTACACCAAGAATGAAATGCATCCAAGTCAGCTTGCAAATTAAAGCGGGAGACCAAATCATTATATGTTAAACATAGTTTCACATCATCGGCGTACATAAGCACACGAGAGTGAGTCAAGATTGACGGAAGATCATTTATGAAGAGTGTAAAAAGCAATGGACCCAAGTGACTACCTTGGGGTACACCAGAGGTAACCTGGATTGGTTTGGAATATGAATTACTGAAAAGAACTTTTTGTGTTCTAGAACTAAGGTAATCAGAGATCCAAATAAGAAGGTTGGTTGGAAAACCAATTAAACTCAGTTTGTGAGTTGAGAATCAAAAGCCTTACTAAAATCAGTATAAATCACGTCACTTTGCATATTACATATGAATCCTTTGATAACTAATGATGTAAGCTCTAATAAGTTAGTTGTAGTGGATCGACGCTTTACAAAGCCGTGTTACAAAGTTCCGTAATGGAACTGCATAAATGCTGCAATTGAGATGTCATAATTCTCTCTGAACATAGAATATTCCTCCAATGTTGGTATGTCCATTGTTGGTATGTCCAATTTGTTCAAGTGCGCTTAAAAGTGGTACCTTTCTTGGACTGCAGGCTTTTAGGTTTTGTTGCCTAAGATAGTTGTGCGAACTTTTTTGTCCGTCGCATTTACTTTAAGCTCTTTTTTAAGCTGAGTAGCAGGCTGGAAGGAATCCTTCTTGCTCAAACGAATCAGTCTTTTTACTTGAAGAGGGGTCGTCCGCGTGTTTTAATCTTTTTTCATAGTTTAAGGCGTATTTAATCATTATATTGTAAGTTTTTCCGCCCAAAATCAATTTTTTAATAAGATCGCACTTATCCGCAGTTCAGAGCTTTCCACGTCCCATTGTAATAATTATTAATTACTTTTATAATAAAAGCAATGAAATCTAAGTCAAATCTTATAAACACGTGCTTCCTATAAAGGCAATTCCGCGAAATTTACGGGATCGACTAAAACGAGCTAATGGTGCTATTTTTTCGGTATTTTTGGGGGCTTTTTTTTAATATTTTGAAATTTTTAGTTTATGGGGAATACAAAAAAAAATCGCAAAAGGAATTGAATTTTGCTATTCGCAACTATATATACACGGTAAAAAGTAAAGAGTAGGGATTGATTTACCTTCTGCTTACTATCCGGTATAACCCTGGTGAGTTCTTTACATCAGAGTCTTGTAAATTTACTTCGATATTTAGCTTTCTAGTGAACCAAATCAGAAACGTTTTGATGGAACTTTGGTAAAGACTGAAGTGAACAAAATAGGGAATTATTTCTACACTTTTAATGATGTTTTACGATACCGCCCCAGTCGGAGAAATGATGTCGATTGGTTATATTTGCTGAAAAAATTCTTTAATGAATACTGTTTACTTTTCCATAATAAAAACTATTCTAACTTTAGTCTTTCTTTAATTTTACAGCTTCTGCAGAGGAAATCCAGCTAAACGATGAAAAGTTATGTGGGTAAGTGTAAACAAGGAAGTATTAAAATTTTGAGGTGTAAGATTAAGACTATCGTCCCTGTTCTGAATTCCGGTTCTAAATTCTAAGTAAAAGCGGAATTGACAGGTCAATGTCAAGTGAAACTAATTTGTAGAAAAATGAAGACCTGATCTAGTTAATACAGATTTACTCGCCACCTTTTATGTAAATTTGTAAAAAGAAAATGGCCAACTCATACCTTTACACGGAAACTGAAAAGGAACTCGGAACAGGGCCGAATATGTGTTATAGTCAGAAAGACTAGTTTTGAGTCCTAATTTAATTGGGAACATTCAGAAATTGCTGCCAAAAGGCATTGATTGCTTTCTTCATGCCTCAGAATAAACTTAAACTCTATGATGAACATCCTTTTAAAGCCAAACAGTTATCCCTGTCATAAAAATTATTGATGATATAACAATCTGATCAAACGCTTACCTCCATATTGATGATACAATTATTTTCAAATGTTCTAATTATGTTTTTGTTCTTCTAATTTCAGGTTCTCCCTCTTTGGATACTTTGCACACGATCTCTGCCAGCTTATAGAAAAAGGTAAAATCATTAGACCATTTATTTCCATCATGTTTCGATGATGACAAAACCTGGACAAGCATATAACTGAATGTTTTGTGTTGATCAAACACTCGACTGATTAACTCACCTTTATTACGTGATGCCCCTACCATGATGAATCCTACTTATCTATATCTTTTTATTTTCAGATTCCCTTGTCCTCTTCACACATCTGCTTCCTGAAATCGTATTGAACATATGTATTGAAAAATGGAAATAAAAGACTCTGGCTTTGTAGCTATTCATTATAACGTGATATATTTTATTTGCATTTCATATTTAGTATAGACATTCAGTTGTTTGTTTGTTTTTTTTTTGTTTTGGGATATTTGTAATACCTACAAATCTTTTGACCCATTGGGCTCTTCTCTCTGTGTAATACATATAAGAATATTGTTTTGTTTTTCGCTTTTCTCTTGTAAATGTTTTTGAATTCATGTTCATTTACTCATAAAGGTAAATATATATATGTATGTTCATTAAATACACAATACATATGTAAGTTATCTTGTAAATATATATATATGTATATATGTTTGTATCATATATTGTTATGCACGGGAGATATACGTTCAAAAAACCCAATTGCTTGTGTTACACAACAACCGAAAAAACCAAACTAAATCCATTCATCTCCATTTACCCGCCGACTCCGTTTCAAATGCCATAAAAAAGTTGTGTGTGTGTGTCTACCGCACACTGAAACGTTTGATTGAAAGCAAAAACTATGCAAGATTTCTAGAGTCTAGTGTTTAGTTATACAAAATTTGTGACTACGTAGGGCATAGACAACATTTATAAAGTTCATTCATATTTGATTTTCGTTTTGAAGGTGGAGAAACTAAAACAGAAAATAGTCTTTCAGTCGACAAGAATTCATTTTTTAACATCAATGACGATTTACAGAGAAGCGCGAGAGCGTGTATCATCAATTCCGTGTGGAAGTCTGAATGTGTTCCTCCTTTATAAATGAATTGGGCTATCAATTTGGAGGCTTGCAGCGGCTCCTTTTACTCGTATTATTCAATAGATGTTTTCAGAAAACAATAAGGAATCAACAATATTCATAAAATGTATCATTATATAGAATATATGGTAAATATATAAATCTAAAAACTACTACTAGCTTGTATGTATGTGTGAGGGTGTGTGTGTGTGTGTATTACTGGATGAAATAAATAGTTAGCGCATTTAATGTATAAAAGTTGAAGTCCAAAATGTGGTCTAATGACCAATATGCTTCTTAATCAGCGCCTGCAGCAGACGCACCTTGGCCTTCTTCTCCTTGTACTGCACATATGTCTCTGTCTCCAGTGACTTGCGATCCTGTTTCAGCATTTTACGGCCATTTTGCTCCTCGAACAGAGACTCGTACTCGCGTATGGTGTGCTTTAGCAAAGCCTTTTCATCCCGCACACGCTCCAATTGCTCCCACAGCTGATCCAAGCTAAGCGAGGCTATATTCTCCTGCACCTCGGGCACCACCGTTTCCGGTGCTGTGGTTGTGGTGGTCGACTCATCCGAGGAAGCATTCTGTGTTAGGGTATTTGGCGCCATTGAGTCGCTGGGTGAGTTGGTGGTCTCGGTGCTGTTATTAGATGAATACTGTAGGGGGGTAGAGGTTGCCTCAAAGACCATAGCCTCGTGTTCCAAAATGGTGGGCAACTCTGGGGCACCAGTGCCAGTGTTGAACATGACCGTGCGTGCCACCAGACGCTTCAGCTGGCGATAACGATCGTACAGTGGCCGAGCAGCATCGCGCTCCTCCTTGGTTATGGGATGGCCATACAGACTCTCGAAATATAGCAGACCATGCTGAACCGCGCTCTTCTCCTGCACCAACTGATCGGGTGTAAGCTCCTCCAGTTGTTCAGAGCGTTGGCTATTCAAACGTTTCTCATTGAGATTCTAGAAAGAAAACGAGAAAAAAGCCATAAAAATGTGAAACATTTAAAAATTAAGTCGCAATTTGTGTGGAGACGACGACAGGGCAAAGGAGAAAGCCAAAAATCCCAAAATAGACATTTGAAAAAAACAAAACATATCTAGTATATATGGACACTTGTACGGCTGCGGCCTCCTCCTTCTCCGCCTCCTAACCAATTGGACTTGTTTTCGCCTTTTGCTTTTGTTTTCTTGGCACAAGACAGCAAATAAATCCATTAATATGGCAATGTCTAGGAGAAGGCCTGTCCGGAAGGGTTATAAATATAGAAAACTTATTAGACGAGAAAGTACTTAAGCAAAGAACGAAAAATGAAATGACGAATCGATTTAATTTGTGAATCTTTAAATGAGAATCATTTTATACTGAAGCAAACTTTATAAATATAGAAACCCAGGCGGATATGAATATCCGAATTATAAACTCTATCCTAAACATTTTGTGCCCAATAATTGAGTTGGTCCTTAAAAACTGATGGCACATTTGAAGATTATTCCTTAAATAATCCGGGAATATTAAAAAATATCAGCTTTGTACCAAAGACTTCAAGAAAGAATAGAAAGAAGGAACTCCGAACATCTCTGTTTCGATACTTTAGCCATTCCTAACCGTAAGGACTTTGTGAAAAGATTTAAGAATATAAATCGGGAAGCTAAAATCAAGCTGAACCAATTCTATGTGATCTACCCGCGCAACCCGGCCAGTAATTTAGCTAAACCCACGACGCAGTAGTTATTACAACAAACAAAACAAACGACAAAAATTAAATTGTTGTGGTACCCTTTCCGTTATTTCTGCTGCCCACCGCATTGAAGTTTCAAGCACCAATCGTTCGTATTTGAACTTCAAACAAGTACTTAAAAGCAATTCAAAAATTTGTGTATTATCCGTACGGGAAGGCTTAGTTATCTTTGTCTGTGTCAAAGGTTTTTTACCCTTGAAAATGCTGATTTAGACACATCAGAGGTTAAAAGCGCTAACACTAAAATCAAACATTCTTCATACCTCGGATTTATCGTCATCAGAAATCGTGGAAATTTGTTTGCAAGCAAAAACAACAATCGGCGAGTTCAGGGACAAACTGTGACCCATTTTTCGTAGCAGAAGACTGTGTGCAAAATTGGTGCTCGATTTAAAAGAACCAAAAATTTGTAACAACACAATAACGGTTCTGAGCAATTTCTTTTTTATTTAGATTTTTGAAGCTGCCGCAGTCATTTTGTCATCGCTATATTCAGAGCTATATGGAGCGCGAGAGAGTGTCATCTCTATATCCAGAGGTGCTAACTGCACCAACTGTATAGTGCATTAGAGAGTGACAACAGATATTGTTTCTGACGTCTGTATGGAAGACTGAAACAAAAGCAGCATCAAAAGTGTGCATATACTTGGAGCTCTCACTCTTAAGTTCTGCTTTCTGCTATTTTTTAAGTTTCTTTAGCATTGTATGTTAAACGAAAGAGCTCAGTAGTAAAGTCGTCTAAACATGGCCAGCCTGAAAGGAGCAATTAATTAGTTAATCAATTAATAATAAGAATAACGTTATTCTGACCGATTGCTTAAAATGCCAAGGCCAAGATTATATGTCATTGAAGAAATTGTAAGCATAGAAATAGAAAAACGCGAGAGCACTCCCTTGGCATTAACACTTTGAATAAAATTTAAGAATATTGAAAAGGAAATCCGAAACTCATCCCATATACACTCATCGAAAAGCCACTTAAATGTCCAGTAAAAAATGTTTTAAGAATGTTATAAAATTTTTTTGGACAGATATTGTTAAAACATGCTTAGTTTAAAATGCATCAACAATATCAAATACTTTTATTAAGTAAAAGCATGATTTCTGCATTTTTTATAACAAAGGTTAATTTTTACTGCAAAATTTAATTAAAGCCAGTCTCGAAAAAAATTAAAAGGTTACAGACTAAGGATAATGAAAAATTAATAAATAATGAATATAACCTTCAGGCTTGAGCTCCAAAACACTTATTATTAAATTTGAATCCGGTAATAAGAGTTTTTCGAAGCTCTTCAGTTGAGTTGTACTTTCGTCTGCCAACATAAAAACGACGCCACATATTCGCAATTGGATTCATGTCCGAAGAACGTGCTGGTCATTCAAGAAGCTTAATTTCCTTTTCACTAATTCGCTCACTACTGGCCCTAGACAAGTTTAATGCAGCATTATCTTACTAAAAAATTACATTTGGGTACGACTCTTGGTTCAAAAAGTCTACTAAGACTTCATTTAATAAGTTTAAGTAACCGTCTGAGTTCATGCGACCTGTAATCTTGAAGAAAATGAAGACCAAGCCTACATTGACGGCATCTGATAAACAAGCCAGAAATGAAATTCCGAAACGTCAAATGTCTTCGAGGGAGGAGTGAAAAATGTAGTATGAAAAAGGTTAATTTAAATGGGCCAGATGGTTTCAGTTACCATGGGCACGAAATTAAGGCATCTGAGCGCATTTCTACCTTCAAAACTGTAGTTGCAGCTCTGTGCTGTTTTGGGCTGCTTTTAGCTATCACAATCGGATCCCGATATGCAATATTAGAGGTCGCAGAAAGTGTTAACAAACTTTTTGAAGCAAGTGCCGTAGCCGAATACAATCTTTTAGCAAAGATATTACGCCCATTCTCGTTTCAAGGGTCAGTTGTGGGTTGTTCACTGGGAAGAATATCCAGATTTTACTACGGCCTGCGGGTTTTCCGGTCATGAATCCAATTAAAAACATGTGGGGTAACCTTGCACGTCATGTTTATGCTTCCGACCGAAATTCGACTGAGGTCCTTCGAAAAGATTTTATCGAAGAATGGGTTGAAATATCGGATTCAGAGATCGAAATCATGATTAGATCAATGCCTAATCGCATATTTGAACTCATATTGACAATTTATTATCCCTTTTTTGTAGCTGTAAGATAAAGTAAAAAAAAAGACTGTGCAAAATAGGAGCTTGATAGATTTAAAATTAAGAGAGTAGTTCACATAGACAGACAAATGGACGGACAAAGTTCAATCGTCCCAGCTGGTCGCCCTGATAAGGAATATTTATAGTTATGAGTAAAAATGATGATCACTCTCGGGCGTTTTTGGAGCCGTCCGTTTTCGGTTTAAATAAAGCCGAAGATGGAGCTCAGTATCAGCTCGGTTATTTTTGCACCAAGACGATTTCGAAATCAAATCAAGTAGCTAAAGTCAGTAACGGAGATTCTTGATTAAATCCTTGAATGGATTCGAATAAATCCCAAAAGATTTTGAAATGCGATCATTTCCGACTTAAGTTCAGCTCACTCGAGCGAAAGAGGGAATAAAGAGAGAAGTTTCCTTTCATTCCATTCTGCTTCTTCTGCTGGATTTTTTTCTGTATTTTTACAGAAATTTAATTGAAATACATTTCGATCACCTTTAATGGCTGCATCTAATCATTTATGGTCTTTACCCCTTTCTCTGACGTCTGTTTCCACTTGCTAATTGAATCGTGATCATTATTTTGCTTACCTGCTCGACTTCGTTGAGGGTGGCCTTCATGCGCTCCAACTTTTTGGCCGCTTCCTGACCTCCAGCAGACATGCCTCCGCCCCCGCTTAATTTCAGTCCGAGGGCTGCTATCGGATCAGTCTTAAGCTCGTGTCGTTCCTTGCGCAACTTGCTCAGTTCGGCCAAAGCATTCTTCATGTATTTGTCGTTCAAGCGCTCGGCCTGCGATGGCCTATAGCCCAGACGCTGTTCGAGCGACTCCTCCAGTTGAACCAGTTTCTTTTTCAAAACCGTGACCCTTCGATTGATGACCTTGAGGCGCTCGTCGGGCGTTTGGAAGGCCACCATCATGGCGGGCAGCACCTGTTGCATGACATCACGTGTACGCATATTCTCCAGCGAGCTGAAGGCACGCACCGCATCCATGGGCTCCAGACAGTCCATATCATCGCCATGGAGTTGGACACTGGAAGCCTGCTTGGGCAGCTGATGGGGATAGGGCATTACCTTGGCCAATTCGGCATCGATATTGCCACCAGCATGAGGTCGGGAATGGGCATAGCGACGACTTAGGATGGGAGCGGGCTCATCCCCGCGCTCCCAGGGCAAAGACTCCTGGGCAGAGGTGAGATTTATGTTCTGTTGCTGACGCTGCGGTGGCTTGGCCTTGATGGGTCCCGAGGTGGGGGTGCTGTCATCACTGCCCGCCGAGGAGCTGGTCGTGGGTGTGGGCGAGATGCTGGAGCTACGCTTGGTCTGCTGCTGCTGCTGCTGTTGCTGGTGATGGAAGTCGATCAGGTTGTTGTCATTATGATCCGAGGAGGAGGTGGTTGTCTGAGCCTGCTGTTGCTGCTGCTGCTGTTTCCGACTGCTAATGAAGCCACGGCGTTCGTACTTCAAAGCGGACAGATCGTATTTATAGGTGCTCTGTTCATCGCGTCTGGAGGGCAAATACTTGCCTCCACCGCTGGCCTTCTTGGTCACTCCGGACTTGCGCACCGGTGGCTGGCGTGATTTGCAGAAACGTTCGCTACTCCGGCGACGCTCGTGCTCACACTCACTGTCATCGCTGGCCTCACGCTGCTGCCGGGCCGGACTGGTCTCCTGCCGTCCCTGATCACTGCTGAGCACGGGAAGATTGGCCAAGCCAGCATTATTCTCCTCGGTCGGGGCATTATTCTCAAACTCGTCCCGACAATAGCTGGCATAGCTGGCCGTGCGCTTAAAGTCCTCCGAGGAGACGCGACGTATGGCCTCACATTGAAGCTGGCGGCAAGTGGGATTCTGTGCCTCTTTGGGGTTTTCCGGCTCCTTCAACAGCTCCTCACTGTTGCTGCGCTGCAATTTGCGATCCTGACTAAAGGCCGAAGTGCTGTCCAGGCGCTCCTTGCGCTTGCGCGACTTTTGCCATTCAAGTGGATTGATGATCTCGGGTAAATAACTGGAATTAAAGCGTGGCTGGGCTACACTATTCAAATGATTATTCTTCTCCGCAGCTGAAATCTTCTCCGGACTCTGATGATGAACTGCATCCTGCTGCTGCTGCTGCGGGGTCACCGCTTTTTCTGAGGATGATGAGGATGAAGCTGAGGCTGCACTGCCGCATGAGGCGGTCGAAGATGATGAACCAGTGAGACGACTTAGGTCGTCTTCGTTAAGGCCAGTTGTGGGATGGCGCATGCCGCACTGGAAACGAAAGAGAGGGAGGGCAAGAGTTAGATAAGTAATAACTTTAGTTCGAGAAAATGTCACTACAAAAGTGGGCTAATAAATGTCTATGACTAATAGAACTCGGTTCGTAATTGCTGCCCAGTCATTGTGATCCCTCAGTAGTTAAGGTGAAAACTTGAGTAAACAGTTGGGTATTGAGTCAGCTTATGTTAGATTAGTTCACACAGAGGATCCTATAAATATTTAATCAAATTGGAACAATTTACATGATGGAACACGTCATCTTTTGAGTGCACTTAATCATAGCTAAGCACAGGAGGACTGTACCAAATGGAACAAAGATTATACTTGACTAAGACTTCACCGGCTAGCTCTATTAAGGAACTCCTGAATAAAGGTTCGGGTATTTCTCTTGTTTACAGCTTTAAATAGTTATGAAAAATTTTCTGCTAAACTTTTTTGATAAAATTAATAAAGATAAAAATCTTAGAAAATAATAATTGATGGTCCTTTGCCTAATATATTATATATGTATATATAGGGGAACACATTTTCAGTTTATCGATATAGGATCGCGGACGGGTTCCCAAAGTTGTCGAACCTAGAGTTAATCGTTGAACGATTTAAAATTCCCATATTATAGTTCCACGTTTATTCAACACAAAACAATTTCAACACGTCAAATCAACACACGTCAATTTAACAAACGTCAATTCAACACACGTTAAAATAGCGCGATTTTTTCCAAAAAAATTTTTAACTGCAGCTAGTGTCCCCCTTCTTTCTCTGATGGTACTACACACTTGCATTATATATACTATCACTAATAAAAGTCATCCTTACTCAACTTTAGGTTTCACGGCTATTCAACACAAAACAATTTCAACACGTCAATTCAACACACGTCAATTCAACACAAAACAGTCTTCACAAAAAAAAAGTCAACACACGTCTATAAGTCATTTCCAATTTAAATTTAATAGTAAATTAATTATTTTGTTTTATGTTGAATTGACGTGTTGAAATTGTTTTGTGTTCAATTAACGTGTGTTGAATTGTTGTGTTTGGTGAAATGTCTTAGTGTTGCATTCACGTGTGTTGAAGTTGTTTTGTGAAGACTTTGTTTTGTATTGAATTTGTTTGTGTTGAATTGACGGATTGTTGAATTGTGTTGTTGGGTGAAATGACTGTGTTTTTTATAGACGTGTCACCCTTATTATATTTCCAGCCACAATATTTAAAAATTATTGTAAGATCTGAAAAAGTTACCGAAGTTATATGGTTTGTTATATAATAAACAACACATGACCATAACATCATCAACTTATCTGATTAGCTATTTTAAGCTTCTCATTAACTTTTTATCAGCAGATGTTTTATTCAGAATATTTTTTCACTCAATTTACTTCAACTTTCAGTTATTATTGCAGTTGCAGTAGGTCTTAAGACTAAAACTATCGTTCCATACGCAATTAATTTGATTAAATATGTCCGAAAAGTTCGCCAATTTGGCCTATTTAGACAAATTGGACTTTAGCTTTAATTAAACTCAAAACTCAGAAAAACTGGAATCTAAAATCCAAAAATTACTTAATAAGAATCACGTTACAAAACTTTCGGCTTTTCCGAAAACGTAGCACAAAAAAACATGCAGTGGTTTTTACATGTTTCGGAGCTCCTTGAAGACCCCAAAGTCTGAAGTCTGATGAGTGGGCCGGGAGGCCTTTCAAAATCTATGTTGATTTGTTTTTATTATTAACAAATACTTTGAAGGCAGTATTGGAATGGGTATAGCTTTGGTACTTTTTGTGAAGTTTCCAACACGGAAAAGTCTGAAAAAGTGATTTGAATGAGTTAACAGGGGAAAAACCGTCACAATTTTGGTTTAAAGGCCTGATTCCAGATGACATAAAAATCCATTTTTATGTTGAAGCTCACATGAATAGAAACACTTTCGAACTGTTTTGAAATTTGAATGCTATTGCAAAGCAGTCTTATTTGAATAAAGTATTGTGATAAAATAAAAATTTATGTCATCTGGAAATAGGCCTTAAATAGCGAATATAAAATAAAAGATGAGTTGGAAGTATTAAACATACAAAAGAGTTTATTTTAAGGAATAGAATTTTTGTTAAATCTGGTTCGATTAAGATTTATATAAAGAGATCCAAATAAATGATTTACTGAATGAAAGGATAGAAGTACAAATATCTACACAGAGGGGAAAAACCTGTTCAGAGTATAAGTTGCCTTCATTTTAAAATAAGAGCAAGATGGTGTCAAAATTCTTGAGAACAAATGAACCAAATATTTCTGGAATAAGTAAAGTTGTTCTCAATCAGATAATATTTGCTTTAAGCAACAACAAAAACCGATTTTTTACAGAGAGATATACAAGAAAGACAGCGAGTTGTCTCTCTTGTGAGCTTAACCAAGATGTGAATCTGCAAAATGATACAACGGCTGAATGTGCTGGCGCGTCATTCTATAAATTAAGTGCATATGGTACCAAATTCAATTCCCAGTCCAGCCAAAAAAAAAAATTTTTCTCTGTGTTTTTCTAAAAAACTAAAATATAAAGAGTCAATTGGAGTGGGTTGTTGAAGCGATGCTTCTGATTCCTGAGGAATATATGGGTGAAAGGAGAGCCTTCCAATTAAAAGAGCTATGAGCTATGCCACCCAAATGTAAGGAATCCGTTGACACCTGATCCAAAATTAATCAAATTTTTTTTCCCCACTTGAGTTTAAAATGTTCGTAAAAACCGGTATAATATTAATTCAAATCAAGTTCGTAAAAATGGAACAATATCAACACAATTTAAGAGTTTGCGTTCTTAAAAAATTGTTCTTGAAGTGCGAACATTGTACTACAAATAAAAAAAAACCGTTCTTGGTAACGTTTGTGCTAGTTTTGAGTTAAATGTAGACGTTCTTTACCTCTGTGTATTTATCTTACTAAGTTTAAATAGGAATCAAAGCCATGCAATATTTAATAGACCAATTATTGCTTATATGTTAAACTATGGAGCATAACTTAGGCTAAAATACGTTTGAAAGGGTCGAAATTGAATTAAATTAACAAGGAAATGAACAGATATTTTGTGATGATCAACTTTTTTTGTATCATCTTTAAATGAAAGCAATAACACCTTTCGCCTTATTAAATATTGTTGATATGTGGCTAAAGAAAAAGATCATCGATCTATACTGAACTCAAAAAGAAAAGATTTGGTAGCACAAAAAGTCATAAGCTTTGAGGAAGAAGGTTCAATGGGCACCATATGTTGAAGGAAGACAAATTTGTTAAATTTTAAACTAAATCAATTGTCTTAATTAAGAAAATTCCGAACTATAAATGATTTAAGCTGCCTCGTAGCTTAGTGCTTACATATTATATCAATTATTTTAATTTTGTATTTTAAACTTTGCTTGTTATGTAACGGGATTACTGAATCAATTACAAATAATTTTTGATAAACGTTTACTCGATTTTTCATCCCTCAAATATGTAATAAATCACAATTTTTCAAATAGTTGTTATATAATATAAAATGTATGAAATTATATTTACCAGAAAATAAGAAATAATTCGCGGCGTCATTTTGTATTTTGTTATATTAACTAATCAGTCTATCTAAATCCAAAAAAATATCACAAATTTGCTTTAGCAATTTTAAAAGTATTTCTTTTTATCACAAAAAATTAGTGTGGTTTGTTTGTATTCCAATCAAAACCAATTTAAAATGGTTTGAGTTTGCTTCCTCGTGATTTCACACAAACTGTCAAATGTTTCACATTCTTCTTTCAAAATCTGTTTTGTTGCACGTTTGATTTTTGGCCATTTGGCGCTAACGCAGCCGCTGGGCAAATGATGGGGGTAACTTGGGACGTGAAACGTTGCTTTCCTTGCGCCCGCCGAAATACTATTAAATGTATTTCAGCGCCGACCTCGGGAAATATATGCGAAAATCTTGCGCGAGAGAGGGCGAGATTGTGGAAGAGAGAGAGAGCGCGCTTGCGCCAAGTCAATGTTATTGTCGATCGGTTTGCCCCGACCGCTGACCGAAGGTGCGAAAGCTGGAGTAATAGACGTCGTAGACAGACACCCACTTTGCTTTATCGGCAAACACAGCCCGCCCGGCGTATGCGTGATATTTAGGGTGTATTTCTGCCTGCAATTCTTTTAAAAATAAATCCCGCTAATTTAGCAAAGAGCTTTTTATGGCCATATGAATTAAATGAATTAATTTATGTACTTGTTTATCCTCACACACGCTACGAGGTTTGTCGATTTATTGATATTCAGCGCTTGGCGACTAAATTTTTTTGGGCAACAACAAAACGACACTAAAATTTAGCTAAGCGACACTTCCTCAAAAACAAAATAAGGTGTACAGATGATGTGTACATAAATACACACAAAATTCAAGTGCAATGCCACGCTGAATATAGGAAAGTAGCGCAAGCGAAAAAATACGAATTTTCTAGGTGAAAAGGCTGAATTTGTGTCAATCACCCTTCCATGCCCAGACTTGTTGTACACTCGGAAAAATAATAAGACGGAAAGTATAATTCACATTTTAAGCAATCATTGATTTCAGAACGTATGAATTGTGTGGCAAAATACTTGAACTTAAATTAGTCCCTGTTCGTTTCTGAATTGAGGTCAAACAAAAATCCAACTAAATACATTTAACAAATATTCAAAAAATTACCATCGCTCCCTAAGCAACGTGATAGAAAACCCTCCGCCCCCTTCTTACTCAAACTCCCTCAAGTAGTATATTTATTTTTCAAACTCAATCAAGCAATTAAAGGTCACGCGCCCGCCCAAGTCTTCAATGGAACGACGTGATCGCTGACAGGCAAAGTCAATTTGCTAGCTCTACAGTCTAGACTCTAGACAGATGCCAACAAAAGGACTCTAGCCCGGGGCGCGTGCAGCGACACAGCTAAAAGGCATTAATGCTTATCAAAGTAATGAGACTACTTTAAGACCTTTTTGGGGGTACGGAATAGGAATTTGGCTTGGGGGGATTTCTTGCCGCTGACAGGGCAAAATGAATTGTGGTAGCAAATTCATAAACAAATAGAAACAAAACCTGAATAGATAGCGGGTCGTATGAGATTCCAAAGTTTAATTTAATTGTTAATGAGGAATACTTAGATATAATATGTGTGCTTATATATCCGAAGATAGCTGTTGTAGTAGGCAGAGATTTACTATTTATTTAGAGTTTCTTAAGCAAAGTAAGTTCCTTATGCTTCAAAATCATTTAGGAATCATCTGTGAAAAATAGTTGTCCTGGCAATCTGTAAAGATTATGGCTTCTATTAATTTTCAAAACTAGTGAGCGGATTTTACATACTTTCAAACAAATTTTAGACCTAGTAGCTAGGGTGAATTTGCTTTTAATATAAGTAGTATTTATGAACATGCTAGTTCACAACTGAAGGAACGTGGAAATAAAATAGGTGATAGTTTTCAACACGAATACTAGGACGGACGCCGATAATAAACTCAAATGATACCATCTTAAATGATTGCTTTTAGAGTTAACATAGTAATTTAAAAATAAATCAAATTTAAATTGAGTTTTACCACTGCGAAAAGCCTTCAAAGTTTCCACACATACTACGTATACGACACTTTCACCCAATCAAAATTTCGTCAAAGAATTCTCCGTTTCACTATCAGGTTGGAGTCAACATTGTCCACGAGCAAGGTTTCAACCAGGGCTGCAAACCGGCTCGGAGTTGAACCGCTCCAGAGTCGGAGACTCCGGAATTTTTGGGAAGTCCGAACCGAACCTGAACAGGAGCAGAACAATTTTTGTATTTTCGAACCCAAACCTGAATCGGAGCAAAAAAAAAGTAGAAAAGGGTTCGGTTCAATTTATAAGCCTTGAAGTAAAAACAGCTTACAAAGAAACATTTTGCTTGATTGAATAATATTCAGAAGTAACTAATAGTCAAAAGATTGTTTATAATTGATGAAGATGGAAGCAATCTTTTTGTTTCAAAGTTTCAAAAGTATCATTGTAAAGAACTTAAAGATGTCGCATTTGTTGTATCAGCTGTTTTTGCATCACAAGTATCAGTCTAGCGCACTTTGCCTACTCTATATTAGATTTATCCAGTTATAGAATCAGTAATAATGAAAGATTGCTAAAGACTTACTAATAATTAACCTATACCAATTGTCTTAACTGGGGCGATAGAATTTCCTCCACTAATACAAAAGGGCCGAAATGGGGGCACACGCATACAAAAAGACTCCTTCTGTCAATTTGGCGTTGTCTGTTGTTGTCACTTATTGCACTTGTGTAACCTTTGCAATTCCAAAACAGTTATTGCAATGGGCTATGCCGACTTGCAGAAGATGGGCAAATCCTGCTTATAATAAAACCGGGAGGTTCTTGAATCAGTTGTACAGTAGACCATCCTTCTTTGTGTGTGTGTCTTGTTTTAGAAGTTATAATCAAACATAAATACAGAGCTATTCCCGTTTTCGATTTCGATCAAATCATGCAGAATCGGAATTGTTAAATGTTCTCTCTTCCAAAAATCGACAGTTCTATTGGGCTTTTTTCTTTAAAATCCCACTTACCATCATTCGATCTTCTTGATAGCAAAAAATATACGGTCGAGTTCTTTAATAGTATTTTAGAAATCACATCATTCACTGGACTGGGAACTGGCCTGATGTAGACTGAACGGTTGCGCAGTCGACACCAGATCCAACCTCGATTATGATATTATCAAGCCTCTTAACTTCCACCTATGAATAAAATGTTTAAGGGCCGATTTCTCATCTTATGTTTCTCATAGAGCTATATGTCACAAGAGACAAAGAGCAGAGTAAATGGTAAGCTTATCTGACACATAGCAGCTATCTGAATAATGAAAAATCGGCAATTAGTTTTGTTTCAAATTACTTACATATTTTCTCAATGAGCAAAGAAAAAAGTTATTCCTGAACCCCGGTTCGAACCCGAACCTAGGTTCAGGGACCTTCTGAACCTGCTCTTTGAACTCGAACCCAAAAAGTTTCGCGGGTTCGAACCCCGGAGTGAACCCCTCCCGATTTTTAGGAGGTTTGCAGCCCTGGTTTCAACAAATTACTACTACTATTGACAATTCGCTAAGCTCATGCGACCGCTCCGTGAACTTCGTATTGAATTTATAAAAGAAATAAAACCCGAAACGAATAAGGAATTGAAGACTATACCGAAATAGGGCTTTTTAAAGTTGAAAAAAGCATTGTCACAAGTGTAATGCATTCGGGGGAGACTACTTTGGGAGGAATGAAATAAATTTACAAGAATTAATAAAGTATTTTTAAATTATAAACAAATTGCTCATGGTAGTAAAGTAATCTGCATTATTTTTAGATCTTCAAAGTTTAGAAATTATCAAATGGACGATAGTCTATAAGCAGCACCGTAAAAATAGATTATGCGTATGAACGGCCGCAACCGTGATGTCCAGTACTTCAGTTCAGTTCGTTAGGGGCCTCACTTCAAGCATATTCTGATAGGCTCTTAATGTACGGCCAAACTTGCTTTCATCTAGGAGAGAACAGCGAAGAGTAGTAGAAGTTGTGCAGTAATATACGATTTCGCATAAATATATGTTTAATAAATATTATTTTCATATTATCTTGGTTGTATTAAAATCCATATATTCAATGGTTATGTAATGACTTCAAACCAAATCTACGCCCACTACTAGTACGTAGTACGTACTTATGTGATCAACATTGAATCGCAGACTTTAAAACTCATTTTATCTCAAAAATGTTTATGTTCCATGTCCTTCCATTTTCCTTACATCAAATGTCCATAAAGTAAACACATTGTTATTGTTACTCTTCATACGTCCTTCACCACGGCTTCCAAAAGAGCCTGATCTTTAAAATTAGATGATAGTCTACGGTGAGTTTATTGACGATTTTTAAAGGGACTTATCTATCTATCTCGAAATTGCAATATGCTGATTTTGAATATGATTTAAAGTGAATGTGGTCAAACTAGGAAGGTTCGGTTGATCGTCCGGTTCGAGGAACCCAAAAATCTCTTGTTTGGTTTAGAAACGGTTTGCAGCTTTGATAGAAATTAAAAATTGTATTCATTGTAATTCAAATTATCCAGATAAATAATGTTGTTTTCATTTACTGATGAATTTTGCTTATCGAAATTTACAACCAACCGAAAGAGATTTCAGTGATACTGAAAATTTGATTGGGAGAGGTATCCGTGTACATAAACAACTATTTGCAGAGAATAATTTCAGGTAATGCGTGCACCACTTTGTTAGTCAATTATGTACCGAGTAAATCATGCCAGACGATTGTAATCTCTGGAAAACGCCATAGTCTGCCCCAAATACAATCATTATAAGGTTCTTTAACGAATGTCTTCTTTAAACGTCTGATGCCACTTATAAACACCCTGATTAAATGTTATCAAAGATTAAATAGCTGTCAAAACTGATGGACTTATTGTCCAGCGATGGCAAGAGGAAATTCTTAATAAAAGAATTCTTTGGAAAATTTGTGACAATGGCAGTGATAAACAACTATAAAGTGGTCAAGGATTTCCGTTAGCCTATAATTCTGTAAAATAAAATCTCTTGCGGATGAGACTAGGGTATTAGAAGGGTGTTATTTTGAGAAACAAAATTCCCGCTATTTAGTTTGCTTACCACTTGGTCCTGCATTATGTTCCAGAAGCACAACAATTGGAGTTTTCGAAAACGCAATATCTAAAGATTTTATGGTCCTTCAGTAACGGAATGTTTACTAAGGCTTTGAAAAGCTTTAAGTTCTTTTGTTTCAGGTTTAAGGGTGTAGAAGATCCTTATCATTAAAATTCATAGAAATATAGAAATCCATCCAAATCCATTAGAATTTATTCCAATTATAAATTGATGATTAAGTTGAGAAGCTATATCAACCTTTTGTTATTGTATTGTTAACTTTAGTTGTTAATATTTTCACTATTTTTAACTCCTGTTTAGCACATCTATTAAAAAAAAAAACAAGTCAGCAATTTTTCAAAAACAAAGACCACTGTCAACAACAAAACAAAAACAACATGATTTCTAAACAATTATAAATAGACTACGAATTGTGTTTTTGTTTTGGGTCTTTTCCTGCGAGTATTTCATTGTTTTTTATCAATTGTTTATGCAATAACAATGATGATTCTGGCTAAACATTTACAATGTGCGGCAACTGTTTACAAAGAAAGAAAAAGAAGTCACAAATAAAACAATTTATGAGTCAGCCTAATGGAAAATACATTGAAAGATCGCCAGAATGGATATGGCCATTAGATAAGACAATCTGTCACACACTCCAAAACCACAAAGCAAATATAAGAATCGATTGGTTCATTAATTCTAAAGTTGAGTTATCACAAATTTGGTCATCATTTGTTTATAGACCGGAATCGAAAGATGTGTCCAAGGGTCAATGGTCATGATTTATAGCTCATCAAACTTTATGCAATTTGGCCAGAAGACACGCGCTCCAATCAATTTGTTTACTTCTCCACAGACACAAAAACAAAGTCACAGATCAAATGCTCTCGCATCGTTTTGCTAAAATTGGACCACGCGGCGTATACGCGATGTGCGAAGTGCGTTTTTGGCGGCGCGTTTTAACAAATCCGTGTGAAAATTGCCATCAACGTTCAACATTAAAAAGGCATTTTCACTTAGTCGGCCCCTTAGGGCGATAAGATTTCGAGAGTGTTTTACCTGGTAACAACAGACTGCCTAGCGCCGCCCTGGACCGGCTTAAACCGGTGTCAAACCGGTGCCTCAGCGGCAGAAGCAGCAGCAGCAGCTCTTTATAAACAATTTTGCTAATTGTATCAACAATTTTCTGATGACGAAAGCATTTGGCGAGAGAGAGACCCTCAACGATTAAGGCGAGCCGGGTGTTAACACAATATTAACGTGTTGACATTTAATCAAATTGAGTGGCTCGAATTCGCTAGAGGAATAACTTGAGTTGGGGTATAAATTTTCCACCTTCTTTTATTTTTCCCATTAACAGGAAATTGTTAATCGCACTTGATGAATGAATGAAAATTAAACACTTTTGTTTTGAGTGCGATGGATTTTTATCAAACTGTATTTGTTTGGTATCGTGTGCTGTCTGTGGTATGTACCCAATTTATTTGGTATATAAATATAACTGAACGACAATTAATCACCTAGATTAGATAAGGTGGGAAAATAAATTCCACCAAAAAAATTTACAATGGAAAAAAAGTTGGATTTTGGGAAGTAGAACACTTGCTGCAACGGCGATTGAATTATTTACAAAAGGTAAATAATTTTTATTGTAAATTCTTTGCTTGCAACAAAACACTTGTACGTTAAATCAACAGATTCGGTAATGGAAATAGTGATTATTTGTTTGCACCTTTGTAGAGGGTAGTAGGAAAAGTAATCAAGTCTGTGAACGGTCCAAAAAACCGTTAAATTTGAAAATTGATTATAACTTATAATTTATAAGAGTATTTATAAAAGCGCTTTCACGCACAAATGGCTGAAAAGCTAAGAATGAAACTTGGCACACAGATACTTAATAACCTGGAGCTTAACATAGACCATATAGCTTTTGTTTAAATGATCCAAAAAACCGCAAAATTTCCAAAATTAGTATGAGACTATTTATTAAAGTGCCAAATGTTTCCAGGCCCTTTTTAAACCTTTTTTTTGTAATGCATCTTTTTTCTCTCTCCGTCCAACCAAAAATCATGGGAGTGTAACTCAATGAATTTTCTACGCCAGACCGGTCTGTATTGGTACTGACACTGATCTATTTGAACGGCATCTTAAAATGATCCTTACGTTGCATGAGAAATCATATACTGGATGATACTGAATACTTATATATTATATAGCATTATTATCATCATTTTCATTATATCTGTAAAACTGTTCCCATAATCAAAGACCTTTTTAGCAAACTCTGAGTCAATAAGTTATGATTTGGTTCATAATATTTCTAAAACAAATCACGCAGAACACCATAAAGGAGACTGGTTGATCGTATAGCTATTTCATGGATTTCCTCATTTCAATAATCAGTGATTTTATGAGCTGGCAGAGAGTACCTCATGACAGAACTGGTATTACCGCTGGGAAGTCCCCACGGCTGGCTTGTAGCAAAATCTAACGGAGTAGGAATCGCCATATCACAGAATCTTTGTACATATGTGTTCTGCGAAACTCTCTACCCGCATCTAACACAGGGGTTTTTGTTGCTATTTAATGAAACTATTTTTGGTTAATTTCTAACAAATTAATTCCAATTGTTTAAAAATTGTTGTGAAAGAAGCTTGGCTTGGCCCCGTTGGAGGCGCTGTATAGCCAATTTTACATTTACATTTTAGATTTAAAAATTGTTAGTATTTAACGGTTCTTGTTATACACTTGAAAAGTGTATTATAATTTTGACCCGAAGTTTGCAACGCATAGAAGAAATCATCTTCGGCCACATAAAGTATATATATTCTTGATCAGCATGACGAGCTGAGTCGATTAAGCTTTGTCCGTCCGTCTGTCCGTCCGTCTGTTCGTATATCTGTTTCTACGCGAACTAGTCCCTCAGTTTTGAAGCTAGCGAGCTAAAATTTTGCACAGAGTCTTCTGCACGCTGCTAATATGTCGGAACCGACTAAATCGGATGACTACTTCTTGTAGCTGCCATACAAATGATCGGTCGAAAAATGGGTTTTAATGAGAAAAACTGTTTTTTTCACGGTCATGGGTAATATTAAATGTTTTTAAGCTGATCTACGAAGTTTGGTCGAAGTCCCTAACCGTTGAGACAAGCGTTTTCAAGTGTATAAAAACTTCAGCACAGACGAAGTTAGCCTTGCATTCCTCGTTTTTTTTTTGTTTTTATAATTAATTTTATTTAATATTTATGTTAATATTTTGTATTTGAAACAAAGTTAATTTCTTTTTAAATTAATTTATCTTGGCGCCCAAGTTTAAAATTTAACGATCTAGGACTATTAACGCTGAACAACGCCATTTTGCAAAAACCGTTCCAAATTGTTTGCCGCTGCGTGTAGGTGTAGAAAACTAATGTTAAAATTGAGTTTCTTTCGTTAATTATTTTGTATTTCTTTGGTGTGTAGTGTTTTTTGAGTAATTTACTGTTTTGTTAATGTCTTATTCATGCCTTAAACAATTTGTAAAGTCCTAAAAATGCACCCCAAGCTGGAAAGTTGCATTCACACACACACAAACACTGCAATCTACATGTGTATGTAGGAAGAGAACAAAAAATGGAAAACTTTCCCTAAATCCGCGAAAATTGTTTTGATTTTTGTATTGCGTAGTGAATATTGAGTGATTAACTGTTTTGTGAAAGTTTAAAATCTGCCTTGAGCAATTTGTGAAGTCCTTACTATACGCCCCAAGTGGGTAAGTTGGCTTCACACACACATACATATATTGTTGCGGCAGGTTGCAACCGAAGATATGGCACCAGGCGAGAATGCGGTTGGTCCAGGCTCCCCGAAAAAGGGTAAGACGAGCGCCGAAGACTGTACACATGGAGCACTACTTCAATCCCACTAAACACTCTTATTTGCTTCACAAAACTGGAACTGACCGAGAAGATTTACAATGAGATGATCAGTATTCACCCCAAAAATTTGCAGTCCTATCTCTTCCTCAATCAAAACATCGAGAACACTAAAATTGAGGACGCAACTACCGCTGGCCTTTGTCAATGTCCAAATGGTCGGACAGAAGAACAATCTAATTGAGGCTCGCAGCAAGATAGGCAATGCCCCAGGCCAAACTGGCCGTACTGGATAATAATGTCAAAGATCGTCTTAGTGAGCTCAATAAGATCTAAACAAAAATCATTAAGTTTGTTCGTTCGGATCCTGCGAAAAATTTAAAGCACACACGCCAAGAGATTGAGAGAAGCTTGACTTCGCCCCGTTGGAGGAGCTGTATAGCCAATTTTTCATTTTACATTACATATTATGGTAGCTCAAGTCTTCTGTTCCGGTTCCATAAAGCCAGACAAATGCCTGACATATACATACGACATAATCCGTACGGCCAGGAAAGGCAGAGCAAAAACAAGGCGTTACTTATGTGTTTTTGCTTGTAGAAGAAAGCACGCTTAAATCTGAGACTTCGCGGGACCAATCCCCGCTTTATAAAGGTCAGAAATGCATATGTACTGTTTAAGACCGGGTTTGCCATAATGAGCATGGGGAACAGGTACCATAGCTGCGAATTCAGGATGTAAAGCTTGATATCTTTGGGCTTGTAGGATGCAAAGACTACTTTAGGCTTTAGAGCAAAGACTACTCTATGAACTTTGATTTTTGCCCTTTCGTACGCTTATTACCATTAGATCCTAGTGGTAGCATTTATACCGCCTCAAAATGTCTAAATAACAGCGGGCTATCATCTTTTTATTAATGAATTTTCTATATTTAAGTCTAATTCAGTTCTATTTAATATTGACGTTTCGCCCATAGAAACCACTGAAGTGTTCGCCAAAACAAATGCTAAATATATATTTGTTGATCAATGGATAAGATGATAAACCTATCATTGGTGATCAATCAGTTGCCTTTAGTTCTATTTTATTGTGTTTTAGTTTATTTTTGGAAGTTCAAGCGGCATTCAATTATTTTCCATCGCATCAATCACTGCGCAAGTTATCGACTAAACAAGTGGGTACGTACATTGTAGCTGGCCTAATCGAAGCTTGTCATTCCCCTCCACCAACTCATTCAGCAGAGTTAACGTCAGTCACGTGCTGGATTGCGCAAGGTACGGCAAAAATGTAACCTAAAACTCAAATTTGAGTTTGAAATGTCAGTGGAAAATCACCCAAATGCAAATGCAAAAGCCAATGCATCAACTAATTTCCATAAAGTGAGTCGAAAATAGAGATAGAAGTGTTGTGGCATAATTTGTAAGTGACCAAAGTACACACACATATTTCCCCTTTTATGGCTTGCTCACTCAATTGCTGTGACGTAATCAGCGTAGCCTGCATTTCATTGATAATCAGTGGATCACTTGTGGTTGTTGTGGTTGTATGGTTGTACGAGTCTTTCAATTAATTAACAGATTCCTTTGTTTTCATTTTCCTTTTGCTTTTCTATATTTGTTTAAAATCAATCAAATTCAATTGAAGATGGCACGCCAGTTAAAATTACTTTCCAGTTTTGTGAACTTTGCCAAGACATCGGACTCCGAGTTAAGGAGGAGAATGTTCCGCCAAAATTTACGACGCATCGATCCATTTATAAATGTGAACCGGTTTGGTTAATTAAAATCATTTCACATTTTTTTTGAAGCAGAACTTGTCTTTTGTTTTAAATAATGAAATGCATAAAATTGTACCACACTGCCATCATAGAAAATATGTCCCCCACATGATGGCATGGCACATGACTTGAGCAAGTGACTGGCACTGACAATGGAGGAACTCGTGATCAACTGAAATGATGCAAAAAAAAAATACAAGATAAATAATGGTCGATGCAGATGAATCAAGTGATGCTCATACGTATGTTGGGTTAGGTTCAAAGGGTTATACAGCAACAATACAGGGATGTTGGGTGTACCGATTTGTTCGTTTACGTGTATCTCTCAATTTTGGAAGATGCATAATTCGACTCTTCTAGAACTGTACAAAAAATTATATAAAGTATTAGAGATAAGAGGTGGAGTTGTTGCAAGCAACTTCATTTTAAAGCCTCATCATTAGAATTTTTTTGTAGGTGTATTGCTGAAGTGAAAACCACATAGTTTTTGTATGCTCCGTATACGACAACTTTTGGGTTTTGGGTAGTTCTTTGTTTTCATTTGAAGAATAATCCAGCTGAAAACTATTGAATGCGAGAATTTTACAGGGAAACATGCTCCAAGTGCAAAAAATCATAAGGACATACGCCAAAAGCGACGCCAAAGACGGTCAAGTTCATTATTTGGTGGGACCAATTGAGCGTGCTGTACTTTGAGCTGGTACAACCAGGTGAACCCCTCAAAGGGCAAATCTACCAAACTCAAATTATACGTTTGAGCCAAACATTTACAGAATACTAGCAAAGGTACGACAAGGTAATTTTTCCCACTTGCCGTATAGCCCAAACATTGCCCCTTCCCACTACACTTTCGCTCTTCTGAAAAACTCTAAAATTTGATCGATTCTTGGATTGCTTCGAAAGGCGCTTCGTATTTCAGTGATAGTTTACCAAAATTCCCAGAAAATGGGAAAAAGTAATCGCTAGCCATGAACAAATTTCAAAAATGTAATATGTAAAAATATCAGTATATCAAAAAACCTTTAAAACTTTTTTAAATTGAAGGAAACTAATCCAAATTTGTGTTACACACGTTTTGGATTGACTTTGTTCAAATACCTGGTTAACGATTTTTTTTTTCTTAAGCCGGGTATTCAGCTCCGCGGAACCTTAAAATTCCTGCAAACTTCATATAAAAAAACGTAATCCATAGTTTTTTTATATTCACAATAACTATAATCCCTGAAATTTTCAATAAGATCGGATAATAAATAGCGGAGTTAAAAAATATTGCATACTTTCCGGATGTTTATCCTCAGGAACGCAGGAACGTTGTTAAACATTTCTTCTCATAAGTAACGGGTATATCGAAGTCTCTTTAAGCCGAAGCTGACTTTAACTAACGCTCTCGTTATGTTATGAGCTGTCATCTGGCTGGGGAATCAGCAACGTACAAAGATTGGTTGGGGATGGTGCCAAGGGCGTACTTATGCCAAATTGATAAGGCCGCCAAGGGGATGCTATCCATAGACACAAAGGTCGGATAGATGTCGTCAGTTAAGGCCCATTTTCTCAATGTCCGGTTAGTCAAACTTACCGGCAGGTTAGCCGAATTTGAGTGTCTCATGCTGTCTTTGGCGAGAATCAGACGGCAACTTTAACCGCAGCCTCATGACGGGGTCAAATTTTAACCGGCCGGCAAGTTTCGATAAAACTATCGATATTTTCACACGATAGACAAAAGCTGTGTCGAACACTTGAATTATTTACTCTGCTAATTGCCAAACCAAAATGTTTATAAATAAACGAATTTGTTGCATCCACGAAATGAAATTGGGAGGCAGGCAGTGAGACAGGAAGAGACATGCGGCGATCTGGAACAGAAAGTCCAGCAGAATGGCAGCCGCCGCAATGGATGGTTGTCTTGACATCTTACGCCGGCAAACTTGAAATGGCAGGTAAACTCACTGCCCGCCGTCTGCGAAATCGAAAGATCAACTAGGCCCACAGCCTTGTGATGTGGCATACTGATTGAGATCCAACTGCAGATACGTGTGCATCATAACGAAAATACTATCCACACGCATTACCAGCACCAGGAACGGTATCACCTCAATGACCGACTTAATCCTAGACGAAGAAACGAGTTAATACAGCCAGAGAGTACAGGGAGGGGGCTAATTATTTAATGCTCTGGATGAAGTCAAATTTTTTCAACGATTCAGGTTGACAAATTCAGCATGAATTAAGAAATCCAAAACAAATACAGCTGATTCGTTCACAGTGTTTGGTCACACTATGGCATTGTGAGTCGCTAAGACGCTTTCTTTATCTATGTGTCGCCAGATCATAGGCAAATATTGGAGTGGTGCACCAATTGGTCATGATATTTGCTGGTGAGAATATTGATTTGGGGGCACAATGGCCTGCCACACATACCAGGGACCTTATGTAGAAGACCTCTAGTTTCTTATGGGCAGTGGAGCGTGTCGTACGTCATAACGGGGTCGCCCAGGTTCACCGCTACGAGGCTGGAGAAGCCAATTGACTTCAATGCCGTAGGTACTGCCCGAGAAACATGGACTTTTCTTAAGGTAGTGCGGTATCGGTATATGGGACTCTTGATCCTAGAAGTCGCGCTCAAGCAATTTTCTTGTTCTTATAGCGATCGAATTGTCTCTGAACGATTAAAGGCTGTGTTTCAGCGGTTCGCCCATCGACCAAAGCCAAGGTACTGATCCCGATCATACAAATTTGAGTTAATTTAGTGTCACTCACCCGCCAATCTTGTATCCGATGATTAAATGTGACCTTCCACCTTTTAGGATTATGGTCACACTGTTTTAGTTATGCTCTACACTCGAAACAAATCGCCTTATCCTGTCAGGAATTTTCCGCAGTGCTGGATACAGTCCATTACCTTAAATCTGACTAAATAAATCTCTACAAATTAATTTGCACATCAAATGTTTGTCTTTTTCTCGCTTGCTTTGTCCAACTTTCTTCTGTGGCTCAATAAGAAATACAAATTTAAACAAAGTTAAAAATAAGCTCTACCCTATTTTTGCTTAACATCTATAAATACATAAAGAATTTATGCAATTTGGCAAATCAATTTGTGTTTGATTTGTTAATTCAATTCGTGTACGAGTTTGGAAAAGTTTTCTTAATATAAATTCATACATATTTGATTTGCAAGCAAACATTGACAGACAAATTAGTAGGTAATTTTTTGGGTCAATAGCCCAAAAATTATAATAGCACGCCATGGGAGTTGGAATTGTGCCGAAAAATCAGGCAACAGTTTGCCAGGAGGCCTTACTGTATTTATGACTCAGTTCATGCATAAATAGTAGGAACAATAAACAAAGCGATGAAAACAGAAAACAGAACAAATATAATGAATCCATTAAATGGGGGGAATGTGATGGAAAAATCAGTAGCGAACAGAGATAAGAATTCTAGCGTGTTTGTGTTTGTTTATCGTAGACATAAACGACAAGTAAATAGGTGCCCGCCTGGCCACAAATTGGATATCAATCAGACCTGGCTAAGACCTTGCAAAGTCCAATAATCGATTGTTTATCAAACACACAGAGTCGCAGCTGTGTGGTCTGGTGACATTTTTTTTACCTAGAAAGTAGCGTCTGAAAATATGGCATACGTACTTACTAGCCGTTAATTGGCTCAAATTACTCTATAGAAAACTTGGTCCAATGCCAAGAAGGTGTGAATTTCTTTATAAGTCTAGCTGGACAATTAAGTACAAATTTATAACTTGGGCAAATAATTGAACCATAATTAATGTAAATTGTGGCGCACAAACGTTAAATAGATAAAATAGATATAACAATTTTCCTATAGATACCGCAAGTAAATTTGGCGGTCTACAGAAAATAAATGAAAGAACCTTTTAAACAGGATGAGCATAATGAAATTCTTGAATCAGGCTCATACAGTTTAGTTAAACATAATTCTAGTACGGATTTTTGTATCTATTTTAAGTGTTTAATCCCCATATCATGAATTTCTAGCTCAACTTAATGAACTGCAACTTAATTGCAAAATTCTATTCTAATTAATCCACTTTATACAAAGGTCAATGACTACATTTTGAAACTTGATGCCTCATTTTCTATTTATACGGCTTGTTGTTTACCTCTTGACAACGGCCGGCAACAGGGAATATCGCCACTTGTTTCAGTTGTCCAGTTTTTCCACAGAAATGCTCATTGATTTTTTTTAGAATTGTTTTGTTTCTGAAAAATTACGCTTAGTGCCAACTCCTTAACTAGGAGATAACGCCAACTGTCACATAAACATACAAATAAACGAAAGCGTAATTCAAAGCGTAACCTCCCCTTTACTCAGTAGACTTGCCGTATGTAAATAAGAGAAAGCATTAACATTAATGTTAACATATTAACATAATATTTGCAATAAGCGCGAAATGAGTTGTGCCCTTACAAGATCAGGTAGTCTCTTTCAACGGTTGAAACAATTCTGACCTTAGATAGTTTTTCACCTTCCATATAATATTGTAAAACTTAAGCTAAGTTCATACGGGAAAATATGTTGAAAAATTGTTCAGGAAAATTGTACTAAAAATCCTAATAGCAGGTCATAAAACATAAACTATGGTACCATTCAAGGCAGCTAACCTCTAAAATTTTGAAGAAGGTTCTGTCTGGGGCCTCGAACCAGTTGTAAAATCTAACCCCTGAATCCAAAGATTTGGTTGGAGCCTCGGTTAGATAGTTAATTTTAATATTTAAATTTATATAATTTCCTTTTTTAACATTGTTGAACCTGACAAATTCTTTTTTGAGGGCTGCTGTAAGTAAACAATTTTATTTTTTTTTTTTAAAATTATTAGTTTTTTTTTCAATTCTCCTTCCACAAAACCTTTTCAAAGTGGAATTGATTCGTGTTCTGGTAAACGTAAAACGAAAGAATTTTTCGGATCAAACGTTTTGCCTCATGGCCAGTGAAATTAAAAGTAAATTGCAAATTTGCCATTGAAAAATATAAGCTACACCCAAAATCAAAACACCTCAATATTCTTTGGTCAATTTAAGATGTTTTGGTATCCTTAAATATTATGGACGGACTTTATCTCATTTTTAAATAATAAAATTTACTGACACTTTTAATTTTTTTGAGGCTAGCAAAAGCGAAAAGTAAAACGTGAAAACTTCGTGTTCCGAATTCCACATTTCGAAAGTTCTGACTAGTTCGATTAACATTTTGCCTATCGATAGTCGCCTATCGTTGGTTTAAGCGTTGCCAACAGGCAGAAAAAATGATTAAATTGTAAAAAATCGGAGTTTTTTCTCCTGCGACCAATAATTTAAGAGCGCTGGCAACTCAGGAGATGCAATTGGCCCGACGATCACTTGTTTGGGAAAAATCAAATTTATTAACAGCGGAATGTAAGTTGAATTTAAATTAATAGATATTTCGATACGATTATTGACATTTCTAATGCACAGGCGAAAACATCGGAGCATGGAACAAAATTCCATAATGGCCAGTTTTATGGCCAAGAATGTAGATCTGGCAAAAGGATTTGTCAAGGGAGACCGCGTCAATGCCGAAGCCAGATGGGACTCGTTGACCTCCCAGCTGAATGCGGTTGGCCCCCCAAAAATAGCCTTTCCGGTTGAAGAAAAGATTTTTATCTTATCTGGGCTTCACTATTTTAACATGGGAGCCATATACACACCCTATAACACCCGGAAACCCAAACTTTGACAAGAAGTATTCCTTGAATAATGTAATCTCTTGTGAGGACATGTCTTGTGTAACCCATTCATCACACAGGTTTGTTTCAAGCAGATCTATAACTCCGTGTAACACCTTTGAGAAAGTGCCACGACCCATGCATACATCATAATCCTTTGCAACTGAAAGCTGGTAAGATCCTGTAGCCAAGAATCTCAAGACAGCTGCCAATTGGACTGCTGGTGAAATATGGGGATGGTTTTCCTGCAATCCCGCGTCTATTTTGTTTAAAATTGATTTAAATGTATATTTATCCAGACGGAATTTCTCAATAAATCTAAAATAAATTGCTTAGCAGAATTAGGAAACTAATTAAAAAAAATAGAGGGAAGCTAACTTCGGCTCGACCGAAGTTTATATACCCTTGGAGCTTGATATATGCCTGACAGTTTGTATGGCAGCTATACTATATAGTGGTCCAATTTCGACAAATCTTGTTGAAATTATGTAAAATCATTGAAAACTTATAAATACGAGCGTTGGGAGCGATAACATTGAAAACAAAAAAGTTTTTCTCACTAAGACTTTTTTTTCAGACATAACTTTTGTATGGCAGCTATACTATATTGTAGTCCGATTTCAACAAGGCTTATTGAAATTATGTGAAATTATTAAAAACTTATAAATACGAGCGTTGGGAGCGATAACATTGAAAACAAAAAAGTTTTTCTTACTAGGAGTATTTTTCAGACCTAACTTTTGTATGGCAGCTATACTATATAGTTGTCCGATTTCGACAAGGCTTGGTGAAATTATGTGAAATCATTAAAAACTTATAAATACGAGCGTTGGGAGCGATACCATTGAAAACAAAAAAGTTTTTCTCACAAAAACTAGTTTTTCAACCGATCGTTCCTATGGCAGCTATATGCTATAGTCATCCGATCCGGCCGGTTCCGACAAATGTGCAGCGTATTTGTACCAAAAGACTTCGTGCAAAGTTTGGTTACGATAGCTTTAAAACTGACGGAGGAGATAGCATAGAAACAGACGGACGGACAGACGGACAGACGGACATGGCTATATCAACTCAGCTCGTCATGCTGATCAAGAATATATATACTTTATGAGGCCGGAGATGCTTCCTTGTCTGCGTTACAATCATCCGGACAATTTTAATATACCCTCTCCAAGGGTATAAAAAAATATGTGTTGCTTACGCCGCCTAATTTTTTCGGCAACATTAAATTTGGCTCTGAGCTGAGCATTATTTTGGGCCTCACAAATTTTGCGCTGTCTAATGCGCTGAATGCATCCAATTATCATAACTCCTGGCATGTTTTTTTTAAATTCAATACTTGAGAAATTTAAATAAAACGAAGTTATTTATGTGTATGTGTACGTGTAAAACGAAGTTGTTTATATTAAACATCTGTTTTTTCCCAATTATTTATCGATAGTCGAGCGTGGGACCACTAGTTCACAAAAGTAATTCCGCAGCAATTTCACGTGGAATTCAGAACACGAAAACGTTTCGGAATCATTGCGGAATTACTTTTGAAAAGTAAGTGGAATTGAGAACAAGGCTGTATATCTGGGAATGTTCATATATATTAGCTCTTAGAAAAGGCTCTTTCAACTGATACCTGATGTGCCGAAACCGCAATATTTTTTAAGTCTTCGTTGTTCCACGTTTCAAAGGAATTTATAAACTAATTTAAAGATTTTTTATTTGTTGATTTCATAAACTTCTCTTCTTCGCAACCACACACTGAGACATTTAAAGTTTAATCTTGGAAACTCTCTTTAAGAAATCATTTTTGGAAATGTCAGCATGTCTGTAATGTGCTGCAGAAGTAACAAAGTTAAACATCTTAGATCTTAGAACAATATAGCCAATATAGGTACTGAGCTCATAATAAAAGAATGTTTATCGAGGCTTTAAAATAGTAAAAAACCGCTGATAATAGACATGAAAAGCAAGAGTAATGTTATGGTGAGTTATGGTTATGAGAGAAGAGAAACACATTTTTTGTATTTTTGCCTCCCTGGTCTATCTGGGATCTTTTGGCAAAACTTATGCAAACAAAAGGTTTCTTCGGTTCGGCTAACAATATGAATGTATGCTAAAAAACTATATGCTCTCTCTCCTTCTCTCTCACATTGTTTCGCTCTTTGTCTAGGCTGAACTCTGGTACTCTCTTGTGTCTGCATCCTTTTGAACTAACATTTTTACAGTTTCGTCTTCGACAAGCGCGCAGTTTA